>OX451737.1:1444502797-1445702797 GCA_948472305.1 Vicia faba | reverse complement strand
ACATAGTAAAAAGATACTACGCATGAATAAAAAGACCCGCTAGGTTGACACGCCTAGGCAAAAATAAGGGCTTCCCGGCGAACCAAAAGGGTTCGGGAAAAAATAAGGGATGAAAATAAAAAAATCTGTACACCCGACAAGTCGAAAACCTGAAAAGGCGGCTTGGGCAAAAATGGGTATCCCGGTGGACTGAAAACCCGAAAGGGCGGTCCAGGCAAAAATTAGGGATTAAAGCGTAATACTATGTCTCATTGGATCACCTTGCATCCAGAATTCGGTATCAACTATCAGGTTCAGACGGCATCGATCAATCAACTTCATCTTCAACTAAGCAGCAAAGTGATGAGACGCTTGAAGACATAAAGGCGATAACAGAGTTGGAACCCAGTGGGATTTTTCACGTAGCTGTTTTGTTTTCCTTTGTACAAAATTGTATAAACTCTATTTTGTCCGGCGGCGTTCTCTTACTAGGACGTCAGCCTCTTGTACACAAAACGCCTATTTTCAGGCAAATTCAAAAATCAATACAAATTCACTTCTTCAAATTGCCAATTGTTTTTCCTTTTTTCTGTTTTGTCTTGCGAAGAACGTCCAATGTTCATTTTTGATATATGCATTTGACATTAATTGCTAATCACAAATACTTGCATGCGAAACAAAGGACTAATTATAGGTAACATCAGAAGCAGAGGCAATAATGAGTCGTCTAAGCGATCTAGTTGCTCTGTCCACCAAAGTACTAAGGTAGGTTCGGTTGAAGAACGCAACCAAGATACCTTCACTCCCCGTAGAGTAAGATAAATCAGCAATACTCTCCCCCGAGCAGAGTTGGTCTCCCATCAGCCCTAAAAAGGCACAGTATCTCCAGCAAGTCAGCGATACTCTCCCCAAGCAGAGTTAGGCTACTGTCAGCTTTAGGGAAGTTGGGTATCCCCAGAAGACCTCAATATTCCCCAGCGGAGTATATAGATGTTCCTAACCAAGCATCCCCGACAGTCTTGATCTAAGATTGTTCCCCGGTGGAATACGGATACCCCAGTGGAGCCATTCCCCCAATACAGTTCAAAAGTTTCCCCAGGAAAGTGGAATCCATATCCCCAGTAGATTCTGGAAGCTTATCCCCTGCAGAGTATGGACGTCTCTCCCAGACTTTATTTAAAGTTATTCCTCATAAGAGCTTATAACTGGGTTATCCTCAGCTAATAACCACAGAAAGATCGTCCTCGACGATGTTCTGCCTATCCTCAGCGGAGTTCATCAAAGTTCCCCAACATAAATTATCAGCAAAATCCCCAGCGGAGTTCTCATTAAAACCTCGGCGAAGTATCTCTTCCCACAGAGTAATTCCCCTCAGAGTAATTTCTCTAACAAGTTTATTCCCCAACGGAGTCATCATCTCCTTCCGGTTTATTCTTGCAACCATCATCCCCAGCGGAAACGAAGAACTCTACTCTTCAACATCAGCCCAGGATTTGATTCCCTGGCCAGCCATCAAGGATTTATTTTCTTAGACGAAAATACATTCATAAACATTTCACATTTCATACATCCTGCTTGCATACATGATAAAGTGCATACAACACTATCTCATTTTGAGCATCATGCACTTCATGACATTTCATACAACTAATGTTTTGCCTTTTCAGGAAAAGTCAATCCAAGGATGATTACTATCAACTATCACAATTCCAGATTCGATACCTGTATCTAGCCAGGGCACATATGTGAGTGATTGATTGTAGATTCAATACCTGTATCTAGCCAGGGCATATCTACATGAAGAGTTTGAAGATCAAACACCTGTAACAGGCCAGGAAATTATCTTTCATTCTCAGGTCAGAGGTCTACACCTGTATCTAGCCAGGAAAGCTATCTCTACCAACCTTTTGCAATTCCAAGATTCGATACCTGTATCCAGCCAGGGCATATCTGTAGACAACCATTTCCAGATTCGATTCCTGTATCTAGCCAGGGCACATCCGTGAGCAACAAATTCCAGATTTGATACCTGTATCCAGCCAGGGCATATCTGTAGACAACAATTTCCAGAGTCGACACCTGTATCTAGCCAGGGCACATCTGTGAGTAATTGATTGTAGATTCGATACCTGTATCCAGCTAGGGCACGACTACATGAACAGTTTAGAGATTCGATTCCTGTATCTAGCCAGGGCACATCTGTGAGTAACTAATTGTAGATTCGATACCTGTATCTAGCCAGGGCATATCTGCATGAAGAGACTAAAGATCAACACCTGTAACAAGCCAGGAAACATCTTCCTTTCTCAAAGTACGCAAGTTCTCGCTAAGGAATCTCTTATGCGATCAACACTTCCAAATGGAATCTATAAGCCCATTCCCGACAAGGTTCTGTCACGTCTCCAGATGGCATCTATAAGCCCATCCTCCTATCCACCATCTCTCCAAATGGCATCTATAAGCCCATTCCCGCCATCACATTGCTGATACTCCAGCATGCGAGTGCAAATTTCCGGGCACTCTAGTGTCCAATCTCCTTTTACCCTCGAGTCGCGAAAGGCAAACTTGCCAATCTAACTCTTCAGGTCTAAGAAGATTGAACAGGGGCAAATTTTGTACCCCAAAATTTGCCCTCCCATTTCCTCAACATTTTCTCACCACAAGACCCTTGGAGCTCAAGATCCAGTTAGGGTTTCCTCTGCTCAAGACTTCTCCTTGCACTAATGACCCAAATTAGGGTTTGTGTTTGCACAAAGATGCTTTGACCCAAAATGCCTAAAGTGACTTTCATGCTTCATGTTGGACTCCCAAGTTTATCCATACCAAGTTTCAAGTCTTGATTCCAAACTTTACCCAGTCAATTGGACAGTTGACCTAGAAATCAGCTGTATTGGGGAAAAAGTCAACTGTGGCTAATTTACAGTCAAACCTCATGTTTTTTGACCCACATCAACATCATGAACTCATATGAACCATTTGATCAAGTTTGGATCACAATTCCACAAGAAATTTGATCAGATCACCAAAAGGGCAAAATGGTCATTTTTAGGGTTTTGACTGCACAAAGGCAATTTTTTGACTGTTTGACCTAGCCAATGGCAAACCAAACTCATATATGGACTCAAGGCCCCCATGGAATTGTTTTGACATGTTCAACAAGTTCAAAAGATCCCAATTGCACAAGCTTGACAGATGAATTTTCCAGTCAATTGATCAATTTTTGACTGTATACTGAAAAGTCAAACTTTGACTTTTTGGTCAAAATCAAGTGTCAAGATTCATTTTCCATCAAAATATGTCAAAATATGAAACTTGTTCATCAAGAAACCCAAAATTGCAAATTAGGGTTTAAAATGAAGAATTTTCATAACTTAGAATTTTTCTAAGTTATGAAGATCCCTAATTTTTTCCTAACTTTGTCCCACTCTTTCATCAAGATGCATTTGGATTCAAGGAAAAGTCAAAACATAAAAGTTGTAGTACATTGCAAAATCTACAACTTTGATTCACAAAGTTTTCTCAAAAGAAGCTTGTAGCTCAAGTTATGATTTTTGGAACAAGGGTGCAAAACATTCTTAACTTGGAAAATTTTTGACCTATTCTAGGCAGGATTTTTGCCTAACTTCATGGCTACTTTTCACATGCTTCCACTTGGAATTTCAATTTACATTACAAAGATGGATTGTAGTACACATTCCAAGCTTTCCAAAATGTCCAAGAACTCATCAAACAACCTTGTGGTTAGGGAGAATCGAATTTGGCAATATGGGCAAAACTCACTTTGTTCATGGCCAATTTACATGTTCATAACTTTGCATTTTTGAACTCAGCATGCTCTAAGCTAGATTACAGGTCCTTTATCTCATTCAAACTCATAAATTTAATGCCAATCCTTCATGTTTAAGTCTTATCTTGTGTGTTTAAGCATTGCATACAAGATTGAGCCATAATTAGAAAAAGCAATATATCCATTTTGGTAAAGTTACACTTTATGTCAAATTTGCAATCCAAGTGGTACAATGCAGATTTTGGACACAAGATTCATGGATATATCACACTGATCAAGGCTCAAGTGTGCAACATACTTGAGGGGCCTGTACAAGTCTAGAGAACCAAGTTGACATTTCTTGCTTAAGTGTGAAGAAACTTGGCATAAAACACACCAACTTTAATTTCTGCCAACACAAGCTAAAGCAAAGTTATTAGACACATCCCAAACAACATCACCGAGCTTAGGCACGACCAAAACACCTTCCAAACCTCATCAAACCTCAAAACACCATTGTACTGCACAAAAACAGGGCATCCCTGCAACTTGCCTTCCATAAACATTTCCCCTCGTGCGTTTTGGCTAAAATCTTTGCAAACACTTTCCCTACCACCCACTGAAGCTGTCCCAAGCATTGAACACGACCTGTAACATCCCTAACACCATTTGCCATTTTCACTTTTTCTGTTTTGCAGGTTGATTGCCATAGCTTGATTTACTTGGTTTCAAAGCAAGTTAAAGGTTGGAATAGCATCCCTGAACTTCAAGCAAGCTGTACCAATCCTCACCTTGCCCTGAAAGTACCTCCATTGCCAGACACGATCCAAGCTGAACAGGTAAGTTCATGGATTTCTATCTCTCAATATAGGAAGAGTTAACTCTAGGTTTATGAATGAAAAATGTTCTACTCATGGCCCTGAAGCTATACATATCTTCATTTTCCATTTATATTGCATATGCTGAGAGTATTTTGAATCTGAATATTGACAAAAACTTAGGTTAAGAATTAGGGATGGAGAAATTCTCTCTCATTTCTGAGAGTTAAGTTGAGTTTTTTATATGTATGGAATCGTGGCTTGATGCTTAACATCTTTTATGTTATAAGTTTGTGCTAAAAGTCCAGGAATCAGGATATGGCAGGGATCACGTATTACTTTGTTTTGTTGTTCAGAGGTTGAAGACAACCTTTCATGGGCTGGGCCTGTGATTTTTTACTTTTTACACCATGATTTCACATTTGCACCTCCTTAGTCCATTGCATTTTATTTTCATTATTTTTGACTTTTGATTTTTGTTTCTGACTTATTTATTTTTGACAAAGCATAAAAAATATTAAAATTACTTTTCCCATGTTTTTTTCATTTATTTTGATATTTATTTGGCTTTATTTAGTTTTGTAAATAAATGAATATAGATACTTTTATTTAAAATAACCAAAAAAAATAATATAAACACTTTTGTTTTCTGATTTTTATTTTATTTTACCTTTGAAAACATTTTACATAAAATATACTTTTTTTTAATAATATTAAATATTTTATTTTTGTACATATAATATATATTTAATAAATAATGTAAAATACTTATATATCTATTAGTATATTTAGGGAAAATACAAAGAATTAATACATTTTATTTTTATTAATATTTTGACCTCAAAAATACTTTTTTTTACAAAATACCTTCTTTTATTTATTTTTTGTACATAATTAATAAATATTGCATATATTATATAATAAATACCTTTTATTTATAAAATTAGGGTTTTGCCCTAAATACCAAAAATACCAAAATTAATTCATTTTTATTTTTGTTTATTTGACACATGATAAATATTTTTTTACATACATATGAAAACCATTTTTGCATTTTGCATATTTCTTTTATTTTATTTAATTATTGTGCAATTAATTAATTTGTATAATTCAATTTGGATGTAATAGTTAGATTTATTTTCTTGTCAAAATACCTCCATTTGAACATTTGTACCCCCCTTCCCATATATTGTGTTGTAATAATTTAGGACCTTTAAATTCCGCACTTTAAAAGCTTTCTAATTATGCCATGTTAGAATTAGGGTTTGTATGCAAAAATTAACCAAAAATAGTTTGACCTAAATTCAAGATAAACAAGCACGAAAATGGACAACACTAATCACACTTGCACCCCTAGGGTACTCCACTTGTTGCCTTCAATAATGGGTCATATTGCATGTTAGGTATCTTTGGCAAAAACAAAACAATCAAATGATCATAGTCCCTCGATGACGCTTCCAAAAGTTGCCTAAAAAATGATCAAGTCCCTTAAAAGAAAATTGCCCAAAGATACTTGGCACCATTGCAATTATGGTCTAAACGATGACCCGCGCCCGTCCCGTTCACATCCTAACACAAGATTGTCCACCAAATACAATGGTGAAACAAAATTGTTAAAAGGGTTAAAACATAGCAAAGATCTTTGAGAAATTAGGAGTAGACAACTCTTGGTTACTTGCCAACTTGCAAAACAAAAACACTTGCCTATTTTTCAAAACCATCACTACACTTTCAAAAACAACTTTCAAAAACATTGAAAACTTTTCAAAAGATAAGTACACCTTTGTATACATCCCAACATGGATCATTACAAAGGTTGCCACCACATTGGCCTCTTTTCAAAACATTTTCAAAACCACACACACAAAGCACCATTTCAAACAATTGAAAATCAAGGCAAGTTGATCTAAGAAAGTAATTGAGAGCCCATGGATAACCATGGATAGAAAGGGTGCTAATACCTTCCCTTTCTATAATCTACTCCCTGAACCCAAGAAAACATCTCAAAGGTTTTTGCTGTGCTTTTTAACCTTTCCTTAGGATAAAATAAAAAGTCGGTGGCGACTCTTGCTCAACCGAAACATTTGCGAAAACAAACGCAAAACCTCAAGTCAGTTCTCCCACCGTATCACACCTACCCAATGCAACTTCAATCTAAGTTCAACTTAAACCTGAGTTCCTACTCACTCCCCCTCAATCACAGCACTGATACTAAACAATTGACTAACTAAATTACGAAGACACTCTTCAGAACATACACTTGATTATGCTTCACAACTTTTAATCAACTAACACAAACACTCATGCTTCAAAGCTTTGAGTGATACATAACCTAACTTGACTTTGCTTCAAAGCTTTAAGCAAGTGACACAAACACTCGTGCTTCAAAGCTTTGAGTGATACACAACCCTTACAATCAAAACCTACTCCAAGTCACTTATCACAATGATAATTGCTTGGATTACAGTAGTTAAAACTATACAGCCCCTTATTGATATTCTGTCAAAAAGTTGTCTTCACCAACAGTCGTCCTGTTGAATATATAGGCCGTTGTTCTTCAGTTAGGGCTTCCACGAAAATAGCTAGGGTTAGTTAACCTCAAGACTTGGTCACAGGACTTTATCAACCAGATTAGGGTTAAGCCAAGTTAACCTAAAGTCCACGTGAGACTTTGTACTGGACTGTGTAAACCAGTTTCCTGAAAAATCTCAGAATTAACAAAACTGTACAACTGTTAGATCAGTACAGGATGTCTTAACATTGGTTATGACAACAAGAATCCTGTTTACTGATTTTGGTAGAATGTAATAAATATGATCATTGCATGATGATCAGCTAAACACTCAATTTAAGCAGCTTCTGTATGACATCCTTTTTCTGCAGAATGTACCTAGTAGCCCAGAATGTTATGACATCAGTCATGACATTCACACACCTGGTTTTACCAAAAAAACATGCCAACAACCAAACACTTACAAAAAGATATCGAACTCACAAGGACTGATGGTCAAACTACTGTTATCTTAGGGTCACTGTATAAAGCTAAGGCTAATTATAAAATCGGGGTGTTTGGGTTAAATCAGGAATTAACTAAAGTCTAATAATTAATAACGGGATACTAATATGTATTTCGTCAACTTAAGGGATTAAGTAAGTCATTGGCATTTGTTTTTAGTATTAAAACACCGTTTCGGTGAAAACTATTTGTTTAAAGACTCTCGTCTCAAACTTTCGTTCTATTGAATCATATCATATTAGTTAAGCTCGAAATGAGCGCTTCCGCTGTTTCATTTAATACTCAAAAGTATTTTTTGAAAACAAATAAAGTCCAATTAATTTTAAAGCGCTTCCGCTGTTTTTAAAATTAATGTTTTAATAACCACTATCTGGTTAAAACCTCAAACTTCCGCTCTGTTGATTTTAACCTTAGACTGTATCTTACTTCTGTACAAAAACAATTAAATATTTAAATTGGAAATTAAAACCAGAAAAGTATTTTTGTAAAAATAATAATGCCAGTTAATTATCGAATCATTTCGGTTAAGTTTTACATACCGATATTAGGGAATCTAGCCAGACACAATTTTATCGCAGAACAATATAAAATTAAAACATAAATTCAACAACACATGCATGGTAAGAAATAAATAAATTATACTTATTAAAATAGAAACCTGAAAATGAATAATAAAGCGATTAATTCCGAGTAATGCGCAACCTCCACAAGCCGACATGATTAACTGGAAGTAAAGCAAACGAAGTAAACTTGAATAAAACTACGAACGAAACAAATCTTGAAACTTGAATAAAGCTTTGAAATAATGTCGGCAAGATTGATCCAAGCGTTACAAATTATAGGCCTAATACTAATGGTGTGGTAGTTCCCCAATGTGAGAAACTACCACTTTACAAAGTGATTTTTTTTTTCCTAAAACTTCTAACAGCGCTTCCGCGCATAAAACTTGGATGATCAAAACTAATTTATAAGATCCTATATATAGGGGAATAAAATGAAAGTTACATTTAAGCTTTATGAGAGAAGTAGTGGAGATAATGGAGAAAGTGGAGAAAGAAGTCGGAAAATGGGAAGTTGAAAAGATCATGGAGTGATAATGGGAAGTTGAGAAAATCATGGGAGCTTTGTTGCAGACGTGAAGAGGACTTCATGTTTAATCACTGCAATTAGCTTGTGCCGATCGCCATACAATGTATGCCGAGGGGCACGCATATTTAACTTGTGTCGAGCGTCATGGTTAGTGTGCGGAGGGGCACACTTATTTAGCTTGTGGCGGACGGCATGGGGCTGTGACGACCGTCACAGTCCTCTCATGCAGTTTTTTTTTGTTTTCTGCAACAAAGTCACATATTTTCTGTCATTTCTTCCTGTTTCTTTCTCCTTTTCATATTTAGGTTCATTTCTAGCATATACCTGAAATACAATAAAATACCAGCATAATATGACATAATTAAATAAAAATGATAATAAAATGCATGTAAGTCGAACCAGGAAATTCGATATAATTTCGCGTTATTAGTGACTATTTTAATTCTTGGCGTTGTGTCATGATAATGGAGCTCAATGGCAAGAACAAGTTAGATTTTGTTGATGGTTCAATCCCAAAACCTATTCGGATTGATTCTCTTTTTTCGATATTGGATGCCTAACAACAACACAATTTCTTCATGGTTGTCTAATTTCATTTCGAAAGAAATTTCAGCTAGTGTGATTTATGCTGAAAAATGCTATTGAGACTTGAAGGAGCATCACGATCGTTTTTAACAGAAGGATGGCCTCTTGTTTTCCAATAGAAGAAGAATATTCTAAATTGCACTCAAAGGTTCATCTAACGTCAAAACCTATTTCACCACCTTCAAATCTTTATGGAAATAATCGGGGGAATTTTTTCCCAGTTCATCAATGTAACTATGAGGGAGTGCCACTGATTATTGATCACCTTCAAAATAAGCATATCCTCACTTTTCATGTTTTAATGAATTTTTATTCAAGTCCGTAGTCAAATATAGTTGGTGGATCCATTGCATTCAATAAGTGTTGTTTTTCTATGGTTTCTCAATATGAGAAACAAAGAGAAGTAATTACTGCTTCAAATCTTATTGAGTATCTAGTTGCCTTTGCATTTTCAGGTAACACCAAGAATTCCAAGAAAGAACGTCCTATATGCTCCCATTATGGTGTTCTTTGTCATATCAAATAAAATTGCTTTAAACTGCACGATTTTCATCATGGGTTCAGGAAATCTCAAGGCCCTAAAGCTTCTCCTGAAGCCAATAATGTGTGAGATGATTATGCTCCAAAGGAGATATTGTAATAACCACAAGCTATATATCTAAATTAATAATCTACAGTATTAATAATTGATACTCGATACACAATACAAATATCTAGAAGTGGATCAGATTAAAATTTTACAACAATATAATCAAATAAGTAATCAAACAGACCAAATCTTCAACAAATCAGAAAGACGCTCCGTCGATTCCTCAGTGCCAAGTCCATAACTAAGTGTTCAAACTGAATACATGCTTACCTGAAAAATGTTGAAACAATGTAGGATGAGATATTAATCTTAGCGGATTCCCGGTCTAAACCATTGAATCTCTCACAACCCTTCTACCCAGGTCAAGGTCTACTTTAAAGGTCCATTAGGGCATCTCACACTCATCTTCCACAAACAAGTACAAACTAAATTCATCATGATCATCTCACTGAGGCCATCTATTTAGTCTCACATGCTAATTCACATATTAATATAATATAACAATCTCATCACGGACCGCCAATCAATAATGGGATACTCACATACCATACCATTAGAGATGTATTGATTATACGTAAACAACGACTCACTCATTTAAATATTATGGCTCACTAAGACTCTATCAAAACAAGTTATATGCTTGCAACCATATAGCTTCTATATCACTCACATGATAATGACCACTCAGGGCCATCCCATAAGCATATTGTTATACCCCAAAATTTGCCCTCTCATTTCATCAACAATTCCACATCACAAGACTCATATATTCAAGATCAAGTTAGAGTTTGCTCTGCTCAAGACTCCTCCTTGCACCGTTGACTCAAATTAGGGTTTGAGTTTGCACAAAGATGTTTTGACCTAAAATTCCCAAAATGACTTTCATGTTTCATGTTGGACTCACAAGTTTATCCATACCAAGTTTCAAGCCTTGATTCCAATTTTTGCCCAGTCAATTGGACAGTTGACCTAAAATCAGCTGTATTGGGGAAAAAGTCAACTGTGGCCAAATTGACAGTCAAACCTCATGAAATTTCACACAAATCAACATTATGAACTCATATGGACCATTTGATTAAATTTGGATCACAATTCCACAAGAAATTTGATCAGATCACCAAAAGGGCAAAATGGTCATTTTTAGGGTTTTGACTGTGCAAAGGCAATTTTTGACTGTTTGACCTAGTCAATGGCAAACCAAGCTCACATATGGACTCAAGGACTCAATGGCATTGTCTTGACCCATTCAACAAGTTCAAAAGATCTCAAATGCACAGGATTGACAGATGAATTTTCCAGTCAACTGATCAAAATTTGACTATATACTGAAAAGTCAAACTTTGACTTTTTGGTCAAAATCAAGTGCCAAGATTCATTTTTCATAAATACATGTCAAATTATGAAACTTGTTCATCAAGAAATCCAAAATTGCAAATTAGTGTTTAAAATGAAGAAATTTCATAACTTAGAAATTTTCTAAGTTAAGAAATTCCCTTATTTTTCCCTAACTTTGTCCCATTTTTTCATCAAGATACAAATGAATTCAAACAAAACTCAAAACATGAAAGTTGTATTCCATTGCAAAATATACAACTTTTATTCACAAAGTTTTCTCAAAAGAAGCTTGTAGCTCAAGTTATGATTTTTGGAACAAGGATGCAAAACATTTTTAACTTAGAAAAATTTTGACCTATTCTAGGCAGGATTTTTGTCCAACTTCTTGGCCATTTTTCACATGCTTCCACTTAGAGTTTCAATTTGCATTACAAAGATGGATTGTAGTACACATTCCAAGCTTTCCAAATTGTCCAAGAACTTCTCAAACACCCTTGTGGTTAGGGAGAATCGAATTTGCAAAGTTGGGAAAAATTCACTTTTGTTCATAACCAAATGCATGTTCATACAAGTCTCATTTTCAAATCAGCATGCTTGGAACTTGCTTGCAGGCCTCTAAACCAAGTTTGCACTCCATAATTAAATGCCTAACCATTGTGTTCAAGCATTGTTTTATGCATTTAGTCATTACACAAAGAATTATCCCTTAAGTAGAAAAAGCAACTTTGCCATTTTTGAAAAGTAATGCTTTATGTCAAGTTCATGATCTTTGAAGTACAAGCCAGATCTTTGAGGCAGGAGTTTGTAGGAAAATCCCACTGATCAAGAGCAAAGTATGCAGCATTCTTGAGAGCATTGGACAGGCCTATATCACACTTACACTATCCTTGCTTACAGGAGAGGAAAGCTTGAAAAAACTCCCAATCTCTCATTCCTGTCAACAGAGCCAAACACAAACTTTGCAAACATCTTTCATACATCCAAGCAAGCCTAAAGCACGACTAAACCACCCTTCATCCCTCCTCATACAGAAAATCACAGTTTTTCTACAAAATAGGGCATCTGTTGCAGTTTGACGTCCACAATCCATTTCACTCGTGCACTTTGGCTAAAATTAGTTCAAATACATTATATATCATCCATTGGAACTATCTCAAGTCCTAGATACAAACTGTAACACCCCTAACATCACTTGCCATTTTCACTTTTCAGTTTTGCAGGTGAACTTCCATAGCACGATTCAGAGAGTATCAAAGCAAGCTAGGTGTTGGAGAAGCATCCTTGGACTTCAGGCAAGCTGTACAAAAGCTCAAACTCCATTTAAGTTGGCCACATTGTTGTACACGACTCAAGCTGAAACAGGTAAAAACATGAACTTCTATCTCTCAATCTAGGAAGAGTTAGGCTTAGGTTTGTGAATGAAACATGCTCTACTCATAGCCTTGAAGCCATCCATGTATTTACTTTTCATTTATATTGAGTATGCTGTGAGAATTTTGGCCATGAACATTGAAGAAAAATTAGGTCAGAAATTAGGGATGAAGAAATTCTCCCTGGATTCTTAGAGTTAGGTCAAGTGTTTTATATGTCTGAATTCGTCTCTTGATGCTCTACATTATTGGTGTTATGAGTTTTGCATGAAAGTCCAGGAATCAGGAGTTGAGAAACGCGCGTTTTTGCTTGTTCAAACGATGCTGAAGGTTGAAGATGACTGGCTTGGGCTGAGCCTTAGTCAGTCTTGCTTTTTGCACCCCCTTTTCCAATTTACACCCCCTTGGCCCATTGTGTGATATATTTATCATTTTTGATTTTTTCTTTTTGATTCTGACTTATTATTTTTTGCTCAAATATAAAAAATATAAAAAATATTTTTCCACCCTTTTTTGCATTTATTTGACATTTATTTGTTTTATTTAATATATGTATGTAAATAAATATAAAAACCTTTTTATTTAAAACCCTAAAAATAATACAAAAATAAATATTTTTCAATTATTATTTTTTGTTTACATTTTGAAAACATTTTCTAAAATATACTTTTTTGTAAATAATTAATATATTTAATATAATATATAAATACTTGTATATTTTATTAGATATTTAGGACAAAAATATAGAAATAATACATTTTTATTTTTATTAATATATGACACTAAAAAATACTTTTTTTACAATATACTTCTTTTTTTATTTTTTGTATAAATTAATATATAAATATTGTATATGAGTAATAAATAAATACTATTTATTTGAAAACTAGGGTTTTGCCCTAAACCATAAAAATATTCAAAATTTGACCCTTTTATTTTTGTTTTTATTTTACATTGAAAAACACTTTCGCATACATAAAAAATCATTTTTGTGCATAATACATTTTACATATTTATTGTATTTACTTTACATTGTACGATTAAATATTTGTATATTCGATATGGATGTAATAGTTTAGATTTAATTTCTTGTCAAATATCCCCCCATTCAAACATTTGTACCCCCATCCCCATAATCATGTTGTAATAATTTAGGACTTTAAATTTCCGCATTTAAAAGCTTTCAAATTATGCCATGATAGACCTAGGGTTTGTATGCAAATCAAATAACAAATAGCTTGACTAATACAAAGACAAAAAAGCATGAAAATGGACAACACAATGCACACTTCCACCCATAGGGTTACTCCACTTGTTGCCTTCCAAAATGGGCCATGTTGCATGTTGAGTGTCTTTGGCAAAACAAAAACAAATCAAATGATCATAGTCCCTCGATGACGCTATCAAGTTGCCTAAAAAATGATCAAGTCCCTTAAAGGAAAATTGCCAAAGACACTTGGCACCATTGCATTCATGGTCTATACGATGACCCGCGCCCGTCCCGTTAACATCCTAACACAAGGTTGTTCACCAGATACAATGGTGAAACAACACTGTTAAAAGGGTTAAAATATGAGAAAGACCTTTGAGTACAATAGGGTAGACAACTCTTAGTTACTTGATCAAACTTGCAAAACACACTTGCCTACTTTCAAAACACACTCCACAACACAACTTTCAAAACAAACTTTCAAAAAAAATTGAAACATCTTTTCAAAAAGACAAACACCTTTGTAAAACATTCGAGTAAAGAATTGTTACAATGGTTGCCCAGACAAGGCATCTTTTTCAAAACATTTTCAAAAAACCACACACACAAAGCACCATTTCAAACAATTGAAAAAAAGAAAAGGCAAGTGATCTAAGCAAGTAACTAAGAGCCCATGGATAACCATGGATAGAAAGGGTGCTAATACCTTCCCTTTCTATAATCTACTCCCAGAACCCAAGAAAACATCTCAAAGGTTTTTCCTGTGCTTTTTAACCTTTCCTTAGGATAAAATAAAAAGTCGATGGCGACTCTTGCTAAACCGAAACATTTGCGGATACAAACGCAAAACCTCAAGTCAGTTCTCCACCGTGTCACAGAACTGGCGACTCTGCTGGGGACAGTTTTAAAAGTGGAGTAACCTTAGGGCTTAGATCACCCTTTTGCATAACTAATTGTTTGCTTTGATTGCTTTACATTTTGGTTCTCTTGTTTGGGCTTGAAATCCTACACCCGGATTTAGGGAAACATTCATAGATAGCAATATGTTGTGGAAACTGTGCGGGGTATACCGACACGGTTAAAGCAATAGCTATATTAGTGCGACATATTTGTGAGTACCGGTAACCCTTGAGTTCAATCAAGGAGAGTACGGGGCCGCTGAGTGATGTCACTAAAGCACTAATGACCTAGAACCTTACTTGACCATCTTGGCCTTTTATTAGGGGTAGTGAGATGACCGGCTTTGGTGCAGTCCGAAGTTGGTAGATATTTGATACTACACTCATTGAGGGTTGTTTTCTTGGAATATTTTGGTCGCTAGTTAAGTGGATAAACCAAAACAATGAACATAGAAAATAATCCAATGATATTGAGCTCCTTAAAACCCAGTTACTATTTATAGGTCGGGTTTTTAAGCCAACTTCACTCAAGAGGGTACTTACCTATGAAACCCCATGCAAGCCTGAAACTAGGGTTTTTTGTGACTTGCTTGTACATATGTTTGTGCATACATCATGAACATCATAAAGCATCATATGCACCCACTAACCATTTCAAGGGTTTGGATCTTCATCTTTGTTCTTGTTTTGTAGGTCATGGAAATTCTTCGCAGGAAAACTATCCAAGTCAACCTTGTGAGAATCCCTCCTCAACTCAAGGAGCTTACATCCAGAATTCCAGAAAGCTCTCTCTTCAGTGAAAGACATGGTAGACTGCTCAGCCTAGTCAACACCAGCATTGAAGAAGACGTGGTGAAAGTGTTGTTCCAATTCTTTGATCCCATTCACCACTGTTTCACATTCCCCGACTATCAATTGGTGCCTACTCTGGAGGAATTTTCTCAACTCCTGAGGATTCCTATTCTTAATCAACTACCCCACAACGGTATGGAAAAAGAACCAAAGCCTGAAGATGTTGCTCAAGCACTACACTTGCAACCATCTGACATCAAGGGGCATTGGGAAACTAGAAGTGGTGTTAAAGGCTTCTTGGCAAAATTCTTGTTTGAGAAGGCACAAGAGTGTTGGAATTCACTGGATCTGCAAGCCTTTGAAGAGATTGTGGCACTCCTTATTTATGGGTTGGTCTTGTTCCCAAATCCTGACCAACTTATAGATGTCAATGCTGTCAAGATTTTCCTATTCAGGAATCCCATACCTACATTACTTGGGGACATCCTCCACTCATTTTACACACGAACAATGAGAAAGAGAGGTGTTCTCATGTGTTGTACTCCTCTCCTTGCAAGGTGGTTTATTTCTCACCTTCCACAATATGTTTTGAAGAATGAACAAGGCTTAAGGTGGTCACAACGGCTGATGACCCTCACACATTCTGATGTACATTAGTGTTCTCGGTCCAGAGAAAATGTCATCATCATCAATCGCTGTGGTGAGTTCCCTAATGTTCCATTACTTGGCATTAGAGGGGGCATTACCTATAACCCTTGTCTAGCTTTGAGACAATTTGGATATGCACGGAGGAATGGCCCTCATGACATGTTGATTCCTGACCTAGTTTTTGACTTCGACAACGATGTGCAAGGACTTTGCCAAATATTCATCAGAGCTTGGAGGATGCCTAACAAGGTAGATAGCAAGACACTGGGGCACAAGAACTCCATCCCTCTTGAGCCTTACCTCAAGTGGGTACGAACCCGAGCCCAGAGTCTTATGATGCCTTACCCTCACATTCTCCCTTTGATTAAAGAGCCTGTTAAGGAAGGAGAGGTTCCTTACACCATCCTACATCCTGACATGCCTACATCATGGGAGGAAATGCAGAAGAGTTGGATCCAACTCAAAGAAGAAAGGGATACTTTTGAAGCCAACTTCTACGCCAGTGAGAAGAAGGTTTTGGAGCTTACCCGCCGACTTCACAAGGAGGAGACCCTCAACACTTACATCGCACCAAAGAGGATGCGCAACGTCTTTTTGCCTTAAGAAGTTTTTGTAATATTTGGCCCATGGGGCATTTATGTACTGACAAAATTTCTTCTTATTAATATGACGTGTGTTCTTTTTGTCTGCAACAATTTTGAATTTCTAAATCCTTGAATGCATTGCATGAATAAACATATCATTCATCATATGCATAAGCAGGTCTTCACACCAGGTTTCCTTATCTTTCTGCTGTTTATTTCAGTAAGATAGATCTTGAACAGACGGTCAAAGATCTGCAGGCACAAAACTCGCAGTTTCAACAGCTCCTTATGACCTTGGCAAAGGGTCAGGAGGATCTTAAAGCACTGTTAGGAAACAAAGAGCAAGAAAAAGGAAAAAAGAAGAATAAAAGAGTTGGGGTAGCTACACTGGGAAGAAGATTTGAGAATGAAGCTAGGAGAGTTCTTGAATTCCCCTCCACATCTGATGAGGGGACCGGTAAGGGAAAGGGAGCTGCATTACCTTCTGAGTCCGAGGCTGAACAGGAAGAGGTTGAGGAAGATGAAGATTATTCAGAGCAGCAATACCCGCCAGCGAATGACAAATACAAAAACCTGGAGGATAGACTGGCAGCTATGGAGCTGCAAAGGGTTCCCGGATTAGATTTTGAAGAATTGGGATTGATTGCTGGGATTGTAATCCCTCCAAAGTTTAAAGTGCCAATTTTTGCGAAATATGACGGGATGTCTTGCCCGAAGATGCACCTGAGGTCATATGTCAGAAGAATTCAACCTCATACATCCGACATAAATCTTTGGGTACACTTCTTTTAGGACAGCTTGTCCGGTACACAACTAGACTGGTTTTACCAGCTTGAGAGGTCAGAAGTGCATAACTGGGAAGACTTGGCAGCTGCCTTTTATCGCCAGTATCAATATAACACTGACTTGGCGCCAACCCGTACTCAGCTACAGAGTATGGGGATGGCCTCAAATGAGGGATTCAAAGAATACGCCCAGAAATGGCGCGACTTGGCCGGAAGAGTGCAACCACCTCTTTCAGATAGGGAACTAGTTGATATGTTCTTGGGGACCCTATCTGGCCCTTTCTTCAACCATTTGATCGGGAGCTCTTCCGCAGGGTTTACTGAATTGATTCTGACTGGCGAAAGGGTGGAAGCTGGTATTAAGAGTGGGAAGATTCAAGGGGATGCCTTTGCATCCACAACTGTTAAGAAATCATTTCCGGCCAAGAAGGAAGCAATTGTTATATACTCTCAGAAAAGATTGGGAAGAACAGAGCATCGGCCGACTGTAGGGGTCGTGATGATTCAAAATTCGTCAAATGATCAGCCTCGTAACAATCAGTCCAGACCTAACCAGCAACGGGTAGAACGGCCACAACGACAGTTCACCCGCATCAACATGACGCCTGCACAAGTTCATCCCCATTTGTTGAAGCTAAATCTCACCACTATCAAAGAGGCACCAAAAAATGTGAATACAACTTCCCCACATTATCATCCCAATGCTAAATGTGCCTATCATTCTGACAGCGTCGAGCATGACACCAACGATTGCTGGGCGCTTAAGCATAAAATTCAAGATTTAATAGATGCAAAAGAGGTTGAGTTCGACGCCCTAGAGAAGCTGAATGTAATATCCGCTTCGATGCCAAAGCATGGTCGCAATGTCCATGCTGTTGAAGAAGATCTGTTTGTTTCTACTGTTGATGATCTGATAACTCCATTACTGACAATCAAGTTCAATCTGTTAAAGGCTGGGATTTTCCCAGGATGTAAAGAAGATTGCTACTTTTGTTCCTCCCTACCGATCGACTGTCCATTGCTGAAGATAGGCATCCAACGCCTAATGGACAACCAACAAATTCTTTTCGAAAAGACTCCCGTTACTCCAACTCCTATCAATGAAGTTTCAATAATCACCATTTCCACCAATCTTTCCAAGGTCCCCAAAAGGCATGTTAAGATTACATCTGCTACGAAGATTGTTCCTCTGAAAATAACCATGCCTGGGCCCGTCCCCTACAAATCTGACAAATCAATACCATGGAATTATGGTGGAGAAATCTACTACCATGGTGTTAAACAAATTGAGATAACTGAAGAGAGCTCTGACGAAGAAACTACTGACATTGGAAACATTGCCGGTACAAGCAAGATTACCCGAAGTGGGAGAATTTTCTCTCCAGAGATTGCCCCTCCAAAAGCAATCTTTGGACCCTCAACTGCTGCCAAGGTTACTCCTGCACCGATAAAACTTTCTGTAAGAACTCCGTTGATTGAAGAAGCTGTAACTCCTATGGTTGTCCCTCCTACTTCTGCTGATAAGGGGAAAGGGATCCAATAAGAGCTCGTCAGGACGAGGGCTCAACCCTTGGTCATCCCCGAAACCTCTAAGAAAGAAATGGAGGAGATTCTGAAAATAATTAAGAAGAGTGATTATGATGTGGTAGAGCAACTGGGGCAAACCCCCTCGAAGATCTCCATGTTAGCATTGCTGCTTTGTTCGGAGGCTCATGCCAAAGCATTGATAAGATTTCTGAAGACAGCCCATGTTCCCCAGGAAACCTCAGCCGATCAATTCCAGGATTGTGTAGCCAGCCTTACCGCCGACAACGGCCTGGGTTTCTCTGATGCTGACCTGATTCCGAAAGGAAGAAAGCACAATGACGCATTGCATATGCCAGCTGAATGCCGAGGAACCACTCTCGCCTATGTCTTGGTCGACACTGGTTCTTCCCTAAATGTGCTACCTAAAAAGGCTCTCGACCGGTTGGATTGCGAAGGCTTGGAGCTGAAACCAAGTAATATCATTATCAGGGCCTTTGACGGGTCTAAAAGAATGGTGCATGGGGAGGTCGACATTCCCATCAAGGTAGGCACTGAAGTTTTCCACTCAACCTTCTATGTTATGGACATCCGCCCATCACACTCTTGCTTACTAGGAAGACTTTGGATTCATAATGCTGGGGAAGTCACTTCCTCCCTGCATCAGATGTTGAAATACCCTGTCAAAGGAAAAATCATAATTGTATACGGTGAGAAGGAATACATGATCAGTCACCTGAACTCCTTTTGGTATGTGGAAGTGGATGGCGAATTCATTGAAACACCCTTTCAACACTTTGATGAGGTTTCTCCCGAGGTGGCAGTAGCAAAGGCAGTGGCTGAGGTACCCAAGCAGGTGGCCAGGATGGCATCTTTGAAAGACGCAAAGGCTGCAATGAAGGAGGGGAAGAGTTCAACATGGGGACAGTTGCCTGACATTCCTCACAAAACAGACAAGTTTGGGTTGGGATTTACCACTGCAGGGCAGAAAGCTATGCGTCGCTCAAAAATTGAAAAGACACCCATCAAGATTTCTCCTCATGGAATCAATGCTTTGGAAGACGAAGACGAAGAGGCCAACATTGAAGATTGGATCTTCCCAACCATCGGAGGGGGACTACACAACTGGGAGGCGAAAGACTTCGTTCCCATTACCTTCATTAATCAGTAATTTATGTTTCGAACATTTCCTGTTGGTCTGTAATAATTACTTTTAAACAATCTGCACACTATTTTTCACCTCATGCCTTGCCCGGGGCATGTAGGTCCATTTGTAAGGGTTTTGATTTTCCTTCATAATCATATGCCATGTTTAATGAATCATTGGACGTTTTTCATTTATAAACTGCTGTGTTCATTTTCTTTCCTTTTGCATTTTTGTTTGTTTAAGGATGGCTATCCCTTACACACACCCACACTCACAAATGCAGGTACCCATCCACTCTGGATTCTATGGGTGACTATTCTGTTGTATCCTTCAATAACTCTGAAGATTTGGTCAATCAGGCTGAGTATGAAGATGACGAAGATTGTGAAGTACCAGGAGAGCTAGCCAGACTTCTACAGCAAGAAGAAAGGGCCATCTTGCCTCATGAAGAGTTGTTGGAAACTGTCAACTTAGGAACAGAGGAAGACAGGAAAGAAGTACAAGTGGGTGCCAATCTGGAACCAAGTGTCAAGGAGCACTTAATACAGCTGTTGAATGAATACGTTGAAATCTTCGCCTGTTCTTATGAAGACATTCCGGGTTTAGACACAGATATCGTGGTTCACCGTCTCCCTACAAGAGAGGATTGTCCACCGATCAAGCAAAAAGTCCGCCGAATGAGGCCCGACATGTCTGAGAAGATTAAGGCTGGAGTAATGAAGCAATTCAACACTGGCTTTCTGGCTGTTACATCCTATCCGCAATGGGTTGCTAACATTGTGCCCGTTCCCAAAAAAGACGGCAAGGTCAGAATGTGTGTGGACTACCGGGACTTGAACAGGGCTAGCCCTAAAGATGATTTTTCGCTACCGCATATCGACATTTTGATTGACAACACAGCTCAGCACAAGGTGTTTTCCTTCATGGACGGATTCTTGGGCTAAAACCAGATTAAAATGGCCCCCGAGGACATGGAGAAAACAACCTTTGTTACATAATGGGGTACCTTTTGTTACAAGGTGATGTCGTTCAGACTGAAGAACGCAGGGGCAACTTATCAGCCCACCATGGTGGCTTTGTTTCATGATATGATACATCATGAGATCGAAGTTTACGTAAACGACATGATAGCTCGATCACAAACGGAGGAGGAACACCTTGAACATCTGCAAGAGCTGTTTTCCAGGTTGAAGGAGTACAAACTCAGGCTGAATCCAAGTAAGTGCACCTTTGGAGTTAGGTCTGGTAAACTTCTAGGATTTATTGTCAGCAACAAAGGTGTTGTACCCCAAAATTTGCCCTCCCATATTCTTCAAAGTTTTGACAAGCATCATCTCAATTTGCTCAAGTCTATTCAAGGGTTGCACAGTCAAACCATCCTCCTAAGCCAGTCAAATTAGGGTTTTGGTTCTTGCAAGGAAGTTGAGGTTTTCAAGGGCTCAATCAAGTCCCATATGCTCATATACATTGTCAAGCACCTACATGTCAAGTTTCAAGGCTCACAAGGTCAAGTTGCACAGTCAAAAACCCTAATTGCTTCACAATCAACTGTAGGGGCAAAATGGTCATTTGGCAGTCAAAAGTCAAAAATTTTGGTCAACATCTTATTTTGAAGCCACAATCATCATTTGATCAAGTCTTGATCATGATTCCACAAGAATGGCTCAAAAATCATCAAGATGCAAAAGTTTCCATTTTTGGACAGTTGAAAAGTAAACTGTAACTTGACCAAGGCATAACTTTTTCATGGTTCATCAGAAAAATCCCATCCAATGCTCATTTTGAAGGGGATGAAATTTCCTACGAATCATCTTCACATTCCATGTCCAAGAAATGCTCTCACAGAAAGTTATCAATTTCAACATTATAGGTCATTTTCAAAAGTCAACAAAAAGGCACATTAAGTCAAAGACCATAAATTGAGATTGGTAAATCAAAATGACATGGGACCAAAGGCATTGGTTAGAGGACTTCAAGACCTTTCCAAAATGTCCAAGAACATGTTCATATGATCAAAATTGAGCAAGATATGCATTGGAGAAGTTGGGAAATTTTCATGAAATGGCAAAAGTCAACTATCCTTGAAACTTCAATTTTTGACAAAAGGGCCCACTTTTTCCACTTGATTCAGCCTTGTCATGCCACCCACGTGTCCCATGACCAATTACAAGACCAAACATTTATTTTTTCATTTTTATTTAATTTTTATGGATTTAATTCATTTTAATCCATAATAATTCAAATAAAATAAAATAAAAAATGAATTAAATGGTATCTTTGAGTTTTGAATGGCTTTCATGTGTCATGAACAACCTTCCAATTTCGTGCTAGGGCCATTTTAAGCATGAAAATTCAAATTTGAATAAAATTGGAAAATGCTTTAATGGTGGTTATGAAGAAATTCAAAAACATCATTGCATTGGATCATTGGCTTTTAATTTGATTTATTCTCATTCATACATACATATGCAAAGGTTCCAAGCCTCATTCACGACCTGAACATCTCTAAAAACGGCCACACCATATTTCAAAAATCAAGCAAAAAAGTCAAAATTGTTCTTGATATTCCAGGCCTTTTCAAAGCGATTTAAGGACTCTAACACATTGCCAGCATTGCCAGGAACACATTTCAATTAAAAGCAAGCCTCAAAGCTTAAGAAAACGCGCCATACAGTCATACGGTTTGCATCTTTGTCTCACAATCATGGTTCATTATTCCTGCATCATTGATGAAATTTTTTGTGTGATTTATATTGCTAACGCTCTTCTGAAGCTAATGGTATAAGGCAATTGCGTTTTGGAGCCCTGAATCACAAACCACCATGGATAAGATTTAGGGTTTTCAAGCTTTTGAATTGGGGGTTTATCATATAGGTAAAATCAGAACCTCCAAGACCCATGGTTGAAATCAGAAGATCAGCACGAACACATCCCAACCCTCGCGCCTTTTTTATATTACGTGCATAGCTAATCGCTATTTTCTGCAGTTTCACTTTGTGGGGGTTTAAAACCCCCGCTATTTGGTTTTATTTTACAGGAAAACGCGAAGAAGATGATTACGTGGAAGAACATGGTTGGTGTGTTCAAATATAGCGCGCTTTTTAATTTAATTTCCCAACATAATTGATATTTCCATATATTATTTTCACTATCCATTATTATAACAAATGCAATGCAGTGGCTGAGTGGTTGAGAACGTGTCTAGCAATTACTGGGACCTGGGTTCGATTCCCAGGTCCACCCAAACCTCAATGTTATTTTTTCTAATATTATCTCATGCAGCTTTCCAAGAGCGCTCTACCATGCAACTCACGCATAAGCTTGCCAAGTGGCCATGAAGCCCAATCCAATGGCCAAAGAATGAAGACCATGGTACTCAGGAGTCAATGAGCACGCACATGATTCCAGAAAGTCAAACATGGCTTTGTGTTAGTGGGCCTGAATTCCAGAACAACACCTCCATTGGGCCATCAACACCCCCTTTGGTTTCTATTTCTTTCTTTTTTTTCTATTTTCCTTTTTCTTTTTTTATTTTCTTTATTAATTATTCTTAGTATTTAATTAATTAACATAATTAACATTTTCACAAGTAAAAATTCAGAAATAAATAAATAAATGTAAATATTTTATTTTTATTAATTTCACTTAGGTAATTATTTTGTAAATAAGCATTAAATCAAATTAATTAGTTTAATTAGTTTAATTTTCACCTTTTCTATAATAAATAAAAACAATTTAGAATTAGGTTAACTTTTAATTTTAATTCCTTTTATTTTCATTAAAAATATAAAAAACACAAAAAATATTTTTTTAATTAATTAATTAATTAGTTATTAATTTTAATTTCATTTAATCACAAAAAGGGATAAAAATTCATTTCTTTTCTTAAAAGGGTCAAAACCCTTAGGACGTTCCAATTTAATTCTTTCGCGCATTATTCATATTTTGATTATTTATGTAACTGTTTCCGGATATGTAATAGTAATTAGGTTTATCTCTTTATTTACTATTTCTCGCACTTTATTTCCAAACGGGTTTTGTTTTCTTGGCGATGTATAGACCCGCGCCTTGTAATAGTTAGATTTATCTTTCTGCAATTTACTTTCCGCACTCCTAACTGTTAACAATGCATGAAAGAATGTATGTAAATAAAATTAATCCGTAGCTCACAAATAACATGTACAAGATAACCTTAACTGAAACACAATACACAAAGCACATGCCACTCTTAGGGTACGCCTCACTGGTTGCCTCGAACGTGGTCATCAAGTATATGGTATCTTACAGGTCGCCCTTCTGTCTAAAGATCCAGTTGCCTCGAAACGGTTGCCTCGGATAAAAGGATCTAGGACATTAGGGTTACTTCTAAGGTGTCCTACCATTGCTTCGGTGACCACACTGTCCCGATAATCGAATTGACCCGAACACCTCCAACGATGGTGCTACCTACCTCTCAATGGTGGGATAGCACTATCTAAACGACTCTTACACAGCCTAATTCCTTAGAGTAGGTAGATTTCTCTTAAGTACTTGCTCTTTTCAAAACAAAACAAAAACATCTTTTCACACCTCACACTTTCTAAAAGTTTTCAAACAAATTTTTCATACACTCTTGAGGACAGATACAAGAGTTACTTAGAAATTTTTCAAACGAAACTTTTTCAAACCTACACACACATTTGAAAAGCAAACAAATTTTGGAAAACATAAGAGCAAGTACCTAAGAGCCCGTGGATAACTACGGATAGAAAGGGTGCTAACACCTTCCCTTCCTATAAATCTACCTCCCGAACCGAGAAACATTCTCAAAGAAGGAATTTTGCTGTGCTTTTGTCCTTTCCATGTTGGAGAACATAAAAGACGATGGCGACTCTTGCTTACCGCGATATTTCGCGAAACCAGCTAAAAAACAACCAGTTTTATTTCCACCGATCACAAAAGTCATCGAGGTCGATCCAGCAAAAGTGAAGGCTATACAAGAAATGCCTGCCCCCCGTACTGAAAAGGAGGTTAGAGGGTTCTTGGGGCTCTTGAACTATATTGCCAGATTCATCTCTCATCTGACGTCTACATGTGAGCCAATTTTCAAACTATTGAAGAAAGATCAGGTAGTCGAGTGGAACAACGACTGCCAAGCTGCTTTTGATAAAATCAAGGAGTATTTGCTAGAACCTCCTATTCTGATGCCACCCGTCGAAGGAAGGCCGCTGATCATGTATCTGACAGTTTTGGACAACTCAATGGGGTGCGTATTGGGCCAACATGACGAGTTTGGTCGAAAAGAGCATGCCATTTATTACCTTAGCAAAAAGTTTACCGACTGTGAGACTCGCTACTCACTGCTCGAGAAAACTTGCTGCGCTTTGGTATGGGCTGCTCGCCGACTAACACAGTA
This sequence comes from Vicia faba, assembly GCA_948472305.1. Taxonomy (NCBI): domain Eukaryota; kingdom Viridiplantae; phylum Streptophyta; class Magnoliopsida; order Fabales; family Fabaceae; genus Vicia; species Vicia faba. Next base: position 1,445,677,266 of record OX451737.1, on the reverse strand, counting down.
TATGTTGACCCATACCACTCTGTTGATTTCCAAAATGGATCCTATCAAGTATATCTTCGAGAAGCCTGCTTTATCTGGAAGAATCGCTAGATGGAAGATGATCCTGACTGAGTATGACATCCAGTATACTACCCAAAAAGCTATAAAAGGGAGTGTACTAGCTGACCATCTAGCTCATCAAGCTATCGAAGATTATCAATCCATGAGATTCGACTTCCCGGACGAGGACATCATGACTTTGGACAACATTGAAGGTAACGGACCGTATGACAGACCTGAAAATGGATCCCGATGGACCCTGTACTTTGATGGTGCTTCAAATGCACTTGGAAACGGTATTGGTGCGATACTCATTTCCCCAGAAGGTTGTCATACACCTTTCACGGCCCGACTTTGTTTCAGCTGTACCAACAACATGGCCAGATATGAAGCTTGCATCTTTGGTCTCAATGCTGCTATAGACTTGAGGATCAAATCTTTGATCGTATTTGGGGACTCGGCTTTGGTTATCAGTCAAATCAAAGGAAAGTGGGACACCAAACATCCTAATCTTATCCCATATAAAGAACATGTCCTGACATTGTTGACTCATTTCGAGCAAATCACCTTCGAGCATTTCCCGCGAGAAAAGAATCAGCTAGCAGATGCTCTGGCCACAATGTCTTCCATGTTTAAACTCAACTGGGATAATGAGGCTCCCCAAATCACCATCGAGCGAATGGACGAACCTGCGCATTGTCATGAGATTAATACCGAAGAAGTAGTGGAACAACCCTGGTTTCACGAAATCAAAAGGTATCTCCAGACTAGAGAATATCCCGAAGGAGCTTCCGTAAATGACAAGAAGTTCCTAAGGAGATTTGCTGCCAAGTTCTTCCTGAGCAACGACATCCTCTATAAACACAGCCATGATTGTGTTTTACTCCGTTGTATGGACAAAGCTGAAGCAGAGTTAATCATGACTGAGATACATAGTGGCACGTTTGGCACCCACTTGAGCGGACATACGATGGCTAAGAAGATTCTAAGGGCAGGCTATTACTGGTCTACTATGGAAGCTGATTTCCATCAATATTCCCGTACTTGCCACAAATATCAAGTCTACGCTGACAAGATTCATATTCCTCCTGTTCCTCTCAACATTCTGACAGCTCCTTGGCCATTCGCAATGTGGGGAATTGACATGATTGGAGAGATCAAGCCCACAACGTCCAATGGACATCGCTTCATCCTGGTCGCCATTGACTATTTCACCAAGTGGGTCGAAGCAGCTTCTTTTGCCTCCGTTACAAAAAATGTGGTTGCCCGCTTCATCAAGCAAAACCTCATATGCCGGTATGGTGTCCCCGACAGGATTATCACAGACAACGGTACTAATCTGAACAATACCATGATCACCTCTCTATGCAAACAGTTCAAGATTTATCATCACAATTCATCTCCCTATCAGCCAAAGATGAACGATGATGTTGAAGCTGCGGACAAAAACATCAAGAAGATCATTCAGAAAATGACAGTGACCTATAAGGACTGGCATGAGATGTTACCGTTTGATCTGCATGGATACCGTACCACGACACGTACTTCGACAGGGGCAGCCCCATTTTCTTTGGTATACAGCATGGAAGCTGTTCTACCCATGGAAGTTCAGATTCCTTCTTTAAGGATTATGAAGGATGCTGGTTTGAATGAAGACGATTGGATTCAGACCCGACTTGATCAACTTAATTTGATTGATGAGAAGCGACTCACTACTGTTTGCCATGGTCAGACGTACCAAAAACGGATGATCAAGGCTTTCAACAAGAAAGTCAGACGTCAAGTATATCAAGTCGGAGATCTCGTAATCAAGCGGATTATCTTGCCGCAAAGTGATCCCAGGGGCAAATGGACTCCTACTTACGAAGGACCATTTGTGATCATGAGCATATTTTCTGGTGGTGCAATGATTCTGACCACCATGGACGGCGACTGTGATCGGTGGAAATAGAACTGATTGTTTAACGCTGGTCCGCGAAATGTCGCGGAAGCAAGAGTCGCCATCGTCTTTTATTTTCTCCAACATGGACAGGACAAAAGCACAATAAAATTCCTTATGAGAACGTTTCTCGGTTCGGGAGGTAGATTTATAGAAAGGGAAGGTGTTAGCACCCTTTCTATCCATGGTTATCCATGGGCTCTTAGATACTTGCTCTTATGTTTTCAAAATTTGTTTGCTTTTCAAGTGTGTGTGGGTTTTGAAAAAGTTCGTTTGAAAACTTCTAGGTAACTCTTGTATCAGTCCTCAAGAGTGTATGAAGTATTGTTTGAAAACTTTTTGAAAGTGTAAGGTGTGAAAAGTATTTTGTTTGTTTTTGAAAAGAGCAAGTACCCATGAGTCATCTACCTACCCTAAGGAATTAAGCTGTGTAAGTGTCCTTTAGGTAGTGCCATCCCACCATTGAGAGGTAGGTAGCACCACCGTTGGAGGTGTTCGGGTCAATTCGAGTGTAGGGACAGTGTGGTCATCGAAGCAACAGTAGGACACCTTAGAAGCTACCCTTTTGTCCTTGATCCCTTTTTAATCCGAGGCAACCGTTTCGAGGCAACTGTTCCGAGGCAACTGTTTCAAGGCAACTGTTCCGAGGCAACTGTTTCGAGGCAACTGGATCATGGACATAAGGACCGCTAAAACGTCCTATACTTGACAACCACGTTTCGAAGGCAACGAGTGAGGCGTACCCTAGAAGTGGTGTGTGCATTGTATGTTGTTTTCATGTTATGTTTGTCTTTGTAACTAGTGAGCTACGAGTTGTTTTTATTTACATACATTCTTTCATGCAAGTTTAGCAGTTAAGGGGTGCGGAAAGTAAATTGCGGAAACATAAATCCTACGCTATTACAAGGCGCGGGTCTATACATCGCCAAAAATTACAAAGACCCGTTTTTTAGTAAATGAGTACGGAAAGTAAATAAAAACAGTAAAAGTCCTAATTACTATTACATGTCTTGGAAGCAATTACATAATAATAAAATGTGCGCGAATAAAAATTAAATCGGAATGTTCTAAGGGTGTTGACCCTTTTAAGAAAAGAAATTGATTTTTTGGTCTTTTTTGTAATTAAAATGAAATTAAAGCTAATTAATGACTAATTAATTAATTTAATTAAAAGAAAATACATTTTTTGTGTTTTATGTTTTTATGAAATAAAATGAAAAGAAATAAAACTAAAAGTTAATTCTTCCTAATTCTAAATCCATTTTAATTATTAAGAAAAGAAATTGAAATTGCCTAATTAAACTATTTATTTGTTAATATTTATTTACAAAATAAAATAGTAATAATGTTAATTCTATTTTTTTTTTTTTTTTATGAAAATATTAGTTGGTTAATTATGTTAATAAAAAAAATAAGGCAAATAAATAAAAGAAAAGAAAATGACAAAACAAAATAAAATAAGAAAAAGGTAAGAAAACCCAAGGGGGGTGAGATGGCCTTCATGAAGGTTTTTTGAAGTAATTCTGGCCCAACAACAAGAAGCCTTATTTGACTTTTTTCGGATGCCTACGCATGCGCTGACTCCAGAGCATAGTACTCTTGCGTTCTGGGCCTTTAGATCTACCTCCAATGACACTTGGCTTGTTGGATGGGTGAGGCTTATGGTGGAAACTACTTGAGAAACTGCACAAGAACGCGTTAACAAAAATGATATGAGAATTATGGGGGACCTGGGAAGAACTTACAGTGCGGTATGAGCCTCAGGACTTGGCAAAGGTTGCTTTAGCTTCAGGGTGTGGCAAGGAATAGAACCACGTGCTTGTTTTGATCTGAAGATGCTCGCAACTATGTTTTAGAACTCTCACTTTTTGAATAATTTTTGGTTTTTGCTCTTGGCCGTTTCTGCACACACTATTTTTTGAATGAGGTTGGGAAGGCTTGTATATATAGTAATGAATGAGAATCAGTCACATGATGAGCCTTTAACCATTACAATTATGCTTGAGATTTTGCCATAACCTCCATTAAAGCAACTTGCCATTCTTGTCAAAATTTGAATTTCTTGCTTGGAATAGGCCTTGCACGAATTTGGAAGGTGAATGATGGTGTATCAAAGCTATTCAAACTCAAAGATATCCTTCCATTAACTTTCTTGATTTTTATTTGAATTTTAAAGATTTAAAATGATTTAAATCAAATAAAATTAAATAAAAATGGAAAATTTAATTTTTAATCTTGAAATAAATTGTGGGACACTTGGGAGGCATGGCCAAGCTGAATCAAGTGGAAAAAGTGGGCCCTTTTTGTCAAAAAATGAAATTTCAAGGATAATTGACTTTGGCCATTTCACAAAAATTTCCCAACTTCTCCAATGCATATCTTGCTCAATTTTGAAGCTATGAACATGTTCTTGGACATTTTGGAAAGGTATTGAAGTCCTCTAACCAATGTATTTGGTCCCATGTCATTTTGATTTACCAATCTCAATTTATGGTCTTTGACTTAAAGTGCCTTTTTGTTGACTTTTGAAAATGACCTATAATGTTGAAATTGATAACTTTTTGTGAGAGCATTTCTTGGACTTGGAATGTGAAGATGAATTGTAGGAAATGTCTTCCCCTTAAAGATGAGCATTGGATGGGATTTTTCTGATGAACCATGAAAAAGTTACGTCTTGGTCAAGTTACAGTTGACTTTTCAGTTGTCCAAAAATAGAAACTTTTGCATCTTGAGACTTTTTGAGCCAGGCTTGTGGAATCATGATCAAGACTTGATCAAATGATGATTGTGGCTTCAAAATAAGATGTTGACCAAAATTTTTGACTTTTGACTGCCAAATGACCATTTTGCCCTTGTAGTTGACTGTGAGGCAATTAGGGTTTTTGACTGTGCAACTTGACCTTGTGAGCCTTGAAACTTGACATGTAGGTGCTTGACAATGTGTATGAGCATGTGTGACTTGATTGATCCCTTGAAAACCTCAACTTCCTTGCAAGAACCAAAACCCTAATTTGACTGGCTTAGGAGGATGGTTGACTGTGTAGCCCTTGAGTAGACTTTGAACAATTTGGGGTGATGCTTGTCAAAACTGTGAAGAATATGGGAGAGCAAATTTTGGGGTACAACAGTTGCCCCTGTTCAATCTTCTTAGACCTGAGGATGTAGATTGGCGTGTGTGCCTTTCGAGATCCGAAGGTGGAAGATGATTGAACACTAGAGTGCCCAGAAATTTGCACTCACATAGCAGAGTATCAGCAGTGTGATAGCGGGAATGGGCTTACAGATGCCATTTGGAAGTGTGACAGAACCTTGTCGGGAATGGGCTTATAGATTCCATTTGGAAAGACGGTGGATAGGTGAATCTGAATAAGAAATAGAATAGCTTCCGTGTCTGGAGCATATCTAGTCTGTGCCTGATTGCTGACGTCTGAATAAATGGTAGAATGACCGCCATGTTTGGGGTATATCCATACTGCATGAGTAACAGAATGTCATCCGAATCTGGATCGTATCTGGACTGAACAATAGAATAGCATCCGGGATGGATCATCTCTAAGTTGTCTTTAGAAGTTTGAATCTGAATAAGCAATAGAATAGCGTCCGGATCTGGAGCATCTCTAGGCTATATCTGAAAGGAAATCTGAATAAGTATCAGAACTTCGCCATGCCTGGGTCACATCTGAACTATCTCTAGAAGGAGTCTTGAATAAGCAAAAGAACAACATCCATATCTGGAGCATTTCCAAGCTATCTCTGAAAGGAAATCTGGAATGAGTATCAGAATGTCGCCATGCCTGGGTCACATCTGAACTATATCTAGAAAGAGTCTTGAATAAGCAAAAGAACAACATCCATATCTGGAGCATTTCCAAGCTATCTCTGAAAGGAAATCTGGAATGAGTATCAGAACATCGCCATGCCTGGGTCACATCTGAACTATATCTAGAAGGAGTCTTGAATAAGCAAAAGAACAGCATCCATATCTGGAGCATTTCCAAGCTATCTCTGAAAGGAAATCTGGAATAAGTATCAGAACGTCGCCATGCCTGGGTCACATCTGAACTATATCTAGAAGGAGTTTTGAATAAGCAAAAGAACAACATCCATATCTGGAGCATTTCTAAGCTATCTCTTTAATGTAGATATGCCCTGGCTAGATACAGGTATCGAATCTGGAATTGCGACAGTTGATAGATATCGTCTTTGGATTGACCTTTTTCCTGAAAAGGCAAAACATCAGTTGTATGCAATGTCATGATGCATGAACTGCATGATTTTAAGATGTTCTCAAAAATAACTGAGATTTGTGTGATATGACGCGTATGTGCATGCATTGTGTATGTAAGCAAGATGTATGAAAGGTGATATGTTTATGAATGTATTTTCGTCTAGGAAAATAAATCCTTGACGAATGCCGGGAAGTTGAATCCTGGGCTGATGTTGAAGAACAGAGTTCTTCGTTTCTGCTGGGGATGATGGTTGCAAGAACAAACCGGTAGGAGAAGATGACTCTGTTGGGGAATAAACTTGCTGGAGAGATACTCTGCGGGGAATAATCTGTGGGGAAGGGATACTTCGCTGAGAATTTGATGATAACTCCGCTGAGGGATACCATTGTTGCGCTCTGTTGGAAGATTTGATGAACTCCGTTGGGGATAGGAAGAACTTCGTCGGGGGCGATCTTTCTGTGGTTTTCAACTGAGGATAACCCAGTTATATCCTGGTGGGGAAATAACCTTTGGATAAAAATTCCGGGAGACGCGTTCGTGCTATGCGGGTGACAAGCTTCCAGAATCTACTGGGGATAAGCTTCAAGACCTGCTGGGGATATGGATTCCACTTTCCTGGGGAAACTTTTGAGATTGCACTGGGGGAGTGGCTCCACTGGATGTTCGGTATACCGCCGGGGAACAATCTTAGATCAAGATTGCCGGGGATGCTTGTTAGGAATGTCTGCGTACTCCGTTGGGGAATGTTGATATCTTCTGGAGGATACCCAACTTCCTTGAGACTGATTGAGGATAACTCTGCTTGGGGAGAGTGTTGTTGACTTGCTGGAGATATGGTGCCTTGTAGGGCTGACGGGAGACCAACTACTTGGGGAGAATTATTGAATCTTGTCTTACTCGGCGGGGGAGTGAAGGTATCTTGGTTACATTATTCAGCCGAACTTGCCTTGGTACCTTGGTGGACAGAGCAATTAGATTGCTTAGACAACTCATTATTGCCCCTGTTTCTGTGGGAGAAGATACCTGCGGAGGTGCTTGATGACTGCCGATTGACAAATCTTCTTCTGGTAGGCAAGTAACGGGACATAGTCGTACTCTTTGATCCCTAACTTTTGCATGGACCGCCCTTTCGGGTTTTCAGTCCATCGGGATACCCATTCTTGCCCAAGCCGCCTTTTCAGATTTTCGAATTGCCGGGTGTACAGATTTTTTCATTTCATCCCTTATTTTTGCCCGAACCCTTTTGGTTCGCCAGGAAGCCCTTATTTTTGCCTAGGTGTGTCAACCTAGCGGGTCTTTGATTATGCGCAGTATTTTTCGACTATGTCCACGCTCTCAGAATGTAGGGAGGTGTCACCGTCGGTAGTGTTGTGTTGCCATACTACCAGAAGATGTTTGATCAGGCAAGATTCGTTGCCGGAATTCATACCCAATGTCCCAAGTGACTCAGGCGGAGATTTGCCCCTGCTATTTGTCATTTGAGAGATTCTTCGAATCTTGACTTAACTGCCCCAGATGACGAACAATGATCACGTCTGCCCCTTGCTTGGAGGTGCTTTTGTTCATTAGACATTCGTCGTGCGAATTTCTCTGCTGTTCGAACAAATAATCACATGAAAACAATATCATATCAAGAATGCAAAGCCTATGTCTGTTTTGAAGTTTTTGAAAATGTATTTTTTTAGTAAAGCAAGCAAATTTTGTAAAAATGTGATGTCAACTCGTTATTTTACCGCAAGCCTTAAGGAGTCAGGATACCTTTCGTAATAGTATGCTTTCGAACTAACCCGTGCTTCAGCTAGGACTTTTTAAGGGTTATAACGTGGTCTGGTTCACGGTTTTAAGAAACAAAGGATAAAGGCTCAAAATTTATTTGTACCCACCCGCTCTTCGTGATGTTCTTCAAACCTAAACTCAGCTAATCGTGCATTAGACCTTGTTTGAGTCTTTATCCTGATGTTCTGGTAATGGTTCGGATATTGATGATTTATTTTGAATAGGCATTCATTTCCTTTTTTGTTGAGGGTTTGATGACCTCTTTCTCTTTCTTGATTTTGTTATCCCTTTTTTTTGTGCCTGAACTGCTCTTTTGTGATTACAATCAGCGGGATGCCCCAGTTTTATAAGTCTCCTTCATAGGTTTTGACTTAATGGGTTTTTATTCTTTGAGAGGTAATGACTGCCTGTCTTTATGATTAATCGGAACCATCACTGTCTTTTTTTTGTTTTGTAAGGACCTCTCTGGTGCCATTTGTTATGCACTTGGATCAACTGAGAGAACTACCCTGCCCCTGGTTATGATTAAGGGTTTTAATTTTCGAAAAGAAAAACTCCTACTTCTTTGGCTCAAAGGGGGTTGACGAGGGATTATCTTCCTTATAACTCCAGTGTTTAGGAATTGAAACAATTCCTGTACCTCATCAGCGGGGTCTGTTCAAAAGCATACTGTAGATCGTGGTATCGTTCTCGTCATCCTCCCTCAAGAGGCTTAGAATTTTCAACCCAGAGTTGATCATCATAAAAATATGAAAACAGTTTGCATATAGCGAATGCGAATATATTGATTCAAAACAGACATATGCGATGCATTGATAAAGTAATAAAGTTTGCTATGACAATAATTGTTTGAACAATCAAAAGAAAATTACAACTTGAAAAATCTAATGAACAAAAGTCTTCTAATTTGAACTAGTCACTTCAAGTGATGAATCTTGCAGGGATAGTAGAAGGACTCAGCCTGGCCATCTTGGGTGAATTCCACTGCTCCTTCATCAATCAGATCCTGGATCTTATTCTTCAGAGACCAGCAGTCGTTTGTGGCATGCCCCGGGCTGTTCGAATGATAAGCGCAGTGGGCGTTGGGGTTATACCTTGAAGGTGTCTTGTTGGGGTTCTTAGGAGGGTCCCTTAGAGTTACCAAATTCAACCTCAACAAATATTGTAAAGCTTGAGACAGCGACGTGTTGAGCTTGGTAAATTGCCTCCTAGGCTTGTCTGGCTTGCTCTGATCAACCCGTTGCTCTGGGCGAGGTTGTGGTTGGACCTGTGAAGTGGTAGCAATTTGGAGAGGTCTAATCTTCACCATGCCAGACTCTTGTCCTCTTGGAAGCTGATCAATGACCTGGTCCCTGACTTGGACTGGTTGCTTCATGTTGTTGTCTTGGCGAAGCTGGTTGATCATGGTCCTCAACTCTTCTTGCTCCCGAGCTAAGCCTTTGATGAGAGCCATTTGCCCCAGAATCTGGGTTCTCATTGTATCTACCTCATCTTGCAGACGTTTCAGCCATTCCTCCTTATCATCTTCGGGACTTTTCTTGGCCAAATTCCCCATGAGGAGTGTCCTTAACTCTTCCTGTCCCTTGGATAGGCTTAGGAAGATCTCCCTGAACTGAGTCTCTTGAGCGTGAAGACCCTGGTTATCTGGTTGGAAAGCCATTGCTGAAATAAACAGCGAAGGAGGTAAGAGACCTGTAACAAGGGTACCTGTTATGCAATGATGTGTATGTATGCATGCAATGTTTTCAAGGATCTCGCGGGGTAGACAAGAAAATTGTTTAGAATTTGAATCCGGTATCTTGATGGAAGGAACATCATATTGTTGCAAGTCCTTCTTCAAGAGTCAAGGCTCACCATATCCAGTGGGTCATAGCCCCTGACTTAAGTCATCAACCTTGGCTAGAGGAAAATAAATCCCCTTTTGCCCCTTGCTAGACAGTTGATTCATCATGACCTGCATCACAAGCCCTTGAGATCCTTGAAATGGATTAGTCCTTATGCAGGATGCATGCAATGATATGATGTTATGCTATGCATGTAGTGATGTAAGTAGGCCCTGTAATGAGTCCCAATTAAGGACTGTAAACAAACCCTGCAAGGAACTCGAGTGTCAGATAACAAGCATGCAAGTAGTCAAGTTTGAAAGCACATAAGTCACACAAGACATCCCTTAGAGTTTAGGCCAGCATGAAGTTTGGGGTACTACTCTCTTGAAGTTGGTGGGCTCAAAAACCTGTCCTATCAAAAGTAACCGGGTTCTAAGGAGCTCAATATCATTGGGTTGTTTTCTGTGTTCATCGTTTTGATTTAGCCACTGAACTGGAGATCAAAATATTCCAAGAAAACAACCCTCAATGAGTGTAGTATCGAGTATCAACCAACTTCGGACTGCACCAAAGTCAGTTATCTCACTACCCCTAAAGAGGCCAGGATGGTTCAATTAAGGTTCCTAAGGTCAGTTGATGCTTCACGACACCACGCGGCGGCCCCGTACTCTCCTTGACTTGACTCAAGGGTTACCGGTACTCACCAAAGTGCCACATCAACGTAGCAGACTGCTTCAACTGTGTCGGTATACCCCGCACAGTTCCCTCACAGTCTTGTTGCTACTTTCTAAGAAGGTATCCCCCAGATCCGGGTTAGGATCTATAGAACTCCCAAAACAGGCCCAATAATTTTAAAGCACACAAATCAGGCAATTGAAAACATAAGTATGAGCTATCCTAAGGTACACCTAACTTTAAGTAGTCCCCAGCAGAGTCGCCAGTTCTGTGATCGGTGGAAATAGAACTGACTGTTTAACGATGGTTTGCGAAATGTCGCGGAAGCAAGAGTCGCCACCGTCTTTTATTTTCTCCAACATGGACAGGACAAAAGCACAACAAAATTCCTTATGAGAACGTTTCTCGGTTCGGGAGGTAGATTTATAGAAAGGGAAGGTGTTAGCACCCTTTCTATCCATGGTTATCCATGGGCTCTTAGGTACTTGCTCTTATGTTTTCAAAATTTGTTTGCTTTTCAAGTGTGTGTGGGTTTTGAAAAAGTTCGTTTGAAAACTTCTAGGTAACTCTTGTATCAGTCCTCAAGAGTGTATGAAGTATTGTTTGAAAACTTTTTGAAAGTGTAAGGTGTGAAAAGTATTTTGTTTGTTTTTGAAAAGAGTAAGTACCCATGAGTCATCTACCTACCCTATGGAATTAAGCTGTGTAAGTGTCCTTTAGGTAGTGCCATCCCACCATTGAGAGGTAGGTAGCACCACCGTTGGAGGTGTTCGGGTCAATTCGAGTGTAGGGACAGTGTGGTCATCGAAGCAACAGTAGGACACCTTAGAAGCTACCCTTATATCCTTGATCCCTTTTTAATCCGAGGCAACCGTTTCGAGGCAACTGTTCCGAGGCAACTGTTTCAAGGCAACTGTTCCGAGGCAACTATTTCGAGGCAACTGGATCATGGACATAAGGACCGCTAAGACGTCCTATACTTGACAACCACGTTTCGAAGGCAACGAGTGAGGCGTACCCTAGAAGTGGTGTGTGCATTGTGTGTTGTTTTCATGTTATGTTTGTCTTTGTAACTAGTGAGCTACGAGTTGTTTTTATTTACATACATTCTTTCATGCAAGTTTAGCAGTTAAGGGGTGCGGAAAGTAAATTGCGGAAACATAAATCCTACGCTATTACAAGGCGCGGGTCTATACATCGCCAAAAATTACAAAGACCTGTTTTTTAGTAAATGAGTACGAAAAGTAAATAAAAATAGTAAAAGTCCTAATTACTATTACATGTCTTGGAAGCAATTACATAATAATAAACTGTGCGCGAATAAAAATTAAATCGGAGTGTTCTAAGGGTGTTGACCCTTTTAAGAAAAGAAATTGATTTTTTGGTCTTTTTTGTAATTAAAATGAAATTAAAGCTAATTAATGACTAATTAATTAATTTAATTAAAAGAAAATACATTTTTTGTGTTTTATGTTTTTATGAAATAAAATGAAAAGAAATAAAACTAAAAGTTAATTCTTCCTAATTCTAAATCCATTTTAATTATTAAGAAAAGAAATTGAAATTGCCTAATTAAACTATTTATTTGTTAATATTTATTTACAAAATAAAATAGTAATAATGTTAATTCTATTTTTTTTTTGATTTTTTTATGAAAATATTAGTTGGTTAATTATGTTAATAAAAAAAATAAGGCAAATAAATAAAAGAAAAGAAAATGACAAAACAAAATAAAATAAGAAAAAGGTAAGAAAACCCAAGGGGGTGAGATGGCCTTCATGGAGGTTTTTTGAAGTAATTCTGGCCCAACAACAAGAAGCCTTATTTGACTTTTTTCGGTTGCCTACGCATGCGCTGACTCCAGAGCATAGTACTCTTGCGTTCTGGGCCTTTAGATCTGCCTCCAATGACACTTGGCTTGTTGGATGGGTGAGGCTTATGGTGGAAACTACTTGAGAAACTGCACAAGAACGCATTAACAAAAATGATATGAGAATTATGGGGGACCTGGGAAGAACTTACAGCGCGGATTGAGCCTCAGGACTTGGCAAAGTTTGCTTTAGCTTCAGGGTGTGGCAACGAATAAAACCACGTGCTTGTTTTGATCTGAAGATGCTCGCAACTATGTTTTAGAACTCTCACTTTTTGAATAATTTTTGGTTTTTGCTCTTGGCCGTTTCTGCACACACTATTTTTTGAATGAGGTTGGGAAGGCTTGTATATATAATAATGAATGAGAATCAGTCACATGATGAGCCTTTAACCATTGCAATTATGCTTGAGATTTTGCCATAACCTCCATTAAAGCAACTTGCCATTCTTGTCAAAATTTGAATTTCTTGCTTGGAATAGGCCTTGCACGAATTTGGAAGGTGAATGATGGTGTATCAAAGCTATTCAAACTCAAAGATATCCCTCCATTAACTTTCTTGATTTTTATTTGAATTTTAAAGATTTAAAATGATTTAAATCAAATAAAATTAAATAAAAATGGAAAAATTAATTTTTAATCTTGAAATAAATTGTGGGACACGTGGGAGGCATGGCCAAGCTGAATCAAGTGGAAAAAGTGGGCCCTTTTTGTCAAAAAATGAAATTTCAAGGATAATTGACTTTGGCCATTTCACAAAAATTTCTCAACTTCTCCAATTCATATCTTGCTCAATTTTGAAGCTATGAACATGTTCTTGGACATTTTGGAAAGGTCTTGAAGTCCTCTAACCAATGTCTTTGGTCCCATGTCATTTTGATTTACCAATCTCAAGTTATGGTCTTTGACTTAAAGTGCCTTTTTGTTGACTTTTGAAAATGACCTATAATGTTGAAATTGATAACTTTTTGTGAGAGCATTTATTGGACTTGGAATGTGAAGATGAATTGTAGGAAATGTCTTCCCCTTCAAGATGAGCATTGGATGGGATTTTTCTGATGAACCATGAAAAAGTTACGTCTTGGTCAAGTTACAGTTGACTTTTCAGCTGTCCAAAAATAGAAACTTTTGCATCTTGAGACTTTTTGAGCCAGGCTTGTGGAATCATGATCAAGACTTGATCAAATGATGATTGTGGCTTCAAAATAAGATGTTGACCAAAAATTTTGACTTTTGACTGCCAAATGACCATTTTACCCCTGCAGTTGACTGTGAGGCAATTAGGGTTTTTGACTGTGCAACTTGACCTTGTGAGCCTTGAAACTTGACATGTAGGTGCTTGACAATGTGTATGAGCATGTGTGACTTGATTGATCCCTTGAAAACCTCAACTTCCTTGCAAGAACCAAAACCCTAATTTGACTGGCTTAGGAGGATGGTTGACTGTGTAGCCATTGAGTAGACTTTGAACAATTTGGGGTGATGCTTGTCAAAACTTTGAAGAATATGGGAGGGCAAATTTTGGGGTACAACAGCGACGATTTGCCACACCCTGCGAACGCAGACATAGTCAAAAAATACTACGCATGAAACAAACCCGACAAGTTGAAAACCCAAAAGGGCGACTTGGGCAAAAATGGGCATCCCGGTGAACCGAAAACCCGAAAGGGCGGTTCAGGCAAAAATTAGGGATAAAACAAAAAAAATCTGTACACCCGGCAAGTTGAAAACCCGAAAGGGCGACTTGGGAAAAAAAGGGTTTCCCGATGGATTGAAAACCCGAAAGGGCGGTCTAGGAAAAAGTTAGGGAATTAAAGCGTATGACTATGTCTCGTCGGATCACTTTAAAGAACAATCTCTTCATCAACAAGCTCCGAGCTTCTGATCAATCCAGTCATCGGCGGACGAAGCATTGAATGGACAAGATATTCAGAGTTGTGAAGGCTATAACAGAATGGGATCCCATGGGATTGTTACACATAACCATCTTTCTTTTGTATAAAATTTTCAATTTTCACGACAACATCCTCTTACTAGGATGCCCGTTTCCTTTGTACAAAGATACTCATAAAAAGTTAATACAAATACTTTCCCAAATACATGAATTTGCTTTGTCTTCCTTTTTTGCACTTATGTTTTATTTGAGAAACGTCCAATGTTTTGTTAAATAGGCATATGCATTTGAACATAATCATTTTCTTACAAATTTTTGTACCCAAAAATTTGCCCTCCCATTTCCTCAACATTTTCTCATCACAAAACCCTTGGAGCTCAAGATCCAGTTAGGGTTTCCTCTGCTCAAGACTTCTCCTTGCACTGTTGACCCAAATTAGGGTTTGTGTTTGCACAAAGATGTTTTGACCTAAAAAGCCTAAGATGACTTTCATGCTTCATGTTGGACTCCCAAGTTTATCCATACAAAGTTTCAAGTCTTGATTCCAAATTTTGCCCAGTCAATTGGACAATTGACCTAGAAATCAACTGTATTGGGGAAAAAGTCAACTGTGGCCAATTGACAGTCAAATCTCATGAAAATTAACCCACATCAACATTATGAACTCACATGGACCATTTGATCAAGTTTGGATCACAATTCCACAAGAAATTTGATCAGATCATCAAAAGGGCAAAATGGTCATTTTTAGGGTTTTGACTGCACCAAGGCAATTTTTGACTGTTTGACCTAGCCAATGGCAAACCAAGCTCACATATGGACTCAAGGTCCCCATGGAATTATCTTGACATGCTCAACCAGTTCAAAAGATCCCAAGTACACAAGATTGACAGTTGAATTTCCCAGTCAATTGATCAATTTTGACTGTATGCTGAAAAGTCAAACTTTGACTTTTTGGTCAAAATCAAGGGTCAAGATTCATTTTTCATCAAAACATGCCAAATCATGAAACTTGTTCACCAAGAAATCAAAAAATGCAAATTAGGGTTTGAAATGGAAATTTTTCATAACTTAGAATTTTTCTAAGTTATGGAAAACCCTAATTTTTTCCCAACTTTGCCCCACTTTCTCACCAAGATTCATTTGGATTCAAACAAAAGTCAAAACATGAAAGTTGTATCTTGTTGCATAATCTACAACTTTTATTCATAAAGTTTTCCCAAATGAGGCTTGTATCTCAAGTTACAATTTTTGGAATAAGGGTACTAAACCATTCTTAACTTAGTGAAATTTTAACCTATTTTGGCAAGGTTTTCTACCTAACTTCAAGGCCATTTTCCATACACTTACACTTGGAATTTCACTTTGAATTTCAAAGATGGATTGTATTACACATTCCAAGCTTTCCAAAATGTCCAAGAACTTCTCAAACAACCTCATGGTTAGGGAGAATCAAATTTTGCAATATGGCAAAAACTCACTTTTGATTAGGCCAAGTTACATGTTCATAGCACTATGCATTTCAATCTCAGCTTGCACAACTTGATTACAGACCTTTTATCTCAATTACACTCATAAATTTAATGCATATTCATTGTGCCAAGACCATGTTCTTTGTGTTCTAGCATTGCATAGTGGATTAATCCCAAAATAGATAAAGTACTTTATCCATTTTTGCAAAAGCAAGCTTTATGTCAAATTGAAAATCCAAGCAAGTACAGATACAATCTGATTGGCACAAGATTATGAGCATAACACACTGATCAAGGAGGAGTTTCGCAGCATGATTAGGGGCCCTCTACATGCCTAGAACACAACTTGGCTTTTCTTGCTTAAGTGTTAAGAAACATCCCATATCACAACAGAACTTTCATCTCAGCATTGGTAACCTTAAGCAAATATTGTAGACACATTCCAAACATCCTAACCAAGCTGAAGCACGACCCTAAGACCATCAACACCTCCCCATTGCCAAAATCACTCTCAAACTGCAAAAACAGAGCTACCTCTGCAGATTGAGTTCCAACTCTCAATCCTTTCAAGCATTCTTGCCCAAACCACTTCAGACACCTTCCCTACCATCAATCCAAACTATCCAAAGCCTTAGAAGCAACCTGTAACTCCTCTAACCCTTTTGGTCATTTTCACTTTTCTGATTTGCAGGTGAAGAGCTCTAGCACGATTCAAAAGGTTTCAAGACAAAGTAAAGCTTGGAATATCATCCCTGGACATCAAGGAAGCTATACCAATCATCACCTTGCACTGAAAGCTTCTCCATTGCCAGATAGAACTTCAACTGAACAGGTAAGTTCATGGATTCGTATCTCTCTTATTAGGCATTGTTAGCTTTAGGTTTGTGAAGAGAATATGTCACATTCAATGCCCTGAACATGCCCATATAATTAGATTTCATTTATATTATGTGTGCTGCAAGAATTTTGAGTCTGAACATGGCAGAAAACTTAGGTCAGGATTTGGGAATGTCAAAATTCTCTCTCATTTCTGAGAGTTAGGATGAGTTTTTTATATATTTAGAATCGTGATTCAATGCTTAGCATTTCTTATGTTGGAAGTTTGTGCAAAAGATCAAGGAATCAGGATGTTTGAACTTGGTCACAGGCGCGCGTTTTTGTGAACGTTTTTGGCTGAAGGTTGAAGAAGAAGTTTCATGGGCTGGGCTTTTGTGTTATTTCTTTTCATACCACATTTCTGATTTCACACCCCCCAAGCCATTTTGCTTATTTCTTTGACTTTCTGACTTTTTCTTTTTTTGGATTGACTTATTTAATTTTTCTCATGATATTAAAAATATAAAAAATATTTTCCTCACCATTTTTGAATTTATTAGGTATTTATTTGGTTTTCTTTTAGTTTGTATATAAATGAATAAATACATATACTTTTATTTAGAATATTAAAATAGTG
Organism: Vicia faba; assembly: GCA_948472305.1. Taxonomy (NCBI): domain Eukaryota; kingdom Viridiplantae; phylum Streptophyta; class Magnoliopsida; order Fabales; family Fabaceae; genus Vicia; species Vicia faba. The sequence goes on along the minus strand of OX451737.1, from coordinate 1,445,660,093 downwards.
CAAATACACTTTTATACATTTTTATTTTGTTTTACTTTCTGAAAATATTTTATATAAAAAAATAATAATACTTTTTTTATTAAATATTAAATATTATTAATTTGTACATATAATACATATCTAGTAAATAATATATATATATATATATATATATATATATATATATATATATATATATATATATATATATATATATATATATATATATATATATATATATATATATATATATATATTTATTTATTAATATATTTAGGGTTAAAGATGCAAAATCCATACACTTTTTATTTTTTTATTAATATTTAATATAAAAATACTTTTTTGTAAATATATTTCATTTTATTTTATTTTTGTACATAATAAACAAATACTTGTATTAAATTAAATAATATATATGTTACTTAATGAAAATTAGGGTTTTACCCTAAATATGAAAATATTCCAAAAAATAATCCTTTTTTATTTTTATTTATTTGACATAAATAATACTTTTTTTTTCATATACATAAAAACCTTTGCATTTTTGCATCTTTATTTTATTTTCCATTTAATTTATACAACCAATTACTTGTAAATATGACAAAAATGATGTAATAGTTAGGTTTAATTTCTTTGTCTAAATATCCCCCCATTTGAACATTTGTACCCCCCTTCCCATATTGTGTTGTAATAGTGTAGGAATTTTACTTTTCGCACTTTAAACGCTTCATAAATATACCATGCTAGAATTAGGGTTTGTATGCAAATAAAAAGAACAAAATAGCTTGACCTAATTTCAAGATAATCAAAGCATGAAAAATGGACAACACATATCACACTTGCACCCCCTAGGGTATTCCACTTTGTTGCCTTCAAATAAATGGGCCATATTGCATGTTAGGTCTCTTTGGGCAAAACAAACACAATTCAAATGATCATAGTCCCTCGATGACGCTTTCAAAATGTTGCCTAAACAAATGATCAAGTCCCTTAAAGAAAATTGCCCAAAGATACTTAGCACCATTGCAATTATGGTCTAAACGATGACCCGCGCCCGTCCCTTTCACATCCTAACATGAGATTGTCCACCAAATACAATGGTGGAACAAACTTATTAAAAGGGTTAAAATATAGCAATAAACTTTGAGAAATTTAGGAGTAGATAACCTCTTAGTTACTTGAATCAAAACTTGCAAAAACAAGACACTTGCCTATTTTCTAAAACCACACCTCACAACACTTTCAAAACAACTTTCAAAAAACAAATGAAAACCTTTTCGAAAGACATACATCTTTGTATACATCCCCACATGGATCATTACAAAGGTTGCCACCACATTGGCTTCTTTTCAAAACATTTTCAAACCCACACACACGAGCACCATTTCAAACAATTGAAAACAAAAGGCAAGTGATCTAAGCAAGTAACTAAGAGCCCATGGATAACCATGGATAGAAAGGGTGCTAATACCTTCCCTTTCTATAATCTACTCCCCGAACCCAAGAAAACATCTCAAAGGTTTTTTGTTGTGCTTTTTAAACCTTTCCTTAGGATAAAATAAAAAGTCGGTGGCGACTCTTGCTCAACCGAAACATTTGCGAAAACAAACGCAAAACCATAGTCAGTTCTCCCACCGTATCACAGAACTGGCGACTCTGCTGGGGAAAATGTTTAAAGTGGAGTAACCTTAGGGATTAGATCACCCTCTTGCATGACTAATTGTTTGAATTGTTTGCTTTACATCTTGGTTCTATTGATGGGTTTGCAAATCCTACACCCGGATTTTGGGAAACATTCATAGATAGCAATACGTTGTGGAAACTGTGCGGGGTATACCGACACGGTCGAAGCAATAGCTATATTAGTGCGACATATTTGTGAGTACCGGTAACCATTGAGTTCAATCAAGGAGAGTACGGGGCCGCTGAGTGATGTCACTAAGCACTAATGACCTATAACCTTACTTGACCATCTTGGCCTTTTATTAGGGGTAGTGAGATGACCGACTTTGGTGCAGTCCGAAGTTGGTAGATACTCCATACTACACTCATTGAGGGTTGTTTTCTTGGAATATTTTGGTCGCTAGTTAAGTGGCTAAACCAAAACAATGAACAATGAAAATAGTCCAATGATATTGAGCTCCTTAGAACCCGGTTACTATTTATAGGACAGGTTTTTAAGCCAACTACACTCAAGAGGGTACCTACCTATGAAACCCCATGCAAGCCTGAAACTAGGGTTTTGTGTGATTTGCTTGTACATATGTTTTGTGCATACATCATAAACATCATATGCATTTACTAACCATTTCAATGGTTTGGATCTTCATCTTTGTTCTTGTTTTGTAGGTCATGGAAATTCCTCGCAGAAACACCATTCAAGTCAACCTTGTGAGAATCTCTCCTCAACTCAAGGAGCTCACCTCAAGAATACCGGAAAATTCATCCTTCAGTGAAAGACATGGTAGACTGCTCAGCCTAGTCAACACCAACATTGAAGAAGACATGATGAAAGTGCTATTCCAGTTCTTTGACCCTCTTCACCACTGTTTCACTTTCCCCGATTACCAGTTGGTGCCCACTTTGGAGGAGTTTTCTCAACTCCTGAGAATTCCTATCCTTAATCAACTACCCTTCAACGGTACGGAAAAGGAACCAAAGCCGGAAGATGTTGCTCGAGCATTACATCTACAACCATCTGAAATCAAGGGGCATTGGGAAACCAGAAGCGGCGTCAAGGGATTCTTAGCAAAATTCTTGTTAGAGAAGGCACAAGAATGTTGGAACTCATTGGACCTACAAGCCTTTGAAGAAATTGTGGCACTCCTTATCAATGGGTTGGTCTTGTTCCCAAATCCTGACCAATTGGTAGATGTCAACGCCGTTAAAATCTTCTTGTCCAGAAATCCAATACCAACATTGCTTGGGGACATCCTTCACTCATTTTACACACGAACAATGAGAAAGAGGGGTGTTCTCATGTGCTGTACTCCTCTCCTTGCAAGGTGGTTTATTTCGTACCTTCCACAATCTGTCCTGAAGAATGACCAAGGCTCAAGGTGGTCCCAACGGTTGATGACTCTTACTCACTCTGATGTACATTGGTGTTCTCGGACCAGAGAAAATGTCATCATCGTCGATCGTTACGGAGAATTTCCTAATGTTCCTTTACTTGGAATTAGAGGAGGTATCACCTACAAACCTTGCCTAGCTTTGAGACAATTTGGATATGCACGGAGGGATGGCCCTCATGACATGTTGATTCCTGACCTAGTTTTTGACTTCGACAACGATGCGCAAGGACTTCGCCAAAGATTCATCAGAGCTTGGGGAAAACTCAACAAGGTTGATAGCAAGACTCTGGGACACAAGAACTCCATCCCTCTTGAGCCTTATCTCAAGTGGGTACGAGCCCGAGCCCAAAGTCTGATGATGCCTTATCCTCATGTTCTCCCTGTGATTAAAGAGCCCGTCAAGGAAGGAGAGGTTCCCTACACCATCCTACATCCAGACATGCCTACATCGTGGGAGGAAATGTAGAAAAGTTGGATTCAGCTCAAGGAAGAACGAAATACTTTTGAAGCTAGCTTCTACGCCAATGAGAAGAAGGTTCTAGAGCTTACCCGCCGACTCCATGAGCAAGAGGCCCTCAACACCTACATCGCACCAAAAAGGATGCGAAATGTCTTTTTGCCTTAAGAAGTTTATTTTGTAATATTTGGCCCATGGGGCATTTATGTACTGACAAATTTCTTCTTATTAATATGACGTGCGTTCTTCTTTGTCTGAAACAATTTTGAATGTCCTAAATCCTTGAATGCATTGCATACATAAGCATACCATTCATCATGTGCATAAGCAGGTCTCATTCCAGGTTTCCTTATCTGTCTGCTGTTTATTTCAGTAGGATGGATCTCGAGCAAACAGTCAAAGACCTACAAGCTCAAAATGCACAGTTCCAGCAACTCCTGATGACCTTGGCTAAGGGTCAGGAGGATATCAAGACTCAATTGGGGAACAAAGACCTAGTGAAAAAGAAGAAAAAGAGACTCGGGGTGGCTACTTTGGGGAGAAGATTTGATGGAGAAGCTCGGAGAGTGCTTGAATTTCCTCCTACTTCTGATGAAGGAACCAGCAAAGGAGGTGGAGCTGCGGTACCTTCCGAGTCTGATGCGGAAGAAGAAGAGGTCGAAGAGGATGAAGATTATACTGATTAACAATACCCTCCAGCTGATGATAAATACAAAGGGCTAGAAGACAGGTTGGCCGCCATGGAGCTACAAAGAGTACCGGGTTTGGATTTTGAAGACTTGGGTTTGGTTGCCGGGATTGTGATTCCCCCAAAATTCAAAGTGCCAGTGTTTGTAAGGTATGATGGGCTGTCCTGTCCAAAAATGCATCTTAGGTCCTACGTGAGAAAGATCCAGCCCTATACGGCAGATAAAAACCTTTGGATTCATTTCTTTCAAGACAGCCTTTCTGGAGCTCAGTTGGAGTGGTTTTATCAGCTAGAGGGAACCAGCGTTCGAAATTGGGAAGATTTGGCCACCGCTTTCTACAAACAATACCAATACAATTCTGACCTTGCCCCTACTCGTACCCAACTTCAGGGTATGTCGTTAGGAACAGGCGAAGGATTCAAAGAATACGCACAAAAATGGAGGGATTTGGCTGGCAGGGTGCAGCCTCCTTTAACCAACCGTGAGCTTGTTGATATGTTTCTAGGGACCCTATCTGGGCCATTTTTCAATCATCTGATTGGTAACTCTACCGCGGGGTTTACCGATTTGATCTTAACGGGCGAAAGAATAGAAGCTGGCATCAAGTCAGGAAAGATTCAGAAGGGTGTTGCTGCAAGTACTGAGAAGAGGCCTTTTAAGAAAGAAGCAAGTGCCGTCTATGGTCCTAGAAGACAAGTCAAGCCAGAAAGTCGCCAAGCCGTCAATGCTTTGGTCATTTCCAAACTTGTTGCTGCTTCTCAGCAGTACAATCAACAAAGAGGTGAAAGGCCCAAGAGACAGTATACTCGGTTGAGCATGACCTTGTCACAAATTTTACCCCAACTGTTATCAACCAACTTGGTGACCATCAAAGAAGCTCCTAAAGTCGTGAATACTGCATCTCCTAAGTATAACCCAAATGCTCGTTGTGCTTATCATTCTGATAGCCCCGAGCATACTACTGATGATTGGTGGGCCTTGAGAAACAAAGTGCAAGATCTTATCGACGCGAAGAAAATTCAGTTTGAAGCGCCTGAGAGGCCGAATGTTGTAACTGCTCCTATGCCCCAGCATAGAGTAAATGCCATTGAGGAAGAGTTGTATGCTGTTTCAGTGAATGATGTTGCTACCCCTCTGTTGACTGTTAAGAGGAACTTACTACTAGCCGGTTTATTTCCGGGTTGTAGCAAGGGTTGTCTCCTATGTGCTGTTATCCCTACTGGTTGTCCGCTGCTGAAATCAGGCATCCAAAGCCTGATGGATAGCAAGGAAATTCTGTTCAAGAAAACTGCTGTTCCGTTTGTTTCCGTTGAAGAAATATCTGTTGTCACAATTTACAATCCTGCCAAGGCTCCCATGAAGAAACCAGTCCAAATTATGTCTGTTGCACCCATTACTATTACTGTTCCGGGGCCTCTCCCATATGAGTCTGATAAAGCGGTCCCCTGGCGTTATGGGGCCGACGTATATGTGCTTGGGGTGAAGCAGGAGTTCAACACCAATACCAGTATCAGTAACATCACTGGTCCCGCCAAGATTACCCGCAGTGGCAGGCTCTTCTCGCCTAACATTGCACCGCCAGTTATCCGAAAACCTCTCACCATCACACCCGCAAGTGTGCATGTTCCAATTCAAGTTCCTGTGTCTACTACTGCCGCCGAGTCCTCTGATACTCGGGGCAAAGAAGTTGCTACCGATTTGCCTGCCAGGACGGAGGCACCAAAAAAGACTGCTGTGGAAGCCTCCCAACAAGAAATGGAGGAAATTCTTAAAATCATCAAAAGGAGTGACTTTAACGTTGTTGAACAGTTGGGGCATACTCCCTCCAAAATCTCTATGCTATCATTGTTGCTATGCTCAGAGGCCCATGCAAAAGCCCTGATTTCATTTCTGAAAACAACCCATGTGCCGCAAGAGACCTTCGCGGATCAATTCACTGACTGTGTGGCTAATTTGACGGCTGACAATGGCTTGGGGTTCTCAGATGCTGACCTTACCGCCAAAGGGAAAATTCACAATGATGCCCTGCATGTTTCCATAGAATGCAAGGGCACTACTCTCGCGCACGTGTTAGTGGACACCGGCTCTTCTCTGAATGTTTTACCCAAGAAGGCATTGGACCGCTTAGATTGTGAGGGTATGGAGTTGAAACCTAGTAACATCATTGTTAGAGCCTTCGACGGTTCTAAAAGGATGGTGCACGGTGAGGTAGACATCCCTATTCGTGTGGGTTCCCAGGTTTTCGACTCAACGTTCTATGTAATGGATATTCGTCCATCTTACTCCTGCTTGTTGGGTCGACCATGGATTCACAAAGCTGGGGCAGTAACCTCCACTCTACACCAAAAGCTCAAATACCCTGTCAAAGGAAAAATTGTTACTGTACAGGGTGAGGAGGAATACATGGTTAGTCACTTGAATTCATTCCGGTATATCGAGATGGACGGGGAGTTTATTGAAACCCCCTTTCAGCATTTTGAGGAAGTACCTCCAATTTTGGCATCAGCTGAAGCAGTGGTTGAAGAAGACTTTCCGTTGAAGATGGCATCCTTGAAGGATGCCCGGGCTGTAATCGAGAAAGGCAATTGTGCAAACTGGGGTCAGCTTCCTGACTTCACTCAAAAGAACGACAAGTTTGGGCTGGGCTTTACTGCAGAGGCTCAGAGGGCTGTGCGCAAGGAAAAAATCAGAAAGGCTCCAGTGTTTATCACTAGTCCAAGGGTGAATGCTATTGAGGAGGATGTAGAGGAAGCAGAGTTTGACAGTTGGATCTACCCGACTACCAGCAACGGACCAAGCAACTGGACGGCAAAGGATTTCACACCTATCACATTTGTCACGCAGTAATTAATTCTTTTGATTTTCAATTAGTAACAAACAATGTGTTAAAACTTTTATTGGCTCGGTGTCCTACCCGGGGCATCGTAGCTCCATTTATGAGGGCTTTTTGTATGACATTTCCATATATCATCAATCAAAACATTGGACGTTTGTTGCATTTCAAATCTTGTGCTCTTTTTCTTTCTGTGTTATATATTGCAAAACAGCTATATTTACACACACACTCACTTATACAGGTTTCAATCCACTCTGGATCTCACTGGTAACAGCTCTGCTACCGCCAGTTATGACTTCGAGAATCCGATCAACTTGGCCGAAGACGAAGGTGAAGATGATTGCGAAGTGCCTGGTGAACTCGCAAGACTGCTACTCCGGGAAGAGAGGGCTATTCAACCACATGAAGAGCCGGTGGAAACAATTAACCTGGGTACGGAGACAGATAGGAAAGAGGTCAAGATTGGGGCTAATCTAGAGCTCAGCGTGAAGCAACGATTGATCTAGATGCTACATGATTACATGGAGATCTTTGTTTGGTCATACGAAGATATGCCTGGTTTGGATGCCGACATTGTAGTTCATCACCTGCCAACTAAGGAAGACTGCCCTCCGGTAAAGCAAAAGGTTCGCCGCATGCGCCCAGAGATGTCCGAAAAGATCAAGGCTGAGGTTATGAAGCAATTCGATGCCGGATTTATAGCAGTAACTTCTTACCCTCAGTGGGTTGCCAATGTGGTGCCAGTGCCGAAGAAGGACGGTAAAGTCAGAATGTGTGTTGACTACAGGGATTTAAACAGGGCAAGCCCCAAGGATGATTTTCCTCTACCTCACATTGACGTTCTCGTTGACAATACTGCTCAACACAAGGTTTTCTCCTTCATGGATGGTTTTTCAGGGTATAATCAGATCAAGATGGTTCCGGAGGATATGGAGAAGACTACCTTTGTGACTCAGTGGGGCACCTTCTGTTACAAGGTCATGCCATTCGGATTGAAAAATGCTGGGGCAACCTATCAACGTGCCATGGTTGCTTTATTTCATGATATGATCCATCATGAGATTGAGGTATACGTTGATGACATGATTGCAAGGTCTCAAACTGAGGAGGAGCACCTTGATCATCTGAGGAAGCTATTTGACCGACTGAAGTTATATAAGCTGAGGTTGAATCCCAACAAATGCACCTTTGGGGTGAGGTCCAGAAAATTGCTAGGTTTCATTGTAAGTGATAAAGGTATTCAGGTGGACCCTGCCAAGGTAAAAGCCATACAAGAGATGCCAACTCCAAAGACAGAGAAAGAAGTCAGAGGCTTCCTGGGACGACTGAATTACATTGCCCGATTCATCTCACATCTGACTGCTACTTGTGAGCCAATCTTCAAATTACTGAAGAAAGATCAAGTAGTACGCTGGAACGATGAATGTCAGGCTGCCTTTGAAAAGATAAAGGAATATCTCCAAGAGCCACCCATTCTTATGCCGCCAGTGGAAGGAAGACCTCTGATACTATATTTGACAGTACTTGACAATTCAATGGGGTGTGTGCTGGGACAGCATGACGAGTCTGGCCGAAAAGAGCACGCTATTTATTACTTGAGCAAAAAGTTTACCGACTGTGAGTCTCATTACTCACTGCTTGAGAAAACTTGCTGCGCTCTAGTATGGGCTGCTCGCCGGCTGAGAGAGTATATGCTGACTCACACTACTCTGTTAATTTCAAAGATGGATCCCATCAAGTACATATTTGAAAAGCCCGCTCTGTCTGGAAGAATAGCGAGATGGCAAATGATCTTAACAGAATATGATATCCAGTATACAACTCAGAAAGCAATCAAAGGAAGTGTATTGACAGATCATTTGGCACACCAACCTGTGGACGATTACCAATCATTGAACTTTGATTTTCCGGACAAAGACATCATGGTGGTAACTGACTGTGAAATACCTGGACCGGATGAAGGACCTGAGGAAGGATCCCGATGGTCTATGCATTTTGACGGAGCCTCCAATGCTTTGGGTAACGGCGTCGGCGCTGTAATCATATCTCCCAAAGGAACTCATACTCCACTCACCGCCCGATTGTGTTTCAACTGCACCAATAACATGGCAGAATATGAGGCATGTATCATGGGTCTACAAGCTGCAATCGACTTAAGGATCAAATTTCTGAGTGTCTTCGGAGATTCCGCTCTCGTGATCAATCAGATCAAAGGCGAGTGGGATACGAAACACCCAAATCTTATTCCTTACAAGGAGTATGTGTTGACCTTGCTTCCCCACTTTGAAGAGATAACTTTTGAGCACTTCCCAAGAGAGGAGAATCAGCTAGCGGACGCACTAGCTACGATGTCTTCAATGTTCAAAGTTAAATGGGACAATGAGGCTCCCCGAATCCATATCTGGAAGTTGGACGAACCGGCATACTGCTGCGATCTTGAGGCCGAAAAGGTGACTGAAAAACCCTGGTATCATGAGGTGAAGAGGTACTTGGAAGTTCAGAAATACCCTGAAGGTGCATCTGTCAATGACAAGAAGTTCATGAGGAGGTTTGCGGCAAAATTCTTCCTCAGCAACGACATCCTCTACAAACAGAATCATGATTCAACTCTACTACGTTGTGTGGATAAGGCTGAAGCAGAGAAAATCATGATAGAACTGCATGAAGGTACATTCGGAACACATTCCAGTGGACACACCATGGCAAAGAAAATCCTTAGGGCAGGATATTTCTGGTCCACCATGGAAGCCGATTGTTACCAACACTCTCGAACTTGTCACAAATGCCAGATCTATGCTGACAAGGTGCATATTCCTCCAGTTCCTCTGAACGTCCTGACGGCACCTTGGCCTTTTGCAATGTGGGGCATTGATATGATCGGTGAGATCCAACCGACGACATCCAACGGGCATCGCTTCATCTTGGTGGCGATCGATTACTTCACAAAGTGGGTTGAGGCAGCTTCCTACGCAACGGTAACCAAGAGCATCGTGGAACGTTTCATCCGGCATAATCTGATCTGTCGGTATAGCGTCCCGGAAAGAATCATTACGGACAATGGTACCAATCTCAACAACAAGATGATCACTGAGCTCTGCGAACAATTCAAGATACAGCACCATAATTCTTCTCCCTACCGGCCGAAGATGAATGGGGCTGTAGAGGCAGCCAATAAGAATATCAAGAAAATTGTGCAGAAGATGATAGTAACCTATAAAGATTGGCACGAGATGTTACCGTTCGCCCTTCATGGGTACCGTACCTCAGCAAGGACGTCAACCGGGGCAACTCCTTTCTCCTTGGTCTATGGCATGGAGGCAGTCCTGCCAATTGAAGTCCAGATACCCTCTCTCCGGATAATGAAGGATGCAGACTTGAATGAAGATGACTGGATACAGACTCGACTTGATCAATTAAACCTGATTGACGAAAAGAGGCTCACCGCTATCTGCCATGGTCATACGTATCAAAAACGGATGATCAGGGCATTTAACAAGAAAGTCAGACCGCAAGAGTATCAAGTTGGGGACCTAGTAATCAAACGCATCATCCTTCCTCAAAGTGATCCCCGGGGCAAATGGACCCCTACTTACGAAGGGCCATTTATGGTTAAACATGTGTTCTCAGGAGGAGCCATGATCCTAACCACCATGGATGGTGACGACCTTCCTCACCCCGCCAATGCAGACATAGTGAAAAGATACTACGCATGAAGAAAAGACCCGCTAGGTTGACATACCTAGGCAAAAATAAGGGCTTCCCGGCGAACCAAAAGGGTTCGGGCAAAAATAAGGGATGAAATGAAAAAATCTGTACACCCGACAAGTCGAAAACCTGAAAAGGCGGCTTGGGCAAAAATGGGTATCCCGGTGGACTGAAAAGCCGAAAGGGAGGTCCAGGCAAAAGTCAGGGATAAAGCGTAACACTATGTCTCATTGGATCACTTCGCATCCGGAATTTGGCATCAACTATCTGGCTCAGATTTCGGCATCGACCAATCAACTTCATCTTCAACTAGGCAGCAAAGCGATGAGACGCTTGGAGACATAAAGGCGATAGCAGAGTTGGAACCCAGTGGGATTGTTCACATAGCTGTTTTGTTTTCTTTTCAAAATTGTAAATTCTGTGTTATTCGGCGGCGTCCTCTTACTAGGATGTCAGCCTCTTGTACAAAAACGCATATTCACAGGCAAAATTCAAATCAATACAAATTCACTTGTCCATACAAATTGCCATTGTTTTTCCTTTTTCTGTTTTGTCTTGCGAAGAACGTCCAATGTTCATTTTTGATATATGCATTTGATATTAAATTGCTGATTCATAAATATTTGCATATGAAACAAAAGATTAATTACAGGTGACATCAGAAACATGGGCAATGTAAGGTTGTCTGATGCAGTCTGGTTGCTTTGTCCGCCAAGGTACCAAGGTAGATTCGACTGAAGAATGTGACCAAATCATCTCAACGCCCCGCAGAATAAGACAAGATTCAGCAATGCTTTCCCCAAGCGGAGTTGACTCCCCGTCAATCCTGAAAAGGCACAACTTTCCCCGGCAGGTCTTAAAGCTTATCCCCAGTAGATTCTGGAAGCTTGTTCCCTGCAGAATACGGACGTCTCTCCCGAGCTTTATTCAGAGTTATTCCTCACAAGGGCTTATAACTGGGTTATCCTCAGCTAATTGCCACGGAAGATCGCCCTCAACAAAGTTCTTTCAATCCCCAACGGAGTTTATCATCATTATCCCCAGCGGAATCCATCATTGAAGTCCTCAGCAGGCCTCTCATCAAAAACTTCAGCAAAGTATCTCTTCCACAGAGCAATTCCCCGGCCGATCGTCAAGGATTTATTTTCCTAAGACGAAAATACATTCATAAACATTTCACGTTTTCATACATCCTGCTTACATACATGATAAAGTGCATACAACACTATCTCATGTTAACACATCATGCATATCATACATCATGACATTGCGTACAACTTATGTTTTGCCTTTTCAGGGAAAAAGACAATCCCAAAGACAACTACCTTCAACTGTCACAATTCTAGATTCGATACCTGTATCTAGCCAGGGCATATCTGAGAGTGATCAGTTTCCAGACTCGATTCCTGTATCTAGCCATGGCACGTCTGAAGAGTTCAAAGATTCGATTCCTGTATCCAGCCAGGGCACATCTATCAACTACAACATTTCCAGATTCAATTCCTGTATCCAGCCAAGGCATATCTGTTGACCACATTTCCAGACTCGATTCCTGTATCTAGCCAGGGCACGTTTGAAGAGTTCGAAGATTCGATTCCTGTATCCAGCCAGGGCATATCTATTAACGACTATTTCCAGATTCGACTCATGTATCCAGCCAGGGCACATCTGTGAGCAACCGATTGTAGATTCGATACCTGTATCCAGCCAGGGCATATCTGCATAAGGAGATTGAAGATCAAACACCTGTAACAAGCCAGGAAAACATCTGTCTTTTCTCAAATACACAAAGTTCTCACTAAGGAATCTCTTGTGCGATCAACACTTCCAAGTGGCATCTATAAGCCCATTCCCGACAAGGTTCTGTCACATCTCCAGATGGCATCTATAAGCCCATCTCCCTATCCACCACCTATCCAAATGGCATCTATAAGCCCATTCCCGACATCACATTGTTGATACTCCAACATGCGAGTGCAATTTTTCGGGCACTCTAGTGTCCAATCTCCTTTTACCCTCGAGTCACGAAAGGCAAACTTGCCAATCTAACTCTTCAGGTTCAAGAAGATTGAACACGGGCAACTGTTGTACCCCAAAATTTTCCCTCCCATTTCCTCAACATTTTCTCATCACAAAACCCTTGGAGCTCAAGATCCAGTTAGGGTTTCCTCTGCTCAAGACTTCTCCTTGCATTGTTGACCCAAATTAGGTTTTGTGTTTGCACAAAGATGTTTTGACCTAAAAAGCCTAAGATGACTTTCATGCTTCATGTTGGACTCCCAAGTTTATCCATACAAAGTTTCAAGTCTTGATTCCAAATTTTGCCCAGTCAATTGGACAGTTGACCTAGAAATCAACTGTATTGGGGAAAAAGTCAATTGTGGCCAATTGACAGTCAAATCTCATGAAAATTGACCCACATCAACATTATGAACTCACATGGACCATTTGATCAAGTTTGGATCACAATTCCACAAGAAATTTGATCAGATCATCAAAAGGGCAAAATGGTCATTTTTAAGGTTTTGACTGCACCAAGGCAATTTTTGACTGTTTGACCTAGCCAATGGCAAACCAAGCTCACATATGGACTCAAGGGCCCCATGGAATTATCTTGACATGCTCAACAAGTTCAAAATATCCCAAGTACACAAGATTGACAGTTGAATTTCCCAGTCAATTGATCAATTTTGACTGTATGCTGAAAAGTCAAACTTTGACTTTTTGGTCAAAATCAAGGGTCAAGATTCATTTTTCATCAAAACATGCCAAATCATGAAACTTTTTCACCAAGAAATCAAAAAATGCAAATTAGGGTTTGAAATGGAAATTTTTCATAACTTAGAATTTTTCTAAGTTATGGAAAACCCTAATTTTTCCCCAACTTTGCCCCACTTTCTCACCAAGATTCATTTGGATTCAAACAAAAGTCAAAACATGAAAGTTGTAGCTTTTTGCATAATCTACAACTTTGATTCACAAAGTTTTCCCAAATGAGGCTTGTATCTCAAGTTACAATTTTTGGAATAAGGGTACTAAACCATTCTTAACTTAGTGAAATTTTAACCTATTTTGGCAAGGTTTTCTACCTAACTTCAAGGCCATTTTCCATACACTTCCACTTGGAATTTCACTTTGCATTTCAAATATGGATTGTAGTACACATTCCAAGCTTTCCAAAATGTCCAAGAACTTCTCAAACAACCTGATGGTTAGGGAGAATCGAATTTTGCAATATGGCAAAAACTCACTTTTGATTAGGCCAAGTTACATGTTCATAGCACTATGCATTTCAATCTCAGCTTGCACAACTTGATTACAGGCCTTTTATCTCAATTACACTCATAAATTTAATGCATATTCATTGTGCCAAGACCATGTTCTTTGTGTTCTAGCATTGCATAGTGGATTAATCCCAAAATAGATAAAGTACTTTATCCATTTTTGCAAAAGCAAGCTTTATGTCAAATTGAAAATCCAAGCAAGTACAGATACAATCTGATTGGCACAAGATTATGAGCATAACACACTGATCAAGGAGGAGTTTTGCAGCATGATTAGGGGCCATCTACATGCCTAGAACACAACTTGGCTTTTCTTGCTTAAGTGTTAAGAAACATCCCATATCACAACAGAACTTTCATCTCAGCATTGGTAACCTTAAGCAAATATTGTAGACACATTCCAAACATCCTAACCAAGCTGAAGCACGACCCTAAGACCATCAACACCTCCCCATTGCCAAAATCACTTTCAAACTGCAAAAACAGAGCTACCTCTGCAGATTGAGTTCCAACTCTCAATCCTTTCAAGCATTCTTGCCCAAACCACTTCAGACACCTTCCCTACCATCAATCCAAACTATCCAAAGCCTTAGAAGCAACCTGTAACTCCTCTAACCCTTTTGGCCATTTTCACTTTTCTGATTTGCAGGTGAAGAGCTCTAGCACGATTCAAAAGGTTTCAAGACAAAGTAAAGCTTGGAATAACATCCCTGGACATCAAGGAAGCTATACCAATCATCACCTTGCACTGAAAGCTTCTCCATTGCCAGATAGAACTTCAACTGAACAGGTAAGTTCATGGATTCGTATCTCTCTTATTAGGCATTGTTAGCTTTAGGTTTGTGAAGAGAATATGTCACATTCATAGCCCTGAACATGCCCATATAATTAGATTTCATTTATATTATGTGTGCTGCAAGAATTTTGAGTCTGAACATGGCAGAAAACTTAGGTCAGGATTTGGGAATGTCAAAATTCTCTCTCATTTCTGAGAGTTAGGATGAGTTTTTTATATATTTAGAATCGTGATTCAATGCTTAACATTTCTTATGTTGGAAGTTTGTGCAAAAGATCAAGGAATCAGGATGTTTGAACTTTGTCACAGGCGCGCGTTTTTGTGAACGTTTTTGGCTGAAGGTTGAAGAAGAAGTTTCATGGGCTGGGCTTTTGTGTTATTTCTTTTCATACCACATTTCTGATTTCACACCCCCCAAGCCATTTTGCTTATTTCTTTGACTTTCTGACTTTTTCTTTTTTTGGATTGACTTATTTATTTTTTCTCATGATATTAAAAATATAAAAAATATTTTCCTCACCATTTTTGAATTTATTAGGTATTTATTTGGTTTTCTTTTAGTTTGTATATAAATGAATAAATACATATACTTTTATTTAGAATATTAAAATAGTGCAAATACACTTTTATACATTTTTATTTTGTTTTACTTTCTGAAAATATTTTATATAAAAAAATAATAATACTTTTTTTTATTAAATATTAAATATTATTAATTTGTACATATAATACATATCTAGTAAATAATATATATATATATATATATATATATATATATATATATATATATATATATATATATATATATATATATATATATATATATATATATATATATATATATATATATATATATATATATATATATATATATATATATATATATATATATATATATATATATATATATATATATATATATATATATATATATATATATATATATATATATATATATATATATATATATATATATTAATATATTTAGGATTAAAAATGCAAAATACATACACTTTTTATTTTTTTATTAATATTTAATATAAAAATAATTTTTTGTAAATATATTTCATTTTATTTTATTTTTGTACATAATAAACAAATACTTGTATTAAATTAAATAATATATATGTTACTTAATGAAAATTAGGGTTTTACCCTAAATATGAAAATATTCCAAAAAATAATCCTTTTTTATTTTTATTTATTTGATATAAATAATACCTTTTTTTTTTCATATACATAAAAACCTTTTTGCATTTTTGCATCTTTATTTTATTTTCCATTTAATTTATACAACCAATTACTTGTAAATATGACAAAAATGATGTAATAGCTAGGTTTAATTTCTTTGTCTAAATATCCCCCCATTTGAATATTTGTACCCCCCTTCCCATATTGTGTTGTAATAGTGTAGGAATTTTACTTTTCGCACTTTAAACGCTTCATAAATATACCATGCTAGAATTAGGGTTTGTATGCAAATAAAAAGAACAAAATAGCTTGACCTAATTTCAAGATAATCAAAGCATGAAAAATGGACAACACATATCACACTTGCACCCCCTAGGGTATTCCACTTTGTTGCCTTCAAATAAATGGGCCATATTGCATGTTAGGTCTCTTTGGGCAAAACAAACACAATTCAAATGATCATAGTCCCTCGATGACGCTTTCAAAATGTTGCCTAAACAAATGATCAAGTCCCTTAAAGAAAATTGCCCAAAGATACTTAGCATCATTGTAATTATGGTCTAAACGATGACCCGCGCCCGTCCCTTTCACATCCTAACATGAGATTGTCCACCAAATACAATGGTGGAACAAACTTATTAAAAGGGTTAAAACATAGCAATAAACTTTGAGAAATTTAGGAGTAGATAACCTCTTAGTTACTTGAATCAAAACTTGCAAAAACAAGACACTTGCCTATTTTCTAAAACCACACCTCACAACACTTTCAAAACAACTTTCAAAAAACAAATGAAAACCTTTTCGAAAGACATACATCTTTGTATACATCCCCACATGGATTACAAAGGTTGCCACCACATTGGCTTCTTTTCAAAACATTTTCAAACCCACACACACGAGCACCATTTCAAATAATTGAAAACAAAAGGCAAGTGATCTAAGCAAGTAACTAAGAGCCCATGGATAACCATGGATAGAAAGGGTGCTAATACCTTCCCTTTCTATAATCTACTCCCCGAACCCAAGAAAACATCTCAAAGGTTTTTTGCTGTGCTTTTTAAACCTTTCCTTAGGATAAAATAAAAAGTCGGTGGCGACTCTTGCTCAACCGAAACATTTGCGAAAACAAACGCAAAACCATAGTCAGTTCTCCCACTGTATCACACAAATCAAGAAAAGATGATTACTGATAGGTTGAGGGTACATATAGATATCTTGATGCCCTTTCATAAGGATTCCCAAGCGGTTCTAAACTCCAAATTCCTCAACAAGGTTAAAATCCAGATCTTAATTCCCCAAACAGAGTTAAACTTTAGGATCTTCAGCAGAACAAAAGCTTTCTCAAAGTTGACTTCCCCAGCCAGAGAGCCTTCCAGAACTTAATTCCCCTCAGAGTTAAGTTTTAGTGTCCCCAGTGGAGCCCTGAAATCCTAAAATCCTATCCCCAGTGAAGTCAAAACTGTTAATCTCTAGCGGAGCTAAAACTTCCAACTATCAATCCCCAGCGGAACCAGACTAGTGAACCTTCTCCCCACAGAGATACTTCCCGTCAGATTGAAGATTCTCAATTTTACTTCTCCAACTTAAGCCTACCAGGTTCTGGACTCCCCAGTAGAGATCATCAGAATTCTCATTCCCTACAAGTCACCAAGGAGTTCCAATCCCTAGTAGTGGTCCTAAGATCCCTCAACAATTAAAGATCTTGTTCCCCAAGCAGTCAACAGTCAACAAGGATGTCTCATCTTCAGCGATCAAAGATTCTTGCACTCCCCTGCAGCAGCAAGGATTCACTTTCCCTGGCAGCAGTCAAGATTTTATTATCTCCGGATATCCAGGAATCCTCTATCCGCAGCAAGACAGCTCATCATCTTACATGTGCATTCATTACATTCATATCATAAACATTGATATAACATATATTGCATCATACATTTCATGCAACATAACTTTGTGTTTAGCTAACATTTTGTCCTTTTCAGGATAAGAATAAAAGGCTATCATTAATAATTATTCAGATACAGTTCTACACGGACTCATCATCAGGAAACCCTACACCGGTTCCTTATTCAATTTCAAGACTTCTGAAAACAGTTTACGGGTTCTCCAGACACGGATGTTAACCTATCGCTTGTTCAGATTCTTCAACTTCTGAAAACAGTTTACGGATTCTCCAAACACAAATGTTAATCTATCGCTTGTTCAGACTCAACTTTTGAAAATAGTTTACGGACGCTTCCCAACATGGATGCTGCTCTATTGCTTATTCAATTTCAATACTTTTGAAAACAGTTTACGGGTTCTCCAGACATGGATGTTAACCTATCGCTTTTTCAGATTCTTCAACTTCTGAAAATAGTTTACGGATTCTCCAAACACGGATGTTAATCTATCGCTTGTTTAGACTCAACTTTTGAAAACAGTTTACGGATGCTTCCCAACATGGATGTTGCTCTATTGCTTATTCAACTTCAAGACTTCTGAAAACAGTTTACGGGTTCTCCAGACACGGATGTTAACCTATCGCTTGTTCAGATTCTTCAACTTCTGAAAACAGTTTACAGATTCTCCAAACACGGATGTTAATCTATCGCTTGTTCAGACTCAACTTTTGAAAACAGTTTACGGAAGCTTCCCAACATGGATGTTGCTCTATTGCTTATTCAATTTCAAGACTTCTGAAAACAGTTTACGGGATCTCCAGACACGGATGTTAACTTATCGCTTGTTCAGATTCTTCAACTTCTGAAAACAGTTTACGGATTCTCCAAACACGGATGTTAATCTATCGCTTGTTCAGACTCAACTTTTGAAAACAGTTTACGGACGCTTCCCAACATGGATGCTGATCTATTGCTTATTCAATTTCAAGACTTTTGAAAACAGTTTACGGGTTCTCCAGACACGGATGTTAACCTATCGCTTGTTCAGATTCTTCAACTTCTGAAAACAGTTTACGGATTCTCCAAACACGGATGTTAATCTATCGCTTGTTCAGACTCAACTTTTGAAAACAGTTTACGAACGCTTCCCAACATGGATGTTGATCTATTGCTTATTCAACTTCAAGACCTCTGAAAACAGTTTACGGGTTCTCCAGACACGAATGTTAACCTATCGCTTGTTCAGATCCAAGACTTTTGAAAACAGTTTACGGATTCTCCAAACACGGATGTCAATCCATTGCTTATTCAAGGTCCCCAGTTCAGAGATATTCCAAACATGGATACCTTTCTGATACTCGCTCACTCATCAACGACATACAGTTCAACAAGCATTCCAGATGGCATCTTTAAGCACATCCCCCGACAAGATTCTGTCACATCTCCAGATGGCATCTCTAAGCCCATCTCCACATGGCATCTTTAAGCCCATTCCCGCATTCGTGTTTTGACGAGTGCAAATTTACGGGCATTCTAGTGTCCAATCTCCTTTTACCTTCGAGACGCGAAAGGCAAACCTGCCAATATAACTCTTCAGGTGCAAGAAGATTGAACAGGGGCAACTGTTATACCCCAAAATTTTCCCTCTCATTTCATCAACATTTTCTCATTACAAGACTCATATATTCAAGATCAAGTTAGGGTTTGCTCTGCTCAAGATTCCTCCTTGCACTGTTGACTCAAATTAGGGTTTGAATTTGCACAAAGATGTTTTGACCTAAAATGCCCAAAATGACTTTCATGTTTCATGTTGGACTCACAAGTTTATCCATACCAAGTTTCAAGCCTTGATTCCAATTTTTGCCCAGTCAATTGGACAGTTGACCTAAAATCAGCTGTATTGGGGAAAAAGTCAATTGTGGCCAAATTGACAGTCAAACCTCATGAAATTTCACACACATCAACATTATGAACTCATATGGACCATTTGATTAAATTTGGATCATAATTCCACAAGAAATTTGATCAGATCACCAAAAGGGCAAAATGGTCATTTTTAGGGTTTTGATTGTGCAAAGGCAATTTTTGACTGTTTGACCTAGACAATGGCAAACCAAGCTCACATATGGACTCAAGGACTCAATGGAATTGTCTTGACCCATTCAACAAGTTCAAAAGATCTCAAATGCACAGGATTGACAAATGAATTTTCCAGTCAACTGATCAAAATTTGACTATATACTGAAAAGTCAAACTTTGACTTTTTGGTCAAAATCAAGTGCCAAGATTCATTTTTCATCAAGACATGTCAAATTATGAAACTTGTTCATCAAGAAATCCTAAATTGCAAATTAGGGTTTAAAATGAAGAAATTTCATAACTTAGAAATTTTCTAAGTTATGAAATTCCCTTATTTTTCCCTAACTTTGTCCCATTTTTTCATCAAGATACAAATGGATTCAAACAAAACTCAAAACATGAAAGTTGTAGTACATTGCAAAATATATAACTTTTATTCACAAAGTTTTCTCAAAAGAAGCTTGTAGCTCAAGTTATGATTTTTGGAACAAGGGTGCAAAACATTTTTAACTTAGAAAAATTTCGACCTATTCTAGGCAGGATTTTTGTCCAACTTCTTGGCCATTTTTCACATGCTTCCACTTGGAGTTTCAATTTGCATTACAAATATGGATTGTAGTACACATTCCAAGCTTTCCAAATTGTCCAAGAACTTCTCAAACACCCTTGTGGTTAGGGAGAATCGAATTTGCAAAGTTGGGCAAAATTCACTTTTGTTCATAACCAAATGCATGTTCATACAAGTCTCATTTTCAAATCAGCATGCTTGGAACTTGCTTGCAGGCCTCTAAACCAAGTTTGCACTCCATAATTAAATGCCTAACCATTGTGTTCAAGCATTGTTTTATGCATTTAGTCATTACACAAAGAATTATCCCTTAAGTAGAAAAAGCAACTTTGCCATTTTTGAAAAGTAATGCTTTATGTCAAGTTCATGATCTTTGAAGTACAAGCCAGATCTTTGAGATAAGAGTTTGTAGACAAATCCCACTGATCAAGAGAAAAGTATGCAGCATGCTTGAGAGCATTGGACATGCCTATATCACACTTACACTATCCTTGCTTACAGGAGAGGAAAGCTTGCAAAAACTCTCAATCTCTCATTCCTGTCAACAGAGCCAAACACAAACTTTGCAAACATCTTTCATACATCCAAGCAAGCCTAAAGCACGACTAAACCACCCTTCATCCCTCCTCATACAGAAAATCACAGTTTTTCTACAAAACAAGGCATCTGTTGCAGTTTGACTTCCACAATCCATTTCACTCGTGCACTTTGGCTAAAACCAGTTCAAATACATTCTATATCATCCATTGGAACTATCTCAAGCCCTAGATACAAACTGTAACACCCCTAAGATCACTTGCCATTTTCACTTTTCAGTTTTGCAGGTGAACTTCCATAGCACGATTCAGAGAGTATAAAAGCAAGCTAGGTGTTGGAGAAGCATCCTTGGACTTCAGGCAAGCTGTACAAAAGCTCAAACTCCATTGAAGTTGGCCATATTGCTGTACACGACTCAAGTTGAAACAGGTAAAAACATGAACTTCTATCTCTCAATCTAGGAAGAGTTAGGCTTAGGTTTGTGAATGAAACATGCTCTACTCATAGCCATGAAGCCATCCATGTATTTACTTTTCATTTATATTGAGTATGCTGTGAGAATTTTGGCCATGAACATTGAAGAAAAATTAGATCAGAAATTGGGGATGAAGAAATTCTCCCTGGATTCTTAGAGTTAGGTCAAATGTTTTATATGTCTGAATTCGTCTCTTGATGCTCTACATTAATGGTGTTATGAGTTTTGCATGAAAGTCCAGGAATCAGGAGTTGAGAAACGCGCGTTTTTGCTTGTTCAAACGATGCTGAAGGTTGAAGATGACTGGCTTGGGTTGGGCCTGAGCCAATCCTGCTTTTTGCACCCCCTTTTCCAATTTACACCCCCCTGGCCCATTGTGTGATATATTTATCATTTTTGATTTTTTTCTTTTTGATTCTGACTTATTATTTTTTGCTCAAATATAAAAAATATCAAAAATATTTTTCCACCCTTTTTTGCATTTATTTGGCATTTATTTGTTTTATTTAATATATGTATGTAAATAAATATAAAAACCTTTTTATTTAAAACCCTAAAAATAATACAAAAATAAATATTTTTCAGTTATTATTTTTTGTTTACATTTTGAAATTTTTTTCTAAAATATACTTTTTTTGTAAATAATTAATATTTTATTCTTGTATATATTTAGTATATTTAATATAATATATAAATACTTGTATATTTTATTAGATATTTAGGACAAAAATATAGAAATA
This sequence comes from Vicia faba, assembly GCA_948472305.1. Taxonomy (NCBI): domain Eukaryota; kingdom Viridiplantae; phylum Streptophyta; class Magnoliopsida; order Fabales; family Fabaceae; genus Vicia; species Vicia faba. Next base: position 1,445,637,803 of record OX451737.1, on the reverse strand, counting down.
ATACATTTTTATTTTTATTAATATATGACACTAAAAAATACTTTTTTTACAATATACTTCTTTTTTTATTTTTTGTATAAATTAATATATAAATATTGTATATGAGTAATAAATAAATACTATTTATTTAAAAATTAGGGTTTTGCCCTAAACCATAAAAATATTCAAAATTTGACCCTTTTATTTTTGTTTATATTTTACATTGAAAAACACTTTCACATACATAAAAAATCATTTTTGCGCATAATACATTTTGCATATTTATTGTATTTACTTTATATTGTACGATTAAATATTTGTATATTCGATATGGATGTAATAGTTTAGATTTAATTTCTTGTCAAATATCCCCCCATTCAAACATTTGTACCCCCATCCCCATAATCATGTTGTAATAATTTAGGACTTTAAATTTCCGCATTTAAAAGCTTTCAAATTATGCCATGATAGACCTAGGGTTTGTATGCAAATCAAATAACAAATAGCTTGACTAATACAAAGACAAAAAAACATGAAAATGGATAACACAATGCACACTTCCACCCTTAGGGTTACTCCACTTGTTGCCTTCCAAAATGGGCCATGTTGCATGATGAGTGTCTTTGGCAAAACAAAAACAAATCAAATGATCATATTCCCTCGATGACGCTATCAAGTTGCCTAAAAAATGATCAAGTCCCTTAAAGGAAAATTGCCAAAGACACTTGGCACCATTGCATTCATGGTCTATACGATGACCCGCGCCCGTCCCGTTAACATCCTAACACAAGGTTGTTCACCAAATACAATGGTGAAACAACACTGTTAAAAGGGTTAAAACATGAGAAAGACCTTTGAGTACAATAGGGTAGACAACTCTTAGTTACTTGATCAAACTTGCAAAACACACTTGCCTACTTTCAAAACACACTCCACAACACAACTTTCAAAACAAACTTTCAAAAAACATTGAAACATCTTTTCAAAAAGACAAACACCTTTGTAAAACATTATAGTAAAGAATTGTTACAATGGTTGCCTAGACAAGGCATCTTTTTCAAAACATTTTCAAAAAACCACACACAGAAAGCACCATTTCAAACAATTGAAAAGCAAAGGCAAGTGATCTAAGCAAGTAACTAAGAGCCCATGGATAACCATGGATAGAAAGGGTGCTAATACCTTCCCTTTCTATAATCTACTCCCCGAACCCAAGAAAACATCTCAAAGGTTTTTTCTGTGCTTTTTAACCTTTCCTTAGGATAAAATAAAAAGTCGGTGGCGACTCTTGCTAAACCGAAACATTTGCGGATACAAACGCAAAACCTCAAGTCAGTTCTCCCACCGTGTCACACATATTATTAGGAATAGATCGATCCTACTGCCACTAACGTGAACTAATCTATGTCTAGTCTCTCTACATCTAAAATTGAGCCGAGAGTGTAACCATCCCCTGTAGCTCATAGGTCATAGACTGCATAAGTAGTACTCAACTGTCAAGAATAGAACAAGGATTAGTGACCATCATAATATATCTCATGATAACTATAGTTTGTGCTTCATGAGCATATATCAACATTTATATGTCGAGATTTGTATCATCACAAATACCACACCTGGCCGAAGGGATAACTTGTGTATCATGTGGCCAATAGAGATAATGTGGCACTAATATGTCTGGTAACACTCGCACGGGGTCAAACTCTAAGGCCATGTATTTAAGTGAACCACCTACCTTCATACAACAATTATCCACCCTTAATTTATAGGCACAATTATCAGATAACTAGACAGGTCTCCTTGAGGTCGTCACCCTGTAAGTCCTTATAGTATTACTCCTTATAAATATAATAAAACTTAAGAGTTCCACATGTCTAGGATTCTCCTATATTGGATATGACTAATCTAGGGTTTCCCTGCGACGTTCCTAATATAATGTAACCATAACCACAATGATTATGTTACTATCCTATGATAATAGTTATAGTGGTATATTTGTAAGGGATATGTGAAAGGCGATGGGAATAAACCATCACCTCACCTTAAGGACTACTAAGTGCCCTTTAATGAGACCGACTTCCTATTTATCTAGCATATCACCCGTTTATTTAATACTTCGCCATTTATGGAATAACTCACTTGGCGGGGGGAAATATGGAACTAATGTGTCTTCAATCTGTTGCAAGGAAGAATGACTCATGGAGAAGTTTACTATGCTATTGTGGATACCAAAAGACTCATTTTACATTCTCCATCTTCTGAGAAGTAGTTACTACTCGCAAGAGACCTAGGATCCAGACCCAATACAATTATAAATACCTTGACGCTAAAGTTGAGAAGGACAAATTCATTCTCACAAAAAAAAACCACATACACAGAGCTTTTCGCCCCTTACATAGGCTAGCTCTCAGTCATAAAACATACCTCAAAACCTCTAACTGCCTTTAATCAATATGGGTTTTCATGGATTTTCATGTATTGTACTTTTTATCAAGTAAGTTAGCCAAGTGGATATTCCATCATGTTGTAATCAATTAGCTGCGGGTGGTAGTCGATTACAGACCCTCATTGTATTGAACTGTGCATTTTTTGGATGGATAATTGATTACCCGCTGGTGGTAATCAATTTTAGCCCTTATACATATCCAAAAGCCCATTTTCTCATAGGTAATCAATTACCTACTATTGGATAATTGATTACCAACTCGTTCTGCCTGAAAAATACCTTTTTTGCTGCCACGTAAATCATCTCTGACCTACCATGATCAACCTAAACCATTATTTACCATTAAAACACATTCATACCACTAATTAGCATAGAGAATCACAAATATTCCACAACATAACCAATCAAATGGTATTTATTCCTAGCATGCATTTATCATCGATAATTTAAGAAGGATACAAACACATGCAAATTTTATCTGAAACCCTAAATCCTGACCATTACCTAAGGAAGGGGAAACTCAAATATTTTCCAGCAATTGCAGAAGATGGTTGATCTTGATGATGAGATCTTGAGCTCTATTTTGCACTCTCCCTCTTTCTCCACAGTGTAGCTTCTCTCTTTCAAGGAAGAGATTTCTGATTTTTCATCTTAAGAGACCACACAAACTTATATAAAGCCAAAGCACAAAAGAATATTTTGTCATCATTTAATTAAAGGAACTCGCAATTATGCCCTTATGCTCTAATTAGTGGATTTATTGGCTTAACCATGGTTCCATACCCATGTAAGTTAGCACCTCACTTAAAACCACATGTGATACCACTAAGAAATGGACAAAATGCCCTTGGTGATAAAATGATTATTTTACACCTAGGTCTTTAAATCCCATTAGTAAACGCATAAGTGGGTTTTCCAATTAATGTTCTAGCTTGGGAAATTACATATGCACCTTCATATGGTACTTATATGTTTACCATCTAGTTTTACTTCTGACAAATATATTATTTGTCCTTTTGCTATATTTAAGAGGCTTCCTTTTTCTTCTAACAATATTTTTTCTTCAAATTTTTTTATCTCATTTATTGTGATATATGGAATCCTTATGAAAAACAACATACAATGGTAAGTCTTACTTTTTAACAACTTGGGATGAGTATAGTTGTTTTACCTGCATTTACTTGATCATTCTCAAGTCTGAGGCGCCTACCAAAATTCAGCAGTTCTTTAGTCTTGTTAAGACTTAGTTATGCAATATGACTAATTTTTTCAGGAAAATGGGAATCACCATTAGATTTCATGTCCTTATAAACCTCAATAAAACTTTGTTGTTGAACACAAGCCTCAACATTTTTTAAATGTAACAAGGGCATTATTATTTCAAGCCAACATGCCTATTCAATTTTGGGGTGAGTGTGTGTTAGCAGCAACTTTTATCATTGTAGAACTGCTTCATGAGTTTTTGTTCCAGCTTGAAAGCAAGTATGCAAAATATCATAACCACAAAGACTAGTTGTATTTTAAAGATTGTTCAATAGTTTCTACGGCTCTAAGAACAATCTTGTTTATATTTGTTAGTTTACGAAAATGAAACGACACAAAATAAATTGAGATTTAATTTGTTAACGGTGAAAAAATTATTAGGTTAGATATCATCATCTTTAATCTTATGTATAACAATTATTTAGTAATATGATCTTTTACTCAACTATTAATATTCTCGTTTTGTCGCTCTCATTGTAATTCATCTCTAAATCAACGGTGTGAAATCAATTTTATTACTTCGCCCTTTTAACCAATACAAAAATATTATTTTTCAACAATGAAAGAGAATAATAATATTCCCTTTCACCAATATCATTATTCGTGTTGATGTCAAACCTAACTCTATTTCTAGAGACTCAATGAAAATTTTTAAGAATTTGTACAGAAAAAAAATAGCAATACTTAAATACAAAAGTCAAATTAAAGCCATGATACTAAAAGTCAAATAAAGCGCTTTCAATTCCAACAAGAAGCCAATTCAAGAATAGGTGAAAGGTGGGCCATTGCACTTATAAATTTTATATTTTGCGACTTTATTTTCTTTTCTAAAATTAAAACAAAACAATTTAGATTAAATGTTTTTATTTTCATAAATATCTCAAATTTAATATTTAGTCTTTATAAAAAATATATATTTTAGTCTTTATAAAATTTTTATGTATGTAATTTTAGTTCCTGTTATTTTAATAAATTTTAAAAATTATTTAATTATTCTTAAATTTTTTAATAATTTTATTCATACATATTTAAAATACCATAAAATATTTTTTTTTATTATCAAATTTTAGAATTTTTAAAAATTAGAAGAACTAAATATGGATTTTTTAAATTTTAAAATATAATGATAAAAGTAATGAAAAGTTCGATTTAGAAATCAAATTTCGAGATCATTTTTTTTTGAGAAAATTTTTATAACGTTTTAAACATAATCATTTAAAAATATCCATTAGTTTAACAGAAGAAATTAAAATTACGTGCATAATAATTTTGTAAGGACCAAAACATGTAAAAAAAATTATAGAGATCAAAAATAAAATTTAATAATTTTATAACAATTTAATATCAAATTACTTAATTAAGAAAAATGATATCGATAATAGTAATTGAATTAACTAATTTATAATGATATTTTTTATGATAATTTTTAATATTATTTTAATAATATTCTATTTAAATAAATAGATTTGAATTTGTTAGTGCATGAGACACTTTTAATAAGGATAGAATATAGATAGAATAAGGAAAATAAGGATTTGTATTATTGAATTGTACAAATAATAATACAGACTAGGACTATTTATATACAAATCTAATTGGGCTTGGGTCTATACAACTTGGATTATATTTAAATATTAAATCTAATCAAATCTAATCTAATCTACTATTTTAACAAATCTAATTTAATATTTTAACACATCCCCATAATCCAAGTTGTCAAACATACTCTAAAAATAGTCAATCTGAACTATTCATAATTTCTTTCCCAAATTCAGGAATATGTCGATCTTCAATCCTTTGGTGAAAATATCGGTCAACTGTGTTTCACTCGAGCAATGCCTTACTTCAAGTTCAACTCGATTTACCTTTTCCCTCTAAAAATAGTCCAAACATCGAAAGGAAAGAGGTTGTTCATTTGACGAGCAACAACTTAGCCCGATAGAGACACATCAATCGAGCTCTACTGTCGAAGTACCCAACATGGCAGAACACCCAGCTCGCGATGGGAAGTTCACGCCACAAGCGTAGGATCCTGACCCCGATCATACGCTCATTCTGCAGATCTCTACTCCGCGCCCTCGACACATCTCAACATGTGCCAAACACATATTAGGATCGAGCACATATCTCCACGTGAAAAACACGAGCTTTCGTGGAAAACTTGTGTCGACCACAACAAGGTCGAACACATGTCTCCACATGGAATATACGAAGTATTCATGAAATAAACAAGTCGAAAACAACGGAAAACAAAAATAATAGTAAGCTGGCATCATCAAAAACATAGGCATCAAAGTAAAGCAAAACAATCATAAAATGCCGACCATTAGGGCCGATGTTGTCTGAATATTTCAAAAATTACGGGCACGCAGGCCCAATTACAAATCACTTATCAAAAAGAAAAAGCTAATCGCTCCTCGGAGTGTCGGCTTCATCCTCAGGAGAATCAGGCGGAGGGACGACCCGACCATCAACCATCTAGGACAAAACCCCAGTTCCTTCAGTGTTAAGCCTCGGGTTTAGAACAGACAGTTGGTTTAGGGAAGCTTCAAAATTGTCGGCCAAGGAGTCGACGCAGTCCGACTCGAGAATCTAGATCCTTGCAACGAAATCTGCACGAGTGCGCAAATCAGTCACACTCTCAGGCTCGTCCTCCGCGGGCACCATAGCGGCCTTCAGATTAGCAACCTCCTTCTCCAACCACTCCATTTCGCTATCCCACAAATCTCGGTCGAGCAGGAGATTGTCCCTTTCCTCGAGGGCTTTGTCAGCTCTCTCTCTGTTCTTGGAACTTCTCTTTACTTCGTCCCAGGGCGGTCTTCAGCTTCCGTGTCTTTGCTTGAAGAGTCAGATTCTCTGATTCCAGTTCCTTTACCTGGCCTAAGGAGCTGGCCCCTTCACTCACGAGGACCACAAACATCTTCGCCATCTTCATCACCCCGACCATGCTGGAAGCCAGGTGCTGTTGGAAATCCACCAAATTCTATGATGAATTTCTACCACAATGACAATTTAATTATGAGACAAACAAAGAAAAGAAGACAAGACAAATATTTCTGCAGAGTTTCTCTCTGCCCACAAACTGTGGAAAACTTTCTTAATCACTTGCAACTGCAAATTCAGTGATTACAATGAATTGACTTACTTGACTTGCTTTGAAAAATAGGGGTTACTCCCTCTATTTATAACTGAGCTTACACCCTAAGCCCAAAGCCCAAAATATCTTTTTGTTACTAAATCAAATCAAATCAAATCTATTCTGGACTTAAATCAAATCTATTTAAATCTAAAATAAATCAAATCTTCTTTGACACTATGAATTACAATTTAACACACCACCTAATTCATTGTGTCTAAACTGTCTATGTTCATCATGGCTCTTAGCTTTCTGAATACTTCGACTTGCACTCCCTTCGTCATGATGTCTGTAATCTGATTCTCAGTTCTGCAGTATTCCAAATTCATCTTCCCATCTGCTACCTGCTCTCGAAGATAATGGAATCTCATTTCGATGTGCTTACTTTGACCATGTGCTATTGGGTTCTTTGCCAGATTAATAGCTGACATGCTGTCTATCTTCATGGTAATTTCTCCATGATTTTTCCCTGTTATCTCTTCGACCAAGTTCACCATCCAAGTTGCTTGACATGCACAAAGAGAAGCAGCTATGTATTCTGCTTCGCATGATGATAATGCCACTACTGGTTCCTTTCTTGAATTCCAAGCAATTGGTGCACCACCTAGCATAAACACATATCCTGCTGTTGACTTTCGATCTTCAGCATCACTACACCAACTCGAATCAGTGTATCCCACTAACTTGCATTCTTTTCCTTTATCAACTACAGGAAACAAAATGCCATAATCGAAAGTTCCTTTGAGATACCTTAGTATCCTCTTCACTGCTGCTAGATGTGATACCTTTGGCTTCTGCATAAATCTACTTACCATACCTACACTGTATGCTAAGTCAGGCCTTGTATGACAAAGATATCTTAATGATCCAATAAGTCTTCTGTATTGGGTTGGATCAACATCATATTCATCTACATCTTTCGACAGTTGCAGTCTTGGTTCTGTAGGTGTCGAAGTTGAGTTGCATTCTTCCATCTCAAACCTCTTGAGAATTTCTCCTGCATATCTTCTTTAATGCATCATCAAACCTCTACTGCTCTTGTAGAATTCGATACCAAGGAAATATGAAATCTCACCCAAATCAGACATTTCGAATTCCTTGCTGAGATCACCTTTGAAGTCCTCGATCTCACTTTTACAGCTACCTGTTATCAACAAATCATCTACATAGAGACATAGTATAAGGAATTTACTCTTGCTTCTTCTTACATATACTCCATGTTCAGTTGTGCACTTCACAAATTCCTTCTCCCTTACAAAATTATCAATTTTCTTATTCCAAGCCCTTGAAGCTTGTTTCAATCCATACAGGGCTTTATGTAGCATGTACACCTTTCTTTCTTCATCATGTTTTACAAACCCAACTGGTTGTTTAACATAGACTTCTTCATCTAAGGGTCCATTTAGGAATGCACAGTTCATGTCCATCTGACATATGTGCCAACTATTTATTTCTGCTAGACCAACAACCAACCTGATTGTTTCGATCCTAGCAACAGGTGCAAAAACTTCTTCGAAGTCTATTCCTTCTTTCTGTAGAAATCCTTTCGCCACAAGTCTTGCTTTGTGTTGAGTTACTTCACCTTTCGAATTCGTTTTCACTTTGTATACCCACTTGACATCAATTGCCTTCTTGCCTTGAGGCAATTCGACAAGTGACCAAGTGTTGTTGTCTTCGATAGACTTTACTTCTTCGTTCATTGCTTTCACCCACTTTGAATCTTTTAATGCTTCAGCTGCATTAACAGGTTCGACATCTGCATAGAAAGCATAATGTACCAGCTCACCTTCATTATCTATTACATCATCTGATGTAATCACACAATCTTGCAGTCATGCGTCTTGTTCTTTGAGGTCTGCTTGTAATTGGTATATCTGCTGGTTCCTCTTGTCGAACTTCTCTTTTGACTTGAGTTTCTGGCTCTTCGAATAGGATTCCCACGGAATCTTTCTTGACATTTGCAGTCCAATCCCATTCTTTAAACTCATCTATGATCACGTCCCTGTTGATCACAATCTTCTTGTTCTCTGGATCGAACAACTTGTAGCCTCCTGTCGAATGATATCCAACTAGGATCATTTGACTTGACTTGTCATCAAGTTTTCTTCTCAACTGATCTGGCACATGTCTATGTGCAATAGATCCAAATACCTTCAGATGACTCAAGCTAGGCTTCACACCAGACCAACATTCTTCTGGAGTAATTCTTTCTAGCTTCTTTGTAGGACATCTGTTCAAAATGTATGTTGCAGTCGAAACAGCTTCACCCCAAAACTCTTTAGGTAAACTCTTGCCTTTCAACATACTTCTCACCATATTCATGATGGTTCGATTTTTCCTTTCTGCAATTCCATTTTGTTGTGGAGTATAGGGTGGCACCACCGCATGCACAATCCATTCCTTTTCATATAATCTGTCGAAGTCTTTCGAAACATATTCTCCACCACCATCAGTTCTCAAAACTTTGAGCTTTCGACCACTTTGTCTTTCGACCATAGACTTAAACCTGGTAAATACTTCGATCACTTCACTTTTCTTCTTGATCAGGTAAGTCCATAGCTTTCGACTGAAATCATCTATGAATGTAACAAAGTATTTGTTACCTCCCATCGAATCCACCTGGATTGGTCCACATACATCAGAGTATATGACTTCAAGACTAGCCTTCGATCTGCTTCCTGCATCCTTGCTGAAGCTATTCTTGTGTTGCTTCGCCTGCACACATTCCTCACATACCTCGTTTGGAATGTCAATTTCTGGAAATCCTGAAACCATATTTCTTCTCTTCAAATATCTGATGTCTCTGAAGTTGAGATGACCTAGTCTATAATGCCATATCCATTCATCTCTGCTAGCTGCAGTCGAAAGGCACTTGTGCTCCATCACATTTAGTTCAATCTTGAAGGTTCAATTCTGAGACATAGGAGCCTTCAAGATTACTCTCCCATTTGCATCAACGACTCTCATCAAGTTATCTTCGATTGACACTTTATAATTCTTTTCGACCAACTGCCCTATACTGAGCAAATTGCTCTCCATGCCTGGTATGTACAACACATTGGAGATTACTGACCTTTTGCCATCTTTCCTCATAATCATAACATCACCAATACCTTCAGCTGCCAAGGTATTGTCATTTGCAAATTTTACCATATTTTTCTTTGAGGGCTTTATATTGACAAACCAGTATTTCCTTCCAGACATATATGATGAACATCCTGAATCCAAGTACCATTGGTCCTTGAATCTATCTTCATCTCTTGTTGTGACCATCAGCATCATCTCTTCTTCTTCATGTTTTGCAAGCTTTGCATCACTTTCTTGATTCTTTCGTTTTTCTGGACAATCACTCGAATAGTGTGCATATTTCTGACAATTGTAACATTGAATGTGACTCTTATCAGGTTTTCGACCACCACCTCTTCCTCTATTTGCAACACCACCTCTTTGGTTGCCTTGGTATGGTCTTCCTAAAATTAAAACAAAACAATTTAGATTAAATGTTTTTATTTTCATAAATATCTCAAATTTAATATTTAGTCTTTATAAAAAATATATATTTTAGTCTTTATAAAATTTTTATGTATGTAATTTTAGTTCCTGTTATTTTAATAAATTTTAAAAATTATTTAATTATTCTTAAATTTTTTAATAATTTTATTCATACATATTTAAAATACCATAAAATATTTTTTTTTATTATCAAATTTTAGAATTTTTAAAAATTAGAAGAACTAAATATGGATTTTTTAAATTTTAAAATATAATGATAAAAGTAATGAAAAGTTCGATTTAGAAATCAAATTTCGAGATCATTTTTTTTTTGAGAAAATTTTTATAACGTTTTAAACATAATCATTTAAAAATATCCATTAGTTTAACAGAAGAAACTAAAATTACGTGCATAATAATTTTGTAAGGACCAAAACATGTAAAAAAAATTATAGAGATCAAAAATAAAATTTAATAATTTTATAACAATTTAATATCAAATTACTTAATTAAGAAAAATGATATCGATAATAGTAATTGAATTAACTAATTTATAATGATATTTTTTATGATAATTTTTAATATTATTTTAATAATATTCTATTTAAATAAATAGATTTGAATTTGTTAGTGCATGAGACACTTTTAATAAGGATAGAATATAGAGAGAATAAGGAAAATAAGGATTTGTATTATTGAATTGTACAAATAATAATACAGACTAGGACTATTTATATACAAATCTAATTGGGCTTGGGTCTATACAACTTGGATTATATTTAAATATTAAATCTAATCAAATCTAATCTAATCTACTATTTTAACAAATCTAATTTAATATTTTAACACATCCCCATAATCCAAGTTGTCGAACATACTCTAAAAATAGTCAATCTGAACTATTCATAATTTCTTTCCCAAATTCAGGAATATGTCGATCTTCAATCCTTTGGTGAAAATATCGGTCAACTGTGTTTCACTCGAGCAATGCCTTACTTCAAGTTCAACTCGATTTACCTTTTCCCTCTAAAAATAGTCCAAACATCGAAAGGAAAGAGGTTGTTCATTTGACGAGCAACAACTTAGCCCGATAGAGACACATCAATCGAGCTCTACTGTCGAAGTACCCAACATGGAAGAACACCCCGCTCGCGATGGGAAGTTCACGCCACAAGCGTAGGATCCTGACCCCGATCATACGCTCATTCTGCAGATCTCTACTCCGCGCCCTCGACACATCTCAACATGTGCCAAACACATATTAGGATCGAGCACATATCTCCACGTGAAAAACACGAGCTTTCGTGGAAAACTTGTGTCGACCACAGCAAGGTCGAACACATGTCTCCACATGGAATATACGAAGTATTCATGAAATAAACAAGTCGAAAACAACGGAAAACAAAAATAATAGTAAGCTGGCATCATCAAAAACATAGGCATCAAAGCAAAGCAAAACAATCATAAAATGCCGACCATTAGGGCCGATGTTGTCTGAATATTTCAAAAATTACGGGCACGCAGGCCCAATTACAAATCACTTATCAAAAAGAAAAAGCTAATCGCTCCTCGGAGTGTCGGCTTCATCCTCAGGAGAATCAGGCGGAGGGACGACCCGACCATCAACCATCTAGGACAAAACCCCAGTTCCTTCAGTGTTAAGCCTCGGGTTTAGAACAGACAGTTGGTTTAGGGAAGCTTCAAAATTGTCGGCCAAGGAGTCGACACAGTCCGACTCGAGAATCTAGATCCTTGCAACGAAATCTGCACGAGTGCGCAAATCAGTCACACTCTCAGGCTCGTCCTCCGCGGGCACCATAGCGGCCTTCAGATTAGCAACCTCCTTCTCCAACCACTCCATTTCGCTATCCCACAAATCTCGGTCGAGCAGGAGATTGTCCCTTTCCTCGAGGGCTTTGTCAGCTCTCTCTCTGTTCTTGGAACTTCTCTTTACTTCGTCCCAGGGTGGTCTTCAGCTTCCGTGTCTTTGCTTGAAGAGTCACATTCTCTGATTCCAGTTCCTTTACCTGGCCTAAGGAGCTGGCCCCTTCACTCACGAGGACCACAAACATCTCCGCCATCTTCATCACCCCGACCATGCTGGAAGCCAGGTGCTGTTGGAAATCCACCAAATTCTATGATGAATTTCTACCACAATGACAATTTAATTATGAGACAAACAAAGAAAAGAAGACAAGACAAATATTTCTGCAGAGTTTCTCTCTGCCCACAAACTGTGGAAAATTTTCTTAATCACTTGCAACTGCAAATTCTGTGATTACAATGAATTGACTTACTTGACTTGCTTTGAAAAATAGGGGTTACTCCCTCTATTTATAACTGAGCTTACACCCTAAGCCCAAAGCCCAAAATATCTTTTTGTTACTAAATCAAATCAAATCTATTCTGGACTTAAATCAAATCTATTTAAATCTAAAATAAATCAAATCTTCTTTGACACTATGAATTACAATTTAACAGGTGCTTCCTTCTACCTTCGTCTTCAAGTCTCCTTATGATATCGGACTCGTTGTCAGACACAGTTAGAGGGAAGCCCTCAAAGAAATCCTTCTCGACGAAGCAAGGCGGAAGGCTGAAGGCTCTAGCAGTAGCCTCTTCGGTCACATCAGCAGTCTCCTCCGCTGGGTGACTTCTTTTCCTACTCAAGGCAGCAACCTCCTTCATGGTAATTTTCGTTTTGGGAAAATGTTGAATCGAACGTACGTTTGAAGACTTGGAAGGCTATTTCTAATTTTGGTGTTGTTCCTTCCGGTTCAGTCAAATATTATAGGCAAAAAATTGATGATATGGAGTAAAATGATAAAGAAAGGATGGTTGTTAAGAAGGTGGTTATTAAACAGTTGAAATGATAATCGGATCTTTGAATATTAGAGAGGGATAGTCTGTTAAAAAGAAAATGGATTAGTCAAATTATAAAACAAGATAAATACGATATTTTCCTGATCCAAGTATCTAAATTATCAGTGGTTGATCAAGATATTGTTAATTGTGGAATAAGGATAACGTTGGGTGGTCGTTTGCTAATTCTATGGGCCAATCTGGAGGTATAATTACTTTATGAAAGGAGGGGATTTTTGAAGAGATTTTGTTGATGGTTCAATTTTAAAACCTATTCAGATTGATTCTCTTTTTCACTATTGGATGCCTAACAACAACATAATTCCAAGAAAGAACGTCCTATATGCTCCCATTATAGTGTTCTTAGTCATATCAAAGAAAATTGCTTTAAACTGCACGATTTTCATCATGGGTTCAGGAAATCTCAAGGCCCTAAAGCTTCTCCTGAAGCCAATAATGTGTGAGATAATTATGCTACAAATGGAGATATTGTAATAACCACAAGCTATATATCTAAATTAATAATCTACAGTATTAATAATTGGTACTGGATACACAATGCAAATATCTAGAAGTGGACCAGATTAAAATTTTACAACAATACAATCAAATAAGTAATCAATCAGACCAAATCTTCAACAAATAAGAAAGACACTTCCTCGATTCCTTAGTGCCAAGTCCATAACTAAGTGTTCAAACTGAATACATGCTTACTTGAAAAATATTGAAACAATGTAGGATGAGATACTAATCCTTCCGGTCTTACTCCTTATAAATATAATAAAACATAAGAGTTCCACATGTCAGGATTCTCCTATATTGGATATGACTAATCCAGGATTTCCCTGCGACATTCCTAATATAATGTAACCATAACCACAATGATTATGTTACTATCCTATGATACTAGTTATAGTGGTATATTTGTAAGGGATATGTGAAAGGCGATGGGAATAAACCATCACCTCAACTTAAGGACTACTAAATGCCCTTTAATGAGACCGACTTCCTATTTATCTAGCGTATCACCCCTTTATTTAATACTTCGCCATTTATGGAATAACTCACTTGGAGGGGGGAAATATGGAACTAATGTGTCTTCAATCTGTTGCAAGGAAGAATGACTCATGGAGAAGTTAACTATGCTATTGTGGATACCAAAAGACTCATTTTACATTCTCCATCTTCTAAGAAGTAGTTACTACTCGTAAGAGGCTTAGGATTCAGGTCCAATACAGTTATAAATACCTCGACACTAAAGTTGAGAAGAACAAACTCATTCTAAAAAAAAACCACATACACAGAGCTTCTCGCCCCTTACATAGGCTAGCTCTCAGTCATAAAACATACCTCAAAACCTCTAAAGGCCTTTAATCAATATGGGTTTTCGTGTATTGTACTTTTTATCAAGTACGTTAGCCAAGTGGATATTCCATCATGTTGTAATCAATTAACTGCGGGTGGTAGTCGATTACATACCCTCATTGTATTGAAATGTGCATTTTTTGGATGGATAATTGATTACCCGCTGGTGGTAATCAATTTTAGCCCTTATACATATCCAAAAGCCCATTTCCTCATAAGTAATCAATTACCTACTATTGGATAATTGATTACCAACTCGTTCTGCCTGAAAAATACCTTTTTTGCTCCACGTAAATCATCCCTGACCTACCATGATCAACCTAAACCATTTTTACCATTAAAACACATTCATACCACTAATTAGCATAGAGAATCACAAATATTCCACAACATAACCAATCAAATGGTATTTATTCCTAGCATGCATTTATCTGTTGGAAATCCACCAAAGGCTATGATGAATTTCTACCACAATGACAATTTAATTATGAGAAAAACAAAGAAAAGGAGACAAGACAAATAATTTTTGCAGAGTTTCTCTCTGCTCACAAACTGTGAAAACTTTCTTATTCACTTTGTAACTGCAAAATACTGTGAATGACTTGTTTGACTTGCTTACAAAAAATAGGGGTTACTCCCTCTATTTATAACTGAGCTTACACCTTAAGCCCAAAGCCCAAAATATCTTTTTGTTACTAAATCAAATCTAATTTATTCTAGACTTAAATTAAATCTATTTAAATCTAAAACGAATCAAATCTTTTTGACACATAGTTTCGACACACTGGATTACAATTTAACACACCACCTAATTCATTATGTCTAAACTATCTATTTTCATGATGACTCTTAGCTTTCTGAATACTTCGACTTGCACTCCCTTCGTCATGATGTCTGCAGTCTGATTCTCAGTTCTGCAGTGTTCCAAATTCATCTTCCCATCTGCTACCTGCTCTCGAAGATAATGGAACCTCATTTCGATGTGCTTACTTCGACCATGTGCTATTGGGTTCTTCGCCAGATTAATAGCTGATGTGTTGTCTATCTTCATGGTAATTACTCCATGATTTTTCCCTATTATCTCTTCGACCAAGTTCACCATCCAAGTTGCTTGACATGCACAAAGAGAAGCAGCTATGTATTCTGCTTCACATGATGATAATGCCACTACTGGTTCCTTTCTTGAATTCCAAGCAACTGGTGCACCACCTAGCATAAAAACATATCCTACTGTTGATTTTCGATCTTCAGCATCACTACACCAACTCAAATCAGTGTATCCCACTAGCTTGCATTCTTTTTCTTTATCAACTGCAGGAAACAAAATGCCATAATCGAAAGTTCCTTTGAGATACCTTAGTATCCTCTTCACTGCTGCTAGATGTGATACCTTTGGATTCTGCATGAATCTACTTACCATACCTACACTATATGCTAAGTCAGGCCTTGTATGACAAAGGTATCTCAATGATCCAATAAGTCTTCTGTATTGGGTTGGATCAACATCATCTTCATCTGCATCTTTTGATAGTTGCAGTCTTGGTTTTGCAGGTGTCGAAGTTGAGTTGCATTCTTCCATCTCAAACCTGTTGAGCATTTCTCCTGCATATCTTCTTTGATGCATAATCAAACCTCTACTGCTCTTGTAGAATTCGATACCAAGGAAATATGAAATCTCACACAAATCAGACATTTCGAATTCTTTACTGAGATCACCTTTGAAGTCTTCGATCTCACTTTTACAGCTACCTGTTATCAACAAATCATCTACATAGAGACATAGTACAAGAAATTTACTCTTGCTTCTTCTTACATATACTCCATGTTCAGTTGTGCACTTCACAAATTCCTTCTCCCTTAGAAAACTATCAATTTTCTTATTCCAAGCCCTTGGAGCTTCTTTCAATCCATACAGGGCTTTATGTAGCCTGTACACCTTTCTTTCTTCGTCATGTTTCACAAACCCAACTGGTTGTTTAACATAGACTTCCTCATCTAAGGGTCCATTTAGGAATGCACACTTCACGTCCATCTAACATATGTGCCAACTGTTTATTTTTGCTAGACCAACAATCAACCTGATTGTTTTGATCCTAGCAACAGGTGCAAAAAATTCATCGAAGTCTATTCCTTATTTCTGTAGAAATCCTTTCGCCACAAGTCTTGCTTTGTGTCGAGTTACTTCACCTTTCTAATTCGTTTTCACTTTGTATACCCACTTGACATCAATTGCCTTCTTGCCTTGAGGAAATTCGACAAGTGACCAAGTGTTGTTGTCTTCGATAGACTTTACTTCTTCGTTCATTGCTTTCATCCACTTCGAATCCTTTAATGCTTCAGCTGCATTAACGGGTTCGACATCTGCATAGAAAACATAATGTACCAGCTCACCTTCATCATCTATCACATCATCTGATGTAATCACACAATCTTGCAATCTTGTAGGCATGCGTCTTATTCTTTGAGGCCCGCTTGTACTTGGTATATCTGCTGGTTCCTCTTGTCGAACTTCTCTTTCGACTTGAGTTTCTGGCTCTTCAAGAATGATTCCCACTGAATCTTTATTGATATTTTCAGTCCAATCCCATTCTTTAAACTCATCTATGATCACGTCCCTGCTGATCACAATCTGCTTTTTCACTGGATCGAACAACTTGTAGCCTCCTGTCGAATGATATCCAACTATAATCATTTGACTTGACTTATCATCAAGTTTTCTTCTCAACTGATCTGGCACATGTCTATGTGCCATAGATCCAAATACCTTCAGATGACTCAAGCTAGGCTTCACACCAGACCAACATTCTTCTGGAGTAATTCCTTCTAGCTTCTTTATAGGACATCTGTTCAAAATGTATGTTGCAGTCGAAACAACTTCACCCCAAAACTCTTTAGGTAAATTCTTGCCTTTCAACATACTTCTCACCATATTCATGATGGTTCGATTTTTCCTTTCCGCAATTCCATTTTGTTGTGGAGTATAGGGTGGCACCACCTCATGCATAATCCCTTCCTTTTCACATAATCTGTCGAAGTCTTTCGACACATATTCTCCACCACCATCAGTTCTCAAAACTTTGAGCTTTCGACCACTTTGTCTTTCGACCATAGACTTAAACTTGGTAAATACTTCAATCACTTCACTTTTCTTCTTGATTAGGTAAGTCCATATCTTTCGACTGAAATCATCTATGAATGTAACAAAGTATTTGTTACCTCCCATCAAATCCACCTGGATTGGTCCACATACATCAAAGTATATGACTTCGAGACTAGCCTTCGATCTGCTTCCTGCATCCTTGCTGAAGTTATTCTTGTGTTGCTTCGCCTACACACATTCTTCACATACTTCGTTTGGAATGCCAATTTCTGGCAATCCTGAAACCATATTTCTTCTCTTCAAATCTCTGATGTCTCTGAAGTTGAGATGGCCTAGTCTATAATGCCATATCCATTCATCTCTGCTAGCTGCAGTCGAAAGGCACTTGTGCTCCATCACATTTAGTTCAACCTTGAAGGTTCGATTCTGAGACATAGGAGCCTTCAAGATTAATCTCCCATTTTCATCAACGACTCTCATTATCTTATCTTCGATTGAAACTTTATAATTCTTTTCGATCAACTGCCCTATACTGAGCAAATTGCTCTTCATGCCTGGTATGTACAACACATTGGAGATTATTGACCTTTTTCCATCTTTCCTCATAATCATAACATCACCAATACCTTCAGCTGCTAGGGTATTGTCATTTGCAAATTTTACCATATTTTTCATTTGAGGGCTTTATATTGACGAACCAGTCTTTCCTTCCAGACATATGTGATAAACATCCCGAATCCAAGTACCATTGGTCCTTGAATCTATCTTTATCTCTTGTTGTGACCATCAGCATCATCTCTTCTTCTTCTTCTTCTTCTTCATGTTTTGCAAGCTTTGCATCACTTTCTTGATTCTTTCATTTTTCTGGACAATCACTCGAATAGTGACCATACTTCTGACAATTGTAACATTAAATGTGACTCTTATCAGGTTTTCGACCACCACCTCTTCCTCTATTTGCAACACCACCTCTTTGGTTGCCTTGGTATGGTCTTCTTTGATTCGACACGTTTCCTTCAATCTGGTTTCCTCTACCATTCGATTTATTGTATCCACCTCTACCTCTGTCGAAACACTTTCCTTTGCCTTTGGTCTCTTTTGCTGAATGTGCCTGCAGGGCCACATCACTCTTCAATTTTCCTGCAGCTCTTTCGTTCATTCTTTGTTCATGAGATTCAAGCGTCCCTTGAAGCTCTTCCTTCTTCAATTTCGACAAGTCTTTCCCATCTTCTATCGCCACCACTATGTGGTCGAACTTAGGAGCTAAAGATCTCAAGATCTTCGACACAACACCTCTTGTTGTTAACGCTTCTCCACATATCTTGATTTTATTTACTAGTTTTGTAACTCTAGTGAAGAAATCAGATATTCTTTCACTATCTTCCATCTGAAGTAGTTCATAGGTCCTTTTGTGAGTTTGTAACCTCACTTCTTTCACTTTCTCAGTGCCTCCAAAAGACTTCTCAAGGATTTCCCAAGCTTCTTTTGCAGATTCTGAATCATTAACCTTTTCGAAATTGTCTGGGCTGACACATTGATGAATTATAAATAATGCTTTATAACTCAGCTTCTCAGATTCTATGTATTTCTTCTTTTCTTCTTCTGAAGCGTTTTCTCCAAGCGCTTCGACTTCATCTTTTACAAGGTCCCAAAGACCTTGACACCTGAATAATACTTTCATCTGTTTGCACCAATTCTCATAGTTGTCAACTTTCAGAATTGGTAGGGTTGCTGGATAATTTGCATTCCCATAACTTGTCATAATGAATTCTTCAATCGTTCTTGATTGACACTTTCCTTGAATCGAAACAAAGCTCTTGATACCAGATGTTGGAAATCCACCAAAGTCTATGATGAATTTCTACCACAATGACAATTTAATTATGAGACAAACAAAGAAAAGAAGACAAGACAAATAATTTCTACAGCGTTTCTCTCTGCTCACAAACTGTGAAAACTTTCTTATTCACTTTGCAACTGCAAAATACTGTGAATGACTTACTTACAAAAAATAGGGGTTACTCCCTCTATTTATAACTGAGCTTACACCCTAAGCCCAAAGCCCAAAATATCTTTTTGTTACTAAATCAAATCTAATTTATTCTAGACTTAAATCAAATCTATTTAAATCTAAAACAAATCAAATCTTTTCGACACATAGTTTCGACACACTGGATTACAATTTAACATTATCATCAATAATTTAAGAAGGATACAAACACATGCAAATTTTATCTGAAACCCTAAATCATGACCATTACCTAAGAAAACTCAAATATTTTCCAGCAATTGCAGAAGATGGTGATGAAAAATACTCTTATACTTTCTCAAGCTATGTGCATGAACTCCACATCTCAATCCTCCGTGAAATCCTTCACGTCTTGAGGTGAAAGCTTCAACTCCCATTATGATACTTGTCTCATGAAATTGAACCAAAGGATCTGGGTTAAAGGAATATTACTTAGAGATTAAGATGAAGATGAACATGTTTAGGATGCTTACTGAAATTTTTGAGTTAGAGAGTGGAATGGGTAAATTCCCCATTGTCCTCCTTCAATGGTTGATCTTGATGATGAGAATTGGTGATGAGATCTTGAGCTCTATTTTGCACTCTCCCTCTTTCTCCACAGTGTCGCTTCTCTCTTTCATGGAAGAGAATTTCTGATTTTTCATCTTAAGAGACCACACAAACTTATATAAAGCCAAAGCACAAAAGAATATTTTGTCATCATTTAATTAAAGGAACTTGCAATTATGCCCTTATGCTCTAATTAGTGGATTTATTGGCTTAACCATGGTTCCATACCCATGTAAGTTAACACCTCACTTAAAATCACATGTGATACCACTAAGAAATGGACAAAAATGCCCTTGATGATAAAATGATTATTTTACACCTAGGTCTTTAAATCCCATTAGTAAACGCATAAGTGGGTTTTCCAATTAATGTTCTAGTTTAGGAAATTACATATGCACCTTCATATGGTACTTATATGTTTGCTCAGCATTGTCAACAAATGATTCAGTTCATGCAGGCGGAATTAACTAAGGCAGCGACACCAGAAGTTAGAGCTTCAATGAATTCTGATGCATGTATTAGTGTATACAGTTGTTATTAGTTGTATTGGGTTGTTATAACTGCTTAGACAGTTATATATAGTTAGAAAATTACCATCCAATGTATGCTTTTGTTGAATAAATAAAAATACTCTTTCCTCATCTCTACTTTCTATTCTCTCTCTCTCTCTCTATATATATATATATATATATATATTCTCCCTCTCTCCCCTATCATTGGTATCTAGAGCCTGTCGACCTCGGCCACATCATTCATGGCAGAAGAGACGCGAATGCAGAACGCCATTCGTGAGGCAGAGGAACGCATATTGACGGCGGTGGAGCCATGTCTCACGAGGCAAATTCGTGAATTGGAGAACCGTTTCAAAACTCAATTCACCAATGTACAAGAAGCCATGCACAGAATTGGATTGGAAATGGGGGAGTTAACGGCGGCGCGTCGCCATGGTGGCAACGGCGACGGAGCAACTCAACCAGCAACGCGATTAACGCGTCTGGATTTCCCAAAATTCACTCGCGACGATGTCAAATCTTGGATTGCAAAATGTGAACGTTTTTATTTTTTGGATGGAACACAAGAAGGGGACAAGGTCTCGGTTGCGAGTATCGCTCTTAATATAACTCTTTTCGTTGGTTCCAAAGTCTAGAACAGGGATCGAATGGCCGATTGACATGGCAGAATTTCACTGAGGCATTGAAGATGTGATTTAGCCTTGAGTTCGATTCGCCTATGGAAGAACTCAAGAAATTGGTACAGACTGGTTCGCTGGAGGCGTATCAGGAATCGTTTGACAATCTTGTGGGTAGAACAGCGTTGACGGAATCTCAAAAGCTACAATGCTATTTAGGAGGCCTTCAATAGGAATTGTGTAATGGTGTGAAGATGTTCGCTCTGCGAACGGTGTTGGAAGCTACTCGTATGGCAAAGTTGCAAGAACAAAGTTTGGAATTGTTACAGAAATGGTTGGGGCCTGCAAATCGAACACAAGGTTCTTGGAGTGAGAAGAAGAATACAGTTTCTCACACCTTTGACAAGAAAGTGATGCCTCAGGAGAAGAAAGGAAATATCGAAGGTTCTCAAAAGAGCATTTTGGGAAAGGCGGCATATACGTTTCAGAAGAAACTTTCTCCGAAAGAAATGGAGGAACATAGGGCTCAAAACTTGTGTTTTTTCTGTCATGACAAATTCTTTCCTGGAGATGATTGTCCTCAGAGGAAGAAAATGCAAGTTTTCCTTATGGAGGTTGGGGAGGAAAACCAATTGGACACAATGGGAGATGATTTTATTCCTTAGGAAATGTCTAATGATCATACTCAAGGTGTTGACCCTACTGTTTCACTTAATGCCATTCAGGGAGACTCTTCTCATCCTATGATGAGATTGATAGGATGGATGGGCAAAAAGTGAGTTCATGTACTCATAGACAGAGGCAGCACACATAATTTCATCAACCAGAAATTATGTAAAGAGGGGCTCAATACTCTACAACCTATGTGTGATCGGTGGAAATAAAACTGACTGTTTTGGAATGCTGGTTCGTGTTTGCGTTTCGCAAAATATCGCGGTAAGCAAGAGTCGCCACCGTCTTTTATTTTCTCCAACAAGGAAAGGACAAAAGCACAGCAAAATTCCTTTTCGAGATGTTTCTCGGGTTCGGGAGGTAGATTATAGAAAGGGAAGGTGTTAGCACCCTTTCTATCCGTGGTTATCCATGGGCTCTTAGGTACTTGCTCACTATGTTTTCAAAAGAGTTTTGCTTTTCTTGTGTTTGTGGGTTTTGAAAAAGTTTTGTTTGAAAACTTCGATTTAACTCTTGTATCTGTCCTCAAGAGTGTATGAAGTGTTTGTTGAAAACTTTTGTTTGAAAAGTGTAAGTGCGAAAACTTTATTTTGTTTTAAAAGAGCAAGTACCTAAGAACCTCTACCTACTCAAAAGAAATTAAGCTGTGTAAATGTCCTTTAGACAGTGCTATCCCACTATTGAGAAGTAGGTAGCACCGTCGTTGGAGTTTTTCTGGGTCAATTCGATTATGGGACATGTGGTCACTAAAGCAATAGTAGGACGCCTTAGCGGTAACCCTAATGTCTTAGATCATTTTTTATCGAGGCAACCGTTTCGAGGCAACTTTGATCTTTAGACAAGAGGGCGACCTCTAAAACACCCTATACTCAATGACCACGTCGAGGCAACCAAGTGAGGCGTACCCTAGGAGCGGCATGTGCGAGTGTGTCAAGTTTCAGTTTCGTTATCTTTGTACATGTTATGGTGAGCTACGATTGATTTTAATTAAGGAAGATCTTGTCATGCATAGCCTATTAGCATACATCTAGCAGTTAATAGTTGCGGAAAATAAAACTAAACTATTACAAGGCGTCGGGTATTTACATCGCCAAAAACAAACCCTTGAAAAAGTAAATTGCGGAAAATAAATAAAAGCGATAAAAAGTCCTAATTAAAACTATTACATCCTCGGAGCAATTACATAATATGGAAAAATATGGATCCAAAATCATACGCGAGAAAAATTGAATCGGAGTGTTTTTTAGGGTTTTGACCCCTTTTGAGAAAAAAAGAGATTTTTTGTTATTTTTGCCTTTAATTAAATTAAACCTAGACTAATTAATTAATTAAATAAAAGAAAGATATTTTTTGAGTTTTTTTATGTTTTTTAAGGAGAAAAAAATAAAAAGAGTCAAAAGTTATTGCAAACCCTAATTCTACACTAATTTTAAATTATTGCAAAAAAAAGTTAAAATTAACCTAATTAAAGCTAAATTAATTAATTATTTATTTATTTACAAAAATAATGAAAGGGTGAAATTAATTTTAATAAATAATAATAAAAATAATATTATTTTTAGTTTTCTGATTTTATTATGAAAAAAATTAATTTGGTTAATTAAGTAATAATAATAATAATTAATAATAAAACAATTAAATGAAAAATATAAAAGAAGAAAAAAAAAGGAATAAACCCGGGGGGTGATGGGCCCAAGAGGAGGTGTGTTTTGCAACTTCCAGGCCCACTAACTCTCCAGCCTGTTTGACTTTCTGATTTGTCCATACGTATGTTGACTAAGGACCATGATAGTCCTTCCATCTTGACCCTTGGATCAAGTCTGAGGCCACTTGGCGTGCTGAGATCTGAAGAATATGGTGAACATCCCTTTGCAAGCTTACACAAGAACGCTTGAAGAAAAAAAATTAAATAAACGTTTGGGGGACCTGGGATTCGAACCCAGGTCCCAACGCTCACAGGCCAACACGCTTACCACTCAACCACCTGCACCTTTTTATTATTTGGATAATAGGCAATTATTATATATGCAAACAACTCAATATGCTGTAAATAAAACAAAACGCGCGCTTTTTTCAAATTGGCCAACCATGTGATAACACATCATCGTCTTCTTCGTTCGTCCTGCGTAATTAGAATCAAATAGCGGGGGTTTTTAACCCCCACTACTTCCTGCAAGGAAAAATAGCGATTAGAAGCACAATGAATATAAATGTTTCGCGAGGTATGGGTCTTGATCGTCTTGGTCCTATGATCTCAACCATGTGTCTCACTGGTCCCAATTTTCCCTGGTTCAGAAAGCCCTAATTTAAAGCTTGGAAACCCTAGAGATTCAGTCATGGCATATCTCGATTCAGGGCATTATAATTCAATTCAACCATTCCATTAGCTTCGTATGGTCTCTAACAACACAAATCAATCACAAAAACATGTTAAATACATATGAATTAAGAGTTACGATTTGGAATCAAAAGTGCAAACCGTGGAACTGTGTATCGTGATTCCTTGAGCTTTGATGCTTGAATTTGATTGCAAAACGTTCCTGGAACCTCCTGCAATGTATTTGAATGGTCAAAGCGCCTTGAATTGGCCTAGAATGCAAGAACAGGTTTTCACTTTTCTTGGAATTTCTTGAAATTGACAGGGTTGTTTCTGCAGCTTTCAATCGTGTTCTAGGTCAGGGTTAGCTTGCTTATGTATAAGGCAATCAAATTAGGTCAAAAGCTGGGCAAAAATCCATGTGCATTGATGATTGAATCCTTGATTGAAAAATCAAATATTCTTGATTTTCATGATTGAACAAAGTTGCCAAAATTGGATTTTTTTTGTATCTTTGACTTGTGCACGAATTTTCCAGCATGTTTTGATCAGATTTGGTTCACAAATTGATTTAAAAAATCAAATCTTCTATTTTCTTATAATTTAAATTAATTAAATGGATTAATATTAATTAAAAATCCATTTAATCAATAAAAATAAGAAAATAAATCCAATTTAGCTTGATGGGTCGTGCATAGGTCATGGGTGAAGTTTTAAGAAGAGATTTGAGGCCCATTAGCAAAAAGAAGGTGTTTTGAGCAAAGTTGACTTTTGCAAATTCATAAAAATTTCCCAACTTCTCCAATGCACAACTTGCTCAATTTTGATCATATGACCATGTTCTTGGACATTTTGGAAAGCTCTTGAAGTCCTCTAACCAATGCCTTTGGTCCCATGTCATTTGGATTTACCAATCTCAAGTTATGGCCTTTGACTCAAAGTGTACTTTTGTTGACTTTTGAAATTGACCTATAATGTAAAAATTGGTAACTTCTTGTGAGTGCATTTCTTGAACTTGTAGTGTGAAGATGGATTGTAGGAAATTAGATCCTCTTTAAAATGAGCATTGGATGGGATTTTTCTGACAAACCATGAAAAAGTTATGCCCTGGTCAAGATACAATTGACTTTTCTACCAAAAATAGTAACTTTTGCATCTTGATGATTTTTGAGCTATTCTTGTGGAATCATGATCAAGACTTGATCAGATGATTATTGTGAACTAAAAATAAGATGTTGACCAAAAATTCTGACTTTTGACTGCAAAATGACCATTTTGCCCTTGCAGTTGATTGTAGATCAAATGGGGTTTTTGACTGTGCAACTTGGCACTGTGAGTCTTGAAACTTGGCATGTAGGTGTTTGAGAATGTATATAGGCCCATGAGATTTGATTGAACCATTGAGAACCCCAAATTCCTTGAAAGAACCAAAACCCTAATTTCAGCTGTCTTAGGAGGTGATTTGGACTGTACAACCCTTGAGCAATCTTGAGCAATTTGAAGACCATTCTTGAAAAATCTTGAGGGATATGGGAGGGAAAATTTTGGGGTACAACACTATGCATCCCTTGCGGATAACTGTAGCTGATGGCGGTCTTATACAAGGTACATGACAGCGTGAAGGCATCCGGTTAAAGCTTCAAGGGTATGATTTTCTTACTAATGCTATTGCAATACCATTGTCCAGTTGTGATATTATATTGGGCATGCAATGGTTAAGGAAATAGGGTGTCATCCACTGGGATTTTACCAATATGGCTATGGAATTTTCTATGAATGCTATGCCGGTGAAGTTGCAGGCGGTTAAAGAAATTAAAAGTATCGTAGTTTCAGCTTTTAAATTGCATCAGTTAATGGTTGAAGACAGTTTCTGTTATATGCTACAATTGCTACCTTGTTCCACAAAGGAAATGTGTTGTTCAGTGACCATTGAGGAGCTACAGGATCAGGTGATGATGGCTCATAGAGAATCTGTTTTACATGAGTTCCAAGAGGTCTTTGAAACACCTATTCAGCTGCCACCCTTTAGGGGTATTCATGATCATCAAATTGTGCTAAAGGAGGGTTCTAACCCGGTTAGTTTAAGACCTTATAGATACTCCCCAGCTCAAAAGGATGTCATTGATGGCATGGTTAGGGAGCTCTTGGATTCGGGAGTAATTCAACCAAGCTCTTCCCCTTTTGCTTCTCCAGTTGTGTTGGTAAAAAAGACAGACGGGAGTTGGCAATTGTGTGTAGATTATAGGCGGTTGAATGAAATGACGGTGAAGGCTAAATTCCCAATTCCTTTGGTGGAGGACTTATTGGATGAATTATGTGGGGCAATGGTGTTTTCTAAACTGGATCTTAGGGCTGGATATCATCAAATAAGGATGAAAACGGAGGACGTACCAAAGACAACATTTCAAACTCATGGGGGGAAGTATGAATATGTGGTGATGCCTTTCGGCTTGTCCAACGCACCAGATACTTTTCAAGGAACAATGAACACTATTTTTTCTGGTTTATTGAGAAAATGTGTTCTTATTTTCTCTGATGACATACTAGTGTATAGCCCATCTTTGGAGGCACACGTGGATCATCTGCGACAAGTGTTTCAAATCCTCAAAGCTCACACCTTATATGTTAAGAGAAGTAAATATGCATTTTTCACGACACGGATCGAATACTTGGGTCATTTCATTACACCTACGAGAGTTACTACTGACCTAATTAAAGTTCAAGCTGTGACAGATTGGTCGGTGCCTCAAACTGTTAAGCAATTGAGGGGATTTTTAGGATTGACGGGTTACTACAGGTGGTTCATTAAAGTTTACATCATCATTGCTTCTCCTCTTACTGATTTACTCAAGCGAGATTCTTTCCATTGGACACAAGAGACGCACGCCGCCTTCACTACATTGAAAGATGCTTTGAGTAATTCTCCGGTGTTCGCCATCCCTAATATGCAAAAGACATTTGTCGTTGAAACAGATGCTTCGGGCACTGGAATTGGGGTTGTTCTAATGCAGGACAGGCACCATGTGTCTTTTATTAGCAAGGTTTTGTCTCCTAAAAATAGGCTGTTGTCAGTTTATGACAGGGAATTATTAGCATTGGTTCATGCAGTCTCTAAATGGCACCAATATCTTTCTTTGAACATATTTACAATTCTTACTGACCAACATAGTTTGAAGTACCTATTGGAGCAACGCCTATCGACTCCAGCCCAATATAGATGGGTCACTAAGCTCATGGGCCTTTCTTATGAAATTTTGTATAAGAAGGGTAAGGATAATGTGGCTGCAGATGCCTTGTCGAGAGCCTCGCACGGTGAAGTTTTACAATTGACCGTCTCTTCTATTTCTTCTGAGTTATGAGACTCTCTCCTTAAAAGCTATGAACAAGATTCAGATTTGCATGACCTCAAGCTGCAGGTTCTTGCTAACCCAACCTTGCATCCCCATTTCTCTGTTTTGGACAATTTACTGTATAGGAAACAGAAGCTGGTCATTCCCAATGATGGGCAAGTGCGATTGGTGATTCTACAATGGCTTCATTCTTCACATCAAGGAGGCCATTCAGGCATCAGGGCTTCTATAGCAAGGATAAAGAGCATATTTTATTGGAAGGGCCTTGCCAAAGATGTCACAAAGTTCATTCAACAATGTGAGACTTGCCTTAGATGCAAGTATGAACCTAGAGTTGTTGCTGGTTTACTTCAGCCCCTGCCAGTTCCAGAAGGAGTGTGGCAAAGTATAGCCATGGACTTCATTGAAAAGCTTCCTAAATCCCATGGTAAAAACACGATTTGGGTAGTCATTGATCGGCTGAGCAAATATGCCCATTTTATTCCTCTTGCTCACCCTTTTACGGCATCAAAATTGGATGAAGTTTTCATTTCTGAAATTTACAAGTTAGATGGTGCACCTGCCAACATTGTGAGTGACCGAGATCCCTTGTTTACAAGTAAATTTTGGGGTTCCTTCCTTGGTCAATTGGGCATTTATCAGAGCTTAACAACAACCTACCACCCTCAATCGGTTGGTCAAAGTGAAGTCTTGAACCGTTGCTTAGAACATTACTTGAGGGCGATGACATGGCAGCGGCCTAAGGAATGGGTCAATTGGTTGCCTTTGGCTGAGTGGTGGTACAATACCACTTCTCATTCTGCTATTAAAGCTACCCCTTATGAGATTGTGTATGGTCAAGCACCCCCTCTACATCTTCCTTATTGCCCTCAAAGTACCAAGGTGGAGGCCGTAGATCGAAGCTTCACTGTAAGGGAGGAAATGATCCAGAAATTACAAGGTAACTTGGTTCGGGCTCAAGCGCGTATGAAGCGGCAGGCTGATAAACATCGCAGTGATCGGGAATTCAAGGAAGGAGATTGGGTTTTCCTAAAGTTACATCCCTATAGACAAGCTTCTGCTCAATATCGTGCTTCCGAAAAGCTTTCTCCTCGGTTTTATGGTCCTTATCAGGTGCTACATAGAGTGGGAAAAGTTGCATACACCTTGATTCTACCAGCTAGTTCGCGGATTCATCCTACGTTCATGTATCACTCTTGAAACCGTGTCCCGATGCGAACATTCCCGTGGTTGCACTTCCTGAAGAGTGGGGAAGTTTGGATGATCCTAAGGAGTCATTTAAGATTTTGAAGAGGCGCTCAATTCAGAGGCATAATAGAGCAGTTACTGAGGTTTTGGTTCAGTGGAAATGGGAGGCTATGGAAGAGGCTACTTGGGAGTTGCTATACAAAATCAAGCTACAATTTTCTTATTTTGATGTTACAGCTTTTCCTTGAGGACAAGGAAGATTTCAAGGGGCGGGATATGATGCATGTATTAGTGTATACAACTGTTATTAGTTGTATTGGGTTGTTATAACTGCTTAGACAGTTATATATAGTTAGAAAATAATCATCCAATGTATGCTATTGTTGAATAAATAAAAATACTCTTTTCTCATCTCTACTTTTTATTCTCTCTCTCTCTCTATATTCTCCCTCTCTCCCCTGTCAAATTCAATCATTGGTGTGATATTTTCTACTCTTGGTTTCCATAAATCACAATTTTATAACATTTAGGTCATTGATTCAGATGCTACTTCTTAGATTTGTTCTCATTCTTCTTTATTTCATAACTATGCTCCTTTAAATAATAAGTTTGAAACTGCTAATAACTAGATTCCTTTTGTTTTACCATCTAGTTTTACTTCTCACAAATATATTATTTGTCCTTTTGCTATATTTAAGAGACTTCCTTTTTCTTCTAACAATATTTTTTCTTCAATTTTTTTTATCTCATTTATTGTGATATATGGAATCCTTATGAAAAACAACATACAATGGTAAGTCTTACTTTTTAACAATTTGGGATGAGTATAGTTGTTTTACCTGCATTTACTTGATCATTCTCAAGTCTGAGGCGCCTACCAAAATTCAGCAGTTCTTTAGTCTTGTTAAGACTTAGTTATGCAAAATTATTAAATCCATTCATACTGACAATGCAAAGGAGTTTGTTATGACTAATTTTTTCAGGAAAATGGGAATCACCATTAGATTTCATTTCCTCATAAACCTCAATAAAACTTTGTTGTTTGTTGTACCCCAAAATTTGCCCTCCCATTTCTCATTGATTTCTCATCACAAAGCCCTTGAAGCTCAGGATCCAGTTAGGGTTTCATCTGCTCAAGACCTCTCCTTGCACTGTGGACTCAAAATTAGGGTTTGTGTTTGCACAAAGATATTTTGACCTAGAATGACCAAGATGACTTTATTGCTTCATATTGGACTCCCAAGTTTACCCATACCAAGTTTCAAGTCCTGATTCCAAGTTTTGCCCAGTCATTTGGACAGTTGACCTAGAAATCAGCTGTGTTGGGGAAAAAGTCAACTGTGGCCAATTGACAGTCAAACCTCATGAAATTTGACCCACATCAACATTATGAACTCATATGGACCATTTGATCAAGTTTGGATCACAATTCCCCAAGAAATTTGATCAGATCACCAAAAGGGCAAAATGGTCATTTTTAGGGTTTTGACTGCACAAAGGCAATTTTTGACTGTTTGACCTAGCCAATGGCAAACCAAGCTCACACATGGACTCAAGGACCCTATGGAATTATCTTGACATGATCAACAAACTCAAAAGATTCCAAGTACACAAGATTGACAGTTGAATTTCCCAGTCAATTGATCAATTTTGACTGTATACTGAAAAGTCAAACTTTGACTTTTTGGTCAAAATCAAAAGTCAAGATTCATTTTCCATCAAAGCATGCCAAATCATGAAACTTGTTCACCAAGAAATCACAAAATGCAAATTAGGGTTAGAAATTTGAATTTTTCATAACTTAGAATTTTTCTAAGTTATGAAAAACCCTAATTTTTCCCCAACTTTTCCCCACTTTTTCACCAAGATCCATTTGGATTCAAACAAAAGTAAAAACATGAAAGTTGTAGCTTGTTGCATAATCTACAACTTTGATTCACAAAGTTTTCTCATTTGAAGCTTGTATCTCAAGTTACAATTTTTTGAATAAGGGCACTAAACCATTTTTAACTTAGTGAAATTTTAACCTATTTTGACAAGGTTTTCTACCTAACTTCAAGGCCATTTTCCATACACTTCCACTTGGAATTTCAATTTGCATTTCAAAGATGGATTGTAGTACACATTCCAAGCTTTCCAAAATGTCCAAGAACTTCTCAAACAACCTCATGGTTAGAGAGAATCGAATTTCACAATATAGCAAAAAAACCACTTTGTTCATGACCAAGTTCCATGTCCATAACTTTGCAATTTGAACTCAACATGCTTTAGGATAGATTACAGGTCCTTAAACCAAGTTACACTCAATAATTTAATGCATATTCATTGTGTTAAGGTGTTGTTCTATGAGTTTGAACATTGTATAAAGGTTTAATCCCAAACTAGTAAAGCAAATTAGCCATTTTGGTAAAAGGTAGCTTTATGTCAATTTGGAAATCCAACAAGTACATTGCAAATCTGAATGGCACAAGATTATGAACATAACACACTGATCAAGGAGGGATTATGCAGCACATTAGGGGCCCTCTACATGCCTAGAAAGAGAAGTTGCATTTTGTTGCTTAAGTGTGAAGTAAAGTTGCATAACTCACAACAACTCTCATCTCAGCATTAGAACACAAGAACAAACTTATCAAACATACTCAGCATATCCCAACTAAGCTTGCCCACGAGCCCTTGGCCTCTCAAACACTCCCATTGCCATTATCACCTTGAAACTGCTCAAACAGAGCAACCCCTGCAGATTGAGTGCTATCTCTCAATCCCTTCAAGCATTCTTGCCCAAACCTGTTCCTCTACCTTCCTTACAACCTATGCAAGCTATCATGAAGCTAAGACACAACCTGTAACACCTCTAAGCCACTTCACCATTTTTGTTTTTCTGTTTTGCAGTTGAAGTTCTCTAGCTCGATTCAGAAGCTCTCAAGACAAAGTAAGCATTGAAACAGCATCCCTGGACCTCAAGGAAGCTTTTCCAATCATCACCTTGCACTGAAAGTTCCTACATCTCCAGATAGAAGTTCAACTGAATAGGTAAAATTTTGAATTCGTATCTCCCTTATTATGCATCATTAGTCTTAAGTTTGTGAAGAAATAATGTCATACTCATGCCACTGAACATGTCCATGTCTTTACTTTTCATTTCTTTTGCCTGAGTAGAGAGAATTTGGAGTTTGAAAATGACAGAAAAACTAGGTTAGGATTTGGGGGAGGAGAAATTCTCCTTCATCTTAGAGAGTTAGGTCAAGTTCTATACATGGTTAGAATCGTCTCTTCATGCTGAACATTTGTTATGTTATGAGTTTTTGCTAAAAAGCCAGGAATCAAGAGTTGGAAGATGAGGAACAGGGCGCGCGTTTTTTCAAATATTGTTGCTGGAGGTTGAAGACAGTGGTCTTTGGGCTGGGCTTGTGTTTTTTTTCTTATTCACACCTCATGATTGCTTTCACACCCCCTGAGCCCATTTGCTTTATTTTTATTTCTTTTTGACTTTTTCTTTTTTTGTTTGACTCATTTATTTTTTCTCAGCATATTAAAATTTTGAAAATATTTTTCTCATCATTTTTTGATTTTATTTGATTTTTATTTGATTTTCTTTTATTTATAAATATTATATATACTATTATTTAGGATAAATAGAAAAATATGTAAAAACACTTCTATTTTTATTTTTATTTTATATTACCCTCTGAAAATATTTTGTATAAAAAATACTATTTTCTAAAAAATTTAAATATTATTATTATTTATATATATAATACATATTTAAAACAATACAAATATATATATATATATATATATATATATATATATATATATATATATATATATATATATATATATATATATATATATATATATATATATATATATATATATATATATATATATATATATATATATATATATATATATATATATATATATATATATATATATATATATATATATATATATATATATATATATATATATATATATATATATATATATATATATATATATATATATATATATTAATACATTTAGAGTAAAAATACCAAAAAATGTACATATTTTATTTTTAATATTTAATACTAAAAAATGCCTTTTTACAAATATACCATATTTTATTTTATTTTTGTATGTAAATAACAAATATTATATGAATTAATTAATTAATATTCATTTTGATTAAAATTAGGGTTTTTACCCTAAATATGAAAATACTCCAAAAAATAATACCTTTTATTTTTCTTTTATTTCACATGAACAATACTTTTTCATACATATAAAAATTCTCTTTTTTTGCATTTTTGCATATTTATTTAATTTCCATTCGATCATGCAATTTATTTATCTTGTAATTATTTATAGAAAATGATGTAATAGCTTAGGTTTAATTTCTTGTCTAAACATCCCCATTTGGACATTGTACCCCCCTTCCTATATTATTGTGATGTAATAGCGTAGGAACTTAAATTTCACACTTTTATCGCTTTCTAAACATACTATGCTAGAATTAGGGTTTTGTATGCGAATAAAATTGAACAAAATAGTTGGACCTAATACAAGATAAATGAGCATGAAGAATGGACAACACATTTCACACTTGCACCCCTAGGGTATTCCACTTTGTTGCCTTCAAAATAAGTGGGCCATATTGCATGTTGAACTTCTTTGGGTAAAACAAACAATCAAAATGATCATAGCCCCACAAAATGTTGCTTAAAATGATCAAGTCCGTTTTAAAGAAAAATTTCCCAAAGACATTTAACACTATTGCAACTATGGTCTAAACGATGACCCGCGCCCGTCCCTTTAATCTCCTAAGACAAGATTGTCCACCAAATGCAATGGTGGAATAAAATTGTCAAAAGGTTTGAAATATAACAAAAATCTTTGAGAAAACTTTAGGGTAGATAAGCTCTTAAGTACTTGTCAACTTTCCAAGAAAACACTTGCCTAATTTTAAAACCCACTTCACAAACACTTTCAAACAAACTTTCAAAAAACCCTTGAAACATCTTTTCAAAAAGACAAACACCTTTTGTAAAACATTCGAATAAAGAATTGTTACAAGGGTAGCCTACACAAGGCATCTTTTTCAAAACCTTTTCAAAACCACACACAAAGCACCATTTAGAACAATTGAAAACCAAGGCAAGTTGATCTAAGCAAGTACCTAAGAGCCCATGGATAACCATGGATAGAAGGGGTGCTAATACCTTCCCCTTCTATAATCTACTCCCCGAACCCAAGAAAAAATCTCAAAGGTTTTTGCTGTGCTTTTTAAACCTTTCCTTAGGATAAAATAAAAAGTCGGTGGCGACTCTTGCTCAACCGAAACATTTGCGAAAACAAACGCAAAACCCTAGTCAGTTCTCCCACCGTATCACAGAACTGGCGACTCTGCTGGGGATGAGAATCTTAAAAGTGGAGTAACCTTAGGGCTTAGATCACCCTCTTGCATGACTAATTGTTTGATTTGCTTGCTTTATACTTTGGCTCTAATGTTTGGGCTTACAAATCCTCCACCCGGATTTTGGGAAACATACATAGATAGCAATACGTTGTGGAAACTGTGCGGGGTATACCGACGCATTCTAAGCAATAGCTATATTAGTGCGACATATTTGTGACTACCGGTAACCCTTGAGTTCAATCAAGGAGAGTACGGGGCCGCTGAGTGATGTCACTAAAGCACTAATGACCTAGAACCTTACTTGACCATCTTGGCCTTTTATTAGGGGTAGTGAGATGACCGGCTTTGGTGCAGTCCGAAGTTGGTAGATACTCGATACTACACTCATTGAGGGTTGTTTTTCTTGGAATATTTTGGTCGTTAGTTAAGTGGCTAAACCAAAACAATGAACAATGAAAACAATCCAGTGATATTGAGCTCCTTAGAACCCGGTTACTATTTATAGGACAGGTTTTTAAGCCAACTACACTCAAGAGGGTAATTACCTATGAAACCCCATGCAAGCCTAAAATTAGGGTTTGGTGTGATTTGCTTGTACATATGTTTTGTGCATACGTCATAAACATCATAAAACATCATATGCATTCACTAACCATTTCAAGGGTTTTGGATCTTCAGCTTTGTTCTTGTTTTGTAGGACATGGAAATCCCTCGCAGAAATACCATTCAAGTCAACCTTGTGAGAATCTCTCCTCAACTCAAGGAGATCACTTCAAGAATTCCGGAAAATTCATCCTTCAGTGAAAGACATGGGAGACTGCTCAGCCTAGTCAACACCAATATTGAAGAAGACATGATGAAAGTGCTATTCCAGTTCTTTGACCCTCTTCACCACTGCTTCACCTTCCCTGATTATCAGCTGGTTCCCACTTTGGAGGAGTTTTCTCAACTCCTAAGAATCCCTATCCTTAATCAACTACCCTTCAACGGTACGGAGAAAGAACCAAAGCCTGAAGATGTTGCTCGAGCACTACATCTACAGCCATCTGAAATCAAGGGGCATTGGGAAACCAGAAGCGGCGTCAAAGGATTCTTAGCAAAATTCTTGTTTGAGAAGGCACAAGAATGTTGGAACTCATTGGACCTACAAGCTTTTGAAGAGATTGTGGCACTCTTTATCTATGGGTTGGTCTTGTTCCCAAATCCTGACCAATTGGTAGATGTCAACGCTGTCAAAATCTTCTTGTCCAGAAATCCAATACCGACATTGCTTGGGGACATTCTTCACTCATTTCACACACGAACAATGAGAAAGAGGGGTGTTCTCATGTGCTGTACTCCTATCCTCGCAAGGTGGTTTATTTCGCACCTTCCACAATCTGTCTTGAAGAATGACCAAGGTACAAGGTGGTCCCAACGGTTGATGACTCTTACTCATTCTGATGTGCATTGGTGTTCTCGGTCCAGAGAAAATGTCATCATCGTCGATCGTTGCGGAGAATTTCCTAATGTTCCTTTACTTGGAATTAGAGGAGGTATCACCTACAACCCTTGCCTAGCTTTAAGGCAATTTGGATATGCACGGAGGGATGGCCCTCATGATATGTTGATTCCTAGCCTAGTTTTTGACTTCGACAACGATGCGCAAGGACTTCGCCAAAGATTCATCAGAGCTTGGGGAAAACTCAACAAGGTTGATAGCAGGACTCTGGGACACAAGAACTCCATCCCTCTTGAGCCCTATCTCAAGTGGGTACGAGCCCGAGCCCAAAGTCTAATGATGCCTTATCCTCATGTACTCTCAGTGATTAAAGAGCCCGTCAATGAAGGAGAGGTTCCCTACACCATCCTGCATCTAGACATGCCTACATCGTGGGAGGAAATGCAGAAAAGTTGGATTCAACTCAAGGAGGAACGGAACACTTTTGAAGCTAGCTACTACGCCAGTGAAAAGAAGGTTCTAGAGCTTACCCGCCGACTCCACGAGCAAGAGGCCCTCAACACCTACATCGCACCAAAGAGGATGCGCAATGTCTTTCTGCCTTGAGAAGTTTATGTTGTAACATTTGGCCCATGGGGCATTTATGTACTAACAAATTTCTTCTTATTAATATGACGTGCGTTCTTCTTTGTCTGAAACAACTTTGAATATCCTAAATCCTTGAATGCATTGCATACATCAGCATACCATTCATCATGTGCATAAGCAGGTCTCACTCCAGGTTTCCTTATCTATCTGCTGTTTATTTCAGTAGGATGGATCTCGAGCAGACAGTCAAAGACCTACAAGCCCAGAATGCACAGTTCCAGCAACTCTTGATGACCTTGGTCAAGAGTCAAGAGGATATCAAGGCTCATCTGGAGAATAAGGACCCAGTGAAGAAGAAAAAGAGGGTCGGAGTGGCTACTTTGGGGAGAAGATTTGACAGAGAAGCTCGGAGGGTGCTTGAATTTCCTCCTACTTCTGATGAAGGGACTAGTAAAAGAGATCGAGTTGCGGTGCCTTCCGAGTCTGATGCAGAGGAGGAAGAGGTTGAAGAGGATGAAGATTATTCTGACCAGCAGTACCCTCCAGCTGATGACAAATTTAAAGGTTTGGAAGACAGATTGGCTGCCATGGAATTGCAAAGGGTACCGGGTTTGGATTTTGAAGACATGGGCTTGGTTGCCAGAATTGTGATTCCCCCAAAATTCAAAGTGCCAGTGTTTGTGAGGTATGATGGGCTGTCCTGTCCCAAAATGCATCTCAGGTCCTACGTGAGAAAAATTCAACCCTATACAGCAGATAAAAATCTCTGGATTCATTTCTTTCAAGACAGCCTGTCGGGAGCTCAGTTGGAATGGTTTTATCAGTTAGAAGGAACCAGTGTCAGAAATTGGGAAGATTTGGCCACCGCTTTCTACAAACAATATCAGTATAATTCCGATCTTGCTCCTACTCGTACCCAACTTCAGGGTATGTCACTAGGAACAAGTGAGGGATTCAAAGAGTATGCACAAAAATGGAGGGATTTAGCTGGCAGGGTGCAGCCTCCTTTAACCGATCGTGAGCTCGTTGATATGTTTCTTGGGACCCTATCTGGGCCGTTTTTCAATCATTTAATTGGTAACTCTTCCGCGGGGTTTACCGATTTGATCTTAACAGGCGAAAGAATAGAAGCTGGCATCAAGTCAGGAAAGATTCAGAAGGGTGTTGCTGCTGGTGTTGAGAAGAAGCCTTTTAAGAAGGAGACAGCTATGGTATATTCTCAGAGAAAAGCAGGGAATATGGAGCGTCGGCCAACTGTGGGGGCCGTAATGATTCAAAACACTCCAAGTGAGCAGCCTCGCTACAACCAATCCAGACCAAATCAGCAACGGGTGGAAAGGCCACAACGGCAGTTCACCCGTATTAATATGACTCCAACGCAGGTGCTTCCCCATCTATTGAAGTTGAATCTTGCCACCATCAAGGAGGCGCCAAAGAATGTAAATACGTCCTCTCCGCATTATCATGCCAATGCTAAATGCGCCTATCATTCAGACAGTGTTGGACACGACACCAATGATTGTTGGGAACTCAAGCATAAGATCCAGGACCTGATAGAGGCTAAGGAGGTAGAGTTTGACGCTCCAGAGAAACCCAATGTGATATCTGCACCTATGCCGAAGCACGGTCGGAATGTCAATGCCATTGAAGAAGATCTGTATGTTGCTGACGTCAGTGATCTGACTACTCCACTGCTAACCATTAAGTTAAATTTGTTAAGGGCCGGGATCTTCCCGGGATGTAAAGAAGACTGCTACTGTTGCCACTCTTTGCCGTTTGATTGTCCGCTGTTAAAGAAAGGCATCCAAGGCCTTATGGATAGCCGACAAATTTTGTTCGAAAAAGTTCCCGCCGTTCCAGTTCATGTTGAAAATGTCTCAATCATAACCATTCACGCCAATCTTTCCAAGGCCGTCAAGAAGCCTGTTAAGATTACACCAGCTGCAAAGTCTATACCTTTGAAGATAACAATGCCGGGGCCTATTCCCTATGTTTCTGAGAAGTCGATACCTTGGAACTATGGTGGTGACATCTACTACCATGGTATCAAGCAAGTCGAAGTAATTGAAGAAAATTCGGAGGGTGAAGAAGCCAGCATTGGTAACATCGCGGGCACCAGCAAAATCACCAGAAGCGGGAGAATATTTTCTCCAGAGATTGCCCCTCCAAGAGCAGTCTTTGGACCCTCATCAGCTAAAGAAGTCATCCCTGCACCAGTAAAACTCTCCGCTAGAACTCCTTTGATTGAAGAAATTGTCGTTCCTAGTGCTGTCTCTCCTACCATTGCTGATAAAGGAAAGGGAATACAAGATGAGCCCGTCAGGACGAGGGTTCAACCCTTGGTGATCCCGGAAGCCTCCAAGAAAGAAATGGACGAGATTTTGAGGATAATCAAGAGAAGTGATTACGATGTGGTGGAACAGTTGGGGCAAACCCCCTCCAAGATCTCCATGCTGGCACTATTGCTTTGCTCAGAAGCGCACGCTCAAGCTTTGATTAAGTTTCTGAAGGCAGCTCATGTGCCCCAGGAAACCTCCGCAGACCAATTTCAACATCGCGTGGCTAGCCTGACTGCAGACAATGGATTAGGTTTTTCTGATGCCGACCTGACCCCTAAAGGCCGAAACCACAATGATGCCTTGCATATTTCAATCGAGTGTCGCGGAACCACCCTTGCACATGTTTTGGTTGATACCGGGTCGTCGCTGAATGTTTTGCCTAAGAAGGCCTTGGACCGGCTAGATTGCGAAGGGTTAGAATTAAAGCCGAGTGATATTGTCGTCAGAGCTTTCGATGGGTCGAAGAGAATGGTCCATGGAGAAGTTAAAATTCCTGTCAAGATAGGCACTGAGGTGTTTAAATCCACTTTCTATGTAATGGACATCCGTCCATCATATTCCTGCCTGCTGGGTAGACCTTGGATACACCATGCTGGAGCAGTCACCTCCTCCTTGCATCAGATGCTGAAGTATCCTGTAAAGGGAAAGATCATTACTGTTCACGGCGAAGAAGAGTATATGATTAGCCACTTAAACTCTTTCCGGTACGTAGAGGTTGAAGGAGAGTTCATTGAGACACCGTTTCAACATTTCGAAGAGGTACTTCCTGAAGTAGCGGTAGCAAAATTGACGGCTGAGACACCAAGACAGATGGCCAGGATGGCATCTCTGGAGGATGCAAGGGCTGCAGTTAAGGAGGGGAAGAATTCAGCATGGGGGCAGTTACCCGACTTTCCACATAAGACCGACAAGTTTGGATTAGGGTTCACAGCTGCTGGCCAGAAGGCCATGCGCCAGTCAAAGATTGAAAGAGCGCCAGTCAAAATTTCTCCTCACAGAATCAACACCCTGGAAGATGAAGACAAGGAAAGCAACATTGAAGAGTGGATTTATCCAACTGTCAGAGGAGGATTGAGCAATTGGGAGGCTAAAGACTTTGTCCCCATCACCTTTATTCATCAGTAATTTATCTGTTAAACATTTCCTATTTGGTCTGTAATATTTTACTTTCAAACAATCCGCATACTGTCTTTTCACCTCCTGCCTTGCCCGGGGCATGTAGGTCCACTTGTAAGGGTTTTGACTATTTTTCATATTCATATGCCATGTTTAATGATTCATTGGACGTTTTTCATTTGATAAACTGCTTATGCTCATTTTCTTTTCTTTTTGCATTTTTGTTTAAGGATGGTTATCCCTTACACACACCCACACTCACCAATGCAGGTACCCATCCACTCCGGATTCCATGGGTGACTACTCTGCTGTATCTTTCAATAACTCTGAAGATCTGGTCAATCTAGCCGAGTATGAAGATGATGAAGATTGTGAAGTACCCGGGGAACTAGCCAGACTCCTGCAACAAGAGGAAAGGGCCATCTTACCGCATGAAGAGCCATTGGAAACTGTTAACTTGGGAACCGAGGAGGACCGGAAGGAGGTACAAGTAGGTGCCAATCTGGAATCAAAAGTCAAGGAGCGCCTAGTACAGTTGCTGAATGAGTATGTTGAAATCTTCGCTTGGTCCTATGAAGACATGCCGGGTCTAGACACCGACATCGTGGTTCACCGTCTCCCCACAAGAGAAGACTGTCCACCAATCAAGCAAAAAGTTCGCCGAATGAGGCCTGACATGTCCGAAAAGATCAAAGCAGAAGTAATGAAGCAATTCGATGCTGGCTTCCTGGCTGTTACGTCCTATCCTCAATGGGTCGCTAACATCGTACCGGTACCAAAGAAAGATGGCAAAGTCAGAATGTGTGTGGACTACCGGGATTTGAACAGGGCCAGCCCTAAAGATGATTTCCCGCTACCTCATATTGACATCTTGATCGACAATACAGCTCAGCATA
This sequence comes from Vicia faba, assembly GCA_948472305.1. Taxonomy (NCBI): domain Eukaryota; kingdom Viridiplantae; phylum Streptophyta; class Magnoliopsida; order Fabales; family Fabaceae; genus Vicia; species Vicia faba. The sequence goes on along the minus strand of OX451737.1, from coordinate 1,445,597,145 downwards.
AGGTGTTTTCCTTCATGGACGGATTCTCGGGCTACAATCAAATCAAAATGGCTCCCGAGGATATGGAGAAAACAACTTTTGTCACGCCATGGGGCACCTTTTGTTACAAAGTGATGCCGTTCGGGCTGAAGAACGCAGGGGCAACTTATCAACGCGCCATGGTAGCTTTATTTCATGACATGATACATCATGAGATTGAAGTTTACGTAGACGATATGATAGCTCGATCACAAACAGAGGAAGAGCACCTTGAACATCTGGGAAAGCTGTTTGCCAGGTTGAAAGAGTACAAGTTAAGGCTGAATCCAAGTAAATGCACTTTTGGAGTTAGGTCTGGTAAACTCCTGGGATTCATTGTAAGCAACAAAGGCATTGAAGTCGATCCGGCAAAAGTAAAAGCAATACAAGAGATGCCTGCTCCCTGTACTGAAAAGGAGGTTAGAGGATTCTTGGGGCGCATAAACTATATTGCCAGATTCATCTCACATCTGACTTCTACCTGTGAGCCAATTTTCAAACTCTTGAAGAAAGATCAGGTAGTTGAGTGGAACGATAACTGTCAAGCTGCTTTTGATAGAATCAAGGAATATTTGCTAGAACCTCCTATTCTGATGCCACCCGTCGAAGGAAGACCATTGATCATGTACTTAACTGTCTTGGATAATTCAATGGGGTGTGTTTTGGGCCAGCATGACGAGTCTGGTCGAAAAGAGCACGCTATTTATTACCTTAGCAAAAAGTTTACCGACTGTGAGACTCGCTACTCACTGCTCGAGAAAACTTGCTGCGCTTTGGTATGGGCTGCTTGCCGACTAAGACAGTATATGTTGACCCATACTACCTTGTTAATTTCCAAGATGGACCCTATCAAGTATATCTTCGAGAAGCCCGCTTTATCTGGAAGGATAACTAGATGGCAAATGATCTTAACTGAGTATGACATCCAGTACACCACCCAAAAAGCTATAAAAGGGAGTGTACTAGCTGACCATCTGGCTCATCAGGCTATTGAAGACTATCAACCCATGAGATTTGACTTCCCAGACGAGGACATCATGAATTTGGACAACATTGAAAGTGACGGACCGTATGACGGACCCGAAAAGGGATCCCGATGGACCCTGTACTTTGATGGTGCTTCAAATGCACTTGGAAATGGTATTGGCGCAGTACTCATTTCTCCGGAAGGTTGTCACACTCCTTTCACGGCCCGACTTTGTTTCAGTTGCACAAACAACATGGCTGAGTATGAAGCTTGCATCTTTGGTCTCGAGGCTGCTATAGACTTGGGGATCAAATCTTTGGTCGTATTTGGGGACTCGGCTTTGGTCATCAGCCAAATCAAAGGAGAATGGGATACCAAGCATCCTAATCTTATCCCATACAAAGAACATGTCCTGACATTGTTGCCGCATTTCGAGCAAATTACCTTCGAGCATTTCCCGCGAGAAGAGAATCAGCTAGCCGATGCTCTGGCCACAATGTCCTCCATGTTTAAACTCAGCTGGGATAATGAGGCTCCCCAAATCACCATCAAGCGAATGGATGAACCGACACATTGCCACGAGATTAATACTGAATAAGTAGTGGAACAACCTTGGTTCCATGAAATCAAAAGGTATCTCGAGACTAGGGATTATCCTGAAGGAGCTTCCGTAAATGACAAGAAGTTCTTAAGGAAATTCGCTGCTAAGTTTTTCCTGAGCAACGGCATCCTCTACAAACGAAGTCATGATTGTGTATTACTCCGATGTGTGGATAAAGCTGAAGCAGAGTTGATCATGACTGATATACACAGCGGCACATTTGACACTCACTTGAGCGGGCATACAATGGCTAAGAAGATCCTAAGGGTAGGCTATTATTGGTCTACCATGGAAGCTGACTGCCATCAACATTCCCGTACTTGCCACAAGTGTCAAGTCTATGCTGACAAAGTTCATATCCCTCCGGTTCCTCTCAACGTCCTGACTGCTCCGTGGCCCTTTGCAATGTGGGGCATTGATATGATTGGGGAGATCAAGCCCACGGCTTCCAACGGACATCGCTTCATCCTAGTTGCCATTGACTACTTCACTAAATGGGTCGAAGCAGCTTCCTTCGCCTCTGTCACCAAAAATGTGGTTGCCCGTTTTATCAAGCAAAATCTCATATGTCGATATGGTGTTCCAGACTGGATCATCACGGACAACGGTACAAATCTGAATAACACAATGATCACTGCATTATGCGAACAATTCAAGATTTATCATCACAATTCATCTCCCTATCGGCCGAAGATGAACGGTGCTGTTGAAGCTGCAAACAAGAACATTAAGAAGATCATTCAGAAAATGACAGTCACTTACAAAGACTGGCATGAGATGTTACCGTTTGCTCTGCATGGATACCGTACGACGACACGTACTTCAACTGGGGAAACCCCATTTTCTTTGGTTTATGGCATGGAAGCTGTTTTGCCTATGGAAGTCCAGATCCCTTCTCTAAGGATTATGAAGGATGCAGGTTTGAATGAAGATGATTGGATGCAGACCCGACTTGATCAACTCAATTTGATCGATGAAAAGTGACTTGCTGCTATATGCCATGGTCAGACGTATCAAAAACGGATGATCAAGGCCTTCAATAAGAAAGTCAGACGTCAAGTGTATCGAGTCGGGGATCTCGTAATCAAGCGGATTATCTTGCCGCAAAGTGATCCCAGGGGCAAATGGACTCCTACATATGAAGGACCATTTGTGATCAAAAGCATATTTTCTGGTGGTGCAATGATTCTGACCACCATGGACGGCGACGATTTGCCGCACCCTGCGAACGCCGACATAGTCAAAAGATACTACGCATAAAATAACCCGACAAGTCGAAAACCCGAAAGGGCGGCTTGGGCAAAAATGGGCATCCCGGTGAACCGAAAACCCGAAAGGGCGGTTCAGGCAAAAATTAGGGATAAAAACAAAAAAATATGTACACCCGGCAAGTCGAAAACCCGAAAGGGCGGCTTAGGCAAAAAGGGGTTTCCCGGTGGATCGAAAACCCGAAAGGGCGATTCAGGCAAAAGTTAGGGAATTGAAGCGTATGACTATGTCTCGTCGGATCACTTCAAAGACAATCTCTTCATCAACCAGTTCCAGACTTCTGATCAATCCAGTCATCGTCAAACGAAGCATTGAATGGACAGATATTCAGAGTTGTGAAAGCTATAGCAGAATGGAATCCCATGGAATTATTTCACATAGCCATCCTTTATTTTGTATAAAATCTTTCAATGTTTTCGACAAAGTCCTCTTACTAGGATGATTGTCTCCTTTGTACAAATATACTCAAAGAAAATCAATACAAATACTTTTCCCAGAAATTTGTGTCATTTCCCTTTTCTTTTTTCTCTTGCACTATTTGTTTTATTTTGAGAAACGTCCAATGTTTTGTTAAATAGGCATATGCATTTGAAACGTAATCACTTCCTAAATGAACCTAAGAAAAAGGATTACTGATAGGATGAAGGTACAGATGGATATCTTGACACCCTTTCGAAGGAAACCTCTCAAGAGATTTGGAATCCACATCCCTAACAAATCCTGAGGCTTGTCTCCAGCAGACCCCCGAAGCTTACCCCCAGTAGGATTCTGGAAGGTATTCCCCCGCAGAGCACGAACGTCTCCCCCGAATTTTATTCAAAGTTATTCCTCACAAAGGCTTATAACTGGGTTATCCTCAACTAACAGCCACGGAAGATCGCACTCGCCAGAATTCTTCCTATCCCCGGCGGAGTTCATCAAAATTCCCCAGCCTAACTTATCAATATGATCCCCAAGAGAGCTTGTCCTTGTTATCCCCGGCCGAGCTAAAATTTCAAATTATCAACCCCCAGCGGAGCCAGACTAATAAGCCTTCTCCCCACAAAGCCTTAGAAAGAGAAATCTTGAATTCCCCAGTAAGATCACTAGAGTTGCTTCCCGTCAAGCAGAAGATTCTCAGTCTTACCGCCCCAGCATGAATCTGTTAGGATTGATACTCCCCAGTAGAGGTCATCAGGAATTCTCTTCTCCAGTAGCAACCAAGGATTTATTTTTCCTCAGCAGCAGTCAAGATGTTTTTATCTTCGGCCAACTCGGATTCATTTATCCTCAGCAGGATAGCTCGTCAGCTTACATGCGCATTCATCACATTCATGTCATAAACATTGATGTCACGTATATCGCATCATACATCATAACATTGCATGCAACTAACTCTTTACCTTTTCAGGAAAGATCAGTCGACAAACTAAAATTATTCAACTTCAAGATTTCTGAAAACAGTTCACGGGTTCTCCAAGTAAACGGATGTTAACCTATCACTTGTTCAGATTCTTCCTCAAGACTTCTGAAAACAGTTTATGGATTCTTCCCAAGTAACGGATGTTAATCTATCAGCTTGTTCAGATGCAACCTTTGAAATTAGTTTACGGACGCTTCCCAACAACGGACGCGGCTCTATTGCTGATTCAACTTCAAGATTTCTGAAAACAGTTCACGGGTTCTCCAAGTAAACGGATGTTAACCTATCACTTGTTCAGATTCTTCCTCAAGACTTCTGAAAACAGTTTATGGATTCTTCCCAAGTAACGGATGTTAATCTATCAGCTTGTTCAGATGCAACCTTTGAAATTAGTTTACGGACGCTTCCCAACAACGGATGCGGCTCTATTGCTGATTCAACTTCAAGATTTCTGAAAACAGTTCACGGGTTCTCCAAGTAAATAGATGTTAACCTATCACTTGTTCAGATTCTTCCTCAAGACTTCTGAAAACAGTTTATGGATTCTTCCCAAGTAACGGATGTTAATCTATCATCTTGTTAAGATGCAACCTTTGAAATTAGTTTACGGACGCTTCCCAACAACGGATGCAGCTCTATTGTTGATTCAACTTCAAGATTTCTAAAAACAGTTCACGGGTTCTCCAAGTAAACGGATGTTAACCTATCGCTTGTTCAGTTTCTTCTCCAAACCACTGAAAACAGTTTACAGATTCCTCCCAACAACGGATGTCAATCTATTGCTTGTTCAAACCCCCCAGTTCAGAGATGGTCCCAATCCTGGACACCTTCCTGATATTCCCTTCCAGATGGCATCTCTAAGCCCATCTCCGACAAGATTTCTATCACTCTCCCAGATGGCATCGTTAAGCCCATCTCCAAATGGCATCTCTAAGCCAATTCCCGCATCCATTGCCTTGACGAGTGCAAATTTCCGGGCACTCTAGTGTCCAATCTCCTTTTACCCTCGAGTCACGAAAGGCAAGCTTGCCCATCTAACTCTTCGGATTCAAGAAGATTGAACAGGGGCAACTGTTGTACCCCAAAATTTTCCCTCCCATTTCTCATTGATTTCTCATCACAAAGCCCTTGAAGCTCAGGATCCAGTTAGGGTTTCATCTGCTCAAGACCTCTCCTTGCACTGTGGACTCAAAATTAGGGTTTGTGTTTGCACAAAGATATTTTGACCTAGAATGACCAAGATGACTTTCTTGCTTCATATTGGACTCCCAAGTTTACCCATACCAAGTTTCAAGTCCTGATTCCAAGTTTTGCCCAGTCATTTGGACAGTTGACCTAGAAATCAGCTGTGTTGGGGAAAAAGTCAACTGTGGCCAATTGACAGTCAAACCTCATGAAATTTGACCCACATCAACATTGTGAACTCATATGGACCATTTGATCAAGTTTGGATCACAATTCCCCAAGAAATTTGATCAGATCACCAAAAGGGCAAAATGGTCATTTTTAGGGTTTTGACTGCACAAAGGCAATTTTTGACTGTTTGACCTAGCCAATGGCAAACCAAGCTCACACATGGACTCAAGGACCCTATGGAAATATCTTGACATGATCAACAAACTCAAAAGATCCCAAGTACACAAGATTGACAGTTGAATTTCCCAGTCAATTGATCAATTTTGACTGTATACTGAAAAGTCAAACTTTGACTTTTTGGTCAAAATCAAAAGTCAAGATTCATTTTCCATCAAAGCATGCCAAATCATGAAACTTGTTCACCAAGAAATCACAAAATGCAAATTAGGGTTAGAAATTTGAATTTTTCATAACTTAGAATTTTTCTAAGTTATGAAAAACCCTAATTTTTTCCCAACTTTTCCCCACTTTTTCACCAAGATCCATTTGGATTCAAACAAAAGTCAAAACATGAAAGTTGTAGCTTGTTGCATAATCTACAACTTTGATTCACAAAGTTTTCTCATTTGAAGCTTGTATCTCAAGTTACAATTTTTTGAATAAGGGCACTAAACCATTTTTAACTTAGTGAAATTTTGACCTATTTTGACAAGGTTTTCTACCTAACTTCAAGGCCATTTTCCATACACTTCCACTTGGAATTTCAATTTTCATTTCAAAGATGGATTGTAGTACACATTCCAAGCTTTCCAAAATGTCCAAGAACTTCTCAAACAACCTCATGGTTAGAGAGAATCGAATTTCACAATATAGCAAAAAAACCACTTTGTTCATGACCAAGTTCCATGTCCATAACTTTGCAATTTGAACTCAACATGCTTTAGGATAGATTACAGGTCCTTAAACCAAGTTACACTCAATAATTTAATGCATATTCATTGTGTTAAGGTGTTGTTCTATGAGTTTGAACATTGTATAAAGGTTTAATCCCAAACTAGATAAAGCAAATTAGCCATTTTGGTAAAAGGTAGCTTTATGTCAATTTGGAAATCCAACAAGTACATTGCAAATCTGAATGGCACAAGATTATGAACATAACACACTGATCAAGGAGGGATTATGCAGCACATTAGGGGCCCTCTACATGCCTAGAAAGAGAAGTTGCATTTTGTTGCTTAAGTGTGAAGTAAAGTTGCATAACTCACAACAACTCTCATCTCAGCATTAGAACACAAGAACAAACTTATCAAACATACTCAGCATATCCCAACTAAGCTTGCCCACGAGCCCTTAGCCTCTCAAACACTTCCATTGCCATTATCACCTTGAAACTGCTCAAACAGAGTAACCCCTGCAGATTGAGTGCTATCTCTCAATCCCTTCAAGCATTCTTGCCCAAACCTGTTCCTCTACCTTCCTTACAACCTATGCAAGCTATCCAGAAGCTAAGACACAACCTGTAACACCTCTAAGCCACTTCACCATTTTTGTTTTTCTGTTTTGCAGTTGAAGTTCTCTAGCTCGATTCAAAAGCTCTCAAGACAAAGTAAGCATTGAAACAGCATCCCTGGACCTCAAGGAAGCTTTTCCAATCATCACCTTGCACTGAAAGTTCCTACATCTCCAGATAGAAGTTCAACTGAATAGGTAAAATTTTGAATTCGTATCTCCCTTATTATGCATCATTAGTCTTAAGTTTGTGAAGAAATAATGTCATACTCATGCCACTGAACATGTTCATGTCTTTACTTTTCATTTCTTTTGCCTGAGTAGAGAGAATTTGGAGTTTGAAAATGACAGAAAAACTAGGTTAGGATTTGGGGGAGGAGAAATTCTCCTTCATCTTAGAGAGTTAGGTCAAGTTCTATACATGGTTAGAATCGTCTCTTCATGCTGAACATTTGTTATGTTATGAGTTTTTGCTAAAAAGCCAGGAATCAAGAGTTGGAAGATGAGGAACAGGGCGCGCGTTTTTTCAAATATTGTTGCTGGAGGTTGAAGACAGTGGTCTTTGGGCTGGGCTTGTGTTTTTTTTCTTATTCACACCTCATGATTGCTTTCACACCCCCTGAGCCCATTTGCTTTATTTTTATTTCTTTTTGACTTTTTCTTTTTTTGTTTGACTCATTTATTTTTTCTCAGCATATTAAAATTTTGAAAATATTTTTCTCATCATTTTTTGATTTTATTTGATTTTTATTTGATTTTCTTTTGTTTATAAATATTATATATACTATTATTTAGGATAAATAGAAAAATATGTAAAAACACTTCTATTTTTATTTTTATTTTATATTACCCTCTGAAAATATTTTGTATAAAAAATACTATTTTCTAAAAAATTTAACTATTATTATTATTTATATATATAATACATATTTAAAACAATACAAATATACATATATATATATATATATATATATATATATATATATATATATATATATATATATATATATATATATATATATATATATATATATATATATATATATATATATATATATATATATATATATATATATATATATATATATATATATATATATATATATATATATATATATATATATATATATATATATATTAATACATTTAGAGTAAAAATACCAAAAAATGTACATATTTTATTTTTAATATTTAATACTAAAAAATGCCTTTTTACAAATATACCATATTTTATTTTATTTTTGTATGTAAATAACAAATATTATATGAATTAATTAATTAATATTCATTTTGATTAAAATTAGGGTTTTTACCCTAAATATGAAAATACTCCAAAAAATAATACCTTTTATTTTTCTTTTATTTCACATGAACAATACTTTTTCATACATATAAAAATTCTCTTTTTTTGCATTTTTGCATATTTATTTAATTTCCATTCGATCATGCAATTTATTTATCTTGTAATTATTTATAGAAAATGATGTAATAGCTTAGGTTTAATTTCTTGTCTAAACATCCCCATTTGGACATTGTACCCCCCTCCCTATATTATTGTGATGTAATAGCGTAGGAACTTAAATTTCACACTTTTATCGCTTTCTAAACATACTATGCTAGAATTAGGGTTTTGTATGCGAATAAAATTGAACAAAATAGTTGGACCTAATACAAGATAAATGAGCATGAAGAATGGACAACACATTTCACACTTGCACCCCTAGGGTATTCCACTTTGTTGCCTTCAAAATAAGTGGGCCATATTGCATGTTGAACTTCTTTGGGTAAAACAAACAATCAAAATGATCATAGCCCCACAAAATGTTGCTTAAAATGATCAAGTCCCTTTTAAAGAAAAATTGCCCAAAGACATTTAACACTATTGCAACTATGGTCTAAACGATGACCCGCGCCCGTCCCTTTAATCTCCTAAGACAAGATTGTCCACCAAATGCAATGGTGGAACAAAATTGTCAAAAGGTTTGAAATATAACAAAAATCTTTGAGAAAACTTTAGGGTAGATAAGCTCTTAAGTACTTGTCAACTTTCCAAGAAAACACTTGCCTAATTTCAAAACCCACTTCACAAACACTTTCAAACAAACTTTCAAAAAACCCTTGAAACATCTTTTCAAAAAGACAAACACCTTTTGTAAAACATTCGAATAAAGAATTGTTACAAGGGTAGCCTACACAAGGCATCTTTTTCAAAACCTTTTCAAAACCACACACAAAGCACCATTTAGAACAATTGAAAACCAAGGCAAGTTGATCTAAGCAAGTACCTAAGAGCCCATGGATAGAAGGGGTGCTAATACCTTCCCCTTCTATAATCTACTCCCCGAACCCAAGAAAAAATCTCAAAGGTTTTTGCTGTGCTTTTTAAACCTTTCCTTAGGATAAAATAAAAAGTCGGTGGCGACTCTTGCTCAACCGAAACATTTGCGAAAACAAACGCAAAACCCTAGTCAGTTCTCCCACCGTATCACAGAACTGGCGACTCTGCTGGGGATGAGAATCTTAAAAGTGGAGTAACCTTAGGGCTTAGATCACCCTCTTGCATGACTAATTGTTTTATTTGCTTGCTTTATACTTTGGCTCTAATGTTTGGGCTTACAAATCCTCCACCCGGATTTTGGGAAACATACATAGATAGCAATACGTTGTGGAAACTGTGCGGGGTATACCGACGCAGTCTAAGCAATAGCTATATTAGTGCGACATATTTGTGAGTACCGGTAACCCTTGAGTTCAATCAAGGAGAGTAAGGGGCCGCTGAGTGATGTCACTAAAGCACTAATGACCTAGAACCTTACTTGACCATCTTAGCCTTTTATTAGGGGTAGTGAGATGACCGGCTTTGGTGCAGTCCGAAGTTGGTAGATACTCGACACTACACTCATTGAGGGTTATTTTCTTGGAATATTTTGGTCGCTAGTTAAGTGGCTAAACCAAAACAATGAACAATGAAAACAATCCAGTGATATTGAGCTCCTTAGAACCCGGTTACTATTTATAGGACAGGTTTTTAAGCCAACTACACTCAAGAGGGTAATTACCTATGAAACCCCATGCAAGCCTGAAATTAGGGTTTGGTGTGATTTGCTTGTACATATGTTTTGTGCATACATCATAAACATCATAAAACATCATATGCATTCACTAACCATTTCAAGGGTTTTGGATCTTCAGCTTTGTTCTTGTTTTGTAGGACATGGAAATCCCTCGCAGAAATACCATTCAAGTCAACCTTGTGAGAATCTCTCCTCAACTCAAGGAGATCACTTCAAGAATTCCGGAAAATTCATCCTTCAGTGAAAGACATGGGAGACTGCTCAGCCTAGTCAACACCAATATTGAAGAAGACATGATGAAAGTGCTATTCCAGTTCTTTGACCCTCTTCACCACTACTTCACCTTCCCTGATTATCAGCTGGTTCCCACTTTGGAGGAGTTTTCTCAACTCCTAAGAATCCCTATCCTTAATCAACTACCCTTCAACGGTACGGAGAAAGAACCAAAGCCTGAAGATGTTGCTCGAGCACTACATCTGCAGCCATCTGAAATCAAGGGGCATTGGGAAACCAGAAGCGGCGTCAAAGGATTCTTAGCAAAATTCTTGTTTGAGAAGGCACAAGAATGTTGGAACTCATTGGACCTACAAGCTTTTGAAGAGATTGTGGCACTCCTTATCTATGGGTTGGTCTTGTTCCCAAATCCTGACCAATTGGTAGATGTCAACGCTGTCAAAATCTTCTTGTCCAGAAATCCAATACCGACATTGCTTGGGGACATTCTTCACTCATTTCACACACGAACAATGAGAAAGAGGGGTGTTCTCATGTGCTGTACTCCTATCCTCGCAAGGTGGTTTATTTCGCACCTTCCACAATCTGTCTTGAAGAATGACCAAGGTACAAGGTGGTCCCAACGGTTGATGACTCTTACTCATTCTGATGTGCATTGGTGTTCTCGGTCCAGAGAAAATGTCATCATCGTCGATCGTTGCGGAGAATTTCCTAATGTTCCTTTACTTGGAATTAGAGGAGGTATCACCTACAACCCTTGCCTAGCTTTAAGGCAATTTGGATATGCACGGAGGGATGGCCCTCATGATATGTTGATTCCTAGCCTAGTTTTTGACTTCGACAACGATGCGCAAGGACTTCGCCAAAGATTCATCAGAGCTTGGGGAAAACTCAACAAGGTTGATAGCAAGACTCTGGGACACAAGAACTCCATCCCTCTTGAGCCCTATCTCAAGTGGGTACGAGCCCGAGCCCAAAGTCTAATGATGCCTTATCCTCATGTACTCTCAGTGATTAAAGAGCCCGTCAATGAAGGAGAGGTTCCCTACACCATCCTGCATCCAGACATGCCTACATCGTGGGAGGAAATGCCGAAAAGTTGGATTCAACTCAAGGAGGAACGGAACACTTTTGAAGCTAGCTACTACGCCAGTGAAAATAAGGTTCTAGAGCTTACCCGCCGACTCCACGAGCAAGAGGCCCTCAACACCTACATCGCGCCAAAGAGGATGCGCAATGTCTTTCTGCCTTGAGAAGTTTATGTTGTAACATTTGGCCCATGGGGCATTTATGTACTAACAAATTTCTTCTTATTAATATGACGTGCGTTCTTCTTTGTCTGAAACAACTTTGAATATCCTAAATCCTTGAATGCATTGCATACATCAGCATACCATTCATCATGTGCATAAGCAGGTCTCACTCCAGGTTTCCTTATCTATCTACTGTTTATTTCAGTAGGATGGATCTCGAGCAGACAGTCAAAGACCTACAAGCCCAGAATGCACAGTTCCAGCAACTCTTGATGACCTTGGTCAAGAGTCAAGAGGATATCAAGGCTCATCTGGAGAATAAGGATCCAGTGAAGAAGAAAAAGAGGGTCGGAGTGGCTACTTTGGGGAGAAGATTTGACAGAGAAGCTCGGAGGGTGCTTGAATTTCCTCCTACTTCTGATGAAGGGACTAGTAAAAGAGATCGAGTTGCGGTGCCTTCCGAGTCTGATGCAGAGGAGGAAGAGGTTGAAGAGGATGAAGATTATTCTGACCAGCAGTACCCTCCAACTGATGACAAATTTAAAGGTTTGGAAGACAGACTGGCTGCCATGGAATTGCAAAGGGTACCGGGTTTGGATTTTGAAGACATGGGCTTGGTTGCCGGAATTGTGATTCCCCCAAAATTCAAAGTGCCAGTGTTTGTGAGGTATGATGGGCTGTCCTGTCCCAAAATGCATCTCAGGTCCTACGTGAGAAAAATTCAACCCTATACAGCAGATAAAAATCTCTGGATTCATTTCTTTCAAGACAGCCTGTCGGGAGCTCAGTTGGAATGGTTTTATCAGTTAGAAGGAACCAGTGTCAGAAATTGGGAAGATTTGGCCACCGCTTTCTACAAACAATATCAGTATAATTCCGATCTTGCTCCTACTCGTACCCAACTTCAGGGTATGTCACTAGGAACAAGTGAGGGATTCAAAGAGTATGCACAAAAATGGAGGGATTTAGCTGGCAGGGTGCAGCCTCCTTTAACCGATCGTGAGCTCGTTGATATGTTTCTTGGGACCCTATCTGGGCCGTTTTTCAATCATTTAATTGGTAACTCTTCCGCGGGGTTTACCGATTTGATCTTAACAGGCGAAAGAATAGAAGCTGGCATCAAGTCAGGAAAGATTCAGAAGGGTGTTGCTGCTGGTGTTGAGAAGAAGCCTTTTAAGAAGGAGACAGCTATGGTATATTCTCAGAGAAAAGCAGGGAAGATGGAGCGTCGGCCAACTGTGGGGGCCGTAATGATTCAAAACACTCCAAGTGAGCAGCCTCGCTACAACCAATCCAGACACAATCAGCAACGGGTGGAAAGGCCACAACGGCAGTTCACCCTTATTAATATGACTCCAGCGCAGGTGCTTCCCCATCTATTGAAGTTGAATCTTGCCACCATCAAGGAGGCGCCAAAGAATGTAAATACGTCCTCTCCGCATTATCATGCCAATGCTAAATGCGCCTATCATTCAGACAGTGTTGGACACGACACCAATGATTGTTGGGCACTCAAACATAAGATCCAGGACCTGATAGAGGCTAAGGAGGTAGAGTTTGACGCTCTAGAGAAACCCAATGTGATATCTGCACCTATGCCGAAGCACGGTCGGAATGTCAATGCCATTGAAGAAGATCTGTATGTTGCTGACGTCAGTGATCTGACTACTCCACTGCTAACCATTAAGTTGAATTTGTTAAGGGCCGGGATCTTCCCGGGATGTAAAGAAGACTGCTACTGTTGCCACTCTTTGTCGTTTGATTGTCCGCTGTTAAAGAAAGGCATCCAAGGCCTTATGGATAGCCGACAAATTTTGTTCGAAAAAGTTCCTGCCGTTCCAGTTCATGTTGAAAATGTCTCAATCATAACCATTCACGCCAATCTTTCCAAGGCCGTCAAGAAGCCTGTTAAGATTACACCAGCTGCAAAGTCTATACCTTTGAAGATAACAATGCCGGGGCCTATTCCCTATGTTTCTGAGAAGTCGATACCTTGGAACTATGGTGGTGACATCTACTACCATGGTATCAAGCAAGTCGAAGTAATTGAAGAAAATTCTGAGGGTGAAGAAGCCAGCATTGGTAACATCGCGGGCACCAGCAAAATCACCAGAAGCGGGAGAATATTTTCTCCAGAGATTGCCCCTCCAAGAGCAGTCTTTGGACCCTCATCAGCTAAAGAAGTCATCCCTGCACCAGTAAAACTCTCTGCTAGAACTCCTTTGATTGAAGAAATTGTCGTTCCTAGTGCTGTCTCTCCTACCATTGCTGATAAAGGAAAGGGAATACAAGATGAGCCCGTCAGGACGAGGGTTCAACCCTTGGTGATCCCGGAAGCCTCCAAGAAAGAAATGGACGAGATTTTGAGGATAATCAAGAGAAGTGATTACGATGTGGTGGAACAGTTGGGGCAAACCCCCTCCAAGATCTCCATGCTGGCACTATTGCTTTGCTCAGAAGCGCACGCTCAAGCTTTGATTAAGTTTCTGAAGGCAGCTCATGTGCCCCAGGAAACCTCCGCAGACCAATTTCAACATCGCGTGGCTAGCCTGACTGCAGACAATGGATTAGGTTTTTCTGATGCCGACCTGACCCCTAAAGGCCGAAACCACAATGATGCCTTGCATATTTCAATCGAGTGTCGCGGAACCACCCTTGCACATGTTTTGGTTGATACCGGGTCGTCGCTGAATGTTTTGCCTAAGAAGGCCTTGGACCGGCTAGATTGCGAAGGGTTAGAATTGAAGCCGAGTGATATTGTCGTCAGAGCTTTCGATGGGTCGAAGAGAATGGTCCATGGAGAAGTTGAAATTCCTGTCAAGATAGGCACTGAGGTTTTTAAATCCACTTTCTATGTAATGGACATCCGTCCATCATATTCCTGCCTGCTGGGTAGACCTTGGATACACCATGCTGGAGCAGTCACCTCCTCCTTGCATCAGATGCTGAAGTATCCTGTAAAGGGAAAGATCATTACTGTTCACGGCGAAGAAGAGTATATGATTAGCCACTTAAACTCTTTCCGGTACGTAGAGGTTGAAGGAGAGTTCATTGAGACACCGTTTCAACATTTCGAAGAGGTACTTCCTGAAGTAGCGGTAGCAAAATTGACGGCTGAGACACCAAGACAGATGGCCAGGATGGCATCTCTGGAGGATAAGGGCTGCAGTTAAGGAGGGGAAGAATTCAGCATGGGGGCAGTTACCCAACTTTCCACATAAGACCGACAAGTTTGGATTAGGGTTCACAGCTGCTGGCCAGAAGGCCATGCGCCAGTCAAAGATTGAAAGAGCGCCGGTCAAAATTTCTCCTCACAGAATCAACGCCCTGGAAGATGAAGACAAGGAAAGCAACATTGAAGAGTGGATTTATCCAACTGTCAGAGGAGGATTGAGCAATTGGGAGCCTAAAGACTTTGTCCCCATCACCTTTATTCATCAGTAATTTATCTGTTAAACATTTCCTATTTGGTCTGTAATATTTTACTTTCAAACAATCCGCATACTGTCTTTTCACCTCCTGCCTTGCCCGGGGCATGTAGGTCCACTTGTAAGGGTTTTGACTATTTTTCATATTCATATGCCATGTTTAATGATTCATTGGACGTTTTTCATTTGATAAACTGCTTATGCTCATTTTCTTTTCTTTTTGCATTTTTGTTTAAGGATGGCTATCCCTTACACACACCCACACTCACTAATGCAGGTACCCATCCACTCCGGATTCCATGGGTGACTACTCTGCTGTATCTTTCAATAACTCTGAAGATCTGGTCAATCTAGCCGAATATGAAGATGATGAAGATTGTGAAGTACCCGGGGAACTAGCCAGACTCCTGCAACAAGAGGAAAGGGCCATCTTACCGCATTTCAAAATTGTCAAAAGGTTTGAAATATAACAAAAATCTTTGAGAAAACTTTAGGATAGATAAACTCTTAAGTACTTGTCAACTTTCCAAGAAAACACTTGCCTAATTTCAAAACCCACTTCACAAACACTTTCAAACAAACTTTCAAAAAACCCTTGAAACATCTTTTCAAAAAGACAAACACCTTTTGTAAAACATTCGAATAAAGAATTGTTACAAGGGTAGCCTACACAAGGCATCTTTTTCAAAACCTTTTCAAAACCACACACAAAGCACCATTTCAAACAATTGAAAACCAAGGCAAGTTGATCTAAGCAAGTACCTAAGAGCCCATGGATAACCATGGATAGAAGGGGTGCTAATACCTTCCCCTTCTATTATCTACTCCCCGAACCCAAGAAAAAATCTCAAAGGTTTTTGCTGTGCTTTTTAAACCTTTCCTTAGGATAAAATAAAAAGTCGGTGGCGACTCTTGCTCAACCGAAACATTTGCGAAAACAAACGCAAAACCCTAGTCAGTTCTCCCACCGTATCACATTGTTGAACACAAGCCTCAACATTTTTTAAATGTAACAAGGGCATTATTATTTCAAGCCAACATGCCTATTCAATTTTGGGGTGAGTGTGTGTTAGCAGCAACTTTTATCATTAATAGAACTGCTTCATGGGTTTTTGTTCCAGCTTGAAAGCAAGTATGCAAAATATCATAACCACAGAGACTAGTTGTGTTTTAATGGTTGTTCAATAGTTTCTATGACTCTAACAACAATCTTGTTTATATTTGTTTGTTTACGAAAATGAAACGACACAAAATAAATTGAGATTTCATTGTTAACGGTGGAAAAACTATTAGGTTAGATATCATCATCTTTAATCTCATGTATAATAATTATTTAATAATATGATCTTTTACTATTAATATTCTCGTTTGTCGCTCTCATTATAACTCATCTCTGAATCAACAGTGTGAAATCAATTTTATTACTTAATAAATAATCTCTCGCTCTATTAACCAATACAAAAATATTATTTTTCAACAATGAAAGAGAATAATAATATTCCCTTTCATCAATATCATTATTCGTGTTGATGTCAAACCTAACTCTATTTCTAGAGACTCAATGAAAATTTTTAAGAATTTGTACAGGAAAAAAATAGCAATACTTAAATACAAAAGTCAAATTAAAGCCATGATACTAAAAGTCAAATAAAGCGCTTTCAATTCCAACAAGAAGCCAATTCAAGAATAGGTGAAAGGTGGGCCATTGCAGTTATAAATTTTATATTTTGCGACTTTATTTTCTTTTCTAAAATTAAAACAAAACAATTTAGATTAAATATGTTTTTATTTTTATAAATATCTCAAATTTAATATTTAGTCTTTATAAAAAAAATATATTTTAGACTTTATAAAACTTTTATGTATGTAATTTTAGTTCCTGTTATTTTTATAAATTTTAAAATTATTTAATTATTCTTAAAATTTTTTAATTTTTGAATAATTTTATTCATATATATTTAGAATACCATAAAATGTTTTTTTTATTATCAAATTTTAGAATTTTTTAAAACTAGAAGAACTAAATATGAATTTTTTAAATTTTAAAATATAATGATAAAAGTAAAGAAAAGTTCGATTTAGAAATCAAATTTCGAGATCATTTTTTTTAAAAATTTTTTATAACGTTCTAAACTTAATCATTTAAAAACACCCATTAGTTTAACAGAAGAAACTAAAATTACGTGCATAATAATTTTATAAGGACCAAAACATGTAAAAAAATTATAGAGATCAAAAATAAAATTTAATAATTTTATAACAATTTAATATCAAATTACTTAATTAAGAAAAATGATATCGATAATAGTAATTGAATTAACTAATTTATAATGATATTTTTTAATATTATTTTAATAATATTCTATTTAAATAAATAGATTTGAATTTGTTAGTGCATGAGACACTTTTAGTAAGGAGAGAGTACAAAGAGAATAAGGAAAATAAGGATTTGTATTGTTGAATTGTACAAATAATGATACAGACTAGGACTATTTATATACAAATCTAATTGGGCTTGTGTCTATACAACTTGGATTATATTTAAATATTAAATCTAATCAAATCAAATCTAATCTACTATTTTAACAAATCTAATTTAATATTTCAACACACCCTCATAATCCAAGTTGTCGAACATACTCTAAAAATAGTCAATCTGAACTATTCCTAATTTCTTTCCCAAATTCAGGAATCTGTCGATCTTCAATCCTTTGGTGAAAATATCGGTCAACTGTGCTTCACTCGAGCAATGCCTTACTTCAAGTTCAACTCGATTTACCTTTTCCCTCAAGAAGTGAAACCTTGCTTCGATATGTTTACTTCTTTCATGCAAAATTGGATTCTTTGTCATATTTATGGCTGACTTGTTGTCGATTTACAACACAAGAGGTTTCTTCACTGCGACCTTCATTTCTTCAAGTACAGATCTGATCCAAATTGCTTGACATGCAGCATAGGATCCTGCTATATATTCAGCTTCACACGATGACAGTGCCATTACAGACCACTTCTTCGAACACCATGAAATTGGGGCACCAAATACTTGAAAGAGATGTCCAATTGTGCTTCTTCGATATTCTTTATCTCCATACTAATCAGCATCTGAAAAACAATTAATTGTTTCTTCTTTGCTTTCAGAGTCTCGTCGAAATAGCATTCCACGGTTTATTGATCATTTTAAGTATCTCAGGATTCTTCTTGCAGCCTTCATGTGTGACACCCTTGGTTCACTCATGTATCTACTCACTAATCCGACTACGAAACCTATATCAGGTCGACTGTTGCACACATACCTCATAGATCCCATAATTTGCTTGAACAAAGTTACATTGGCTTTGTCTTCCTCTCCATTCTTTTCCATTTTCACATTTGGTTTGACATGTGAGGATGTAAGATTTGAATCATCCATTCTGAATCTCTAGAGTATTTCTTTGACATACTTCCTTTGATTTAGCACCATACCTTGCTTCGACTTTTGAAATTCCATGCCTAGGAAATAAGATAATTTTCCCAGATCCGACATTTCAAGTTCCTTCATCATTAGCTCTTTGAACTTCGACAAGTTCTCTAAGCTATTTCTAGTTACCAGTAACTCATCGACATACAAGCAGATGATTATTATATCTTATGCTACAACCTGAACATAGACACTATACTCTGATTTGCATTTTAACAAATCCTAATTCGACTAAGTATGAGCCGATCTTCTTGTTTCATGCCCTATGTGACTGCTTGAGGCCATAGAGTGATTTGTACAACTTATATACTTTACTTGCTTCCTTCTGAATTACAAACCCGGGAGGTTGTGTGGCATAAACTTATTCATTAAAGGACCATTAAGAAATGTTGATTTCACATCTAGATGAAATGTCAACCAGCCTTATTTACATGTTAATGCTACCACTAGTCAAACAGTCTCCAATCTTGCTATTGGAGCAAATACTTCAGAGTAGTCAAGTCCTTCTCTTTAAAGAAAACCTCTATCTACTAATCTTGATTTATGTCTTGCTATCGATCCATCAACATTGTGTTTCAACTTGAACACCCACTTTATTTCGATAGCTTTTGTCTGTGCTGGCATTTTGACTAACTCCCATGTGTTGTTTTTTTCGATTTCCCGTAACTTTTCGACCATAGATAACTTCCATTGTTTAGTCTTCAAAGCTTCACCATAGTTAATTGGTTCAACACCTGCAAGTAAAGCAAAATGAGCTAATTCTCCATCTGTTGTTACATCACTACCTATCACTTTATAATCATGAAGTCTTGTTGGAGGACTTCTATTTCGTTGAGGTCTATGGCTTGTGCTAGCCATATCCTCTTCAACTTCGATTGTGTTGGGAATGTCAGCAAATGCTTCTACTTCATCTTCGACTAGATTCTCAATAATTCCATCAAATTCGACTTCATTAGTTTCTTTGTCGAAATCAGAGCTCATCAATGTCTTGTTGATTGAATTACTAGAATTCCAACCCAAGAAATTTTTTCATCAATCACAATATCTCTACTTAACACAATCTTCTCATTAACGGGATTAAATAGCATGTATGCACCATTTTTATGATATCCTACCAGAATCATAGGTTCACTCTTGTCATCAAGCTTCCTTCTTCTTGCATCAGGAACATGCTTGTAACACATAGAGCCAAACATCTTCAAATGACTCATTGATTGTCGTTTTCCACTCCATACTTCTTTAGATCCTTTTTCTTCAATATCTTGGTTGGGTGATGAAGCAACTAGAGAAATCATCAAAAATAATGAAGTCACCATCGAATATTTATTTATCCGACAGAAGGGAAAGGAAAACATCGAAGAAAACCTGAAAAGGGTGAAATCACAGTCTTGCTACTAAGAGATCACGTAAGGGAGTCAATTACACGAGGGGAAGGTATTAGCACCCCACACGTTCGTGGTACTCCACGGGATCCATTTTTGTTGTCTAATCTAATGGGTGTGTTTGAATCTAAAGTTAAGTTTCAAAGGGAATGCATGGATGCAAAGGATTATGTACAAAAAGAAAAGGTTTTATTAGTGCGCCTTCCGCGGTTGTGAACCCAGTGCCTACGTATCCCCTTCGTGCAATGAGAGATCAGGGTACTCGTAGTTCACCTCAAAAGTTTTGATTGATTGCATGTTTTTTATGGATAATGCTGTGTTCGAATTTGTGCGGTTAGGATTGCAACTCGTGCTTGGTGTTACAACTCGTAAGAGACTCATGCTCGACCACTCACACCCTTAGCATTTCCAGGTTGCTCGAACTTGAAACAACACACCCTTATCGAAAAGGTTTTAAAAGAAAAAGTATGAAGATAAAAAGAGTTTGTATTGGTTGGTGTTTTTACCTTGAAAATGGTTTAATAATGTTAGAGTGTTTTGAAGTTTGAACAAAGAAAAAGAGTTTTAATTTTAAAAGGGATTCCAAAAGAAAAATATAACAAAAGGGGAATCTCAATCCTACTTGTTGTCATGCTTATGTACCTAAAGTTGGGACCAAGGGAATTCTACCTAATGTTGTCATGCATGGATATCAATCCTAAGGTCTACTTAGTTCAATTTTGACCAAGAATAAACTAAAGATCCTATGGAGAACATGTGATCACACATTAGAAAGAAACATGCAAGCAGTCAAGAACTCAACCAAGACATGAAAGCAAGAACACAATGCATGAGAAGTATCCACTCACTCAAGTACAAATGCCTAACCATGATATCAAGTCATCAAGATAGGATAAGAGAAGGGGTATAAATACCTAACCATGATATCGTGTCATCAAGGTAGGATAAAGGAATAAGAACACCTAACCATGATATCGAGTCATCAAGGTAGGATAAAGGGATGGGGATAAAGACACCTAACCATGATATCATGTCATCAAGGTAGGATAAAGGGATATGAATCATAACTCTTAACCAATATATCGTGTCATCTAGGCAAGAAAATGGGGAAGGAGTGATAAATCTTAACCATGATACCATCAAGGTAAGAAGTAAAGAAGAGGGGGTGTCAACTTTTAACCATGATACTATGTCATCTAGGCAAGAGAAGAGAAAGGTAAATGTCCAAAGAAACTAAACACCTAACCATGATATCATGTCATTAAGGTAGGAGATGATACAATATGGAGATTACCACGAAGCATCAACATTTACAAACGTGAGCTAAAGACAAATTATGGGGGCCGATTGCGAGCCCTCCTTCCACTTGACCGACTCGATAACAAGACTGAGCATGATTCATAGCATCGACGTACAACGTGAGCAAAGAATGAACAAGGGACTTGAAATGGTGGGGCCGATTCCGGGCCCTCGCTTCACCTTATTTTCCTTCTTTGAGGTCTTTATGCAATGCCTTTGTCGAGGTCTTTAAACAAACACAAACATTTCCTCCTTTGAGGACTTTAAATAGAATTGCCCACCTAAAGTAGGAACTCCCAAACATGCATCTCTATTCCTACTTCTCATGGCAAGGAAATGGAAAGACAATGCGAAAATAAGGTAAATGAGAAAATACCAAACGGATAACAATCCGCCTTTGTATAGAAAAGCGTAAGAAACCCAAAAAACTTCGTGAAAACTTCACCAACAAATAAAAGAGTCAGAAATCAAATGCCCAGAATAATCGTCAAAGTATCATCAATATGAAAATAAATCACATGTGGAGTGCATATCGAATACATCCGAATAACAAACAATAAACCTGCACAAAATATAAATCTAGACAAAACACAAGTGATATACACATCTCATGGAATGAGACTTCGAGCTCGAATGCGTTAGAGCAAATCCGAACCATAAAGAAGTGGAATAAATGCATTTAAATCGAATAATCAAGAATCGATTAAATGCTCTCTTGAAACGCTTTGCACAAGTCAATAAATGAGTTGAAAATAAAAAGGAGATGTAACCGAGGTTAAGAATTCACATCACAACTTAAATTGTAATTAAACCATGAAGGAATAAGTTCCAAACATCCATTGGAGCATAAAAATCCAAAATCGGGCAGCATCATATCAACACATGAAAATGCTCAAAAAGTTAGTTTAAAATCAACCAAACTTAACACCAATGTCAAAAAATTATTCAATTGAACTCAAATATGTATCAAGTAAGAATTGAATCACAATGTACATGCAAAAAAAATTCCAGACAACATTGTATCTATTCATGAAACACTAAAAAAGTTAGATTAAAAACATCAAAACTCAACACCAATGTCAAACAATTACCAAGATAAATCCAATTAAGCATCAAGCAACAATTAAATCACAAATTTCACGCACTTACCATCTCCGGGAAGCAATGTTGGAACACATGGAGTGCTCAAAAAGTTGGTTTAAAATTATTGAAACTCAACACCAATATCAAACGTTCAACAAGATAAAGCCAATTATGCAACGTGCAACAATTAAATCACGATTTATAACATATCTGTGAACTCCGGGCAGCCATGATTCATATGTCGGTATTCAATAAAAATGGATTCGAAAACAATGTTTTAACGCACAAAATTTGAATATCGACATATGAAACCTCAATCAGAATTCACAAACAAATTGCATCCATTAAAACGGTACAGGTACCAAAATCATCAAGCATTGGAACGAAAATCATTTACACGTCTAAAACAATTAAACAACTCAAAATTTGATTCTGACTCATGAATTCAAACAAATATCAACAAGTATCGAATTAGAATCAAATTATGACACGTAAATCTCAACATACAAGAACAAATATCAATTCTGACGCGTAAACCAACAATCAAAAACAATTATCGCGTCGACGCGTGAACTCCCCAATTATGAACAAGCGATCAAACCAATTCCATCAATCCTAAACATTATCAACATCAAGATTCAATTGATTTACAATGAAAAATTCAACTCATACAAGATTCAACACATGAAATTAATTCACCAATTAAATTCAATGCAACAATTAAATCAAGTGAGTTCAAGAGTTGTTACCAAAAATGATGCTGGAAGCTCGATCAGAAGAGGAAAAATAGCATGATCGGAGGAGAATAGTGGCAGAGGGATTTCGTCGGAAGGAATTACCGGCCGAGAGAGGATTTGACGAAAGGAAGGGCTTGGACAAGAGGGATCGGCTGTCGGCTGCTCGGTTGGGGAGAGGGGGTTGTGCGGAAGGCTTGGGTAGTGAGGAGAGGTTCATATGGATGTGTGGTGGGTCGAAGGTGAGGCTTGGTGGAGGCCGACGATAGAGCTCTTGAGAGAGAGGGAGAGTTGAGAGAAACTTGAGAGAATTTTTTGTATTCTTGAGTGTGATTTTTGTATAATGAGTCAAAAGTTATTTTCAAATTTAATGAAAAGAATATATAGAAGTACTCTTATGCCTTTTTTGGCAAATGATATAAAAATATCAAATTCCCTTGTTTTTGAATAGTGCAAAATTTTTAGCTTATTTTTGTGTACAATTCAAGAAACAACCCACAAGTTCATAACTTTTGGTGCATAATTTGAACTCGAGTCCTGAAGCAAAATCGTAGATAATGAAATTTGTGACATTGTGCCGAAAGAATCTTCCTGATATAGTAAAAATTGAGAAAGTTATTAATTTCGCAATGGCGAGAAATTTGCAGTTAAATTTCCTTCTTTTTTTGGTTGCGCGGCTTTTCCACTGGTCGATTTGAGAACCGGTCCATAAGCAGAAGCCTTTGGAGAACAATTCGAACTCGGCCCTGAAGCAAAGTAATATATAACACAATTTGTGATACCATTTCGTGAGAATCGTCTCAAAATGTTGAAAATTGAGAGAGTTATGATTTTCACAATATCGAGAAAATTGTCGACTGGCAATCCGTTTCATTGTGAAATTTTCAGGTAATTTGCACTTTTAGAGATATTCTTCACATAATTGGATTCCGACCCGAACATATAAAATATAGAGGATGTCAAGACAGTTCTAATGGCCAAAGAACCGCTCAAAGATAATTTTCCGGTTGCAGGTTATGAATTTTTGAAGTCACACTGAAATACTGATTCTTGGCTCAAATTGTTTCGAATCAACTGAAACACTTGATTTTCTCTACAATTCGAGGCATGCTGGTGCACATGGGAACTTGGCATGATGAGGACTTATCTACTAACTGATTAGATAGCCTAGAGAACACTCTGAGTGCACTGTATGACGAAATAAATGTCTTCTGTAACTTGACGAAACTCAAAAGCAATGCCTTGATCCCATGACCACATAACCAATGATATGTATGTATGCATATGATAATGAAATATAAGCCAAATAGGGTTGAGATGAAGAGGGTAAATTTTTGGGTACAATAGCTGCCCATATTCAATCGTCTTAAACCTAAAGCGAGATTGGCTCCATCCTTTTGAGCGATAAGGTAGAAGGAGATTGAATACAAATATGAACTTAAAAATTTGCGCTCTGAATTAGGATATGGTGTATCGACACTGTTGATTGTATTTTGGTAGCTTTCTGGTATTTGAACCAAAAGGAAAGGGTCTATAAGCATGAAGAACCTGATAAGCAAGGACAATAAACAATGGACTTAACCCAAGAATACTAGAATCCACTAGACTCTAAAGATGTTGCGCCAGGGAAGAACTGGATCACCAAAAAGGTAAACATTGCGCCAGGGAAGAACTGGATCACCAACACAAAAAACGTTGCACCAGGGAAGAACTGGACCACTAACAAGGTAACGAGCAACTAACTCTAAAGATGTTGCGCCAGGGAAGAACTGGACCGCCAACAAGGTAACAAGCAACTAACTCTAAAGATGTTGTGCCAGGGAAGAACTGGACCACCAATAAGGAAAAGAGTGAAAAAATCGACCGGAGAATACCAAAACACTTTATTTTGAATAAGGTAACAAGTAAGAAGACTTGACCCTTAATAGGAACGGGTGGTCACCAGACCTAAAAATGTTGCGCCAGGGAAGAACTGGACCACTAACAAGGTAACGAGACCCAAAAATGTCACGCCAGGGAATAACTGGACCACCCACAAGGTAACGAGACCTAAAGAATGTTGCGCCAGGGAAGAACTGGATCACCATCACTGAGAAAAAAATACTAGTATCTACTAAACTCTAAAGAATACTAAAACGATGTATTCCGAATAAGGTAGCAAGTAAGCGAACTTGACCTTAAGAGGTACTAGAGACTACCAGACCAAAACTAAATGTTGCGCCAGGGAAGAACTGGATCACCAACACGATAAAGAAGACTAGGTTCGACTAGACTCTAAAGAAAATGGATGCCAATGAATATTGATCATGAGAGAAACGCCAAGGGGTGACATCATAGGATAAACAAATTCTAGAGAAGGGTTGATGGGAGAATAAAGGGATATCTGTGGGAATTAGCGAATCACCAGATATATGAGCTAACTTATAGGGGAAGAAAGCAATAATATTTTGCTTATAATTGGATGCATGTTTGAATTTTTTATATGGAGTAATGTTCCAAAAGGAATGGAAACACTACACATTTGAGTGGATGTAATGTAATGATGCATGTTTAGATGTTTCACTGGGGAATAACACATCAGAATAACCAGCAACCATATGCCATATTCTGATAGGGCTTTCAAAAATAAGTTGCAAACTTCATTAGAGAGAAACAAAACACATTGCGCGCTTGTGCAAGAATGCTACTTAAGATTGGAAGCTGCCGAGGGATACCAATAACCACTGGATCTGTAAGGAGTAACTTGTCATACTTTCGCTAGAGATGAAATGATTTTCTAAACAAAAAATTCATCCATACGCTTCTGCCGGTATATGGGAATGCCTCAAAAAATAAAACTTCATGGGGATACGCGAAATCTTGACAAAGAAATCCCAATAAGCTTGCAAGGTTCATGATATTGGTACGGTCAAACTTAAAACGTTTGATGATAGTGAGTTTCTTATTCACAACGTGAGGTATACTCCAGAACTCAAGCATAATTTATTTTATATAAGCATGTTTGATGATCTAGGCTATTGCACTAGAGTTGAATGTGAAGTGTTGAAGATTTTACATGATGAAGTGATTACTGCTAAAGGGTCTAAAATATATGGTCTATATATTTTAGAAGATTAAAATATTGTTATTAATTCATCATTAACTCGTGGAGGCTTTCATGACAAGAAAATTATGGGATTTGAGGTCAATGCGTTATGAATGCCTTGAAGCAGTTTCAGAAGTATATAGTAAATTTTGCAGAAAACAAGGGATAAAAATGCATGTGACCGTTGAGTTGTTATTGAGTTTTTGGGAAAGGGATGATATCAAAGCATCTTACTTTGTTGGTAGAGAATTTATTCAGAGAAAGAATAGTAACAACCAAGGGATAAACCTATTAGAAACTATAACAGAGAAAAATCAGCTTGAGGTGGAGTTTCCTATTATGGAAGTGGTAGTCATGGAACAGTTACAGAATTCTCTGATTATCATTTGACTCATGATAAGGTAAGGAGAAATATTGTAGCATCTCAAAGGAACGATTAAGCTAGCCTTGGATATTATGCTTTGAATGTGGTTGAAGGGTTGTAAAATACATAAACACAGACCTTCAGAGGTACGACCGAAGGCATGTGGAGTCGGCGATGGTTGAAGAATCATACTTGTGGGATTTTTAGATTAGCCTCATTAAGTATTTGAACTTGGTCAGAGAACATATGAAAAAGTTTGACCGAGCAGAAATCACACATGTACCGCGCGAACAAAACACGCGGGCCGACATACTTTCAAAGCTCGCGAGTACAAAGAAGAAGGGCGGGAACAAATCAGTCATACAAGAGTCCATGTCTCGCCCGAGCATTGAGAGGTCCACGACTCTACTCGAAGTGAATGCCATCGGGAACAGCTCATGCTGGATGACCCCGATGTTTAATTTTTTAAAGAAAGGGGAGCTTCCCCTAGACCAAAGGGAGACAGCCACGACCAAACAACAAGCATGCTCTTATGTGGTGCTCGAGCACAAGATGTATCTCTGTGGATTCTCCATCCCACTTTTGAAGTGTGTCGAAGAATCTGTGGTCCCCGAGATACTACGGGAAATCCACAAAGGAATCAACGCCTAGCACGTGGGTGGAAGGTCCCTAGCGCGAAAGGCTTTGCAAGCAGGGTACTACTGGCCGACCATGCAACAATACGCCAAAGAGTATGTCAAGAGATGCAACAAGTTCAGAGACACGCTAACATGCACCTCACGCCCTCGCACGAGCTAAATACACTATCATCCTCGTGGCCATTTTCCTGGTGGGGAATGAACATCCTTGGACCGTTCGTATAGGGGACATGCCAAAATAAATTCCTCATCATGGTCGTAGACTATTTCACCAAATGGATAGATGCTGAAGCCCTAGCGAAAATCACCTCGCACAACATTCTCCGTTTCTACAAACGAAATGTACCCGCGCGGTTTGGGATACCATAAGCGCTCGTCATGGACAACGACACACAGTTCACCGGCCAAGGTTTTCAAAGCTTCATTGCCAAACTCAGAATCAAGCAGCATTTTACCTCAGTAGAACACCCCCAGACCAACGGGCAAGCCGAAGCCGCAAATAGGGTCATCTTACGAGGACTCAAATGCAGGCTAGATGAAGCCAAAAGAGGATGGGTCGAAGAACTATACATCGTCCTTTGGTCCTATCGAATAACGCCCCACTCGATGATGGGCGAGACACCATTCAGACTGACTTACGGCACCAAAGCCGTCATCCCGGTAGAAATCATGGAGCCATCTAGGAGAACTGAAATGCCCCTCGACAAGGAGATGAATGACGAGACCCTAAAAGATGAGCTCGACCTAGTCGAAGAAATACGATCAGGAGCAGCTCTTCGCGAGGCCACGCTAAAATAGCATGTAGCCTTACACCATGACAACAAAGTCATAAGGCGCGAATTTCAGGTAGGGAGCCTAGTCTTACAAAGAAACCAGAAGGATTCCCGCGAGGGGAAGCTGGCCGCAAACTGGGAGGGGCCTTACCGCGTCCAAGGAGCTACGGGCACTGGACTACCTCAAGCAATTAAACGGAGAACCACTACCTCGACGCTGGAATGTTGCGAAGCTAAAACAATATTATAGCTAAGTCCCCCACCCACTAAGGGAGTTAGCTGTCGACTAATCCTATTCAACCGATGAAATGATGCGCTCGACCACGTAGGCGCATCTAGGTATGGACGCAACCTCCAAACATCAAAAGGAAAGAGGTTGTTCATTTGACGAGCAACAACTTAGCCCGACAGAGACACATCAATCGAGCTCTACTGTCGAAGTACCAAACATGGCAGAACACTCAGCTCGCGATGGAAAGTTCACGTCACGAGCGTAGGATCCTGAACGCGATCATACGCTCATTCTGCGAATCTCTACTCTGCTCCCTCGACACATCTCAACATGTGTTGAACACATATTAGGATCGAGCACATATCTCCACGTGAAAAACACGAGCTTTCGTGGAAAACTTGTGTCGACCACAGCAAGGTCGAACACATGTCTCCACATGGAATATACGAAGTATTCATGAAATAAACAAGTCAAAAACAACGGAAAACAAAAATAATAGTAAGCTGACATCATCAAAAACATAGGCATCAAAGCAAAGCAAAGCAATCATAAAATTCCGACCACTAGGGCCGATGATGTCTGAATATTACAAAAATTACGGGCACGCAGGCCCAATTACAAATCAGTTATCAAAAAGAAAAAGATAATCGCTCCTCGGAATGTTCGCCTCATCCTCAGGAGAATCAGGGGGGGGGGGGACGACCCGACCTTCGATAATCTAGGACAAAACCCCAATTCCTTCAGTGTTAAGCCTCGGGTTCAGAACGGACAGTTGGTTCCGGGAAGCTTCAAAATCGTCGGCCAAGGCATCGACGCAGTCCGACTCGAGAATCTGGATCCTGGCAATGAAATCTGTGCGAGTGAACAAATCAGTCACACTCTCAGGCTCTTCCTTTGCGGGAACTATAACGGCCTTCAGATCAGCAACTTCCTTCTCTAACCACTCCCTTTCTCTATCCCATAAATCTCGGTCGAGCAGGAGACCGTCCCTTTCCTAAAGGGCTTTGTCAGCTATCTCTCAATGTTCCTGGAACTTCTCTTTACTTTGTTCTAGGGTGGTCTTCAGCTTCCGTGTGTTTGCTTGAAGAGTCACATTCTCTGATTCCAGTTCCTTTACCCGACCTGAGGAGCTGGCCCGTTCACTCACGAGGACCACAAATATCTCCGCCATCTTCATCACCCCGACCATGCTGGAAGCCAAGTGCTTCCTTTTACCTTCGTCTTCGAGTCTCCTTATGATATTGGACTCATTGGAAAACACAGTTAGAGGGAAGCCCTCAAAGAAATCCTTCTTGACGAAGCAAGGCGGAAGGCTGAAGGCTCGAGCAGTAGCCCCTCCAGTCACATCAGCACTCCCCTCCGCTGGGCGACTTCTTTTCCTACCCAAGGAAGCAACATGCTGGTCGGCCGCGCGGGTCCCTGACGAGCCGCTAGATCCTTCCCTGGACATCTAGAAAATTGAGCCCATGCGCGTAGGCTGATGCGGCTTCACCAGCCTCTTGTGACTTTTCTTATCCTGTGTCAGCTTCAACAACCTCTCACGACGTTCCGCCATGTTTCCTGCAAAACAAAAAAGTATCATTGGGTTAGCCTCAGGAAAACAAAACAAAAAAGAAAGTAAAAATATAAGAGCCAATCAAGTAAAGACCTAAAAGTTCCACGACATGTCCATAAGATCGACACTTGACCAACGACTTGGTATTGATCGGGCGCGCCTCGAATGTTAGCTCGCCGTCTCCATCAAGGATGTCGTGCCCTTCCCTCGTGACCCACTGAGCAGGGAAGAAACCGTCGAAAAATCGATTGAGGACGCCATATGCCTCTTCATCATTGGTGCTCATACCGCCGACAGAAGTGTGGTAATGGTCGGGATACCCAACTATGTTTCCCTCCCCAGGACTTCTTTTATAGATGAAAAATCCTGAAGAACAGGGGAATGGTCGCCCCAATCCTCAGGAACCGGCAAGTGAGCTCGAATGCCCGGATGAAGGCAATGGCGTCTGGATGAAGCTGAGAGGGTGCCAAGTTCAAGTGATTCAACACCCCAATTTGGAAGTCGTTGAACGGAAGTCGCAGTCCCAGGTCTTTGAATACGACCTCGTACATAAGGAAAACATCATGGGTGAACTCTAAGCATATGCGGGCATCTGGCATCGGCCTCATGATTTTGAAGTTCCTCTGAAAACCTTCCTGGTTGCCTCCATACTCAACGACAATATAGGCTTGCCTCCCAGGATGATAAAAGGTCGAGGCTATTCCTTCGGGCTCTGCACCAACCCAGTCCAAAGCAGGATCGTCGACTGTGTCGACCAAATTGGCTACACTAGTCTCCTCGTTGTCCACATGCTCTGACGATTCAGGAGTGTCGACCATTTACCTGCAAATCAGAGGAAACTGGTGAATTCCACAGCAAATCCAAATCCACCTTTCCATGATGCAGATGAAGAGGCTAAGCAACGCCTAAACCATGTCGACCACCATTCGCGCAGAAAGGGGAAACACATGCCTCCCGACCCATGAAAATCATGCCAGTCTTATAAAAATCATACAATGATAATAACGACAAACATTTTTCATGAATACACCGGGCACAGGAAGAGTACGACGGGCATAGTATGATCTTGCCGACTAAACTCATTAATTTGTCATCCAAACTCATGAATTCATCGGGGATTGAAATTATTTTATGTGCAAAATTCATGTGTTTCGCGGGGACATAGGGATGCCACGGGGAAGATTCATCTAAGTGTCAATGTGAAGATGAATCTCCCGGGCATAATCACAAATTATACGCCTAAACCCACGAATTCCCCAGGCAAAACCCCCAGTCGCTAAGTCCTACTACCAAAATATCATCAAAAACAGTCTACATACAAAGTATCACGGAAGGAATACTTACTTGATGAAGAATAAGATGAAGAACGACGATGGTAGATGGGGAATACGCGGCGGAATATACGCCAGTTACAGCAATTGCAGAAGACAGCACGACGTTGGCAGCAGATTAAAGGGAGAGTGCAAAAATATAAAAGGGACTTATGGGCCTTAAAGCGCTATTTATAGGGCTGACGTGGAATGCGAAATGTCGTGTTGGGCAGCTCATAAGCTGGCTTTCTCCCTGACACCTACGTGCTCAGTTAATGATGACCCCTATTTCCTAGGCCATCATTGTGATATCAAAGGACACGCTATGTGGCTGACAGGTGCGCTATCCCCTCCCCGCGAGTCCAAAAACAATTAGAACAACTCCACCGCGAACCCTCTCTAAACTCTGCCTGGGTAAATGATGCACTGAAGATATTCTCCACTAAAGCTCCACGTCGAGCAACTCCACTCGCGAAAGAACAGATTGGACATCAAGTCATAACTCCTTCACCAGGCACAATGACTTGGGGGGATCCTATTCTTGACTGGACCTGCCCATGGCCCAACTCCATTTGAGGCCCAATCAATTATGTCGTCCAAACCTTGCTGGCCGATTCTTCCCTCGATACCGTCGGGCAAAAACTACTCCCTCGAGGAGACACAACTCACCATACGGGGAGGAACTCAGTTACCCTTAGGAAGATCACCACCGGGCAAGAGGACCTCGAGGTAACGCTCCAATACTCTCCTCGACCATCAATGATCCTATCTGTTGTACCCAAAAATTTTCCCTCTCATTTTATCAAGATTCTCCTCACAAGACTTCTTGGATTCTAGATCAGATTAGGGTTTGCTCAGCTCAAGACATTTCCTTGCATTGTTGGCCTGAAATTAGGGTTTGGGTTTGCACAAGGATTTTTGGACTTCTAATGCCTCATGTGACTTTCATACTTCATGTTGGACCCCTAAGATTTCCCATACCAAGTTTCAAGCCTTGAATCAAATTTTTGCCCAGTCAATTGGACAGTTGACCTAAAAATCAACTGTATTGGGGAAAAAGTCAACTGTGGCCAATTTATAGTCAAACCTCATAATTTTTGATCCACATCAACATTATAGAATCATATGAACCATTTGATCAATTTTGGACCACAACTCCTCAAGAAATTTGATCAGATCATCAAAAGGGCAAAATGGTCAAAAATAGGGTTTTTGACTGTAGAAGGGCAATTTCTGATTTTTCACCTAGCCAATGGAAAATTGAGTTCAAGCATGATTTCAAGGACTCAATGGCACCATCTTGACCTAATCACAAGGTTGAAAAGATCTCAAATGCATTGGATTGACAGATGAATTTTCCAGTCAACTGATCAAAAATCAATTGTACATTGAAAAGTTAAACTTTGACTTTTTGGTCAAAATCAAGTGCCAAGGGTCATTTTTCATCAAGATGTGTCAAAACATGAAACTTGTTCACCAAGAAACCTAATTTTGGAAATTAGGGTTTAAAATAGAAAATTTTCATAACTTAGAAATTTTCTAAGTTATAAACATTTCTTATTTTTTTCCAACTTTTCCTAACTTTTTCACCATGATGAAATTGGATTCAAAGAAAACTTGCAACATGAAAGTTGTAGTACTACACAACATATACAACTTTTATTCACAAAGTTTTCCCAAAATATGCTTGTATCACAAGTTATGATTTTGTGAATAAGGGTCCATAAACTTTTTAACTTAGTGAAATTTTGCCCTAGTTTAGGCCGATTTTTGACCTAACTTCATGGAAACTTTTCACCTAGTTCCAAGTGGAGTCTCAAAATTAATTTCAAATATGTATTGTAGAGCATGTTACAAGGTTTCCAAAATTTCCAAGAACTCTCCAAGATCATTTATGGTTAGGGAGAATCGAAGGAAAGAAAATGACAAATCATCACTTTTGTCCAAGGCATTTTTCACATTGATTCAAGTTGCAAATCAATTTGGATCATTCTTGTACTTGAATTACAGGTTCTAATCCTTTTTACACTCCAAAATTGAATACAAATACAATGGTTAATGGCATTATTTTGATCTTTGAAGCTTTGCACAAGGGTTTAATCCAAAAATGGCATAAAGGTAACAATGCTACTTTGATAAAGTTCACTTCTAGCAACTTTGTTTATCATG
Organism: Vicia faba; assembly: GCA_948472305.1. Taxonomy (NCBI): domain Eukaryota; kingdom Viridiplantae; phylum Streptophyta; class Magnoliopsida; order Fabales; family Fabaceae; genus Vicia; species Vicia faba. Next base: position 1,445,563,953 of record OX451737.1, on the reverse strand, counting down.
AGCCATGGACCTAACCTCTTGCTGCAAACAAAGTCCACAAATATCAGGCAAAGTTCACCAACTATGCTCATACCTCAAGCTAGCCTGTACATGCTTTGAGCTTTGTCAACTCATTTTTGCTTCAAAAGCAAGTAAGCTTGCAAAAAGTCCTTAACTTGAGTATCTGTTAAAACCAAGCTTGGATATCATTTCAAACAAGTTCATCATATTGTACGAAGCAAGAAACACAATTTGCCAAGCTCTCAAACACCCTCTAACACAGAAAACCCCATTTCTGCCCAAAACATGGCAACTTCTGCAAACACCAAGCCACTTCCATATTCCCTCGTGCGTTTTGCTTAGAACCACTTCAGACACATTCCATACATCACACCTAAATTATCCAAGCCATTGTTCAGCAACTGTAACCTCATTTTCAAGCTTCACCATTTTCAATTTCGGAGTTTGCAGGTTGACTTCTACAAGGAGATTCAAGCCATTTCAAATCAAGTTGAGCATTGAGAAAGCTTGAGGGAACTTCAAGCAAGCTCACAAGTACATCAGGCCTCACTCAAAGTTGCTACATTGCCATAGCCAAACTCAACTGAACAAGGTAATTTTCAGAGTTCTATCTCCTTATTTAGGCATCATTAGGCTTAGGTTTGTGAAGCAAAAATGTAGTCCTTATGTTCCTTGAGTTGTACATATGCGTAGATTTCATTTATATTAACTGAGCTAGGAGTATTTGGATGTTGAAGTTGCTGAAAAAACTAGGTTAAAATTTAGGGCCACTGAAATTCTCTATGTCCTTTGAGAGTTAGGTCACAAAATGGATATGGTTGGAATCGTGATTAAAAAATGCTATAACTTTTATGTTGTAAGTTTTTGATTTAATGCAAGCATGACCAAGAATACTTTTAAAATCACAAAAAATATTTTCTTTATTTTTGGCATTTTATTTTTTATTTTTTATTTTATTTTATTTTGCAAAATATTTAGTTTATTAGGTTTAATACTTTTATTTTCTTAAATAAATTTGTAAAATAATTTGAAAATACCTAACATTTTTATTTTTATTATTTATACACTTAAAATAATATTTTCATACCATATTTTATTTTTTAACATTTTGGTATATATTTTTATTTATTTTCTTGTACATAAATGAAATAAATAATAATAGAATATATATTTTCTTTTAAAAGCAAAATTAGGGTTTTCACCCTTTCAAAAATAATTAGTTTATTTTTCTTTTTTAAGACATTAAATAAATTCATTTTTACATACATAAAACAAATACAAAAAACATTTTTGCATATTTACATTTTATTGCATATTTAAATATTTGCTTATTTATTTATTGTATATAAATTCAATTGGATTGTAATAGTAAACTAGGGTTTTATTTTGTGCAAATACCCCCTATTCAAACTTGTATCCCCTTCCCCATAATAATGTTGTAATAGTCTAGATTTACTTTACGCATTTTATTGCTTTCATATACCATAATAGTAAACTAGGGTTTTGTATGCAAAGACCAAAAATCAAAACAAATAGCATGACTAAACACAAGACAAAAATGCATGAAAAATGACAACACATTGCACACAAGCATCTCTAGGGTTTCACCCACTTGTTGCCTTAAAATGGACATGGTATACATGCTAGGTATCTTGGCAAAATCAAATAAAAACAAAAGATCATAGTCCCTCGATGACGCTATCTTGGTTGCCTATACAAAGATGATCTTAGTCCCTAAAACTTGCTAAGATACTTGGCAATATTGTTATCATGGTCATACGATGACCCACGCCCGTCCCGTTTAACATCCAAAGATACGGTTGTTTACCAAATACAATGGTAAAACAACAATTTTACAATGGTAAAACAACAATTTCAAAGGAATAAAAATGTGTAGGAAAGACTTTTTAGTAGGGTAGACAACTCCTAGTTACTTGATCTCTTTCAAACAATCCTTGCTATTTTCAAACAAACACACACACACACACAATTTCAAAACATTTTCCAAACAAACTTTCAAACATTGAAACATTTTTTAAAATACAAAAATCTTTTTATACATTCTTCAAACAAGAATGTTGTACCCCAAAATTTTCCCTCTCATTTCATCAACATTTCTCATCACAAGACTCTTGGAGTTCAAGATCAAGCCAGGGTTGGCTCTGCTCAAGACACCTCTTTGCACTGTTGACCTAAATTAGGGTTTGAGTTTGCACATGGATGTTTTGACCTACAATGCCCAAAATGACTTTCATACTTCATATTGAACTCACAAGTTTGTCCATACCAAGTTTCAAGCCTTGATTCGGATTTTTGCCCAGTCAATTGGACAGTTGACCTAAAAATCAGTTGTATTGGGGAAAAAGTTAACTGTGGCCAATTGACAGTCAAACCTCATGAATTTTGACCCAAATCAACATTATGAACTCATATGAGCCATTTGATCAAGTTTGGATCACAATTCCACAAGAGATTTGATCAGATCACCAAAAGGGCAAAATGGTCATTTTTAGGGATTTGACTGCACAAGGGCAATTTTTGACTGTTTGACCTAGCCAATGGCAAATAAAGCTCAACCATGGACTCAAGGACTCAATGAAATTATCTTGACCCATTCAACAAGTTCAAAAGATCTCAAATGCATAGGATTGATAGATGAATTTTTCAGTCAACTGATCAAAATTTGACTGTACACTGAAAAGTCAAACTTTGACTTTTTGGTCAAAATCAAGTGCCAAGGGTCATTTTTCATCAAGACATGTCAAATTATGAAACTTGTTCATCAAGAAACCCAAAAATGCAAATTAGGGTTTAAAATGGAAAAATTTCATAACTTAGAAATTTTCTAAGTTATAAAATTTTCTTATTTTTTCCTAACTTTGTCCCATTTTTTCACCAAGATTCAAATGGATTCAAACAAAACTTACAACATGAAAGTTGTAGTCCATCACAAAGTCTACAACTTTGATTCACAAAGTTTTCTCAAAAGAAGCTTGGATCTCAAGTTATGGTTTTTGGAACAAGGGTATCTAAAACTTTTAACTTTGAGAAATTTTGCCCTAGTTTAGACAGGATTTTGACCCATCTTCTTGGCCATTTTTCACATAGTTCCACTTGGAGTTTCAAGTTGCATTTCAAAGATGGATTATAGTAAATGTTGCAAGATTTCCAAATTGTCCAAGAAATCCTAAAACACCTTTGTGGTTAGGGAGAATCGAATGCTTGAAGTTGGCAAAAACTCACTTTGATCCATGGCCAATACATATTCATACCAAGTTGTAAATCTGACCAAGATAGCTTTGTACACAATTACAGGCCTCAAAACCAGTTTGTACTCCATAATTTAATGCAAATCCATTGAGCTAATGCATTGTCTTGGTCATTAGGGTATTGTACACAAGTTTAATCCATAAATGGTAAAAGGCATAGTTCCATTTTTGAAAAGTTATACTTTATGTTAAACCAAGATCTTTGAAGCATGGGGTCATATCTTCTGTTCAAAGGAAGAAGATGAAGTTGGTTTTGGGCTGGGCCTGTACAGGCTTACTTTTGGCACCCTCCTCTTTTCTTTTTACACCCCCTGGCCCATTTCTTGTATATTTGTCATTTTTGCATTTTTATTTTATTTCTGACCTTGATATTTTATTCTCAAATATAAAAAATGCTTAAAAAATATTTTCATAAAATTTTATATTTATTTGGTATTTATTTCAATTGTTTCTAGTATTAATACATTAAATACTTTATATTTACTTTTGTTTAAATGTAAAAATAATGTAAAAAAATATTTTTATTTTTATACACATTTGAAAATATTTTCTTGATATATATACATTTTCTTTGTAAATAATTTATTTTATATACATATATATATATATATATATATATATATATATATATATATATATATATATATATATATATATATATATATATATATATATATATATATATATATATATATATATATATATATATATATATATATATATATATATATATATATATATATATATATATATATATATATATATATATATATATATATATATATATATATATATATATATATATATATATATATATATATATATATATATATATATATATATATATATATATATATATATATATATATATATATATATATATATATATATATATATATATATATATATATATATATATATATATATATATATATATATATATATATATATACACACACGTATATAATATATTTTTATTAAATAATTAGAACAAAAAACACAAAAATATTACATTTTTATTTTTATTAATATTTTATACTAAAAATACTTTTTTTTCAATATACTTTTATTTTTTGTACAAATTGATATATTATTGTATATAAATAATAAATAATACTATTTATTTAAGAAATTAGGGTTTTGCCCTAAAAAACAAAATAATTGAAATTGACTTTTTATTTATTTACATTTCACACTAAAATACTTTTTACATACATAAAAACCTTTTTTGCATAATACATTTTATTTAATATTTATTTATTGTATTTATTTAAATATTGTACATTTAATTATTATGCCTTATACATTCAATTTGGTTGTAATAATTTAGGATTTAATTTCTTGCAAAATAATCCCCAATTCAAATTTGTAACCCCCTCCCTATATCATGTTGTAATAGTGTAGAATTTAAATTCTCGCACCTTTAAGCTTTCAATTATGCCATGATTAGACTTAGGGTTTTGTATGCAAAAATCAAATTAACAAATAGTTTGACCTAATCCAAGATAAAAGTGCATGAAAAACAAACACAATACACACTTGCACCCTAGGGTTACAATCCACTTGTTGCCTTCAAAAATGGGCCATGATATGCACGTCAAGTACTTTGGCAAAACAAAAACAAACAAAAGATCATAGTCCCTCGATGACGCTATCTGAGTTGCCTAAGAAAAATGATCAAGTCCCTCAAGAAAATTGCCAAAAATACTTGACACAATTGCTATCATGGTCTATACAATGACACGCGCCAGTCCCGTTTAAACATCCTAACACAAGGTTGTTCACCAAATACAATGGTGAAACAACACTGTTAAAAGGGTTAAAAAACATAAGAAAGATCTTTGAGTAAAATAGGGTAGACAACTCTTAGTTACTTGATCAAAAACCTTGCAAAACATCCTTGCCATTTTCAAACGCACTTCACAACACAACTTCAAAACAATTTCAAAACAACTTTCAAAACATTGGAATATCTTTTCAAAAAGACATACACCTTTGTATATATTCAAACAAGAATCATTACAAAAGTTGCCTAGACAAGGTATCTTTTTCAAAGCATTTTCAAAACCACACACACAAAGCACCATTTCAAACAATTGAAAAGAAAAGGCAAGTGATCTAAGCAAGTAACTAAGAGCCCATGGATAACCATGGATAGAAAGGGTTATAATACCTTCCCTTTCTATAATCTACTCCCCGAACCCAAGAAAACATCTCAAAGGTCTTTCCTGTGCTTTTTGACCTTTCCTTAGGATAAAATAAAAAGTCGGTGGCGACTCTTGCTAAACCGAAACATTTGCGAACACAAACGCAAAACCTCAAGTCAGTTTTCCCACCGTATCACAGAACTGGCGACTCTGCTGGGGAATCATTTTAAAAGTGGAGTAACTTTAGGGCTTAGATCACCCTTTGCATGATTATATTGTTTGCTTTGATTGCTTTACATTTTAGATCTCTTGTTTGGGCTTGAAATCCTCTACCCGGATTTGGGAGACATTCATAGGTAAATAGAAATACGTTGTGGAAACTGTATGGGGTATACCGACATGGTTGAAGCAATAGCTATATTAGTGCGACATATTTGTGAGTACCGGTAGCCTTTGAGTCAATCAAATAGAATACGGGGCCGCTGAGTGATGTCATAAATCACTAATGAACTATTAGAACCTTACTTGACCATCTTGGCCTTTTATTAGGGGTAGTGAGATAACCGGATTTTGTACAGTCCGAAGTTGGTAGATACTCGATACTACACTCATTGAGGGTTGTTTTCTTGGAATATTTTGGTCGCTAGTTTAGTGGCTAAACCAAAACAATGAACATAGAAAACAATCCAATGATATTGAGCTCCTTAGAACCCGGTTACTATTTACAGGACAGGTTTGAGCCAACTAAACTCAAGAGGGTACTTACCTATGAAACCTCATGCAAGCCTGAAACTAGGGTTTTATGTGACTTGCTTGTACATGTGTTTGTGCATACATCATGAACATCATAAAGCATCATATGCATCCACTAACCATTTCAAGGGTTTGGATCTTCATCTTTGTTCTTGTTTTGTAGGTCATGGAATCTCTTCACAGGAAAAAAATTCAAGTCAACCTTGTGAGAATCCCTCCTCAACTCAAGGAGCTTACTTCTAGGATTCCAGAGAATTCTCTCTTCAATGAAAGACATGGTAGACTCCTCAACTTGGTCAACACCAACATTGAATAAGACATGGTGAAAGTTCTCTTTCAGTTCTTTGACCCCCTACACCACTGTTTCACATTCCCTGATTACCAATTGGTACCTACTTTGGAGGAATTTTCTCAACTCCTGAGAATTCCTATTCTTGATCAACTACCCTACAACGGTACGGAAAAAGAACCAAAGCCTGAAGTGGTTGCTCAAGCATTACACTTGCAACCATCTGACATCAAGGGGCATTGGGAAACCAGAAGTGGTGTCAAGGGTTTCTTGGCAAAGTTTCTGTTTGAGAAGGCACAAGACTGCTGGAATTATCTTGATCTACAAGCCTTTGAAGATATTGTGGCACTCCTTATCTATGGGTTGGTCTTGTTCCCAAACCCTGACCAAGTTGTAGATGTGAATGCTGTCAAGATTTTCATATCCAAGAATCCTATACCTACATTGCTTGGGGACATCCTACACTCATTTTACACACGAACAATGAGGAAAAAAGGTGTTCTCATATGTTGTACTCCTCTCCTAGCAAGGTGGTTTATTTCTCACCTTCCACAATCAGTTTTGAAGAATGAGCAGGGTTTAAGGTGGTCACAACGATTGATGACCCTCATACATTCTGATGTACATTGGTGTTCTCGGTCCAGAGAAAATGTCATCATCATTGATCGTTGTGGGGAATTCCCTAATGTCCCACTACTTGGCATTAGGGGAGGCATTACCTACAACCCCTGTCTAGCTTTGAGACAATTTGGATATGCTCGGAGGGATGACCCTCATGACATGCTGATTCCTGACCTAGTTTTTGACTTCGACAACAATGCGCAAGGACTTCAACAAAGGTTCATCAGAGCTTGGAGGATGCCCAACAAGGTGGATAGTAAGACACTGGGGCACAAGAATTCTATCCCCCTTGAGCCTTACCTCAAGTGGGTACGAACCCGCTCCCAGAATCTTATGATGCCATACCCTCACATTCGCCCATTGATCAAAGAGCCTGTTATGGAAGGAGAGGTTCCATACACCATCCTACATCCTGACATGCCAACATCATGGGAAGAAATGCAAAAGATTTGGATCCAACTCAAGGAAGAACGAAATACTTTTGAAGCCAGCTTCTATGCCAGTGAGAAGAAGGTTTTGGAGCTTACCCGCCGACTTCATGAGGAGGAAACTCTCAACACTTACATCGCACCAAAGAGGATGCGCAATGTCTTTTTACACTAAGAATTTTGTGATATTTTGCCCATGGGGCACTTATGTACTAAAAAATTTCTTCTTAATATGACGTGCGTTCTTTTTGTTTGCAACAAATTTGAATTTCTGAATCCTTGAACGCATTACATGAATAACATACCATTCATCATATTCATAAACAGGTCTTCACACCAGGTTTCCTTATCTTTCTGCTGTTTATTTCAGCAAGATGGATTTGGAGCAGACGGTCAAAGATCTACAGGCACAAAATTCACAATTCCAGCAACTCCTTATGACCTTAGCAAAGGGTCAAGAGGATCTGAAAGCTCTGTTGGGGAAGAATAAAGAGAAAAAGAAGAAGAGGCCCGGAGTAGCCACTTTTGGAAGAAGGTTTGAAAGCAATGCCAGAAAGGTTCTTGAGTTCCCCTCAACGTCTGACGAAGGGGCTGGAAAAGGGAAAGGGGCTGCTGTACCTTCTGAATCTGAGGTTGAAGAGGAAGAGGAGGAAGAAGACGAAGACTACTCCGAACAACAATATCCTCCAGCGGATGATAAATATAAGAATCTTGAGGATAGACTGGCAGCCATGGAATTGTAGATGGTACCCGGTTTGGATTTTGAAGAACTAGGGTTGGTAGCTGGGATCGTTATCCCTCCCAAGTTCAAGGTACCGACATTTGCTAAGTACGAAGGTCTGTCTTGCCCAAAAATGCACCTAAGGTCGTATGTCAGAAAGATCCAACCCCACTCATCTGATAAAGACCTCTGGGTACACTTTTTCCAAGACAGTTTGTCTGGCACATAGTTGGATTGGTTCTATCAACTCGAGAGATTAGAGGTTCACAATTGGGAAGACTTAGCAGCTGCTTTTTACCGTCAATACCAATGTAACGCTGATTTGGTGCCCACTCGCACTCAACTACAGAGTATGGGGATGGCTTCCAATGAAGGGTTTAAAGAGTATGCCCAGAAGTGGCGTGATCTGGCTGGAAGGGTGCAGCCACCTTTGTCAGATATGGAGTTAGTTGACATGTTTCTGGGGACCCTGTCTGGCCCTTTCTTCAATCATCTAATCGGGAGTTATTCCGCGGGATTTACTGAACTAATTTTTACTGGAGAAAGGGTCGAGGCCGGTATTAAAAGTGGAAATATTCAAAAAGAGGCCTCCGCGTCCACCGCTATGAAGAAGATCTTCCCGGCTAAGAAGGAGAGTTCTGCTGTTTACACCTAGAGAAATCGGGAAAGAGAGGAACGTCGGCCAACAGTGGGGGCCGTATTAATTCTGAAGTCCGCATCAGACCGGCCTAGAAGCAGCAACCGAGGAATGATCAACCCAGAACCTATCAGCAAAGGCCACCACGACAATTTACCCCAATAAATATGACACCCGCTCAGATCCTTCCACATCTCCTGAAATTAAACCTTGCTAATTTAAGAGAGACACCTAAGAATGCAAACACCACTTCTCCACATTATCATCCCAATGAAAAATGTACCTACCATTCAGACAGTTTAAGGCATGACACCAACGACTGTTGGGCCCTCAAAAACAAAATCCAGGACTTAATTGACGCCAAGGAAGTAGAATTTGATGCTCCCGAGAAGCCCAATGTGATATCTTCTCTGATGCCCAAGCACGGCCATAATGTTCATGCCGTTATAGAAGACCTCCATGTTACTGATGTTGCCAATCTTTTGACTCTGTTGTTAGTGATTAAAGAGAAGTTGATGAGAGCCGGGATATTCCCAGGCTATGGGAAGGACTGTTATTTTTGTTTGAACATACGAGATGACCGCCCAATGTTGAAATCAGGTGTCCAACGCCTGATGGATACCCAAGAGATACTTTTCCAGAAAACCCCTGTTGATACATTCACTACTCCTGCTACTTGTGCTACTTCAACCAACGATATTGCAATCATAACCATTTCCGACAATCCTCCCAAGGCTTGCAAAAGGCCTGTCAGGATTACGCCCAACTCTAAATGTGTACCTTTAAAGATCACCATGCCGGGACCTGTCCCGTACCAATCCAGCAAAACGATAGCATGGAACTATGGAGGAGAAATCTTCTATCATGGTATCAAACAAATCGAAGCAGTCCAAGAGAATTCTGAAGAAGAAAAACCTGATATAGGGAACGTTGCGGGTACAAGCAAGATAACCCGCAGCGGCCAGATTTTTTCTCCGGAGATTGCTCCCCCTCGAGCAGTTTTCGGACCCTCGAAAGCTTCCGTACCTGTTAGGCCATCGGTGCAAGGCCCAATGATTGAAGATTTGGATACTCCTAAAGTAAGACCATCTGCTGATATTACCGATAATGGTAAGGGGATACTAGAAGCGCCTGTCAGGACGAAGGCTCATGTTGTGGTTATCCCCGAAACCACTCAGAAAGAAATGGATGAAATCTTGAAAATAATCAAAAAGAATGATTACAATGTCGTGGAACAGCTAGGGCAGACCCCTTCTAAAATTTCAATGTTGGCTCTTCTACTCTATTCTGAGGCCCATGCTAAGGCCCTAATCAAATTCTTGAAGGCGGCACATGTACCCCAAGAGACTTCGGCTGACCAGTTTCAGGAGTGTGTGGCCAGTCTTACTGCTAATAATGGCCTGGGATTTTCCGATGTTGACTTAACTCCCAAAGGAAGGAAACACAATGACGTGCTACATGTCTCAGTTGAATGCAGGGGAACCACCCTCGCCCATGTCTTTGTTGATACTGGTTCTTCCCTGAATGTGCTACCGAAGAAGGCCTTAGATCGTTTGGACTGCGAAGGATTGACCCTCAAACCTAGTAACATCGTTGTTAGGGTGTTTGATGGATCCAAAAGAATGGTTCATGGAGAGGTTGACATTCCTATCAAAGTAGGCACAGAGGTTTTCAAATCCACCTTCTACGTGATGGACATCCGTCCGTCATATTCGTGTTTGTTAGGAAGACCGTGGATCCATTATGCCGGGGAAGTTACCTCCTCTTTGCACCAAATGCTGAAATATCTTGTTAAGGGTAAGATTATAATAGTGCACGGCGAGGAAGAGTACATGATAAGTCATCTCAATTCCTTCCGCTATGTGGAGTTGGATGGCGAGTTCATTGAAACGCCTTTCCAACATTTTGAGGAAGTATCTCCTGAGGTAGCAGTTGCGAAGACAATGGTTGAGGTGCCTATCGTTCCCAAGCATGTATCTAGGATGGCATCTCTCAAGGACGCATAGGCCGTGGTTAAAGAGGGGAAGAGCATAGTATGGGGGAAATTGCCTGATTTTCCCCATAAGACAGACAAGTTTGGATTAGGGTTCACTGCTGCAGGACAAAAGGTTATGCGTCGCTCCAAGGTTGGAGGACCACCCGTCAAGATCTCTCACCATGGAATCAATGTTGTAGAAGATGAAGATGAAGAGAGCCACTTTGAAGATTGGATCTTTCCGACCGTCGAAGGGGGTTTAAGCAACTGGGAAGCAAAGGATTTTATTCCCATCACCTTTATCAACCAGTAATTTTTATCTTTGAACAATTTCCCATTTATGGTCTGTAATAACTAAACAATTTGCACACTATTTTCACCTCATGCCTTGCCCGGGGCATGTAGGTCCATTTGTAAGGGCTTGATCTTCTTCATTATCATATGCCATGTTTTAATGAATCATTGGACGTTTTTCATCTATAAACTGCTGTGTTCATTTTCTTTCCTTTTGCATTTTGTTTGTTTAAGGATGGCTATCCCTTACTCACACCCACGCTCACAAATGCAGGTACCCATCCACTCCGGATTCCATGGGTGACTATTCTGCTTTAGCCTTCGATAACTCTGAAGATTTGGTCAATCACACTGAGTACGAAGTTGACAAAGATTGTGAAGTGCCGGGAGAGTTAGCCAGACTTTTGCAACAAGAAGAGAGGGCTATTCTGCCTCATGAAGAGTTGCTAGAAACCATCAACTTGGGGACAGAGGAGGACAGGAAAGAAGTAAAAGTGGGTGCTAACCTGGAACCAAGTGTCAAGGAGCGCTTAGTGCAGTTGTTGAACGAATATGTTGAAATATTCGCCTGGTCTTATGAAGACATGTCGGGATTAGACACAGATATCGTGGTTCACCGTCTCCCTACGAGAGAAGATTGTCCACCGATCAAGCAAAAGGTTCGCCGAATGAGGCCCGACATGTTTGAAAAGATCAAAGCTAAGGTAATGAAGCAATTCAACGCTGGCTTTCTGACTGTTACTTCCTATCCATAATGGGTTGCTAACATTGTGCCCGTGCCTAAGAAGGACGGCAAAGTCAGAATGTGTGTGGACTATCGGGATTTAAACAGGGCTAGCCCCAAAGACGATTTCCCACTGCCACACATCGACGTCTTGGTTGACAACACAGCTCAACACAAGGTATTTTACTTCATGGATGGATTCTCGGGATACAACCAGATCAAAATGGCCCCCGAGGACATGGAGAAAACTACCTTTGTCACGCAATGGGGTACCTTCTGCTACAAAGTGATGCCCTTCGGACTGAAGAATGCAAGGGCAAACTATCAACGCGCCATGGTAGCTTTGTTTCATGATATGAGACATCATGAGATCGAAGTTTACGTAGATGACATGATAGCTCGATCACAGACAGAAGAAGAAAACCTTGATCATTTGCAAAAGCTGTTTTCCAGGTTGAAGGAGTATAAACTCAGACTGAACCCAAGCAAGTGCACTTTTGGAGTTAGGTCTGGTAAACTTTTGGGATTTATTGTCAGCAACAAAGGCATTGAGGTCGATCCAACTAAAGTAAAGGCTATACAAGAAATGCCTGCTCCCCGTACTGAAAAGGAGGTTAGAGGATTCTTGGGACGCTTGAACTATATTGCGAGGTTCATCTCTCACCTGACATCTACCTGTGAGCCAATCTTCAAGCTGTTGAAGAAAGATCAGGTGGCTGAATGGAACAATGATTGTCAAGTTGCTTTTGATAAGATCAAGGAGTATTTACTAGAACCTCCTATTTTGATGCCACCCGTCGAAGGAAGGCCGTTAATCATGTATCTGACTGTTTTAGATAACTCAATGGGGTGCGTGCTGGGCCAACATGACGAGTCTGGCCGAAAAGAGCATGCCATTTATTACCTTAGCAAAACGTTTACCGACTGTGAGACTCGCTACTCGAGAAAACTTTTTGCGCTTTGGTATGGGCTGCTCGCCGGCTAAGGCAGTATATGTTGACTCACACCACTTTGCTGATTTCCAAAATGGATCCGATCAAGTATATCTTCGAGAAGCCTGCTTTATTTGGAAAAATCACTAGATGGAAAATGATCCTGACTGAGTATGATATCCAGTATACTACCCAAAAAGCTATAAAAGGGAGTGTACTAGCTGACCATCTAGCTCATCAAGCCGTCGAAGATTACCAATCTATGAGATTCGACTTCCCTGACGAGGACATCATGACATTGGACAACATTGAAGGTAACGGACCGTATGACGGGCCTGAACAAGGATCCCGATGGACCTTGTACTTTGATGGTGCTTCAAATGCACTTGGCAACGGTATCAGTGCGGTACTCATTTATCCGGAAGGTTTCCATACACCCTTCACTGCCCGACTTTGCTTCAGCTGTACCAACAACATGGCTGAATATGAAGCTTGCATCTTTGGTCTCAAGGCTGCTATAGACTTGGGAATCAAATCTTTGGTCGTATTTGGGGACTCGGCTTTGGTTATCAATCAAGTCAAAGGAGAGTGGGACACCAAACATCCTAATCTTATCCCATACAAAGAACATGTTGTTGTACCCCAAAATTTGTCCTCACGTTTTACCACAAGAAATCTCAGCTTTAGGCGTTTCCTGATTTTTTCATATTGGCTCAAGAATCGGACAAACGGACTTTTCTTGTCAGTCAAGCAAAATTAGGGTTTTATTGATTTTTCAGGACTCTGGATTGTTTCACAATTGGCTTAGGGTTTTGGTTGATTTTGGCTCAACTTGGATCAGGCGAACGCTCTTTGGCATTTAATCAGGAATTAGGTTTTTTGTGCGTATATTCTCAGAAGGATTTAAATTCCACAGCACTTTGCAAATTATTCCGAGATTCGGGTTGAATTCGCATTGTTTTGATTTAATCAGTAAAAGAGGCAGTTGGTTTGAATTCACGTTGTTTTGTTTGAGCCAGTCAAAAGAAATACGCAGTTTGGATTTACAGTGTTTGTTGAAAATCAGTGAAGAGGGAATGCGCCTGTTTGGTTTGTTTCGGTTAACTGTTACTTTGCTTTGGACATTGGAAAGGCCAGGATTAACTGATCAATTACTAAGGCATTGTTTTATTTAAATTATTTATTATTCTAAATTAAGTGATTGAAATTTATTTTTCAATTATTTTAATTCAAAGAGTTTTAAATAATAAATAAACAATAAAGAGAAAAACAGAATTAATCGGATAATGGAAACTTTTATTTATTCTTAAATTGACTGTACAATTATTGTTTATAATTTAATTACAAACAATGGTTTTACATCAATTTAACTTTAAATAAAAAAAGAAAACTGTCCTATTTCTTCTAATTCTTCAGTCTTCATTTAGTACCCCTCCATCCATTTTTATTCGTCTGCAAAAGAAAAAGAGAAAAGTCAAAAAGCAGATAAAATAATAAACAACAGAAGAAGTTCATCATTAAGGGCCACTGATTGGGATCAGTTAACCCTCTCTGCAAATCACGGGATTTCTCCCGGTTCACAAAGAGGGAAGAATTTTATGCAAAGTTGAGAAAAAAATGCAAAGTGTCAAAATACATAAGTTCAAAATGTCAAACTACACAAACTCAATCTCAAACTCCAAGTTCAAACCAAACTGAAAAATCCAGATTACAACTTTCTATCAAAATCCAAAAAGTACAGTTTACTGTCAAAATGCCAAAAAGTCCACTCAAAGCTGTCATGAAGAGGATTTGGAAAAGATATGGAAAGTTCACAAAGTACAAAAGCTGTCAAAGAGAAGATAAAGAATGCAGAGGAAATCTTTTATGCAAGCAAGCTACATCTTTCATCATTTCCCAATGGCCCTTTCAGAAAAAGGTACAGCACAAGCATATTAAAATATTTAACTGTACAGAGAGAGAGAAAGAAGAGAGATAAGGAGCAGGTTTCTTAGGCTTTAGGCAGGCATAGATAGAAAGATATACAAAAGAGCAAAACACAGTAAGAAAAGAGGAGGCAGAACTTTCACCAAAGAAAAAAGAAAGATATACAAAACTGCTGAGTATTCAACCTACTGTCAAAAAAAACCTTAAGCAAAAAAAACCTCCAAACACATAACCTGAAGCTCATTCCAAGTCAATAAAACCTAAACATCAAAAACCAGTACCACCTGCACATGCCAAGCCTGCCTGAAGCAAGCCTGAAGCCTCACCTGTCAAACACTTTAAACCAGTTAAACCTGAAGCCAAACCATTACCTACTGTCAAACATAAAAACTTGCATCAGCTTAACCAGAACCTCAAAACACATAACATGCTGAAGCCCAAGCCTACATATGCCAGTTAAAACATAAACTGCATACACCCAAACCTGCCTCAGCCTCAAAAAAGCCTTAAGACTTCACAAGCCTGAAGAACCTGTATTGGCTAAAATCTGGCCTAACCATCAAACCCCTAGCAAACCAGTAAAAACCTGCTGAAGCAAAAACCTGCTAAACAGTCAAAACCTATTCAAACTAATTCCAAAAGCATAACCTGTCAACAAGTTCAAATACCAGTCCATAAACACCTCCATACTGCATAAACCATAAACGATCAAAAACCTATTCAAACACCTCCATAGCATGTACATTTATAGCAAACCCTAACGAATTAAATTGATTACCTAATTCTGTCGCCTTGACGCTATCGCTGGAGGGAAGGGGAAATGAAGATCGCTGGTGGCTGAGGCAAAAGGCTCACGCTGGACACTCAAGAACGGATGAAGAAGATGAAACTCAAACGAACGCCGCCGCTGTCCAAAAACCTAAGCGCATGACCAACTGAGTACCAAAGCAATAAACCCTAAAAAACCCAACGCTTGCACTGTGGGCCTTGCCCGTTTCTGAGTACCCAAGGCCCATTTTAAAAAAGTTTTAAACTCTTTTCTTTATAAAACAAACATTATTCTTGTTAATTAATTTAACCCTTTTTTAAACAAATGTTATATTAATAACTTAATACTAACTTTCCTCTATAACATTTTTTAAAAATACTTTTTCTCTAACTTATTTTTTACAACAATACTTTAATAATAAAAATACATTTTTATCGCACCATATAATAAATATTGAAAATACTTTTCATTTAATTTGTACATAAATAATGAAATACATCATTTTTTTTTACACCATGTAATTAAAATCGAAAACTTTTTCCCTTTCTTTTAATTAAAATATTTTTGTACATAACACATGAAAAAAATACTTTTGTATACATAATTAAAACTTAGAAATATTTTTCTTTTCTTAAAACATCATTTTTATACATAATTTAATTAGAACTTGAGCATTCAATTAAAACATTTTTCTTTTGTACATATTAAAAATATACAAATCAAAGATTCATTAAACACATATTTAGGTCAACAATACCCTAATACACATTAATTTCACCTTGTCGAACATGTAAATAATCACTTACACAATACATCTCATACTTACACAATACAAATACACAATATATTGCTCCTATACACACTTGTTTATCTTATGCATTGATATACATTATTTACATTTGATCGCAAATTCAATTTGGTTATAACTTATTGGATACTATAAGTCTCATCCCCATTTGTGAATATTGTACCCCCACTCCCGGATACTTACTTTGTAATAGCGTAGATTTCACATTTCGCAATTTACTGCTTTCAATTATACCATGGTTAGACCTAGGGTTTGCATGTACATAAAATCAAACGCTAGATAACCTAATACAAGACAAATACATGAAATCAATACACAATCACACTTGCACCCCCTAGGGTAATCCCACATGTTGCCTTCCAAAATGGGCCATGCTTGCACGTCGAGTATCTTTGGCAAAACAAAATCAAATGATCATAAGTCTCTCAAAGTGTTGCCTAAACGGAATGATCATAGTCCCTTCAAAGCAAATTGCCAAAGACACTTGGCACCATTGCATTCATGGTCCATACAATGACCCGCGCCCGTCCCGAACAAACTTCCTAAACGCAAGATTGTCCACCAATTTCAATGGTGGAACAAAATTGTTAAAAAGGGTTGAAAACATAGAGAAAACCTTTGAGCACAATAGGGTAGACAAAACTCTTAGTTACTTGAGATCGACTTGCAAAAACACTTGCCTTCTTGTCAAAAACCACAATCCACAACATTTTCAAAAACAAACTCTCAAAACATTTTGAAACATCTTTTCGAAAAGATACACGCCTTTGTAAAATATTCGAGTAAAGAATTGTTACAAGGTTAGCCTAAGACAAGGCATCTTCTTCAAAAACATTTTCAAAAACACACACACACACACCATTTTCAAGCAATCAAGAATCAAGGCAAGTGATCTAAAAAACCAAGTAACTAAGAGCCCATGGATAACCATGGATGAAGAGGGTGCTAATACCTTCCCTTTTCATAATCTACCCCCCGAACCCACGAAATATCTCAAAAGGTTTTTGCTGTGCTTTTTTAACCTTTCCTTTAGGATAAAATAAAAAGTTGGTGGCGACTCTTGCTCAACCGCACAAGTGCGAATACGAACGCAAAACACTAGTCGGTTCTCCCACCGTATCACAGAACTGGCGACTCTGCTGGGGAAATTTTTTTTTTTAAAAAAAAGTGGGGTTACCTTAGGGTTTAGATCACTTTTACTTTCTTACTTTGATTGACTTGATTGCTTTATCATTTGGGCTCTTTGTTTGGGTTTGTTATAAATCCTACACCCGGATTTGGGGCACCTTCTTAGGTAAATAGCAAAAAACTGCGAGGGAACTGTGCGGGGTATACCGACATGGTTGAAGCAGTAAGCTATGTTAGTGTGACATATTTGTGAGTACCGGTAACCCTTGAGTAGTCAAGGAGAGTACGGGGCCGTTGTGTGATGTCATGAAGCACTAACGAACTCTTATAACCTTAATTGACCATCTTAGCCTTTTTAGGGGTAGTGAGATGACCGACTTTGGTGCAGTCCGAAATTGGTAGATACTCGATACTACACTCTTTTCAGGATTGTTTTCTTGGGATATTTTGGTCGCCAGTAAGTGGCTAAACCGAAACAATGAACACAGAAAACAATCCAATGATATTGAGCTCCTTAGAACCCGGTTTCTATTTTAGGACAGGATGAGCCAACTAACTTCAAGAGGGTAGTACCTGAACCTCATGCAAGCCTAAACCTAAGGCCTTGTTTGCTTTGTGTGAATATGTTTGTCTGTATATACACTCACTTGCTTTTGGCATACATGTACATAACATCATGACATCATACCATAGCATTTTCAATAACCATTTCAAGGATCTCGAGGGTTCTTTTGATGCAGGGTTACGTTGAACCAGACGTCTACCAAGGGGTAAGGGGTTTCTCCTCTAACCAGTGCCAACCAAAGTTCAAATACAACAACTTGAATCAGTGGCTATGACCCACTCGACATGGTGAGCTTGATTCTCGTGGAAAGACATCCACCGATACAAAGCTCTCCAATCAAAGTTCAAGAACAACAACTTGAATCAGTGGCTATGACCCACTTGACATGGTGAGCTTGATTCTCGTGGAAGGACGTCCACCGGTGCAAAATTCTCCAATCCAAGAGCAAAGTTCAACCTCTAACATTTTCTTGTGTTTACCCCGAGAGATCCTTGAAAGCATGCATCCACATATCATGCATTGCATTTTGACAGTCTTTCCTTTTTCAGGTTTCCTTACTCTCCTGCTGTTTATTTCAGCAAGAGATGGCTCTAGAAAGGTCTGTCAAAGACATCCAAGACCAGACTGCTCAGCTGCAGGAGATGTTCCTGAACTTGTCTCTGGGGCAAGAAGAGATGAAAGCTCTCCTCACCAAGGGCTTAGAGAATTCCAACAATGCCAGGAGTGATCAACTTGCGGAGCTGCAGTTTGATCTGACAACACTGAGGACCCAAGTGATGGGACAGTTGGTGGGCCAGATGGCTCTCATCCAAGACCTATCTCAAAGACAAGAGGAACTCAGAGTTCTTGTCCGCCAATTGCTTCCAAACAACCAATTGGGGCAAGCATCTGAGGTCGAAGAGCAAGTCACCGCTCAACCTCCATCCACTCAAGAAGACAAGGGGAAAGCTCCTTTGCTCGCTTCAGGGTCACAAACCCATCAACAACCTCGCCATCGTCAACGGGGCAATCGGCGTAAGCAAGAAACATCGGGAAGACAGTTTACGGAGACTGAAATACCATCATTCTTTATACTGAAGCGTCTGTTGGAGGTCAACTTGCTTACCTTAAAGGACCCTCCTCAGAAGCCCAATACCTCCTCTCCTCACTATCATCCCGACGCATTTTGTGTTTACCACTCCTACAGCCCGGGACACGACACCAACGACTGTTGGGCCTTGAAGAACAAGATTCAAGATCTGATCGACATTGGGGTGCTGGAATTCATGCCAGACGGCGAGATGAAAATCTTCCGTTAAAGGGTTCTCCGCTTGAAGTGACGAAGCTCAAGCTGAAAGACTTTTTCTTCTTTTTGAATTTTCAAAGTTGTAATTTCTTTTGCTGTCAAACAATTATCTGTTGATTGTTAAACGCTGTTTTCATTAATGCATTGCATATGTTTATCTTGAATTCATCCATTCGTTTCACTACTCTTATGCTTTTCTTTATGATATTTGACTCTTGATAAAATGCTGTAAGCCTTTAGAGGGAGGATGACGAAACAATACCATGATCTTATACAGTATGCCTTTTGAACAGACCTTGCTGATGATGTACAGGCATTTCTTTCAATTCCCAAACACTGGAGTTATAAGGAAGTTAATCCCTAGTCAACCCCTTCGAGCCAAAGAAGTAGGAGTTTTCTGTTCTGAACAATCAAAACCCTTGATATAAACCCGGGGCAGGGTAGTCTCTCAGTTAATTCAAAAGAAAATGCGCATTGAAGTCACAAACTCTCAATTCGTAACACAACGAACGACGTCGAAAAAAAAAGCATTCCGTTGGAATCAAAAGACAAGGGTGGTTCCCTATCACATAGACAGTCAATCTCTCAAAAGAGAAAAGCCCACCAAGCCAAAACCTATAAAGGAGGCTTAAGAAAGCTGGGGCATCCCGCTGACTATAATCTCGAAAAACGGGAACAGTCAGGCAAAAGTTAGGGATAACAAATCAAAATCAAAATAGTGAGGTCGTTACAAAATCCTCACCAACATGAAAAAAATGTTGAAAAAGAAAAAGGAGATGATGACTGTCTCCCTAAATTCAACTAGTGAACCATCGCCCAAAAGTCGTTCAAAACCCAAAACAGAGTATGACGCAATTAACTGAGCTTAGGTATGAAGAACATCACGTAGAGCGGGTGGGTACAAATATACTTTGAGCCTTTATCCTTTGTTTCTTAAACCGTGAACCAGGACACGTTACAACCCTTCAAAAGTCCTAATTGAAGCATGGGTTAGTTCGAAAGCATACTGTTACGAAAAGGTATCCTGACTCCCGTAAGGCTTTACTCTAAATCTTGTGTTGATTTGTCTTATAAAAAGTTTTCTTCTAAAAACGCATTTTTCAAAACTTCAAGACAAACATAAACCTTGCATTACCTGAATATCACTGTCTGCACTTGGCTTTTTTGTTTGACAGCGAAGAAATTCATACAACGAATGTTCGGAGGAACGAAAACTCTCTCAGTAAGTCAAAATCACTTCAAGAGGATAACACTTCCATCAAATCTCCTATCAACAAGGGGCACGACATGTCAAAGTTCAATTAACCTGGGGCAGTCCAGTCAAGGTCCAACAGATCTTTCAAAGTTCAATTAACCTGGGGCAGTCCAGTCAAGATTTCAAGAAATCTCTCAATATACAGAGTAATCTGATTCAAGACTCCTTCATCACCACTTGGGGCATTCGAATGTCAAAAGTGTTCAAAAACCCGATGCAGTTTTACACGAGCTCATCATCAGGAAGCCCTACACCGGTTCCTCTTCAAGACTTCTGAAAACAGTTTATGGATTCTTCCCAACAACGGATGTTAATCTATCAGCTTGTTCAGATGCAACCTTTGAAATTAGTTTACGGACGCTTCCCAACAACGGATGCGGCTCTATTACTGATTCAACTTCAAGATTTCTGAAAACATTTCACGGGTTCTCCAAGTAAACGGATGTTAACCTATCACTTGTTCAGATTCTTCTTCAAGACTTCTGAAAACAGTTTATGGATTCTTCCCAACAACGGATGTTAATCTATCAGCTTGTTCAGATGCAACCTTTGAAAACAGTTTACGGACGCTTCCCAACAACGGATGCTGCTCTATTGCTTATTCAATCTCAAGATTTCTGAAAAACAGTTCATGGGTTCTCCAAGTAACGGATGTTAACCTATCGCCTGTTCAGATTCTTCTCCAGCTAACTCCACTCAGAGTCAAGCTTCATTTATCCCCAGCAAAGCTAAAACTTCAAATTATCAATCCTTAGCAAAGCCAGACTAATGAACCTTCTCCCCCACAGAGTTTTGGGAGGGCAAATCTTGAGTTCCCCAGTGAAGTCGCCAGAGTTACTTCCTACCGAACTGAAGATTCTCAATCTTACCTCCCCAGCATGAGTCTACTAGTTTGGAACTCCCCAGTAGAGGTCATCAGGAATTCTCCTCCCCCAGCAACAGCCAAGGAATTATTTTCCCAGCAGCAGTCAAGATGCTTTTATCTTCGGCCATTTCAGATTCATTTATCCTCAGCAAGATAGCTCATCAGCTTGCATGCGCATTCATCACATTCATGTCATAAACATTGATGTCACATACATTGCATCATGCATCATGACATTGCATACAACTAATCCTTTACTTTTTCAGGTAAGATCAGTCGACAGACAAAGATCACCTCCCGAGATTCATCCAGAAATAGTTCAGATGTGACCCGGACACAGCGACATTCTGATACTTATTCCAGATCCATTCAGACGCATCATCAGGAAACCCTACACCGGTTCCTCTTCAAGACTTCTGAAAACAGTTTACAGATTCTTCCTAACAACGGATGTCAATCTACCAACTTGTTCAGATGCCAACTTTTGAAAACAGTTTACGGACGCTTCCCAACAACGGATGCTGCTCTATTGCTCACTCAATCTCAATTCCTGAAAATAGTTTACGGATTCTCCAAACATGGACGTCAATCTGTTGCTTATTCGGACCCCTAATTCAGAGATGTTCCGAAACATGGATGCCCTTCTGATACTTGTCCACTCACCATTGACATACAGTTCAACATTCTCAGATGGCATCTATAAGCCCATCCTCCTACCAGCAGTCGCCAAATGGCATCTGTAAGCCCATTCTCAGATGGCATCTCTAAGCCCATCCCCCGACAAGACTCTATAGTACCAGGTGGCATCTTTAAGCCCATCACCAAATGGCATCTGTAAGCCCATTCACCTCTACCATCGCATCGCCGAGTGCAAATTTTCTGGGCACTTTAGTGTCCAATCTTCTTTTACCTTCAAGTCGCGAAAGGCAAACTTGCCAATCTAACTCTTCAGGTCCAAGAAGATTGAACAGGGGCAACTGTTGTACCCCAAAATTTGCCCTCGCGTTTTACCACAAGAAATCTCAGCTTCAGGCGTTTCCTGATTTTTTCAGATTGGCTCAAGAATCGGACAAACGGACTTTTCTTGTCAGTCAAGCAAAATTAGGGTTTTATTGATTTTTCAGGACTCTGGATTGTTTCACAATTGGCTTAGGGTTTTGGTTGATTTTGGCTCAACTTGGATCAAGCGAACGCTCTTTGGCATTTAATCAGGAATTAGGTTTTTTGTGGGCATATTCTCAGAAGGATTTAAATTCCACAGCACTTTGCAAATTATTCCGAGATTCGGGTTGAATTCGCATTGTTTTGATTTAATCAGTAAAAGAGGCAGTTGGTTTGAATTCACGTTGTTTTGTTTGAGCCAGTCAAAAGAAATACGCAGTTTGGATTTACAGTGTTTGTTGAAAATCAGTGAAGAGGGAATGCGCCTGTTTGGTTTGTTTCGGTTAACTGTTACTTTGCTTTGGACATTGGAAAGGCCAGGATTAACTGATCAATTACTAAGGCATTGTTTTATTTAAATTATTTATTATTCTAAATTAAGTGATTGAAATTTATTTTTCAATTATTTTAATTCAAAGAGTTTTAAATAATAAATAAACAATAAAGAGAAAAACAGAATTAATCGGATAATGGAAACTTTTATTTATTCTTAAATTGACTGTACAATTATTGTTTATAATTTAATTACAAACAATGGTTTTACATCAATTTAACTTTAAATAAAAAAAGAAAACTGTCCTATTTCTTCTAATTCTTCAGTCTTTATTTAGTACCCATCCATCCATTTTTATTCGTCTGCAAAAGAAAAAGAGAAAAGTCAAAAAGCAGATAAAATAATAAACAACAGAAGAAGTTCATCATTAAGGGCCACTGATTGGGATCAGTTAACCCTCTCTGCAAATCACGGGATTTCTCCCGGTTCACAAAGAGGGAAGAATTTTATGCAAAGTTGAGAAAAAAATGCAAAGTGTCAAAATACATAAGTTCAAAATGTCAAACTACACAAACTCAATCTCAAACTCCAAGTTCAAACCAAACTGAAAAATCCAGATTACAACTTTCTATCAAAATCCAAAAAGTACAGTTTACTATCAAAATGCCAAAAAGTCCACTCAAAGCTGTCATGAAGAGGATTTGGCAAAGATATGGAAAGTTCACAAAGTACAAAAGCTGTCAAAGAGAAGATAAAGAATGCAGAGGAAATCTTTTATGCAAGCAAGCTACATCTTTCATCATTTCCCAATGGCCCTTTCAGAAAAAGGTACAGCACAAGCATATTAAAATATTTAACTGTACAGAGAGAGAGAAAGAAGAGAGATAAGGAGCAGGTTTCTTAGGCTTTAGGCAGGCATAGATAGAAAGATATACAAAAGAGCAAAACACAGTAAGAAAAGAGGAGGCAGAACTTTCACCAAAGAAAAAAGAAAGATATACAAAACTGCTGAGTATTCAACCTACTGTCAAAAAAAACCTTAAGCAAAAAAAACCTCCAAACACATAACCTGAAGCTCATTCCAAGTCAATAAAACCTAAACATCAAAAACCAGTACCACCTGCACATGCCAAGCCTGCCTGAAGCAAGCCTGAAGCCTCACCTGTCAAACACTTTAAACCAGTTAAACCTGAAGCCAAACCATTACCTACTGTCAAACATAAAAACTTGCATCAGCTTAACCAGAACCTCAAAACACATAACATGCTGAAGCCCAAGCCTACATATGCCAGTTAAAACATAAACTGCATACACCCAAACCTGCCTCATCCTCAAAAAAGCCTTAAGACTTCACAAGCCTGAAGAACCTGTATTGGCTAAAATCTGGCCTAACCATCAAACCCCTAGCAAACCAGTAAAAACCTGCTGAAGCAAAAACCTGCTAAACAGTCAAAACCTATTCAAACCAATTCCAAAAGCATAACCTGTCAACAAGTTCAAATACCAGTCCATAAACACCTCCATACTGCATAAACCATAAACGATCAAAAACCTATTCAAACACCTCCATAGCATGTACATTTATAGCAAACCCTAACGAATTAAATTGATTACCTAATTCTGTCGCCTTGACGCTATCGCTGGAGGGAAGGGGAAATGAAGATCGCTGGTGGCTGAGGCAAAAGGCTCACGCTGGACACTCAAGAACGGATGAAGAAGATGAAACTCAAACGAACGCCGCCGCTGTCCAAAAACCTAAGCGCATGACCAACTGAGTACCAAAGCAATAAACCCTAAAAAACCCAACGCTTGCACTGTGGGCCTTGCCCGTTTCTGAGTACCCAAGGCCCATTTTAAAAAAGTTTTAAACTCTTTTCTTTATAAAACAAACATTATTCTTGTTAATTAATTTAACCCTTTTTTAAACAAATGTTATATTAATAACTTAATACTAACTTTCCTCTATAACATTTTTTAAAAATACTTTTTCTCTAACTTATTTTTTACAACAATACTTTAATAATAAAAATACATTTTTATCGCACCATATAATAAATATTGAAAATACTTTTCATTTAATTTGTACATAAATAATGAAATACATCATTTTTTTTTACACCATGTAATTAAAATCGAAAACTTTTTCCCTTTCTTTTAATTAAAATATTTTTGTACATAACACATGAAAAAAATACTTTTGTATACATAATTAAAACTTAGAAATATTTTCTTTTCTTAAAACATCATTTTTATACATAATTTAATTAGAACTTGAGCATTCAATTAAAACATTTTTCTTTTGTACATATTAAAAATATACAAATCAAAGATTCATTAAACACATATTTAGGTCAACAATACCCTAATACACATTAATTTCACCTTGTCGAACATGTAAATAATCACTTACACAATACATCTCATACTTACACAATACAAATACACAATATATTGCTCCTATACACACTTGTTTATCTTATGCATTGATATACATTATTTACATTTGATCGCAAATTCAATTTGGTTATAACTTATTGGATACTATAAGTCTCATCCCCATTTGTGAATATTGTACCCCCACTCCCGGATACTTACTTTGTAATAGCGTAGATTTCACATTTCGCAATTTACTGCTTTCAATTATACCATGGTTAGACCTAGGGTTTGCATGTACATAAAATCAAACGCTAGATAACCTAATACAAGACAAATACATGAAATCAATACACAATCACACTTGCACCCCCTAGGGTAATCCCACATGTTGCCTTCCAAAATGGGCCATGCTTGCACGTCGAGTATCTTTGGCAAAACAAAATCAAATGATCATAAGTCCCTCAAAGTGTTGCCTAAACGGAATGATCATAGTCCCTTCAAAGCAAATTGCCAAAGACACTTGGCACCATTGCATTCATGGTCCATACAATGACCCGCGCCCGTCCCGAACAAACTTCCTAAACGCAAGATTGTCCACCAATTTCAATGGTGGAACAAAATTGTTAAAAAGGGTTGAAAACATAGAGAAAACCTTTGAGCACAATAGGGTAGACAAAACTCTTAGTTACTTGAGATCGACTTGCAAAAACACTTGCCTTCTTGTCAAAAACCACAATCCACAACATTTTCAAAAACAAACTCTCAAAACATTTTGAAACATCTTTTCGAAAAGATACACGCCTTTGTAAAATATTCGAGTAAAGAATTGTTACAAGGTTAGCCTAAGACAAGGCATCTTCTTCAAAAACATTTTCAAAAACACACACACACACACCATTTTCAAGCAATCAAGAATCAAGGCAAGTGATCTAAAAAACCAAGTAACTAAGAGCCCATGGATAACCATGGATGAAGAGGGTGCTAATACCTTCCCTTTTCATAATCTACCCCCCGAACCCACGAAATATCTCAAAAGGTTTTTGCTGTGCTTTTTTAACCTTTCCTTTAGGATAAAATAAAAAGTCGGTGGCGACTCTTGCTCAACTGCACAAGTGCGAATACGAACGCAAAACACTAGTCGGTTCTCCCACCGTATCACAGAACTGACGAGTGCAACATTCTCAGGATGGAATCTCTAAGCCCATCTCCAAATGGCATCTCTAAGCCCATTCTCGCATTCATTGCTTTGACGAGTGCAAATTTCTGGGCACTCTAGTGTCCAATCTCCTTTTACCCTCGAGTCACGAAAGGCAAGCTTGCCAATCTAACTCTTCGGATTCAAGAAGATTGAACAGGGGCAACTGTTGTACCCCAAAATTTTCCCTCCTATTTCTCAATGATTTCTCATCACAAAACCTTTGAAGCCCAAGATCCAGTTAGGGTTTCATCTGCTCAAGACTTCTCCTTGCACTGTTGACTCAAATTAGGGTTTGTGTTTGCACCAAGATGCTTTGACCTAAAGTGCCTAATATTGACTTTCATGCTTCATATTGGACTCCCAAGTTTATCCATACCAAGTTTTAAGTCTTGATTCCAAATTTTGCCCAGTCAATTGGACAGTTGACCTAGAAATCAACTGTATTGGGGAAAAAGTCAACTGTGGCCAATTGACAATCAAACCTCATGAAAATTGACCCACATCAACATTATGAACTCATATGGACCATTTGATCAAATTTGGATCACAATTCCATAAGAAATTTGATCAGATCACCAAAAGGGCAAAATGGTCATTTTTAGGGTTTTGACTGCACAAAGGCAATTTTTGACTGTTTGACCTAGCCAATGGCAAACCAAGCTCATATATGGACTCAAGGACCCCATGTAATTATCTTGACATGCTCAACAAACTCAAAAGATCTCAAGTACACAAGATTGACAGTTGAATTTCCCAGTCAATTGATCAATTTTGACTGTATACTGAAAAGTCAAACTTTGACTTTTTGGTCAAAATCAAGAGTCAAGATTCATTTTTCATCAAAACATGCCAAATCATGAAACTTGTTCACCAAGAAATCACAAAATGCAAATTAGGGTTAGAAATTAGAATTTTTCATAACTTAGAATTTTTCTAAGTTATAAAAAACCCTAATTTTTTCCCAACTTTGCCCCACTTTTTCACCAATATCCATTTGGATTCAAACAAAAGTCAAAACATGGAAGTTGTAGCTTGTTGCATAATCTACAACTTTGATTCACAAAGTTTTCCCATTTGAGGCTTGTATCTCAAGTTACAAATTTTTGAATAAGGGCACTAAACCATTCTTAACTTAGTGAAATTTTAACCTATTTTGACAAGGTTTTCTATCCAACTTCAAGTCCATTTTCCATACACTTCCACTTGGAATTTCAATTTGCATTTCAAATATGGATTGTAGTACACATTCCAAGCTTTCCAAAATGTCCAAGAACTTCTCAAACAACCTCATGATTAGGGAGAATCGAATTTTGCAAAATAGGAAAAAAATCACTTTTGTTCTTGGCCATGTACATGTTCATAACACTATGCATTTCAATCTCAGCTTGCATATCTTGATTACAGGTCCTTAAACCATCCAACACTCATAAATTTAATGCATATTCTTTGTGCCAAAGCCATGTTCTTTGTGTTCTAACATTGCATAAAGGATTAATCCCAAATTAGATAAAGCATTCTTTCTATTTTTGCAAAAGTTAGCTTTATGTCCAATTACAAATCCAAGAAGTACAGTCCATATCTAATTGGCACAAGTTTATGAGTTAATCACACTGATCAAGGAGGGATTATGCAGCATAGTATGGGGGCCTGTACAGGCTAGAGGCACAAAGTAACCATTGCTTGCTTAAAGTGTAAGAAACACATCATAACTCAAACCAACTCTCATATCAGCTTACGAACCTTTAAGTGAACTTGACAAACATACTCAAGACATCTCAACCAAGCTATTGCACGACCCTAACACCTCTCATACACTCCCAATCTCAGAATCATCTTCAAACTGCAAAAACAGGGTCAGGCCTGCAGTTTGAGTGCCATCTTCCATTTCCCTCAAGCTTTCTTGCCCAAACCAGTTCACATACATTCCCTAGCATCTATGCAAGCTAACCAAAAGCAAAAACACGACCTGTAATCCCTCTAACCAGTTCCACCATTTTCAGTTTCTTGTTTTGCAGGTGAAGTGCTCTAGCACGATTCCAAAGCTTTCAAGACAAAGTAAACATTGGAATAGCATCCCTGGACCTCAAGGAAGCTTTTCCAATCATCACCTTGCACTGAAAGTCTCCTCATTGCCAGATAGAACTCCAGCTGAACAGGTATCTTGGTGAACTTCTATCTCTCTTATCAAGCATCATTAGCTCTAAGTTTGTGAATAAACAATGTTCTACTCATGCCACTGAACATGTACATGTTTTTATTTTTCATTTCTTTTGCTTGAGCTGTGAGAATTTGAGGTTTGAAAATGGCAGAAAATCTAGGTTAGGATTTGGGGAAGAAGAAATTCTCCCTCATCTTAGAGAGTTAGATCAAGTTCTGCATATGGTTGGATTCGTCTCTTGATGCTGAACATTTTTTATGTTATGAGTTTTTATTAATAAGCCAGAAATCAGGAGTTAGAAGATCAAGAACAGGGCGCGCGTTTTTGAATTGTTTTTGGCTGAAGGTTGAAGACAATGTCTTCTTGGGCTGGGCCTGAGCAATTTTCTTATTCACACCACTTTTTTTGTTTTGCACCCCCTGAGCCCATTTCATTCATTTTTTAATATTTTTGACTTTTGCTTTTTTTGATTGGCTCATTTATTTTCTCTCAGCATATTAAAAATTAAAAAAAAATATTTTCTCACCATTTTTTATTTTATTAGGTATTTATTTGATTTTTCTTTTAGTTTGAACATAAATACATAAATATATATGTTTTGTTAAAATATTAAAATATTGGAAATACATTTTTACATACTTTTATCTTATTTTTACTTCCTGAAAATATTTTATAGAAAAATACTTTTTTATTTAAATATTAAATATTATTAATTAATATATATAATACACATTTTGTAAATAATATAAATATATAGGTATATATTAATATACTTAGGATAAAAATACCAAAAAATGAACATATTTTATTTTTTAATATTTAATACTAAAAAATACCTTTTTTTTACAAATATACTATATTTTATTTTATTTTTGTATGTAAATAATAATTATTATATGAATTAATTGATTAATATCCCTTTTTGATTAAAAATTAGGGTTTTTCCCTAAAATTGAAAATACTCAAAAAATAATACCCTTTTATTTCTCTTTTTATTTACATAAATAATATTCTTTTTTTCATGCACATAAAAATTCTTTTTTGCATTTTGCATATTTATTTCAATTTCCATTTAATTATACAATTATTTGTCTTGTAAATATTCAAAGAAAATGATGTAATAGTTAGGTTTAAATTCTTGTCTAAATATACCCCATTTGAAGCATTGTACCCCCCTCCCCATATTATTGTGTTGTAATAGCGTAGGAATTTAAATTTCGCACTTTAAATGCTTTCTAAACATACTATGCTAGAATTAGGGTTTGTGCGCGAATAAAACGAACAAAATAGTTGGACCTAATCTCAAGATAAATAAGCATGAAAATGGACAACACATTTCACACTTGCACCCCTAGGGTATTCCACTTTGTTGCCTTCAAATAATTGGGCCATATTGCATGTTGAATTTCTTTGGGTAAAACAAACAATCAAATGATCATAGTCCCTCAAAATGTTGCCTAAATGAATGACCAAGTCCCTTTTAAAGAAAAATTGCCCAAAGACATTTAACACTATTGCAATTATGGTCTAAACGATGACCCGCGCCCGTCCCTTTCACCTCCTAAGACAAGATTGTCCACCAAATGCAATGGTGGAACAAAATTGTCAAAAGGTTTAAAACATAACAAAAATCTTTGAGAAAACTTTAGGGTAGATAACTCTTAAGTACTTGCCAATTTGCAAAGAAAACACTTGCCTATTTTCAAAACCCATTTCACCAACACTTTTTCAAAACCAACTTTCAAAAACCTTGAAACATCTTTTTAAAAGACAAAACACCTTTTGTAAAACATTCGAGTAAAGAATTGTTACAAGGGTAGCCTATACAAGGCATCTTTTCAAAACATTTTCAAAACCACACATCAAGCACCATTTCAAACAATTGAAAACCAAGGCAAGTTGATCTAAGCAAGTACCTAAGAGCCCATGGATAACCATGGATAGAAAGGATGCTAATACCTTCCCTTTCTATAATCTACTCCCCGAACCCAAGAAAAATCTCAAAAGGTTTTTGCTGTGCTTTTTAAACCTTTCCTTAGGATAAAATAAAAAGTCGGTGGCGACTCTTGCTCAACCGAAACATTTGCGAAAACAAACGCAAAACCTCAAGTCAGTTCTCCCACCGTATCACACATGTCCTGACATTGTTATCTCATTTTGAGGAGATTACTTTCGAGCACTTCCCGCGAGAAGAAAACCAGTTAGCCGATGCTCTGGCTACAATGTCTTCCATGTTTAAACTCAACTGGGATAACGAGGCTCCCCAAATCACCATCGAGAGAATGGACGAACCTGCGCACTGTCATGAGATTAATACCGAAGAAGTAGTGGAACCACCTTAGTTTCACGAAATCAAAAGGTATCTCCAGACTAGAGAATATACTGAAGGAGCTTCAGTCAATGATGAAAAGTTCTTAAGGAGATTTGCTGCCAAGTTCTTCCTAAGCAATGGCATCCTTTATAAGCGCAACCATGATTGTGTTTTACTTTGTTGTGTGGACAAGGTTGAAGCAGAGTTGATCATGACCGATATACACAGTGGCACATTTGGCACCCACTTGAGCGGACATACGATGGCTAAGAAGATTCTAAGGGCAGGCTACTACTGGTCTACCATGGAGGCTGATTGTCACCAACATTCCCGTACCTGCCACAAATGCCAAGTCTATACCGACAAGGTACATATTCCTCTTGTTCCTCTCAACGTTCTGACAGCTCCTTGGCCATTCGCAATGTGGGGCATTGACATGATCGGAGAGATTAAACCTACGGCATCCAATGGACATCGCTTCATCTTGGTCGCTATTGATTATTTTACCAAGTGGGTCGAAGCAACTTTCTATGCCTCTGTTACCAAGAATGTGGTTGCCCGCTTCATCAAGCAGAACCTCATATGCCGGTATGGTGTCCCCGACAACATTATCACGGACAACGGTACAAATTTAAACAACACTATGATCACTGCTCTATGTGAACAGTTCAAGATTTATCATCACAATTCATCTCCCTATCGACCGAAGATGAACGGTGCTGTTGAAGCCACGAACAAAAATATTAAGAAGATCATTCAAAAGATGACAATCACCTACAAGGACTGGCATGAGATGTTACCGTTTGATCTGCATGGATATCGTACCACGACACGTACTTCAACAGGGGAAACTCCATTTTATTTGGTATATGGCATGGATGTTGTTTTGCCTATGGAAGTTCAGATTCCTTCCTTAAGGATTATGAAAGATACTGGTTTGAGTGAGGACGATTGGATTCAGACCCGGCTTAACCAACTTAATTTGATCGACGAGAAGCGACTTACTACTGTTTTTCATGGTCAGACGTATCAAAAACGGATGATCAAGGATTTCAACAAGAAATTCAGACGTCAAGTATATCAAGTCGGAGATCTTGTAATCAAGCGGATCATCTTACCGCAAAGTGATCCTAGGGGAAAGTGGACTCTTACTTACGAAGGACCATTTGTGATCAAGAGCATCTTTTCTGGTGGGGCAATGATTATGACCACCATGGACGGTGACGACCTTCCGCACCCTGCAAACGTAGACATAGTCAAAAGATACTACGCATAAAAGCGACCCGACAAGTTGAAAACCCGAAAGGGCGACTTGGGAAAAAATGGGCATCCCAGTGAATCGAAAACCCGAAAGGGCGGTTCAGGCAAAAATTAAGGATAAAACAAAAAAATATGTACACCCGGCAAGTTGAAAACCCAAAAGGGCGACTTGGGCAAAAAAGGGTTTCCCGATGGATCGAAAACACGAAAGGGCGGTCCAGGCAAAAGTTAGGGAATTAAAGCGTACGACTATGTCTCGTCGGACCACTTTAAGAATGATCTCTTCACCGACAAGCTCCAAGCTTCTGATCAATCCAGTCATCGGCGGACGAAGCAGCGAATGGACAAGATATTCAGAGTTGTGAAGGCTATAGCAGAATGGGAATCCCATGGAATTATTACACATAGCCATCTTTCTATTGTATAAAATTTTTCAACATTCTCTTACTAGGATGTCTGTCTCCTTTGTACAAAGATACTCACGAAAGTTAAATACAAAGATACTTCAAAGTGCAGAAATTTGCTTGCCTTTCTTTTCTTTTTACACTTATGTTTTATTTGAAAACGTCCAATGTTTTGTTAAATAGGCATATGCATTTGAATATAATCACTGCTTACAAATAAAACGAAATTGAAAAAGGATAATTACTGATAGGTTGAAGGTGTAGAAAGATATCTTTGTGCCATTTCAGAAGAAATCCCATACGATACATCATTCAGATCCTCAACAAAGCTAAAATTTGGAGTATATTTCCCCAGCGGAGTTAAACTTCAAGATCCTCAGCAGAGCCAGTGCATTCTAAAACTTGATTACTCACCTGAGTTAAGTTTCGAAATTCCCATCAGAGTTAAACTCCCGATCCCCAGTGGAGCCCGAGAACCCTGAAGTACCTATCCCCAGCGGAGCCAGAATATTCTAAACCTTCTCCCCAAGAGAAATCAAATTTCCAACTATCAACCCCCGGTGGGACTGTTCAACTTCCCCCAATTTCCCCACAGAGTTATCTCCCAACAGATCAAAGATTCTAGGTCTCATTTCTCCAAGCAGAAGACTCCCAGAAGTTGTCAAAGGCCTTGTTAATCCCCACAAATTGCCGAGGATTTTCAACCTCCAGCAGTGGCCCAGGGATTTCTCCTTCCCAACAATCAGAGATCTTTAATCCCCAAGCAGTCAACAAGGATTTCTCATCTTCAGTATTCAAATATTTTTGGAATCCCCAACATCGGTCAAGGATTTACTTTCCACGACAGCAGTCAAGGATTTATTTTCTTCAGCAAGACAGCTCATCAGCTTACATGCACATACATTACATTTATGTATCATTAAAATTGATAAAACACATATATTGCATCATACATTTCATACAACATAACTTTGTGTTTCGGCTAATATTTTACCCTTCACAGGATAAGATTAACAAGGATCATGAAAACAGTTTACGGATGCTTCCAAACACGGATGTTAATCTATCGCTTATTCAGATTCAGCTCAGGAAAACAGTTTACGGATGCTTCCAGACACGGATGCTAATCTATTGCTTATTCAACTTCAAGGATCATGAAAACAGTTTACGGATGCTTCCAAACACGGATGTTAATCTATCGCTTGTTCAGATTCAGATCATGAAAACAGTTTACGGATGCTCCCAGACACAGATGCTAATCTATTGCTTATTCAACTTCAAGGATCATGAAAGCAGTTTACGGATGCTTCCAAACACGGATGTTAATCTATCGCTTGTTCAGATTCAGACCATGAAAACAGTTTACAGATGCTTCCAAACACGGATGTTAATCTATTGCTTATTCGACTTCAAGGATCATGAAAACAGTTTACGGATGCTTCTAAACATGGATGTTAATCTATCGCTTGTTCAGATTCATCTCATGAAAATAGTTTACGGATGCTTCCAAACACGAATGTTAATCTATCGCTTGTTCAGATTCAGATCATGAAAATAGTTTACGGATGCTTCCAGACATGGATGCTAATCTATTGCTTATTCAACTTCAAGGATCATGAAAACAGTTTACGGATGCTTCCAAACACGGATGTTAATCTATCGCTTGTTCAGATTCAGATCATGAAGACAGTTTATGGATGCTTCCAAACACAAATGTTAATCTATTGCTTATTCGACTTCAAGGATCATGAAAACAGTTTACGGATGCTTCCAAACACTGATGTTAATCTATTGCTTGTTCAGATTCATCTCATGAAAACAGTTTACGGATGCTCCAAACACGGATGCTAATCTATTGCTTATTCAGATCCCCATCCCAGAGATGCTCCATGCACAGATGTTTCTCTGTCGCCCATTCAGAATTCAGATACCATACAGATACACTCCAGACACGACGGTCATTCTGATATTCATTCAAAGTTCAAATACAATTATAGCTTAGATATGTTCCAGACGCGGACACCACTCTTTTGCTCATACAGACTCAGTCTCCAGATATAGCTCAAATGTATTCCAGATACGGATATCATTTTGATGCTCATTCTTCTGACCTACAACATTGCAATTCAACAAAAAGTCTTGGAGGGCATCTTTAAGCCCATCTCCAGCAATATTCTACCATCTCCAAATGGCATCTTTAAGCCCATTTCCTCAGCTATACTTTGACAAGTGCAAATTTACGGGCACTCTAGTGTCCAATCCTCCTTTACCTTCGAGTCGCGAAAGGCAAACTTGCTAATCTAACTCTTCAGGTTCAAGAAGATTGAACAGGGGAAACTGTTGTACCCCAAAATTTGCCCTCTCATTTCATCAACATTTCTCATCACAAGACTCTTGGAACTCAAGATCAAGCCAGGGTTGGCTCTGCTCAAGACACCTCTTTGCACTGTTGACCTAAATTAGGGTTTGAGTTTGCACAGGGATGTTTTGACCTACAATTCCCAAAATGACTTTCATACTTCATATTGAACTCACAAGTTTGTCCATACCAAGTTTCAAGCCTTGATTCAGATTTTTGCCCAGTCAATTGGACAGTTGACCTAGAAATCAGCTGTATTGGGGAAAAAGTCAACTGTGGCCAATTGACAGTCAAACCTCATGAATTTTGACCCACATCAACATTATGAACTCATATGAGCCATTTGATCAAGTTTGGATCACAATTCCACAAGAAATTTGATCAGATCACCAAAAGGGCAAAATGGACATTTTTAGAGTTTTGACTGCACAAGGGCAATTTTTGACTGTTTGACCTAGCCAATGGCAAATCAAGCTCAACCATGGACTCAAGGACTCAATGAAATTATCTTGACCCATTAAACAAGTTCAAAAGATCTCAAATGCATAGGATTGACAGATGAATTTTTCAGTCAACTGATCAAAATTTGACTGTACACTGAAAAGTCAAACTTTGACTTTTTGGTCAAAATCAAGTGCCAAGGGTCATTTTTCATCAAGACATGTCAAATTATAAAACTTGTTCATCAAGAAACCCAAAAATGCAAATTAGGGTTTAAAATGGAAAATTTTCATAACTTAGAAATTTTCTAAGTTATAAAATTTTCTTATTTTTTCCTAACTTTGTCCCATTTTTTCACCAAGATGCAAATGGATTCAAACAAAACTTACAACATGAAAGTTGTATTCCATCACAAAGTCTACAACTTTGATTCACAAAGTTTTCTCAAAAGAAGCTTGGATATCAAGTTATGATTTTTGGAACAAGGGTATCTAAAACTTTTAACTTAGAAATTTTGCCCTAGTTTAGACAGGATTTTGACCCATCTTCTTGGCCATTTTTCACATAGTTACACTTGGAGTTTCAAGTTGCATTTCAAAGATGGATTATAGTAAATGTTGCAAGCTTTCCAAATTGTCCAAGAACTCCTCAAACACCTTTGTGGTTAGGGAGAATCGAATGCTTGAAGTTGGCAAAAACTCACTTTGATCCATGGCCAATACATGTTCATACCAAGTTGCAAATCTGACCAAGATAGCTTTGTACACAATTACAGGCCTCAAAACCAGTTTGTACTCCATAATTTAATGCAAACCAATTGAGCTAATTCATTGTCTTGGTCATTAGGGTATTGTACACAAGTTTAATCCATAAATGGTAAAAGGCATAGTTCCATTTTTGAAAAGTTATACTTTATGTCAAACCAAGATCTTTGAAGCATGGGGCCATATCTCTGAGGCAAGATAAAATCCATAAATTGCAAGTATCAAGGGCAAGGTATGCAGCTTATAAGATAGAGTGTACAGGCCTGCGTTGAGTAGTTACACATTCTTGCTTCACAAAGAAGAAATTGATCCAAATCTTGCAAACTTGAAAACCAGCCATAGTCAGCTTACACAAAGATTGCAAACACATTTCACACAAACCCTTTGAGTCATAAACACGAGCTCTTCACCACTCAAACCTCCTTGTACACAAAATCAGCATTTTTCTGCAAAACAGGGCAAGCCCTGCAGAACCACCTCCATCTCCAGTTTCCCTCGTGCATTTTGCCTCAAACTTGTTTCAATACCTTCCATTCAACTCACCTGAACTATTCCAGACCTCCATTTCCAGCTGTAACACCATTAACACGCATTGCCATTTTTGTTTGAAAGCTTTACAGGTTGAGTTCTGTAGCACGATTCAGGCTACTTCAAAACAAATTAAGCATTGGGAAAGCTTCATTGGACATCAGGCAAGCTCAAAAGAACCTCAAGCACCCTTGGAAGTTGCTACATTGTCCAGCTCGAAGTCAACTGAAACAGGTATTTCATGAACTTATATCTCTCTATTTAGGAATAGTTAGACTTAGGTTTGTGAATGAAAGATGTTGTATTCATAGCCCTGAAACCATACATGTGCTTAGTTTTCATTTATATTAATCGTGCTAGGAGAATTTCATCCATGAACTTTCTGAAAAAACTAGGTTAAGAATTAGGGCCAGAGAAATTCTCTCTGGTCTTTGAGAGTTAGCTTAAGTTTTTTTATATGGTTAGATTCGTTGTTTGATGCTCTACAAGTTTCATGTTATGAGTTTTGTCAAAAAAGCACAGAATCAGGAGATAGCATTTTGTACATAGAGCGCGTGCGTTTCTGTTCAAAGGAAGAAGATGAAGTTGGTTTTGGGCTAGGCCTGTACAGGCTTACTTTTGGCACCCTCCTCTTTTCTTTTTACACCCCCTAGCCCATTTCTTGTATATTTGTCATTTTTGCATTTTTATTTTATTTCTGACCTTGATATTTTATTCTCAAATATAAAAAATGCTTAAAAAATATTTTCATAAAATTTTATATTTATTTGGTATTTATTTCAATTGTTTATAGTATTAATACATTAAATACTTTATATTTACTTTTGTTTAAATTTAAAAATAATGTAAAAAAATACTTTTATTTTTATTTATTATTTTTATACACATTTGAAAATATTTTCTTAAAATATATACATTTTCTTTGTAAATAATTTATTTTATTTATATATATATTTTATTAAATAATTAGAACAAAAAACACAAAAATAATACATTTTTATTTTTATTAATATTTTATACTAAAAATACTTTTTTTTTTCAATATACTTTTATTTTTTGTACAAATTGATATATTATTGTATATAAATAATAAATAATACTATTTATTTAAGAAATTAGGGTTTTGCCCTAAAAAACAAAATAATTGAAATTGACTTTTTATTTATTTACATTTCACACTAAAATACTTTTTACATACATAAAAACCTTTTTTGCATAATACATTTTATTTAATATTTATTTATTGTATTTATTTAAATATTGTACATTTAATTATTATGCCTTATACATTCAATTTGGTTGTAATAATTTAGGATTTAATTTCTTGCAAAATAATCCCCAATTCAAATTTGTACCCCCTCCCTATATCATGTTGTAATAGTGTAGAATTTAAATTCTCGTACCTTTAAGCTTTCAATTATGCCATGATTAGACTTAGGGTTTTGTATGCAAAAATCAAATTAACAAATAGTTTGACCTAATCCAAGATAAAAGTGCATGAAAAACAAACACAATGCAGACTTGCACCCCTAGGGTTACAATCCACTTGTTGCCTTCAAAAATGGGCCATGATATGCACGTCAAGTACTTTGGCAAAACAAAAACAAACAAAAGATCATAGTCCCTCGATGACGCTATCTGAGTTGCCTAAGCAAAATGATCAAGTCCCTCAAGAAAATTGCCAAAAATACTTGACACAATTGCTATCATGGTTTATACGATGACCCACAACTGTCCCGTTTAAACATCCTAACACAAGGTTGTTCACCAAATACAATGATGAAACAACATTGTTAAAAGGGTTAAAAACATAAGAAAGATCTTTGAG
Source organism: Vicia faba (assembly GCA_948472305.1). Taxonomy (NCBI): domain Eukaryota; kingdom Viridiplantae; phylum Streptophyta; class Magnoliopsida; order Fabales; family Fabaceae; genus Vicia; species Vicia faba. Next base: position 1,445,525,500 of record OX451737.1, on the reverse strand, counting down.
TAAAATAGGGTAGACAACTCTTAGTTACTTGATCAAAAACCTTGCAAAACATCCTTGCCATTTTCAAACGCACTTCACAACACAACTTCAAAACAATTTCAAAACAACTTTTAAAACATTGGAATATCTTTTCAAAAATACATACACCTTTGTATATATTCAAACAAGAATCATTACAAAGGTTGCCTAGACAAGGTATCTTTTTCAAAGCATTTTCAAAATCACACACACAAAGCACCATTTCAAACAATTGAAAAGAAAAGGCAAGTGATCTAAGCAAGTAACTAAGAGCCCATGGATAACCATGGATAGAAAGGGTGCTAATACCTTCCCTTTCTATAATCTACTCCCCGAACCCAAGAAAACATCTCAAAGGTCTTTCCTGTGCTTTTTGACCTTTCCTTAGGATAAAATAAAAAGTCGGTGGCGACTCTTGCTAAACCGAAACATTTGCGAACACAAACGCAAAACCTCAAGTCAGTTCTCCCACCGTATCACAAAGAATCATTACAAAGGTTGCCTAAACAAAGGCTTCTTTTCAAAATACTTTCAAAACCACACAAAGCACCATTTCAAACAATTGAAAAGCAAAAGCAAGTGATCTAAAACAAGTAACTAAGAGCCCATGGAAAACCATGGATGAAAAGGGTGCTAGCACATTCCCTTTTCATAATCTTCCCCCCGAACTCAAAAACAATCTCAAAGGTCTTTCCTGTGCTTTTTTACCATTCCTTTTGGATGAAATAAAAGTCGGTGGTGACTCTTGCTAAACCGAAACATTTGCGAACACAAACGTAAAACCTCAAGTCAGTTCTCCCACCGCATCACAGAACTGGCGACTTTGCTGGGGAACTTTCTAAAAGTGGGGTTACCTTAGGGTTTTAGATCACCTTTACATGCTTATCTTGCTTGACTTGGTTGCGTTACACTTTGGTTCTATTGTTTGGGTTTTAATCCTCTACCCAGATTTGGGAAACATTCATAGGTAAATAGCAATACGTTGTGGAAACTGTGCGGGGTATACCGACATGGTCTAAGCAATAGCTATATTAGTGCAACATATTTGTGGGTACCGGTAGCCTTTGAGTCAATCAAAGAGAATACGGGGCCGCTGAGTGATGTCATGAAGCACTAATGGACTTTTAGAACCTTTACTTTACCAACTTGGCCTTTTAGGATGTAGTGAGATGACCGACTTTGGTGCAGTCCAAAGTTGGTAGAAACTCGATACTACACTCATTGAGGGTTGTTTTCTTGGAATATTTCGGTCGCCAGTAAAGTGGCTAAACTAAAACAATGAACACAAAAAATAATCCAGTGATATTGAGCTCCTTAGAACCCGGTTACTATTTCTAGGACATGTTGAGCCAACCAAACTTCAAGAGGATACTTACCTATGAAACCCCGTGCAAGCCTAAACTAGGAACTTTTGTGATTTGTTTGTACATATATACTTGTGCATAACATCATGGACATCATAAAGCATCATATGCATCCACTAACCATTTCAAGGATTTGGATTTTCATCTTTGTTCCTGTTTTGTAGGTAATGGAATCACTTCGTAGGAAAACTATCCAAGTCAACCTTGTAAGAATTCCTCCTCAACTCAAGGAGCTAGCTTCAAGGATTCTTGAGAATTCTCCATTCACCGAGAGGCATGGTCGACTTCTCAACTTAGTCACTGCCAACACTAAGGAGGATATGTTGAAAGTTCTCTTCCAGTTCTTTGACCCTTTGCATCATTGTTTTACATTTCCTAACTTCCAACTTGTGCCTACTTTGGAGGAATTTTCTCAACTCTTGAGGATTCCTATTATCCATCAACTACCTTTCAACGGTACGGAAAGAGATCCAAAGCCTGAAGATGTTGCCCAAGCCCTACACTTGCAACCATCTGATATCATAGGCCATTGGGAAACTAGAAGTGGTGTCAAAGGTTTCTTATCAAAGTTATTGTTTGAGAAGGCCCAAAGCTGCTAGAATTCATTGGACTTACAAGCTTTTGAGGAGATTGTAGCTCTTCTCATCTATGGATTGGTCTTGTTCCCTAACCCTGACTAACTTATAGATGTGAGTGCTGTCAAAATCTTCATGGCTCGCAACCCGGTGCCTACATTGCTTGGGGATATCCTCCACTCTTTTCACACTCAAACAATGAGGAAAATAGGTGTTCTCATGTGTTGCACTCCTCTACTGGCAAGATGGTTTATTTCTCATCTTCCCCAATCAGTCTTGAAGAATGAGCAAGGTTTGAGGTGGTCACAACGATTGATGACTCTTACACATTCAGATGTTCATTGGTGTTCTCGATCCATAGAAAATGTTATCATCATTGATCATTGTGGGGAATTTACTAATGTCCCTCTACTTGGCATTAGGGGAGGCATTACCTACAACCCCTGCTTAGCTCTGAGACAGTTTGGGTATGCCCGAAGGGATGGCCCGCATGACATGCTGATTCCAGACTTGGTTTTTGACTTCGACAACGACAACCAAGGACTCCGACAAAGGTTCATCCGAGCTTGGAGGATGCCCAACAAGGTGGACAGTAAGACCTTGGGACACAAGAATTCCACCCCCCTTGAGCCTTACCTCAAGTGGGTATGAACCCGCGCCCAAAGTCTTATGATGCCTTACCCCTACATTCTCCCTGTGATCAAAGAGCCTGTTATGGAAGGAGAGGTTCCATACACCTCCTATATCCTGACATGCCAACATCACTAGAAGATTTACAAAGGAGTTGGATACAGCTCAAGGGAGAGCGCGATACTTTTGAAGCCTAATTCTATGCAAGCGAGAAAAAGGTTTTGGAAATTACTTGTCAACTTCATGAAGAGCTGACTCTCAACACCTACATTGCACCAAAGAGGATGCGCAACGTCTTTTTACCTTTGAATTTTGTATTATTTTGCCCACGGGGCATTGATGTACTAACAAGTTCTATCTTATTAATATGATGTGTGTTTCTTTTTTGTTTAAAACAAATTTGAATTTCTGAATCCTTGAATGCATTACATGAATACACATCATTTATCATATGCATAAACAGGTCTTCACGCCATGTCTCCTTATCTTCCTACTGTTTATTTCAGTAGAGATGGCTCTAGAGAAGACTATCAAGGACATCCAGGTTAAAAACGCTCAACTTCAAGAGATGTTCTTGAACCTATCCAAGGGGCAGGAAGAGGTGAAATATCTCCTCACTAGGGGCATGATCACGGGGAATCCTGATGGCAACAAAGATGATCAGTTGGAGCTGCTACAAACTGAGATAGCCATAATGAAAATCCAGATGATGGGAGAGCTGGTGGGCCAGATGGCTCTCATCCAAAACTTGGCACGAGGGCAAGAGGAGCTGAGAGTCCTCATCAATAAGCTTCATCAAGACGAATGTAACCAAATGGAGCAAACAACTAGGGTTGAGGATCAAGTCATCATCCAACCTCCCTTGAAACAAGAAGCCGAGAGAAGACCTCCCCAGTTTGCTTCAGGGTCACGAGCCCAACAACAACCTCGCCAATGTCAACAGGTTAACCGACGTAGGCGGAATACATCTGAAAAGCGCTTCACTGAGATTAACATGTCATTATCTCAAGTGATGCAATGCTTATTAGAAGTCAAGCTGATTGTATTAAGGGACCCCCCTCGGAATCCCAACACAGCCTCTCCAAAGTACAATCCAAATGTAAGATGTGCGTATCACTCCAACAATCCTGGACATGACACCAAAGCTGTTGGGCATTGAGAAACAAAATTTAAGATCTGATTAAAGAAACAACGCTGGAGTTCACACAAGATAGCCAGATGAAAATATTCTACTGAGGGCTCTCCACCTAAAATGACAAGTTCGAACAAAGAGGCTTCTGTTCATTTTGAATTTCCAATTGTAATTTCTTGTTATTCAAACAATTATCTATTAATGTCAAACTATGTTTCATTAATGCATTGCATATGTTTGTCTTGAATTCATCTTTTCGTTTTCACTATATTTAAACTATGCTTTTTATTCTTCTTATGACACAAACCTTTAGAGGGAGGATGACGAAAATAATTCCATAAATCTCATACAGTATGCTTTCGGACAGACTTTGTTGACGATGTACAGGCGTTTCTTTCAAATCCTAAACACATGAGTTATAAGGAAGATAATCCCTGGTCAACCCCTTTGAGCCAAAGAAGTAGAAGTTTTCTGTTTTAACACAAATTGAAACCTTTAATCAAAACCTGGGGCAGGGTAGTCTCTCAGTTAATTCAAATGCGCATTTAGTCGCAAACTCTCATCTCGTAATACAACGAATACCACCGAAAGCATTCCTCTAGAATCAAAAGACAATGACGGTTCCCAATCGCATAGGCAGTCATTAGCTCTCAAGAGAAAAGCCCACTAATTCAAAACCTACAAAGGAGACTTAAAGAAAAAAACGGGGGCATCCCGCTGGCTGTAATCTCAAAACAAGAACAGTCAGGCAAAAAATATGGGATAACAAATCAAAAGAAAGAGGTCACTACAAATCCTCAACAACATGAAAAAAATTTTGTAAAAATGACTGCCTTCCAACAAACTTAACTTGTTTGAACCATCACCAAAATGTCATTCCAAACTCAATTGAAGTTCAAACGCACAATTAACTGAGTTTAGGACTGAAGAACATCACGAAGAGCGAGTGGGTACAAATATACTTTGAGCCTTTATCCTTTGTTTCTTAAACCGTGAACCAAGCCGCATTACACCCTTCAAAAGTACTAATTGAAGCATGGGTTAGTTCGAAAGCATACTGTTACAAAAGGTATCCTGACTCCTATAAGGCTTTGCTCTAAATCCTGAGTTGAATTTTTCTTACAAAAGCTTTCTGCTAAAAAAACGCATTTTCAAAATTTCAAGACAAGCATAAACTTTGCATTATTTGAATATCTTTGTTTGCATATGGCTATTTGTTTGGCAGCAGAGAAATTCACACAACGAATATCCAATGAACAAAAAGCTCTCTCAGTGAACAAAGTCACTTCAAGTGGGGATGACACTTCCGTTGCAAAAATCTCCTATCAACAAGGGGACATGACATGTCATTGTCCAACACACCTGGGGAAATCCAGTCTAGATTTCAAGAAATCTCTCAAAGTGCAGAGTATCCAGGGGCAAGTCTCTGTCCCCGTCACTTGGGGCATTGAACGTCAATCCCAACAAAGGGTTGCATACAGTCAAACATTTCCTGGCAAAGCCATAAACACTCGCTACTAGGGGCAATGACGAATCTCCCCATAATCCTTCTCATAAGATGACTCCCTGCCAGAGTTTCAATCTTTGATAACCTCTTCCTGGCTAAGTCGACCTCAAGAATCCCTTAGTATTTTTTTCTCCAGTAAGTCGCCACCTCGCTAAAAGACGGAGCAACAAGGTTTATTTCCCCAAAAAATAGCCAGTTTCTCCAGTTTGAGTTTACCTCTCCGACTACCACAAATCAAAAAGACCTTCTCTGGTTCAGTCAGATTAACACTAAGATCTCCCTGATTCTTATTCCAGTTGAAGATATTCCAAGACTTTCGTCCGTTTCAGTTAAATCGATTCTAAGATTTTTCTGATTCTTATCCAGTCAAAGTTAATTCAAGACCTTCTCTGGTTCAGTCAGATCGACACTAAGATCTCCCTGATTCTTATTCCAGTTGAAGATATTCCAAGGTTTTTACTGTCGCAGATAAATCTCTCAACGATTTATTCCGATTCATTTCCGGACTTTTGCTGTTTCAGATAAATCTCCCAATGGTTCATTCTGAATCATTCTCTGTTCAGATCCAGTTCAAACTTTCCGTCAACAATCCCTACAGTACATCATTTAGATCCCTAACGGAGCTAAAACCTTGAAATACATATTCCCAGCGGAGTTATAATTTCAAATCCTTAATTCCCATCAGAGTTAAAACTTCCAACTCCCAGATCCCCAGCGGAGCAAAAACCTTTGAGTTACAGATCCCCAGCGGAGCAAAAAACTTTGAGTTACAGATCCCCAGCGGAGCAAAAAACTTTGAGTTACAGATTCCTAACGGAGATGAAACCTTCTTCCCCAATCGAGTCAAGACTCCTAATCCCCAGCGGGAACCATCCAATTTCCCAAGCAAGTTTATCTTAAAGCCTGAGAATCAACCAGATAACAGTTAACTTTTATCCCCAACCTAGGATAATTTCCCAGTAGAGTGGCATACAACCCATACTCCTGAACTTTTTCCAAACAGGAATAAGCTTTTTCCCCCAGAGTCCTGAACTTACTCTCCAGCAGGATAGCTACTCCCCAGCAGTATAGCTACTCCCCGCAGAGTTCTTACTCCCCAACAGAATGAAGATTCTCATTCTTGATTCCCTAGTGAAGTTGCAAGAGTCTTCATCACTCCCCAACATGAATTTGTCAGAATTTTTAATCCCCTACAGATCGAAGATTCTCATTCTTGACTCCTCAGCATGAAGTCACCAAATTTTTCATTACTCCTCAACAGATTGAAGATTCTCATTCTTAGTTCCCCGCAGAAGCCATTAGAGTCTTCCTTATTCTCCAGCAGATCAAGGTTTTCCTTTGATTGATCCCCGATAGAGATCGCGAGAGTTTTCCCTATTTCCCAGTCGAGTAAGGATTCCCATTATTTAACCCCCAGTAGAAGTCTTCAAAGTTTTTTGGATTTCCCAAGCAGATTTCTCAAGCAGTTTGGCATTACTCTTACAATAGATTTTGTCAAATACTCCAACTTCAAGACGTGAATGATTCTCACATCCCCAAAGAAGTTGTCAAGGATTTTTAATCTCCAACGGCGGTCAAGGATTTATTTTCCCCGGCAGCAATCGAAGATTTTATCGTCCCCAACAGTCACCAAGGATTTCTCATCCTCAGCAATCAAATATTTTGAATCTTCAGCAGCGGTTAAAAATTTATTTTCCTCAGCAAGACAGCAAATCAGCTTACATGCGCATACATTACACTCATATGTCATAAACATTGATAAAAAACATTTATTGCATCGTACATTTCATGCAACATAACTTGGTGTTTCAGCTAACATTTTACTCTTTTTTAGGATAAGATTAACATCTATCTTTAACAAAAATTCAAAGATTTCAGATACAGTACGAATACACTCCAAATACATAAGTCATTATGTCACCTGTTCAAGATACAGCCCAGATATGCTCCAGACACGGACGCCATTCTGTCGCCTATTCAGATTTCAGATTCGAATACAATGCAGATACACTCCAGACACGGAAGTCATTATGTTATTCATTCAGATTCAAATACAGTTACAGCTTGGATACGCTCCAGACACGGACGCCATTCCATTGCTTATACAATTTCAGATTCAGTTACAGTTCAGATACACTCCAGACACGGAAGTCATTCTGCTACTCATACAGATCTCAACTTCAGATACAGTCCAGATATGCTCCATACACAGTTGCCATTCTTTCACTTATTCTGACTTTTCCCCGGCCCAGAGACGCTCCAGACACGGATGCCTTTCTGTCGCTTATTCAAATTTCAGATTCGGATACAATACAGATACACTCCAGACACGTAAGTGATTCTGTTATTCATTCAGATTCAAATACAATTACAGCTTGGACACGCTCCAGACATGGACGCCATTCCATTTCTCATACAGTTTCAAATTCATATACAGTTCAGATACGTTCCAAATACGGACACCATTCTGATACTCATTCTTTTGACTTACAACTTGCAGTTCAACAAACATTCTTGGATGGCATCTTTTAAGCCCATCTCCGACAAGATTCTGTCACCTCCCCAAATGGAATCTTTAAGTCCGTTTCCCCAACTACACTTTGACGAGTGCAAATTTACGGGCACTCTAGTGTCCAATCATCTTTTACCTTCGAGTCACGAACGACAAATCTCGCCAATCTAACTCTTCAGGTTCAAGAAGATTGAACAGGGGCAGCTGTTGTACCCAAAAATTTTCCCTCTCATTTTATCAAGATTCTCCTCACAAGACTTCTTGGATTCTAGATCAGATTAGGGTTTGCTCAGCTCAAGACATTTCCTTGCATTGTTGGCCTGAAATTAGGGTTTGGGTTTGCACAAGGATTTTTGGACTTCCAATGCCTCATGTGACTTTCATACTTCATGTTGGACCCCTAAGATTTCCCATACCAAGTTTCAAGCCTTGAATCAAATTTTTGCCCAGTCAATTGGACAGTTGACCTAAAAATCAACTATATTGGGGAAAAAGTCAATTGTGGCCAATTTATAGTCAAACCTCATAATTTTTGATCCACATCAACATTATAGAATTATATGAACCATTTGATCAATTTTGGACCACAACTCCTCAAGAAATTTGATCAGATCATCAAAAGGGCAAAATGGTCAAAAATAGGGTTTTTTACTGTAGAAGGGCAATTTCTGATTTTTCACCTAGCCAATGGAAAATTGAGTTCAAGCATGATTTCAAGGACTCAATGGCACCATCTTTACCTAATCACAAGGTTCAAAAGATCTCAAATGCATTGGATTGACAGATGAATTTTCCAGTCAACTGATCAAAAATCAACTGTACACTGAAAAGTCAAACATTGACTTTTTGGTCAAAATCAAGTGCCAAGGGTCATTTTTCATCAATATGTGTCCAAACATGAAACTTGTTCACCAAGAAACCTAATTTTGGAAAGTAGGGTTTAAAATGGAAAATTTTCATAACTTAGAAATTTTCTAAGTTATAAAAATTTCTTATTTTTTTTCCAACTTTTCCCAACTTTTTCACCATGATGCAATTGGATTCAAAGAAAACTTCCAACATGAAAGTTGTAGTACTCCACAAAATCTACAACTTTGATTCACAAAGTTTTCCCAAAATATGCTTGGATATCAAGTTATGATTTTGTGAATAAGGGTCCATAAACTTTTTAACTTAGTGAAAGTTTGCCCTAGTTTAGGCAGATTTTTGACCTAACTTCATGGAAAATTTTCACCTAGTTCCAAGTGGAATCTCAAAATTCATTTCAAATATGGATTGTAGAGCATGTTACAAGCTTTCCAAAATGTCCAAGAACTCTCCAATATCATTTATGGTTAGGGAGAATCGAAGGAAAGAAAATGGAAAATCATCACTTTTGTCCAAGGCATTTTTCACATTGATTCAAGTTGCAAATCAGTTTGGATCATGCTTGTACTTGAATTACAGGTTCTAATCCTTTTTACACTCCAAAATTGAATGCAAATACAATGGTTAATGACATTGTTTTGATCTTTGAAGCTTTGTACAAGGGTTTAATCCAATAATGGCATAAAGGTAACAATGCTACTTTGATAAAGTTCACTTTTACCAACTTTGTTTATCTTGAGCCATGGACCTAACCTCTTGCTGCAAACAAAGTCCATAAATATCAGGCAAAGTTCACCAACTATGCTCAGACCTCAAGCTAGCCTGTACAGGCTTTGAGCTTTGTCAACTCACTTTTGCTTCAAAAGCAAGTAAGCTTGTAAAAAGTCCATAACTTGAGTATCTGTTAAAACCAATCTTGGATATCATTTCAAACAAGTTCAGCATATTGTACCAAGCAAGAAACATGAATTTCCAAGCTCTCAAACACCCTCTAACACAGAACCCTATTTCTGCCCAAAACAGGGCAACTTCTGCAAACACCAAGCCACTTCCATATTCCCTCGTGCATTTTGCTTAGAACCACTTCAGACACATTCCATACATCACACCTAAACTATCCAAGCCATTGTTCAGCAACTGTAACCTCATTTTCAAGCTTCATCATTTTCAATTTCTGAGTTTGCAGGTTGATTTCTACAAGGAGATTCAAGCCATTTCAAAGCAATCTGAGCATTGGGAAAGCTTGAGGGAACTTCAAGCAAGCTCACAAGTACATCAGGCCTCACTTAAAGTTGCTACATTGCCATAGCCAAACTCAACTGAACAAGGTAACTTTCAGAGTTCTATCTCCTTATTTAGGCATCATTAGGCTTAGGTTTGTGAAGCAAAAATGTAGTCCTTAAGTTCCTTGAGCTGTACATATGCGTAGATTTCATTTATATTAACTGAGCTAGGAGAATTTTGATGTTGAAGTTGCTAAAAAAACTAGGTTAAAATTTAGGGCCACTGAAATTCTCTCTGTCCTTTGAGAGTTAGGTCACAAAATGGATATGGTTGGAATCGTGATTAAAAATTCTATAACTTTTATGTTGTAAGTTTTTGATTTCATGCAAGCATGAGCAAGAACAGATTTCAAGCTCAGAAGTGCGCGCGAAGAAGACAGAGGCCAGGGACGAAGTCGTTTGGGCTTGGCGCACCTGGGCCTGGCTTTTCCTACTTTTGACACCCCCTTCTTTACTTCTGCACCCCCCCCCCCCTTTGCATTTTCTTTTATTTTTTTTATATTTCTTGCATATTTCATATTTCTGACTTTATTTATTTTTTTCTAAACATTTAAAATCACAAAAAATATTTTCTTTATTTTTGGCATTTTATTTTATTTTTTATTTTATTTTTTTTGCATAATATTTAGTTTATTAGGTTTAATACTTTTATTTTCTTAAATAAATTTGTAAAATAATTTGAAAATAGCTAACATTTTTATTTTTATTATTTGTACACTTAAAATAATATTTTCATACCATATTTTATTTTTTAACATTTTGGTATATATTTTTATTTATTTTCTTGTACATAAATGAAATAAATAATAATAGAATATATTTTTTCTTTTAAAAGCAAAATTAGGGTTTTCACCCTTTCAAAAATAATTAGTTTATTTTTCTTTTTTAGGACATTAAATAAATTCATTTTTACATACATAAAACAAATACAAAAAACATTTTTGCATATTTACATTTTATTGCATATTTAAGTATTTTCTTATTTATTTATTGTATATAAATTCAATTGGGTTGTAATAGTAAACTAGGGTTTTATTTTGTGCAAATACCCCCTATTCAAACTTGTATCCCCCTCCCCATAATAATGTTGTAATAGTCTAGATTTACTTTACGCATTTTATTGCTTTCATATACCATGATAGTAAACTAGGGTTTTGTATGAAAAGACCAAAAATCAAAACAAATAGCATGACTAAACACAAGACAAAAATGCATGAAAAATGACAACATATTGCACACAAGCATCTCTAGGGTTTCACCCACTTGTTGCCTTAAAATGGCCATGGTATACATGCTAGGTATCTTGGCAAAATCAAATAAAAACAAAAGATCATAGTCCCTCGATGACGCTATCTTGGTTGCATATACAAAGATGATCTTAGTCCCTAAAACTTGCTAAGATACTTGGCAATATTGTTATCATGGTCATACGATGACCCACGCCCGTCTCGTTTAACATCCAAAGATACGGTTGTTTACCAAATACAATGATAAAACAACAATGTCAAAGGAATAAAAATGTGTAGGAAAGACTTTTGAGTATGGTAGACAACTCCTAGTTACTTGATCTCTTTCAAACAATCTTTGCTATTTTCAAACAAACACACACACAATTTCAAAACATTTTCCAAACAAACTTTTAAACATTGAAACATTTTTTAAAATACAAACATCTTTGTATACATTCTTTAAACAAGAATCATTACAAAGGTTGCCTAAACAAAGGCTTCTTTTCAAAATACTTTCAAAACTACACAAAGCACCATTTCAAACAATTGAAAAGCAAAAGCAAGTGATCTAAAACAAGTAACTAAGAGCCCATGGAAAACCATGGATGAAAAGGGTGCTAGCACCTTCCATTTTCATAATCTACCCCCCGAACTCAAAAACAATCTCAAAGGTCTTTCCTGTGTTTTTTTACCTTTCCTTTTGGATGAAATAAAAGTCGGTGGCGACTCTTGATAAACCGAAACATTTGCGAACACAAACGCAAAACCTCAAGTCAGTTCTCCCACCGCATCACACTATCACACGACCTCGCGATCAGTGGGGGAATCCACGACGAGCAGAAGCACCTCACGAGCATACTCCTCGTAGGATTGGCTATCAATGCCCACGAATATCACGGAGTCTTTGTGGCCCCGGAAAGATCGCTTTCATATCCTTCTAGTCTTGCAGAGGAAGTCATCCAAGTAGGGGATCACGTGCGGGTCCCCACTACTTAGTAGGACCTGATAGTCTCTATGTTGGGCCTGCTTGACCAGCCAAATGAGGAGACATTGGCCCAGCGCTGAGGGCTATAAATACCCTCTCTTGCGAGAGGGTTAGGTATTGAACGTTTCTTACTCACATACTTGTTCGCTCATTCCAGAACTTACTTTGGCATCAGAGTATCTTACAGGTACTCCCATCTCACTCTCAACTTTTGCTCGAGCTAGCTGTGACGGTCCATTCTGATCAGGTACGATCAGATGTCAATCTCCAAAATCCACAAACATAATCCAATTCTTCAATGTGAAACCACAAACAAACTTCTTAAAAAAATTAGAACCCCTTAATGTATCTAAAAACTACCACTCACACTCCCAATTAGAATTGAACAACCACAACAATGGATTTTTGGCTAACGGATGAAGGTGAAGCTTTCTTGAAGAATCTCACATAAATATTGTTTACACTCAAGAAATCAACTTTCTAAAGAAGTTTTTCAAAGACTGTGAGAGAATACAAAACTCGTTGTCAGAAATGAATGATTTTTGAAAATGTGCATTGTTATTCTAGAGAGAGAGATTTTTTTTTATACGTGTTAGAGATAAGACAAAAAATTAAGTAAAAAATTAGAAATATGATTTGAGTTATAAACAAAAATTATGATTTGAATCAAATGAAAGAATGACTTGACTCAATATGATAAAATCAAGATTTGACATTTTGATTTGAGTCATGAATTGCATTGTTTATTCGAGTCAAGCAAAAATATGACGTAAGTCACAATTCCAGAAATGAATTCCAAAAGTTTGAGTACATTCATGATTTGAGTCAAACATGACTATGACTCGAGTCAAGATGTTTTTGATTTGAGTTAGACAAAACCTTGAATCGAGTCAAGCCTTCTAGCGCCAAAACTCCAAAATACACATATATGCATGTCGAGTCAGACAAGGTTGTGACTCAAATCAAGCTTGACTAAATATCCTTTTTTGTCTTGTATGTTGTATTCATGGTTCATTTTAGTTCTTTAACTTAATAAAATATCATTCGAATCTTTAATTATATAAAATGAATCACGTAATTCTTTTCTGTTTATTCTATTAGTCAAAGTCATATTCATTAAAACTATGTAGTACTGACGTGTAATGTCATGTGGTTTAGACCATTTTATTAACTAATTTAGCGACAGAAAAATCCATCATTAAAATATTTTTGGATTTTAATTATTAATCTTAATCTTATTTCTCAAACCCAACCCTAAAAAAATTCAAAACCCACAAAATAAAAAATAAAAAATAAAAAAAAGGTTGCCTTTCATGTTCTTAACAATCATAAAAGAATGATTGGGTACTCAATGAGTAAAAATAAACAAACACTTGGAATCAAACTAAGAATCCTCGTATCAAATTAATAGACCAAGTTAAATTATTTTTTCCACTAATTTTAATTTTAGAAAAGAGTTAGAGAGAGTACAAGTACAAAAATGGAGGCTTAGTTTTTCAGATTTAACTTTAGTGTATGGATAAATTAACATAGACGTATTTATAAGTTTTTATTTGCATGAATGATTAATATTCAAGTGGGTAACCATTAATAAAAAGAAAGATTTAAAAGTTAGGGCACCGACTATAAATAATTTTACACTGTTATCTAATTAAAATTTATAATTTTACTATATTATATAATTTATTCAAAAATATATGAAACATAACCTTATAAGTGTTGTATTTGTCATATTACAACTTATTATAATTTTTTAACCATACATATTACAACATATTTATTGAAATTTAGAAGAGTGGTCTTTTCGTATGTGAATAAACATTCACATCACATCCATATATATTTCAATTCTTAGTACAAAGAGAAGTTCCATCTGCTGTGTAAATTGTACAACCAATCGATGCAAAACAACAGTTGCATGGTGGACTGAGGTGTTGATTTCCTGAAGAAGGACAAATCATGTATGCAGCTGAATCGTCACAAAATTGGGGGCAAGCTTCAACAATTTTCAGATTGCCTTCCAAAAGAATTGCACCTGAATCATAAACACCAAAGTTATATTTTATAAATATATGAGTTTATTTTTTAGTTTTAGAAACAACAAAAAACTCAAGTAAGTAATCTCATCCAAGATAAAATTCAACTTAGTGTAATATATATAATATTATACTAATTTCTATACAAATCATACGATAAATTGTTAAAAGTATTTAAAAGTAGAAGAAACAAAGAGAAACCAAAACATTTAGTTGAAAGGAAGAAGATAACAGATGGGTTCAAAGATATACCGAAAACGATGACAAGAAGGATAGTCTCAACCTTTAAAGCCATGTTTCTTTGCAACACTAGTGAAACTTATGTCTCATATTTATAGCACCAAAAAACAATAACATACATATATGAAAGGACTCGTATGTTTTTGTTCTTTTGTTTAGTTTGTCTTCTTATAGAGCCTTGTAATCCTGGTATTTTATTAATCAAAATCTTGTTTATTCATATGTTGGTTGTTTATTTTTTGAAAATTTTATTTGATATTAATATTTTGTAGATAAAATTAATTTAAAATTTAAGTTATTTTTAAAATAAATAAATACAAAACATATCATATTAAAATATTTAATATATTAGGTATACAAATCACCTTTTTTCTATATATATATTCAACATTTTATTAATTTATCGTTGATATGAAACTAATCATTATTTAAATTTAATATTTTAAGTCAATCATTTTCAATTATAATTTGAAAAAAAATTGAATAGTCGTATTTGTTTATATTTGACTCTGAAAAATCTTAGATGCTTGTAGAGGAAAAAGAATAGCAATACTTAAATACATGTTTTCACTAAAAGTCAATTTAAAGCCTTAAATATTCCAACAAGGAAGCAAATTCAATAATAGTGTTCTCACTATGTGTAGCATAAGTGAAAGGTGGACCATGTTAGATTTATTTAATATTTTATGGGTTACAATCAATTATTATTCAGTTTGTGAAAAATCGGTCAATCGTGATTTTAATGAGGTGTATAAATATTTTTTTTTATTGGTTAAGTGATTTTTTTAATTAAAGTTGAAATTTAATTGGTGTGAGCAAAAATGTGAGCTTTAATCCTTGATCCATAATGGATAGATATTAGGATTATATATATTATTTGACTAGGTTCTCTTTGTAATCACGAAATCAGAAACATAACTGACGACTCTATAACTTGTCTCATTGAGAGTTGTGAACGGGAGTGTGAGTTACAGAGAAAGATCTAGTCATTCATCTTTTCAGGATTTGAATCAAGGTGACAATAACGACAACTCTTATTCTCAATCATATATACAACAAGTAAGTATTGATATTCTAATTTTATATATCGATTCTTAATTTTTCCGTTTATATTTGATATAAGAACTTAGATTATATGAATTAAGACTCAATTGTTTATCATTAATATTTGATTATAAATTGAGGGTTCAAATTATTTTAATTCAATCTTGAATTGAACAATTGTCGTTATTGATAATGATGATGCCGAGAGGTATTGGGAAATTCAAATTTTTTTTAGATAACCACTTTTTTCAAAAAAAAATTCTCAAATAACCATACTTTCAAAAAATTTACTAAAGTAACCACTTTTCAAACAAAAAAAAATTACCACACAGAGGAGGCGCCACTCTGTGTGACACATGCATACAAATTAAAGAGGAGGCGCCACACTGCATGACTTGTCCTCCTGTGTAATGCCATCCAGTGTGGCGTATGCATGCAATATTAAAGAGGAGGTGTCACCTTGTGTGACTTGATAGTTATATTTTATATTAATATTTTATATTACATAATGCATGGATACATTTTTTCTGGACGTCACCTCAACCTAAACGGGTCCCAGTATGACATAAACGGCCCCGCCTTTGCCTCACCTCTTACCTAACTCTTCTTTGTTGATTTTCTTGAGGTGTTTGGGGTCTGTTCTGACTTGCTCGATGATGAGGTGCTTGATGTGATGGTCCTGGTACATCAGGATCATACATATCATCGTTTATTTCACCCCACAGTGTTGTGCTTCCAAAGAGATCGGTGCTCGTGTTGTTGAAGTTTGGTCTTGTTGGCTAGGATATGTGTGGGTGGGGTGGTTAATAGTATTGGGATGTTGAATCATGTTGGAAACGAAGCAACGGTTCTTGTGGTGTATGAAATTCATATGATGGTTGGGTACTTCGATAGTGTGATGTTTGACTGTATGTAGGTTGGATGGTATGGTAGGAAGGAGATGTATCATATGTGTCTTTGGTATTGTGGTAGGATGTTGAGGGTGCATATTATTGATGGTGGGTTGGGTCATTCTCTTGGTATTGTGTTTGTGTGTGTGGTATAAATTGATGACAAGTTTGGTTGGATATGGTGGTGTATAGTTATTGGGTTTTAGTGGGTTGACATTGTTGTTGGGTTTGGTATTGATGAGGGGTTAGATGTTGAGCGTATGATGCAGCTCTTTGGCATGGGTCAATCAAATACGTCTCATGAGACAGAAACAAATTTCTTGAAACCGATGTGTACCATGTCAAATATTGGAGAGTTGGTTTTAAGTCATATTACGAGATCGACACCCTTAGGACCAAGTCACGTCGATGCCTCCATTGACGACATTGATTTTTAACGAAGTCTCTCAAATCATTAAATCCCCAGTGGTCGTCAACTCTGAGTAGATGTCATTGTCCCAAACATGTAAGGGGTTTGGGATACTGTTTACCATGAAAATTGGTAAACAACCGCTGATCTTCCAAAAAATGTTATTTTGGTTACTTACAGGATCGATCAGTTTGATCCTAGGACATATGCTAAGTGTTTTTTGGGGTTTGATAGTAAATCTTAACATTGTTAATGAACAAGTTCGACTGGACACTAAGAATAAAGTCTTGGATAGAATTAAATGCACAGGACAAAGGTGAAAACTTGGTAAAAACACAAGTAAAGTACAAGATAAAGCAAATTTATAGTAATTTAAAGGGCTGTAAAGGTAAAGTTTGCAAAAGAATGTTAAATGGAAAGGATTGCAAAGAAATGTAAAGACTTTGATTGTAATAAAGTATGGTGATTCAAACATACATTCTCAATATTCTTTCTCTCACAACGGGTACTTGAATAAAATTGAGTGACTTGTACAATGAGTTGAACACACGGAATTCTACACAAAATTCCTATATTTATATTGATAATAAGTAACTGTCAAATAGTTGCTTCGTTCCAGGATGAGGACAAGTGTCCACTGCATGCTCTTAGACCCCTATCTTCACGCCATGTTGCATTTCCTAACTGCCAAATGAACCGTCTTTCCCTCCTTTCTTCATATTCAAATCCACTTGCTGCTGATACAAGAGCTTTTCGGTCGAAACTATCTTTAACTTAGAAAATTTTCTAAGTGTTTTTCCTTCTTAGCAAGGATGACTTTGACACAACTCCTTTCACAAGCTCTTTTGTCGAAGTGTCTTCAGCTTATATTTCTTCAATCTATTTTTAGCCAATAAGACCAATATATGTGAGTGTCGAATTTAGGAGCTAACAAATTACCCCCAAGAATGTCAATTTCGACACAAGAAGAAATAATCATTCTTTGATGCCTTTATTCGACACCTGTCCATTTCTTGGTCACATAAGTTTACAGTGAACTTTTCGTCTTCTACCAACCACTGCTGACATTAGAGCCATCATTACGCTTTTTCCAATATGTCACTATCAGTCATCCGCTACACGCTGCCATAATGATCATTATCCCTATAATATAGGAAAGCATGGCAAGCATTCCCTTCACTTGTCTATACAACCACTTCAAAGATCACCACGTTTCCCAGTCACTCTGCAGCATTAAATGACTTTGAGGGAAAACACTCTTCCCTGGCTTCTATAAATAGCCACGAACATCTCCCTTTGGAATTTTTCCAAACGTCTGATATTCTTTGTCTCTTTGCATTCAAAAATAAACCTCAAGAACTTCATCTCTTTCACAATCTTTCTACCAATAAAGCCATGGCCTTTCTTTCAAATTATCCAAATAACCTAAAGACAGCAGACACTTCTGATTCACGACAACAACTAGATGTTTTCCCAACCAACTCCGTTCCTGCTTCGTCTGGGGAACGAAGGTTCGTTCCTGAACCTATGACCAAAGAAGAACGTGATGCATACAACCTACATCTACTCATTCCTATCAGGTATTATTTACAAATGTATTCTATGTCCGGTCCGTTGTCTGTGTGTTTTGAAAACCCTAAAAAAACAATGACTTTTTCCCAACTCACCCTAAACTCAAACCCAAAGGTTGCACAAAGAAGCCTAGAAATGAACTCGAAGATGCAACGCCTGTCAACCAACAACATTCCCAGACAAAGGAGGATATAAACCTTCAGTTCATGAACAAAGGGAATATAATATTCAGGTCTTGCCCTAGCCTGACCTCAGAATACTCAGAGTGGCTGGTTAAGATGGAAGCAGCTTAATCCTAAATCTGGGAAGATATGGAAATTTATGACCTAGTCATGTTGTCGAAGACTGGGTTAGTTTATTGTCCTCTTATGTTGGTGTCCTCTTTGTATTTCTGGGACAACACACACTACACCTTCCATTTACCTTGTGGAATGGCGACACCCACTCTCTTTGATATTTCATCCATCATTGGCCTTCAACCAATCGGTGATTACTTTGACCCTGATGATATGTCTGAAGACACCATTGGATTTTCATCCATGATACCTACCTATACCACATTCATCAACCACTTCCATGATAAATCAACTGATACTGTCTCTGAAGTGGAACATGTAGCTTTCTTAGCTTTATGGTTATCCCGTTTTGTTTTCTGCACTAAGTCACTCCAAGTGACAGAGAAGATGCTTACTCTGGCCACTCAACTTCATCATGGCTACAACCTCTGTTTGGCTGAATTAATTCTGGCCAACCTTTATGAGTCCATCAGTAATGGTGTTACTCAACTCAAAGTTATAGGAAATAGAGCAAGCCTGCTTCTTTCTGGCCCATTATGGATTCTCCAACTCTAGCTTAATGCCACTTTCGAATCATTTCTTCCTCAGAAGAACATAATTAATGAGAAGGCTCCAAAAATTCTCATCAGGAGGGTCGAAGGTACCATATTGGCTCTATTGACTCCAACAAATGAAGGCCAACAATTCCAAAAGGCTTTTACCAGCTTCGTGATAATGTTTGCAAAGCGAAAAGAGTTTGTTTCGACCATGGCTCCATTTGCTAATCAAAAGGTTGGTCCAGCATGGTTTACTTGACCATATCCCTCAATTGAAGATCATGTCGAGGAATATGTGGTTGTTTGGAGTCCTTTCCACGTCCAAGGATTATGCCACTGAGATTCAAAAGTTCCAAGAATCAACTTAGCTTGATCTCTTACCATCCGAACCTTGTTTATCGCCAGTTTGGCATTATTCAATCGCTCCTGTTGTACCCCAAAAATTTTCCTCCCATATTTCTCAAGACATTTCAAGAAAGATCCTCAAGTTGCTCAAGGAAGTCCAAAGGTTGACCAGACAAGCCCTCTCCTAAGGCAGTCTACCTCAAATTAGGGTTTCATGTTGCATCAAGATACTTGAGTCCAAGGGGTCCCAAGTGCTCACCATTGTCCTAATATGTTCTCAAGTTCATCCATGTCAAGTTTCAAGCCTTGTAGAGGAAATTTGCTCAGCAAATGCTCAAAGGCCATAAAATCGAATGTGCTAGGGCAAAAGTCAATTGTGGCCTACATACAGTCAAACTTCAAGATTTTTGGTCAACATACTCATTGTTAAGTATATTTCATCATTTTATCAAGGGTTGATCATGATTCATCCAGGATTGTTCACAATTCATCAAGAACCAAAAGTTGTTAAATTAGGGTTTTACAAGAAAAGTCAACTCAACTTTGACCAAGCATAACTTTCTCATACTTTATGAGAAATGACCCATCAAAAGCTCATTTTTAAGATGATGCAATTCTCTACAATCAATCTTCATCTCCCAAGTTCAAAATATGCACTCACAAGAAGTTATGAATTTGGACATTATATGTCACTTTGAAAAATCAACAAACACATCTTTTTTGACAAAGCTTCATACATGAGCATGGAATATCAAATTGAGATGGGAACAAAAGGGTTACTTAGAGGACATCTCAAGCTTTCTAAAAAGTCCAATAACACCTTCAAAGAGTCAAAATTGAGGAAGTTATGCATTGGTGAAGTTGACCTTTTTTGCAAAATTGCCAAAAGTCAACTATGTCTCAAATTGTAATTTTTGCCAAATGGGCCCAATCTTTTACACTTGTTTTGAGCTGGCACCATGGTCCACGAACCCTAGCCTTTGCCACTTGTCATTATCTTTTTTTTATTATTTATTTTGATTTTTATTTGAATTAAATCAATTTAAATCAAAACAAATCATAGAAAATCCAAAATATTTAAATCTCAAGATTTGGTACATGTTTCCGGTCTTAAATTCTAGCTAGCATAAGATTGAATTCGTGTAAAGGCTTGGAATGATTTTCAAGTGTATTAAATCTAAATCAAAAGCATTGATGAAGGAAGATTGTGATCATATTGGCAACCCTAATTCATTCCTCAGTACATAAGGATCATTTGCAGACCTAAAGCAAGGCTAGAGAGAGGCGTGAGAACCAGAACCAAACTTGAAAAAAACAAGAAAAAGTGTTGAATCAAATTCCTAGTTGCAAGCAATTACAGGCCTTCCTGACCATCCCAATCAATTCCTGGGAGTGTAGGCAAGTGAAACCAACCAAGAACAAGCATTTCCAGGCCCTGGAACTCGTTGTAAGTCATCCATGATATTAATATATTTTTGAAATCGAATTGCATCATTCTGTTATTTATAGCACGAAACAATCATAGATTATTGATCCTTAGAACATTTGCAAGCTTTCTGTAATGTTTAATTGCATTTATATGGACTGTATGAGATTCCACCATTGCTAGGGTTTTCTGGTTCGATTTGGGATCTTTGCCTACAGGTGAAATTGGACCATGGGAGGAGTACCATTGTGTTCAGCAGGTCCAGACGAAGCTATTCATGGCTTTAGTTTTGATTTATCTTGCCTATAGTTGATTTTGAGAATATGCAGGCTTGTAGCGACGGACAAATGTCCGTAGGTAAAAGTCTGGGACTTTTTACCAACGGATCAAGGACAGGGATGATGGCGTGGCATCCCCTTACTCGTCCATTTGAAAATTCGCGCGCATATTTCTTTATTTCGCTTGCTTATTATATAATAATTACTATTTATGTTATATACAACAAAAACAGCTAGCGCGGTTGGTTACAGGTGTTTACAGTGATTTCTGGTAAACAACCGCTAGTCCTCCAAACTATCGAATAATCTTACTGACTGTTATTCAATCTCTCTGGTAACTCGCAGGATCGACTAGATTGATCCTAGGATGTATTGGTCATTAGGGTAACTCTCATGATAGAATTGGTATTCATGGTTGGTATTTGGAATGTCGTGTAGGTGCTTAACTTACTTCGATTACTCTATTAAAATATAAAGGCATGATCAAGTAAATGTGCGCGAAACCAAATTGCATGAATGAAGTTCAATTGTAAAGACATGTAAAAACTGCATAAAAACATGTAAATGACTTCGAAGCATAAAAACATGTAATGTAAAAGATTCTCTGGAACGTAAAAGATTCGAAATATGAAGAAAGCGTTTAAATGCAAGAAAACAGTAAAATGACTTTAAGTGAAAAAGGTGTTCGAATGATAAAAGCTTAAAGATAAAGGCATGAAATGTACAACAATTTCTGAAATGTAAAGTATTTGAAGTGAGAAGAAAGCATTTAAAGGTAAGACATTAGTAAAAAGACTTCGAATGAAAACATTTTAAATGCAAAAGCTTGTGAATGGTATTGACATGAAGATAAAAGAAAGTACTGGAAATGATAAAGAGTTTTTATTAAATCATAAACACTTGGTGTTATCATACGTACATTGCTCGTGCATTCGTTTCCCTAGCCATGTGGTAATTTGAATGTTTACTGAGTTTTTTGTACAATAGATATGACACACGAAATCCTAATGCTAAGACTTCTATTTATACTACTTCGACCATAACGGTCTTGCTATAAGATTCTGCCACGTTCAGAACATGCAGAGTAATGCCTCTCTCTTGCTTCCACGCGTCTTCGAATGCTCCAGCGCATATATTTCAAATTTCAAACATCCCGCTTGCATTTGAATTTCAAATGTTTTGGCACTTCTTCGCTTCGAACGCATTTCTTAGACACAACTTTGTTATCATTTCGAGACTTCTTTAAATATATTCTCCTAACTGTCACTCGAAGCTCCAAGCTTTGATATGCCCATTCGAAGCACTGCTTCTACCATTTTGAAACATGACGTTTTGTTTCATTTCAATCGAAACGTCCAATTTACTTTGCTTCTAATAATATCACCAAAATCTTCAGCCAACAAAATGCCCCTTTAAAATATGTATTTCGATTCCTTTGAGAAATACTTATTTTAAACATATACACAAGATTTTGATGCGACCTTCGAATCATCGTAACATTTATTGCATATGACTCCAGTCACGTCAATCACAACGCTTTTCAGATTCCTTAACCGCCTTGAACCATTTCACAGCATGGTGCAGTTACAAAACAATGATTAATATTTAATCACTCCTATTACGAATATTAACTTTACGCCACCTCTTCATCAAACCAACCCACGACTACCACGTATCACAATCTTTCTCAGTGGATGCTTAAACTTCCACACTATAAAAACCCATCAACTTAGTCTTTTCTTTTCTTCCCACTTTTTGAATCTTTTCTCCATCTTTTCTCACCGAAACCCTAAACTTCCAACATTCTTCCAACAATGTCTTCTTCAACTTCATCTCAACTAAAAAAGGCTTCCAAAAAGAAAGGAAAGACCACAGGAACCACAATGGAAAGCAAGGTTGGCACCTACCAAGGTCAATCTGTCCTTGTTCCCCAGATGATCTCAAAAGAGAAAGAAATGCTTTATGCATCCCAGGTACTAATTCCTACTAACGCTGCTGGCAAGAGGTTAGCTTTAATGGGCCCTCTTACAGTTTTTGAAATTTTAAAAGACACCAGAAAAATTTTCCCAGTTTGTTACAATTTCAAACCTCTGTTTAATAAAATGGACGCCCCTAAGACAATAGAGTCTTCTGGTTCAAACCCCGTGGAAAATCCAATCGTTCCTCCTAAGGACCCTTTTGTACTAGATTATGTAAAGAGTAACTTCAAACCGTTTCGATCTTGCCCCACCTCCGACACAGCTTATCATAAATGGTTTAATAAGGTAGAAGCTAAGAAATCCCAGCAATGGGAAGAATTAGGTATCTACAACTTGATTAAACTGTCGAAACTAGGTTTTACTTATAGCCACCTATTGTACCCCAAAATTTTCCCTCCCATTTTCTTCAAGATTTGCTAAGAGCATGCTTCAAAATCTCTCAAGGGTTGCACAGTCCAATTGCCTCCTAACAGTCAAAAATTAGGGTTTTGGTTCTGGCAAAGAAGTTGAAGTTTCCAAGGGTCCAATCAAGTCCTGCATGCCTACATACATTGTCAAGCATCCTCATGCCAAGTTTCAAGACTCACAGCACAAAATTGCACAGTCAAAAACCCTAATTGCTTCACAGTCAACTGCAGGGGCAAAATGGTCATTTGACAGTCAAAAGTCAAAAATTTTGGTCAACATCTTATTTTGAAGCCATAAACATCATTTGATCAATTCTTGATCATGATTCTCAAGGCATGGCTCAAAAAGTCTCAAGATGCAAAAGTTTCTATTTTTGGACAGTTGGAAAAGTCAACTGCAAATTGACCAAGGCATAACTTCCACATGGTTTATCAGAAAAATTCCATCCAAATCTCATTTTGAAGAGAATGACATTTCCTACAACTCATCTTCACACTTGAAGTCCAATAAATGCTCTCACAAAAAGTTATCAATCTCAACATTATAGGTCATTTTCAAAAGTCAACAAAAAGGCACTTTAAGTCAAAGACCATAACTTGAGATTGGTAAATCAAAATGACATGGTACCAAATGCATTGGTTAGAGGACTTCAAGAACTTTCCAAAATGTCCAAGAACATGATTAAAGCTTAAAAATTGAGCAAGATATGCCTTGTGGAAGTTGGGAAATTTTTGGGAATTTTGAAAAGTCAACTTTGCTTCAAATGCCTCAAAATTGCTAATGGGCCTCAATTTCTTCCATGAATCATTACCCAAAGGCCATGCACGACCCATTGACCTAGAGGGGAGTTATTTTCTTATTCTTAATTAATTAATTGAATTTTTAATCCTATTTATTCATTTAATTAAAATCAATTATGAGAAAAATACTAAACCATGTGCTTCAAATCTTTTTGTGCATAGAATTCACTCAATATTTCGTGCACCATTCAATAAGGAAAGATTCAATATGATTGGCAATGATTGGCATAAGAAAGGCATGAAAAAGATTGAAAAAGATTGGATTAAAAATCAAATATTGAATCATTAACACAAGGGTTTTGGGCTTGGTTTTTTAACCTAAATTGCTTCAGATACATAAGCAGAAGTTAACCTAATCCTAAAAAAAGGAAAAACGGCTCAAGAGGCTGCCTACCAATTTGCAAAAGTTGATTAAAAATTGAAATTTGAAAACATAGTTGCAGTGTGATTCAAAGCTCAAAAAGTATTCCAAACGCTTGCTGGGACCTTCCTGAACGTGTCTCAATACCTTTCCAGTCTCCACGCACAAGGAATTGGTAGAACCATGTTGCACTTCTTCATAAAAAATTCATAATCGTGTTTCCATTTACATGCATTATTTGTGATTTTTAACTGTTGATTTACACTAACATGACCATTCTGAAGCTAATGGTACCATTCAATTGAAGAATGGTTGCCTAAACAGAAATCCACCATGAAAGCTTTTTAGGGTTTCTGAAGCTCCAAAAGAGGGGTTCCTTCATCTGGAAAAATTGGACAATCAAAGTGATACCATTAAAATCGTGACATCCAGACGATTCGATTCCACACCTCGCGCCCTTTTTCTTTTTAGCCATGCTCTAATCGCTATTATTGCAGGTTTGGTTTAGTGGGGGTTTAAAACCCCCGCTATTTGCTTTTATTTTACAGGGAAAGAGGAAGATGATGCATATGTGTCATAACATGATGGGACGATTCAAACATTCGTGCGTTTTTTTTGTGTTCTACCAATAGCGTTTGTTCTCTCTCATAATAATCACGCTCCATATTAATATCAAATACGCGCGTTGGCTCAGCTGGTTGGTGTGTTGTCCTTCAGGTATTGGGACCTGGGTTCGATTCCCAGGTCCCCCACTTATTCAATAATTTTTCCTCTAACGCGTTCCTATGCAGTATGCCATCCAAGGACCATCATGCGTCCTCACCATCTAGCTTGCCACGCGCCCAGAAGCCTCAATCTGATGGCCATCACAAGCAGTCCACCAGGTACACTGGTCAAACATCCCACACACAAGCGCCAGAAAGTCAAAAAAGCCTCATTCTGATGGGCCAAAATTCCTCAAATCACACCTCCAAAAGGGCCTGATACCCCTCCTATGGTTTGCATTATTTTGATTTTTTTTCTATTTGATTTCTTTTAATTCTTTTTAATGCTTAATTATTTCTTTTTATTCCCTAAAAATAATTTTTCATAATAATAATACAAAAAAAATCAGAAATCACAAAAAAATAAAAATATGTTTTATTTAATATTTAATGCATTAATATTTTGTAAATAAATATGTAATTAATTAATTAGAGTGAATTAGGTTTAAACTTAAATATTTTTCTTTAACAAATTAAAAATAATTTAGAATTAGGGTTTCTAATAATAATTAATTTTCTTTCTTTATTTCCATTAAATACAAAAAACATAAAAAATAACTTCTTTCCTCATTAAATAATTAATTAACTTTCAATTTTAATTCAATTTCTTTAAAGGGTCCAACGCCCTCGAACACTCGATTCCAATTTCTTTTCGCACGCGTATTCTCATGTTTCATTTTAAATATTATGTAATTGCCCCCAAAGCTTTGTAATAGTAACTAGGAACTTATTTATTTTCCGCATTTTATTTAAAATCGGGTCTTTGTTAATTTGGCGATGTATAGACCCGCGCCTTGTAATAGCGTAGGACCTTTATTTTCCGCATTTTAATTTCCGCACCCTTAAACTGTTAATCACATGAAAGAATGAATGGCCCAAATAAAATCAAAGCGTAGCTCATCCAATGCATGATCAAGATAAATATAATTGAAAATGACACACAATTCACACACCACTCTTAGGGTACGCCTCACTGTTGCCTTGCCCCTCGAAACGTGGTCGTCGAGTATAGGACGTTTTAGTAAGTCCTTATGTCCATGAACATGGCATAAGGGTAGCTTCTAAGGTGTCCTACTATTTCTCTGGTGACCATACTGTCCCTACAAATGAATTGAGCCGAACACCTCCAACGGTGGTGCTACCTACCTCTCAATGGTGGGATGGCACTACCTTAAGGACATTTACACAACCTAATTCCTTAGGGTAGGTGGATGACTCATAGATACTTGCTCTAATTCAAAACAAATCAAAAACTCTTTTCGCACCGACACTTTCAAAAAGCTTTCAAAACAATTTTTCAAACACTCTTGAGGACTGATACAAGAGTCGATCTGAAATCTTTAAACGGAACTTTTTCAAACTCACTCACAATTGAAAAGCAAACCTTTTGAAAACACAAATGAGCAAGTATCTAAGAGCCCATGGATAACCATGGATAGAAAGGGTACTAACACCTTCCCTTTCTATAAATCTACCTCCCGAACCGAGAAACTATCTCATAAGGAATTTTGCTGTGCTTTTGTCCTGTCCATGTTGGAGAAAATAAAAGACGGTGGCGACTCTTGCTTCCGTGACATTTCGCGAACCAGCGTTAAACAGTCAGTTCCAGATCCACCGATCATAGAACTGGCGACTCTGCTGGGGACTCTTATAAAGTGAGGTGTACCTTAGGATAGTTCATAACTGTGTTTTCAATTGCTTTGACTTGTTTGCTTTATTATTGTGGGACTGTCTCGGGAGTTACATTGATCCTAACCCGGATCTGGGGGATACCCTGTTAGGTAGCATAAGCTGTGAGGGACCTATCCGGCGTAGACCGACATGGGTGAAGCAGTGGCTACGTTGGTGTGGCACCTTGGTCTGTACTGATATCCCTTGTGTCGCAACGAGGAGAATATGGGTCTTCTGAGGAGTCATTAAGCACCAACCGACCTTAGAACCTTAAATGACCCAACTTGGCCAATAGAACAGTAGCAGTATGCTACGCCCATTGAGGCTAAACTCTCGTGATGGTTTTGGCCGCAAGAAAAGATTGTGATGCTGGAGTTATGACCGATTGAGGGTAGTCAGTGATATTGGGATCCTATAGAACCCGGTTACTTCTGATAGGACAGGTCTGAACCAACAAACTAAAAGAGGGTAATACCTAGACCCCATGCTGGCCTAAACTCTAAGGGCTTGTCTTGTGTGACTTGTGTGCCTTATCATGTTTGCCTTTGTAAATATTTGTGGTGTGCTTTATCATAACATCATGCCATCATGAACATTGCATGCATCCTGCATAAATACTGACCATTTCAAAGACAAGAGGGTTTCACCTTTGCTCTGTTTTGTAGGACATCATGATGCCTATGCGAAGGAATACTATCCGGTTCAACTTTGTTCACCCACCTGAGTTGCTTGAAGAGTTGGTTAGCAGAATTCCAAATACTACTTCCTTCATCCAGAGGCATGGTTCTCTTCTCAGTTTAGTCACGGCAAAATGGGACCAACAGTTGATGAGTGTCCTGACCCAATTCTATGACCCTCTGTACCAGTGCTTCACCTTTCAAGACTTCCAGCTGGTCCCTACCCTGGAAGAGTTCTCTGATTTGCTTGGTATCCCTATCTTGGATCAGACTCCCTACACTGGTTGGGAAAAGACCCTCAGGCTTGAGGAGGTTGCTGCAGCTCTCCCCTTAACTCACCAAGAAGTAATGGACAACTGGGTGACTAGAAGCGGAGTTAAGGGTTTCCTAGCCAAGTTTCTGATTGGTAAAGCTAACAGTTTCTGGAATGACTTGGACTTTAGGGCATATGAAGACATCTTGGCTCTCTTAATATATGGTCTAGTCTTGTTCCCTAATCCTGACAACTTCATTAATGTCACTGCCATAAGGATCTTCATGTCTCGGAACCCTGTGCCCACTCTCTTGGGTGACATCCTGCAACAACTTTATGCTCGTACTGCCCGAAGACGAGGAACTCTGTATCCCTTTGTTGGTGAGGTGGTTTATTTCGCACCTCCCTAAGTTCGTGCTGAAGAACAAAGAAGGAAGAGGTTGGGCTCATAGGTTAATGTCTCTCACTGATAAGGACATCATTTGGACTCTCAGAGGTTTGGATAAGATAGCTGTTATTGATCGTTGTGGAGAATACCCTAACGTTCCTTTGATTGGTACCCAAGGAGGAATCTCTTATAATCCATGTCTAGCGCTCCGTCAGTTTGGAAGGGCCAGAAGAGCAGAGCCTCATGAGATGCTGGTGCCTCACCTCAGTTTTGAGTTTCAGGTGGATAGTGACGAGCTGCGTCGTAGGTTCATCAAGGCTTGGGACAGAATTCATAAAGCTGACCCACAAGAGTTGGGACCAAAGGCTTCTCTACCTATGGAGGCCTACTACAAATGGGTCCGCATCCGTGCTCAGAAGTTAGGTATGCCGTATGAAGCTGTCAGACCCATCATTCTTGAGTATCCTGACAAGGATGGGGTTCCTCCAACTATTCTCCCTCCTCAGATACCTACTGATTATGGGACACTAAAGAGGTCTTAGGCACAACTGCGAGAAGAACGGGATTCTTACCGGGAAAAGTTCAACGAGCATGAATTGAAGATCCAGAAGCTGATAAAGCAGTTGGAGAATGAGCAGGATCTGAATGACTACATCCGTACTGAGAAGAGAAGACCCTGGGATCAATGATGAACTTTGGATATTCTGTTACAGTTTTATTTCCCTTTTCAGTTTTTCCATTTTTTATGTAATGCCTAAGGGAAATCTGTTGAACAATTTAAATTTCAAAGTTGAATCTAATGAAGCGTGTTCCTTTTTGTTTACAAAGTTGATTCCCGATTGTCTTTGAAAACATAAATCATACGCATTCCATTCATCATGTGCATAGCAGGCACTCTTCTTTTCAGGTTGCTTACTGTTCTTCGCTGTTTATTTCAGCATCATGAACCCTGAATCATCTACCGAGCTGTCTATCAAGGCCCTTCAGGCGCAGAACGCACAATTTCAGGAGCTGATCATGGGTTTGGCTCAAGGTCAAGAAGAGCTGAAGGCTTTGCTCTTGAAGAAGGAGAAGAAGAAGAAGAGAACTGTTCTATTCAACACGGGCCGGAGGTTTGGTAACACGCTGCAAAATAAGGAAGCCGGTTCTTCTGTAGGCAAAGACAGTCCCCAGGGGGGAAGGGCTCCAAGTCCGGTGGTCTCAGACAACGAGACTGATTTTAATGAGGAGCAGTATCCTCCAGCTGAAGACCGGTACAAGCAGTTGGAAGACCGTCTGAACGCCATGGAAATTCAGCAGGTACCTGGTTTGGATTTCGGAGACTTGGGTTTATCTTCTGATGTGATCATCCCTCATAAGTTTAAAGCACCATCTTTCGTAAAGTATGACGGGGCGTCCTGCCCTAAGCTGCACCTCAGATCCTATGTGCAGAAGATTCAGCCGTATACAGTGGACAAAAACTTGTGGATCCACTTCTTCCAGGAGAGTCTTTCAGGGACTCATCTCGAATGGTTCTATCAGCTGGATGGAACCAAGGTTCGTAACTGGGAGGAGTTGGATACTGCTTTTTACAAGCAGTATCAATATAATGCCGACCTCGCTCCTACACGTACCCAACTCCAGGGTATGTCGCTAGGATCGGGAGAAGGTTTTAAGGAGTACGCCCAAAAGTGGAGAGACCTTGCTGGAAGGGTACAACCACCTCTGACTGATCGGGAACTTGTCGACATGTTCTTGGGGACCCTGTCTGGACCTTTCTTCAACCATCTAATTGGGAATTCCTCTGCTGGATTCACAGATTTAATCTTGACTGGGGAAAGAATTGAAGCTGGTATCAAGAGTGGGAAGATTCAAGAGGCCACACCTTCTGATACTCACAAAAAGTCTTACATGGGGAAGAAAGAGTCTAATGCTGCATACAGTCAAAAGAGTCGTCGTGACCAACATGCAGGGGCAGTCATGATCTCTGGTTCTGCACCACGCCGACAACCACCAAAGGGAAATCAGCGAAGGCCAGACGAGCCTAAAAGACAGTTCACCAACATCAACATGCCATGGTCACAAGCATTGCAGCATATGTTGAAGATGAATTTGATTGCGGTGATCAACCCTCCTGCAAATCCCAAGACCTCCTCTCCAAACTACAACCCAGAAGCGAGGTGTGCTTATCATTCTGATAGCCCGGGGCACGATACCGAGGATTGTTGGGCGCTAAAATACAAGATCCAGAATATGATCGACGCTAAGGAGATCGAATTCGAGCCTACTGAGACTCCCAACGTGATCACTGCTCCCTTGCCAAAACATGGCTAGGATTGAGAGATTTTTGTTCATTTGAATTCAAGTTGTATTTTTCTTTTCTTATTCAAACAAACAATTATCATGTTAAACTCTTTTATTTCATGAATGCATTACACATGTCTGTCTTGAATTAGTTATGTTTACTGTACTTAAAACTGCTTTCATATTTTTGTGATGATCAACTCTTGACTGAAAATTCTAAGCCTCTTGAGGGAGGATGACGAAAACGATACCACGATCCTTACAGTATGCTTTTGAACAGACCCCGCTGATGAGGTACAGGCATTGTTTCAATTCCTAAACACTTGAGTAATAAGGAAGATAATCCCTCGTCAACCCCTTCGAGCCAAAGAAGTAGGAGTTTTTCTTTTCACAAAAAAAATTAAACCCTCAATCATAACCTGGGGCAGGGTAGTCTTCTCAGTTGATCCAGAGTGCACAACGAATGACACCAAAGGAGTCCTTGCAAAACAAGACAGTGATGGTTCCGAATAATTAGAAAGACAGGCAGTCATTATATCTCAGAAATAAAAGCCCAATAAGTCAAAACCTATGAAGGAGACTTACGAAACTGGGGCATCACGCTGACTGTAATCACAAAAGAAACAGTTCAGGCAAAATTCAGGGATAACGAAATCAAAAAGAAAAGAGGTCCTACAAATCCTCAACAAAAAAAAAGAAATGACTGCCTATTCAAAATAAATTGTCAACATTCGAACCATCACTGGTATATCAGAGCAAAGATTCAAACAAGGTCTAACGCACGAATTAGCTGAGTTTAGGATTGAAGAACATCACGAAGAACGGGTGGGTACAAATAAATTTGAGTCTTTATCCTTTGTTTCTTGAACCGTGAACCAAGCCACGTTATAACCCTTAAAATTCCTAGCTGAAGCATGGGTTAGTTCGAAAGCATACTGTTACGAAAGGTATCCTGAATCCTTAAGGCTTGCGGTAAAATAACGAGTTGACATCACAGTTTACAAAAAAAAAACTCACTTGCTTTTATTGAAAAATGCATTTTCGAAAATTTCAAGACAGACATAAGCTTTGCATTTTTAACATAACTTTGTTTGCATACGACTATTTGTTTGAACAGCATAGAAGCTCGCACGACGAATATCGGATGAACAAAAGCACTTCCAATCAAGGGGCATGGCCTGATCATTATCCATCATCTGGGGCAGTCCAGTCAAGATTCAAGGAATCTCTCAAGATGCCAAACAGCCAGGGGCAAACTTCCGCCTGAGCCACTTGGGGCATTGGACAGGAATTCCCAGCAACAAATCTTGCATGACCAAACATCTTCTGGTAGCGTGGCAACACAATAACAGGGGCACCTCCCTACATCCTGAGAGCATGGACATAGTCGGAAAAAATACTACGCATAATCAAAGACCCGCTAGGTTGACACACCTAGGCAAAAATAAGGGCTTCCCGACGAACCAAAAGGGTTCGGGCAAAAATAAGGGATGAAAATGAAAAAATCTGTACACCCGGCAATTCGAAAACCTGAAAAGGCGGCTTGGGCAAATATGGGTATCCCGGTGGACTGAAAACCCGAAAGGGCAGTCCAGGCAAAAGTTAGGGATCAAAGCGTACGACTATGTCCTGGCATCTCGTCACTTGCCTACCAGAAGAAGATTTGTCAATCGGCAGTCATCAAGCACCTCCACAGGTATCTTCTCCCACATCAGAAACAGGGGCAATAGTGAGTTGTTTAAGCAATCTAATTGCTCTGTCCACCAAGGTACCAAGGTAAGTTCAGCTGAAGAACGTAACCAAGATATCTTAAGTCCCCAGAGAGTGAGCCAGCAAGTCAATGCACTCTCCCCAAGCAGAGCTATACTATCAGCCTTAAGGAAGTTGGGTATCCCCTACAGATCTCAACATTCCCCCGGGTGTATACAGACATTCTTAAACAAGCATCCCCGGCAGTCTTGATTTAAGATTGTTCCCCGGCGGTATACGAACATTTAGTGGAGCCACTTTCCCAGTGCATATCAAAAATTTCCCCAGGAAAGTCCAGTCCAAAAGCCTCCCCAGGAAAGCGGAATCCATCTCCCCAGCAGTAAGCTTATCCCCAGTAGATTCTGGACGCTTCCCCCCTGCAGAGCACGAACGCGTCTCCCGGCTTTATCCAAAGGTTATTTCCCTACCAGGATATAACTGGGTTATCCTAAGCCAGAAGCCACGGAAAGATCGTCCCCGACGAAGTCTTCCTATCCCCCAGCGGAGTTCATCATATTCTTCAACAAAACTCAGCAATGGTATCCCCAACGGAGTTCTCATTCATCTCAGCGAAGCACCTCTCCTCCCACAGAGTATTGTTCCCCAGCAAGATCGCTAGAGTAGTTATTCCCCGCAGAGTAATCTCTTCATCAAGTTTATTCCCCAACGGAGTCATCTTCTCCCACCGGTTCATTCTTGCAATCTTCATCCCCAGCAGAAACGAAGAACTCTCTTCAACCATCAGCCCAGGATTTAACTCCCGGCATTCGTCAAGGATATATTTTCCTAGACGAAAATACATTCAAAAAACATCTTCATGCATTATAGCATGCATATACGCATCATGAACATATAATCTCATCACGCATGTCATGCATCATGACATCACATACAGTTAACGTTTTGTCTTTTCAGGACAAAAGTTAATACAAAGATAATTGCTATCAACGGTCGCAACTAAAGATCCGATTCCTGTATCTTTCCAGGGTGTATCTGTTGACGATCGATTCCAGACCCGATTCCTGTATCTTGCCAGGGTGCATCTGAAGAGTTTGAGGATCCGATTCCTGTATCTTTCCAGGGTGTATCTGTTGACGACTAGCATTACCAGACCCGATTCCTGTATCTTGCCAGGGTGCGTCTGAAGAGTTTGAGGGTCCGATGCCTGTATCTTTCCAGGGTGTATCCGTTGAAGACTAACAGTACCAGACCCGATTCTTGTATCTTGCCAGGGTGCGTCTGAAGAGTTCAAGGATCCGATGCCTGTATCTTACCAGGGTGTATCCGTTGAAGACTAACAGTACCACACCCGATTCCTGTATCTTGCCAGGGTGCGTCTGAAGAGTTCGAGTATCCGATGCCTGTATCTTGCCAGGGTGTATCCGTTGAAGACTAACAGTACCAGACCCGATTCCTGTATCTTGCCAGGGTGCGTCTGAAGAGTTCGAGGATCCGATGCCTGTATCTTGCCAGGGTGTATCCGTTGAAGACTAACAGTACCAGACCCGATTCCTGTATCTTGCCAGGGTGCGTCTGAAGAGTTTGAAGATCCGATTCCTGTATCTTGCCAGGGTGTATCTGTTGACGACTATATTCTCCAAGACTCGATTCCTGTATCTCGCCAGGGCACGTCTGAAGAGTTTAAAGATCCGATTCCTGTATCCATCCAGGGCGCATCTACACAAAGAGTTTGAAGACCAACTCCTGTAACAGGCCAGGTAATTATTTTCTTTCTCAGGTACGCAAGTTCTCGCTAAGGAATCTCTTACGCGATCGACACCCAGATGGCATCTATAAGCCCATCTTCCTATCCATCAATCTCCAAATGGCATCTGTAAGCCCATTCCCCACATCACATTGCTGATACGTCACTATGTGAGCGCAAATTTCTGGGCACTCTAGTGTTCAATCATCTTCCACCTTCGGATTACGAAAGGCACGCCAGCCAATCTACATCCTCAGGTCTAAGAAGATTGAACAGGGGCAACTATTGTACCCCAAAATTTTCCCTCCCATTTTCTTCAAGATTTGCTAAGAGCATGCTTCAAAATCTCTCAAGGGTTGCACAGTCCAATTGCCTCCTAACAGTCAAAAATTAGGGTTTTGGTTCTGGCAAAGAAGTTGAAGTTTCCAAGGGTCCAATCAAGTCCCACATGCCTACATACATTTTCAAGCATCCTCATGCCAAGTTTCAAGACTCACAGCACAAAATTGCACAGTCAAAAACCCTAATTGCTTCACAGTCAACTGCAGGGGCAAAATGGTCATTTGACAGTCAAAAGTCAAAAATTTTGGTCAACATCTTATTTTGAAGCCATAAACATCATTTGATCAATTCTTGATCATGATTCTCAAGGCATGGCTCAAAAAGTCTCAAGATGCAAAAGTTTCTATTTTTGGACAGTTGGAAAAGTCAACTGCAAATTGACCAAGGCATAACTTCCACATGGTTTATCAGAAAAATTCCATCCAAAGCTCATTTTGAAGAGAATGACATTTCCTACAACTCATCCTCACACTTAAAGTCCAATAAATGCTCTCACAAAAAGTTATCAATCTCAACATTATAGGTCATTTTCAAAAGTCAACAAAAAGGAACTTTAAGTCAAAGACCATAACTTGAGATTGGTAAATCAAAATGACATGGGACCAAAGGCATTGATTATAGGACTTCAAGACCTTTCCAAAATGTCCAAGAACATGATCAAAGCTTAAAAATTGAGCAAGATATGCCTTGTGGAAGTTGGGAAATATTTGGGAATTTTGAAAAGTCAACTTTGCTTCAAATGCCTCAAAATTGCTAATGGGCCTCAATTTCTTCAATGAATCATTACCCAAAGGCCATGCACGACCCATTTACCTAGAGGGGAGTTATTTTCTTATTCTTAATTAATTAATTGAATTTTTAATCCTATTTATTCATTTAATTAAAATCAATTATGAGAAAAATACTAAACCATGTGCTTCAAATCTTTTTGTGCATAGAATTCACTCAATATTTCGTGCACCATTCAATAAGGAAAGATTCAATATGATTGGCAATGATTGGCATAAGAAAGGCATGAAAAATATTGAAAAAGATTGGATTAAAAATCAAATATTGAATCATTAACACAAGGGTTTTGGGCTTTGTTTTTTAACCTAAATTGCTTCAGATACATAAGCAGAAGTTAACCTAATCCTAAAAAAAGGAAAAACGGCTCAAGAGGCTGCCTACCAATTTGCAAAAGTTGATTAAAAATTGAAATTTGAAAAATAGTTGCAGTGTGATTCAAAGCTCAAAAAGTATTCCAAACGCTTGCTGGGACCTTCCTGAACGTGTCTCAATACCTTTCCAGTCTCCACGCACAAGGAATTGGTAGAACCATGTTGCACTTCTTCACAAAAAATTCATAATCGTGTTTCCATTTACATGCATTATTTGTGTTTTTAACTGTTGATTTACACTAACATGACCATTCTGAAGCTAATGGTACCATTCAATTGAAGAATGGTTACCTAAACAGAAATCCACCATGAAAGCTTTCTAGGGTTTCTGAAGCTCCAAAAGAGGGGTTCCTTCATCTGGAAAAATTGGACAATCAAAGTGATACCATTAAAATCGTGACATCCAGACGATTCGATTCCACACCTCGCGCCCTTTTTCTTTTTAGCCATGCTCTAATCGCTATTATTGCAGGTTTGGTTTAGTGGGGGTTTAAAACCCCCGCTATTTGCTTTTATTTTACAGGGAAAGAGGAAGACGATGCATATGTGTCATAACATGATGGGACGATTCAAACATTCGCGCGTTTTTTTTTTGTGTTCTACCAATAGCGTTTGTTCTCTCTCATAATAATCACGCTCCATATTAATATCAAATACGCGCGTTGGCTCAGCTGGTTGGTTTGTTGTCCTTCAGGTATTGGGACCTGGGTTCGATTCCCAGGTCCCCCACTTATTCAATAATTTTTCCTCTAACGCGTTCCTATGCAGTATGCCATCCAAGGACCATCATGCGTCCTCACCATCTAGCTTGCCACGCGCCCAGAAGCCTCAATCTGATGGCCATCACAAGCAGTCCACCAGGTACACTGGTCAAACATCCCACACACAAGCGCCAGAAAGTCAAAAAAGCCTCATTCTGATGGGCCAAAATTCCTCAAATCACACCTCCAAAAGGGCCTGATACCCCTCCTATGGTTTGCATTATTTTGATTTTTTTTCTATTTGATTTCTTTTAATTCTTTTTAATGCTTAATTATTTCTTTTTATTCCCTAAAAATAATTTTTCATAATAATAATACAAAAAAATCAGAAATCACAAAAAAATAAAAATATGTTTTATTTAATATTTAATGCATTAATATTTTGTAAATAAATATGTAATTAATTAATTAGAGTAAATTAGGTTTAAACTTAAATATTTTTCTTTAACAAATTAAAAATAATTTAGAATTAGGGTTTCTAATAATAATTAATTTTCTTTCTTTATTTCCATTAAATACAAAAAACATAAAAAATAACTTATTTCCTCATTAAATAATTAATTAACTTTCAATTTTAATTCAATTTCTTTAAAGGGTCCAACGCCCTCGAACACTCGATTCCAATTTCTTTTCGCACGCGTATTCTCATGTTTCATTTTAAATATTATGTAATTTCCCTAAAGCTTTGTAATAGTAACTAGGAACTTATTTATTTTCCGCATTTTATTTAAAATCGGGTCTTTGTTAATTTGGCGATGTATAGACCCGCGCCTTGTAATAGCGTAGGACCTTTATTTTCCGCATTTTAATTTCCGCATCCTTAAACTGTTAATCACATGAAAGAATGAATGGCCCAAATAAAATCAAAGCGTAGCTCATCCAATGCATGATCAAGATAAATATAATTGAAAATGACACAAATTCACACACCACTCTTAGGGTACGCCTCACTGTTGCCTTGCCCCTCGAAACGTGGTCGTCAAGTATAGGACGTTTTAGTAAGTCCTTATGTCCATGAACATGGCATAAGGGTAGCTTCTAAGGTGTCCTACTATTGCTCTGGTGACCATACTGTCCCTACAAACGAATTGACCCGAACACCTCCAACGGTGGTGCTACCTACCTCTCAATGGTGGGATGGCACTACCTTAAGGACATTTACACAGCCTAATTCCTTAGGGTAGGTGGATGACTCATAGATACTTGCTCTAATTCAAAACAAATCAAAAACTCTTTTCGCACCGACACTTTCAAAAAGCTTTCAAAACAATTTTTCAAACACTCTTGAGGACTGATACAAGAGTCGATCTGAAATCTTTAAACGAAACTTTTTCAAACTCACTCACAATTGAAAAGCAAACCTTTTGAAAAGACAAATGAGCAAGTATCTAAGAGCCCATGGATAACCATGGATAGAAAGGGTGCTAACACCTTCCCTTTCTATAAATCTACCTCCCGAACCGAGAAACTATCTCATAAGGAATTTTGCTGTGCTTTTGTCCTGTCCATGTTGGAGAAAATAAAAGACGGTGGCGACTCTTGCTTCCGCGACATTTCGCGAACCAGCGTTAAATAGTCAGTTCCAGATCCACCAATCACACCACCCATTGTTATTCGCGTCCCTATATTTCTGGGACAGTACTTACAATACTTTCCATCTCCCTAGTGGAATGATTACCCCTACCTTTTTTGACATAGCGTCCATTACTGGGCTATCACCAATAGGAGAAACATATATCCCTGACAATGAAGAGCATTAGAGTATTATCGACTTCAAAGTCAAGCTAGCAAGCTTTTCAAAGTTTATCAGCCACTATCACACTGAAGGAGACAGTGTGTCGGATGTGGAACACATTGCTTTCCTTACCTTATGGTTGTCAAGGTATGTCTTTTACAGCAGATCCCTACAGGTAGCCAGTAGGTTTATTCCTCTAGCTAGAGATTTGCATGAGAATCGGAGGGTGTGCTTAAGCGAACTGCTATTAGTTGATCTTTATGAAAGTCTAAGGTCAGCTGTTTCGAGTCTAAAATCTCACACCTCCAAGAATATCCTGCTAGCCGGCCCTTTCTGGTTACTTCAGTTATGGCTAAATGCCATGTTCGAACCTTCATTATCAACTACCAACACTATTGCTGAACAAGACCCAGAAATAGTGGATAGAATTATCGAAGGCACTAGGCTACGAAGACTTACCCCAAACGATGATAAGGATGATTTCAAAGTTCTCTTCTCAAAATATATCATGATTTTCTCCAAGAGGCATAAGTTCGAAGAGACCATGGCGCCTTTTGCTTCAAGGGCTCATGGACCTTCATGGTTCACCATGGCTCTCTCAGAAGCTGTCAAAAGCAAAGAAATTCAAGATGTATGGAGAGCCTTTTTGCTACCCAGACTAATCTCTTCAAGAATAACTCCTGCTAAGAATCAAATTTTCCTTTTTGCTTATCATCCCAACTTCGATTCGAGACAGTTTGGCTTGTGCCAACTAATTCCTGAACCCCTATTTCAAACGGAAAATGCCATCACCTCTGGGCGAACCTTCAAGGCACGAGAAGCCAAACTACAGCAGGAACAATACCAAGGCTTCGCCCATTTTGAACTAATAACCTTCGAACCTACACACCTTACAGCAAAGGGGTTTCTGGAATGGTGGACAAAGTTCTATCAGACTTATATGTTCGATACTCTTACTATTCAGCAGAACTAACTGATGCATTCGATGTGCAGGTACCATCCAAGAAAGGTATGTTTACTCATGCCAAAGAGATTAAGGCTTTTCAAAATTATTTCGAAACTACTTATGATCCCACACACTTGGAATCCACGGTGCACCAAGCGGCTGAGACCTTGAAGGAAAAATTCAAAGAAAAAGTTTCTAAGTTAAAACTTCCTTCAGGGTTGTCACCTGAGGATAGGTATAGGTTGGCATTCGAAATGCACCCACCTAAATTTCCTAGATTACCTACCTCAGAACTGGCTCTGGCTTGGTTTCCTCCATACCCTTGGTGGTTCACTTGCAAAGAAATGTTCAAATATCTTCAAAAGAAACCAAAGCCATCTGAGACTGTGACATGGGCTCGACACTGGCTCCACGATTTCCCAGGACATCTTCGCTATGACCTTTCTGCCATGTCGATTAAATCTGATCAAGGCACAGGTGCGAATGCTTGGGAAAATCCCAAACGTTTCTCATTTTCTATATATTTAACTTTTGCCTTAATTGTTTCGATTTTCAGCCATCAGGATAAAGACTGCTGCTTCAAAGTCAAAAGAAGGGAGCGCCTCTCAAGCCTCTGTCGAAACTATTGACAATGTGACTCTATCCGAACCAACAACAATTGCTGCAACAACAACAACAACACCAGTAATAGCCAGTGCTCCAACTCCACAGGTAATCACTTAGCCTTGATGTTTCGAATTCACTAATGTTTCATGATTTGCATCTAACTCTTTGTTTAAATCTTTTCAGACCAACAAACTTCCGCCTACCACTCCAAAGAAGCGAAAATCAAACACTACTGGGGAAGACCCCAAGGCTGGAGGGAATTTACCAGCTGCTTCGAAGAAGAAGCAGAAGAAGGAAATTTCCAAAAGTGCTGTACCAACTAGTGTCTCTGGACTCGATTCCAGGGATGCTGCTCCCTCACCTAAATCCAAAATTCCATCTTCGACCTCCAACGTAATGTTGGAACGCATAGATAGCAACCTCTCTTCCGAGAGTCCACAGGTAAATTGAACTTTAAATCTTTTGAAAAAATAATTTCTCATTACCTTGGTGCATGCTTTTAATATTCTTTTGCTTCTTGCAGGATATTTTAAATCCAGCTCTTACCACTTCGACCTCACCATCAAAAGCTGCTGCTCCGATCAACTCCTCTCCTCAAGGAGATTCCAGCAACCTTGTACAGAACAAAGGTTCCTCCAATATGGTGGTTCTGGCTGGGGCTTCTGAGCAGCAAGATGATCAGAGTACTTCTCCTCCTCTAAAAGAAACAAATGAAGCAACGCTTCATGAACCTGCAGAGGCTTTACAAAGAACTTCTCTCCAAAAGTCCCCTATTGAAACCCTTCAAGAGGACCCAAAGGACACTCACGCTGAAGGAGAGAAAGCCGATTCTGATCAAAGAAACGAAGAATCTACAGAAGAAGGGTCTGAGGAAGGAGATGCCAACGATGGTTCGACTGCTGCGACAGAGTCCAATGCAAATAGCAGCGAAAACGAAGATATCGAAGTGGTGGATTTGGATGACGACGAAGAAGATAATGAGCACGAAACGAATGAAGGGGATGGTGACGCAACCAATAAACCCATGGAAGTCGAAATGGACGTGACTCCCCTGCGTGTGGAACTCCCTCAACCGTCTTTGTCCCGAATGACTGAAGAGGAGCTTGCTCTCCTAAGACGAAATGACCCTATTGGGTACATGAAGGCGAAGTTGGCTCAAAGGGATATTCCACCTGCTAGGGTTGGCACAAGTTTGACTAGCCATCCGCTGCCCACAGATGAAAGAATTGTACTTCTTAACAGGATCAGGAGAACAATTCTTGATGTGGATTTATTCGAAGTGCTCAAACAGGATAGCACTGCTTGCTACACTATGAAGGAGTTGCTTACAAAAGTCAACCTTGCTACCTGCTCCTTGCCAGTTAGCACTATCTTGTTCGATCTTCAATCTTTGCTGGACAACGTGACTGGGTACCTTCTCCAAGATGAATTTGCTGCTAGAAAGGTTCAAGAAAAACGCACTGCAATGGATGCTGCTTATGAACATGCTTCAAAACTCTCTCAAGAAGCTGAGGATCAAGTCATGCATCTAAAGCAAGCAAAAACTGATTATGAGGCTCGAGCTGAGTCCATCCTTCTCTGGGAAAGGAAAATTCAGGAACTTCAACAGAAGGTTAAAGAGGCTAGAGAACAACAATTAGCCTACGAAACCAATACTGCTGGTAACCAATTCGAAGAGCTCCTCAACAAGGGGCTTGCAGAAATGGAAACTGCAGAACAACTCAAGGGAGAAGTGGCCACTTTAGAGGGAGAGAGACATTTTGCTCAACAAAGGCTTGAGTCTTTTCGAAGTACCTTCAACAGATTGAAGAATAATTCCTATTTCTAAATCTCAGTGTTCATTTGATTAAAATTTGGTTTTTTTTATATGTAATATTTGAACAACGCCATTTTGGCAAACCCATATTGCCATTTTGGCATTTTTATGATATTCTGATTACGTTGTTACTATTCGAATCTCCTGCAGGCGTGGCTTATATTTATTTAAATATTTCCCATTAACCTTTAGGATACGTTTATCATCCATCAGCTCTTCAATTTCATATGCATTGTTTGAGAATACCTTTAGTATTCGAAAAGGCCCTTCCCAATGAGGTGACCATTTACCTAACGTTTTATTTTTCTTATCCATGGGCAATATGACTTTCCAGACTAAGTCATTAATAATGAATGCTTTTCTTTTCACCCTTTTGTTATATGTCCTGGCCACTCTTTCTTTTTGTCTCATCAAGATTTCCAATGCAT
This sequence comes from Vicia faba, assembly GCA_948472305.1. Taxonomy (NCBI): domain Eukaryota; kingdom Viridiplantae; phylum Streptophyta; class Magnoliopsida; order Fabales; family Fabaceae; genus Vicia; species Vicia faba. The sequence goes on along the minus strand of OX451737.1, from coordinate 1,445,483,494 downwards.
GTAATCTAACTTCGTCCAACTCAACTAATTCATTCATCATCATCTCCCAATATAATGCAGCTGGAATTTCGTTTTGTCTTTGAATTCGAACTGATTGTAGATGAATTTCTACTGGCAGCACTGCATCATGACCAAATGTGAGTTGGAAAGGCGTGGTGTTAGTAGCTTCTTTAGGAGATGTTCTACAGGCCCATAGTATTTGGTCCAGAGTTTTGTGCCAGTTCCTTGGTTTTTTACCAATATGTTTCTTAATTAATCCTATTATCACTTTATTAGCCGCTTCGACCTGACCATTTGCTTGAGCATAATATGGCGTTGATGTTAGTAATCTAAACCCCATTTCTTGGGCAAATTCTTGCATCTTTCTACCAGTAAACACAGAGCCTTGGTCTGTGGTTATGCTTTCTGGCAATCCGAACCTATAGATAATTTGTTTCTATATAAACTCAATAATAGCCTCTTGATCAACAACTATTAATGGTATAGCTTCGATCCACTTGGTAAAATAATCTATTCCTACCAAGATATATTTCTGTCCTTTAGACGAAGCGGGATTTATTTCTCCTATTAAATCCAATGCCCATCCTCTAAATGGCCATGGTTTAATGATTGAATGTAACTCACTTGCAGGGGCATGTTGAATCCCTGCATGTTTCTGACACTCTTCGCAACCTTTAGCAAAGTCTATACAATCTTTGAGCATGCTGGGCCAATACATGCCATACCGAAATAACAGCCATTTCATTTTTTGACCCGCTTGATGTGCCCCACATGCCCCATTATGGACTTCTGACAATGCTAAGTATGCCTCACTTTCTCCTAGGCACTTCAGTAATACGCCTTCTTGGGTCTTTTTGAACAATTCGTTTCCCATGAGGACATATGACAATGCTCTATATTTTATCTTCCTATCAACATTCAGAGTTGGGTTTGTTAAATAACTCACCAGTGGACTTCGCCAATCTGCATCTGATAAAGTGTTTATGGCTAATATTTCGAATCCCTGTTTCTCAGCATAACCCAATTTCATACTTTCTAGATCTGATGGTGTGAATCTAGTAGCCATAACTCTACCCCTTAATTCAACTAAATCCTCAAAGTTTCTGGCAGAAACTTTATAACCCGAAGCCAACTATGCTAAGTCATTTGCTTCTTGGTTTTCTATTCTTGGTATATGTTGAATATCCATGTATTCAAATTTCCTAAGTAGCCTGTTAACTATGACGAAGTATATCATCAGGTTTTCCTTTATGCATTTATACTCCTTTGTTATTTGCTTGACCACTAATTCTGAGTCTCCTTTAATTTCGACTCTAGTTGCCCCCAATTCCAACAAAGCTTCAAGTCCAACAATGAGCGCTTCGTACTCAGCTTCGTTGTTCGAGCAACGAGGACCATCTAATTTATACTTGAATTTTGTTGGAATTCCTTCAGGAGAAATTAGAAGGACTCCAACACCACTTCCATTCCTGTGGGTCGAACCATCAAAGTATAATTTCCATGGTTGCATTTCGACGTAACTCATGACAGTGTGCTCAACCAATGAATGGTCCACAATGAAATCAGAAATCACTTGGCCTTTCACAACTTTTAAAGGCATGAAAGTCAAAGAATATTCTGTTAAGGCTAAAGCCCATTTACCAACTCTGCTATGCATTATTGGTTTTGAAAGCATGTGTTTAATGACATCGAAATGAGATGAAACATAAACATCAACAGGCTTTATATAATACTTGAGTTTCATACAAGAGAAATACAAACAGAGACATAGCTTTTCTAAATTGCTATATCTGGTCTCTGCATCATTCAATACTCTACTTAAATAGTATATGGCTCTTTCGATACCATTGTTATCTTCTTGTGCTAACATACTACATATACTAACTTCAGAGGCAGATATGTACAATCTCATGGGCTTCCCCCATGAAGGTGGAGACAAGATGGGAGGCTGAGAGAGGTATCTTTTTATCTTGTCAAATGCCTCCTAATGGGCTTCGTTCCATTCGAAGGCTTGGCCTTGCTTTAGACGAAGAAATGGAGAGAAAGCTTGGGTTCTTCCGCTCAGATTCAAAATGAACCTTCTGAGGAAGTTAATCTTCCCTAGCAAAGATTGCAGCTCCCTTTTTGACGTAGGTGCTTTCATCTCCATTATGGCTTTGGTTTTTTTCTGGTTGATCTCAATCCCTTTCTTGTGAACCACAAAACCAAGGAAATCTCCAGCCTGCACAAAAAATACACATTTAAGGGGATTCATCTTTAAGCCATGTTTCCTCATTCGTTCGAATGATTGGCTCAAATGATGCAAATGTGTTTCTGCAGATATAGATTTGATGACTATATCATCAATATACACCTGCATAAAGGTTTCAATGAAATCATGGAAAATCGAATTCATTGCCCTTTGATAAGTTGCCCCAGTGTTCTTTAAACCAAAAGGCATCACCACCCATTCGTAAGTGCCTAAGGCTCATGGGCAACGAAATGCTGTCTTGGCAACATCTTCTTCAGCAATAAAAATCTGATTATACCCAGAGTATCCATCTAACATACTCAAATATTCAAACCCTGCAGCAGAGTCTACTAGCATTTCTGCCACAGGCATGGAGTACTCATCCTTAGGGGTTGCAGTGTTTAAATCCCTAAAATCTATGCAGATTCTCAAAGAACCATTTTTCTTAATAACAGGTACTATATTTGCTAACCATTCGACATACCTTGTGGTTCTGATGAATCTGCAACGCAACAACCTTTCGATCTCAGCTTTAATCATCGTGAGAACCGCTGGTGCGAATCTTCTAGGAGTTTGCTTGATGGGCTTCTTGCCATCCTTGATTGGAAGTCTGTGTTTGACTAACTCCCTCTTTAAACCAGGCATTTCGTCATAATCCCATGCGAAGCAATCTTTGTTTTTCTTGAGGACTTCGATCACTTCCTGCTTGAGGCCTGGGCTAAGTTTTGCACTTATGTAGGTTATTCTTTTCGTGTTTTCATCCCCTAAGTTTACTTCTTCGAGTGGATCCTGCGCCAACATTTTGGCACCTGAGTCTATGGGGTCCTTTTCGAAGCCTAAGGGTTCTTTATCATAGATGGCGTCCAGCCTTTGATCTATCTCAAGTTCTTTAAAGGGTGAGCATTTCGAGTCATCCCCACTTATTTCGTTCATCTTTACAGCCAGTTTATTCATTTCAACCTTTAAGGCCGCCTTTGATTCGTTCTCAGCCATATAGGCCGAAATCCTTTCGAAAAAGGAGGACTCAATCATGAGTAAGGTTATCAAAGTCCCAGCCTGCTGGCCGTCTTTGTATAGTATTTTCGACTCCTTCATCATCACTGATTATTCTTCTATCCCAGTATAGGCCATCATGGCGAAGGGTCATATAGTAGTGGGCGTTTCTGGTTTCGTTGATTTCATCATTTGGGACACAAGGAGCAATCTTTGCCAGATGTTTGTCATAATTCCTCTTGCCAACTAAATTGATTGTTGACATGAAGTAACTCTGGTCTGCTTCAATGTTTTCCACGATCCCATCTTCTCTCCATAGAACTAATCGCTGGTGCATTGACGAAGGAACTGCCCCTACGCCATGGATCCACTCCCTTCCCAGCAACAAGTTGTAGTTGGCCTTGGCTTCGATCACCATGAACATGGTGGGCCTATAGCTTGGGCCTATTGTCAAGTCCAATTGAACCACCCCCAGTGTTTTGCCTACTTTCCCTTCATAATTGGACAAAACCATGTTGTGGGGCTTGATGTCTCCTTCGCGTATTTCTAACCTTTTCAGCATGAAGTGGGGTATTAAATTGACTGCAGCACCCCCATCCGCTAGAACCTTATTCACGCCATGGGCACCAACCTTTGCCTGAATAAATAGTGGCTTAAGATGGTTCTTCATAGCTGGTTCTGGACGTTCGAAGAACGTATTCTGCTCCTCGACAGCCCCATTGTCCATCACATAGTAGCACACAGGCCTATGCTTCATCAGGTCTATGGTATCTTCTTCCTCATATTCATCAATTTCAGTTTCCTGTCCAAATTCACAGGGAAGCACAGATACCACGTTGCAATTTAGGTTGAACGAAGACTCCCCCTCTGATTCGAAGTTATTCGTTATCATATCTTCGTCCTCTTCTGGACCTAGAGTGAATTCCTTTGGTTCATCTAGTTGCACTTCAGAAAAGAGCCTCCTGTTAACTGGGGGTTTGTCTTCAGTTTGATTTTTTGGTGTGGGTTTGTTGGTGCTAGATTCACCTTGGTTCTTTGTTGAAGTTGCCCCTTTATTTGCCACAGCTTCCCTCTCAGCCTTTCGAATCCTCGGTTGCCTTCACCACTGGGATCTTGACATGGGGTTTCTTCCTTTGTAGTTCTCTAATCTTACCTCTTCCCTCTTTGCTATGTTGAATTGCCTTCTGTATGTCATAGCGTAGCGTGCGTTTCGTTCGGTGTTTCTCCATTTGTCTTTGCCTTTGTCATTCCTGACTTGCATCCATCAGTCTGTTGGCACTTCAGCAGGGAGTTTGAACGTCACTCTTCGAGCACCCTTGGGATGAGGACTATCAGGCCTTCGTTGTTTGTATTTGCTATCGAAACGTGGGCCCATCTGAACAGTTTCTTGATGGTTCCAGCAAGGGGCGAAGGGGACTGTTTCGAAGGCTCTGGCCATGCTTTAATCATACACAGCAGAACACCTTGGGCATATCAAGCACTTGGTTGCCCCTTTGTAGCATCGAAACACAAATTCCAGCAAACTTTCTCCAGCCTTAGGATAACACCTGAATAGCTGGTTATCCTGGCGCCAATTGTTGCCAGTTCGCGCCCTCTGTACCCTTTCGAAGTTCGCAGCGATTCTCTGATTGCAAAGGATGTTGCACCTAGGGCATAGTATCATTCCTGTATCTCCTTTGTGGCACATCATGAGGTAATCCTTGAGACTAGCATCTCCAGCATGATTATCCTCCATTTTATACTTCTATTTTTCTAAGTATCTTGCTACCTCCTCCATCTCAGAGCAAGGTCTCTCCATGTCCACCATGTTTACCTCAACATCCTCCCCCTTAGCTTCATCATCTCCCCATCCTGTGGGTTTTATATCTTCTATGTGGACCCTTGAACTCTCTGGGGCAGAATATTTGACCAAATAGTCAAATTTTCCACTGGGTTCCCCTAAAGTGTCCTATATTTCTTTCTGAGGGGAGGTTGGCTTCGTGATTTGGATTTTCTCCAATTCTAGCCTCAGGCCTTCAGTGACCTGTGTCAACTCTTGGTTTTGGTTTCCCTGGCCTTCAGTAGCCTGGATTTCTTTTGCAACAGCTAAAGGTGTTGTTTCAATCGAAGTCTCTGGTTGCTTGTGGACGTCTTCAGTGACCTCCTTATTGACTTCGACTATCACCCATCTTTCGTTTTCAGTACCTTTCTCTCCTATTGGGGCATCACTTTGGTCAGCTTCCACCATGTTAATCTCTCCAACGCATGCAGGATCAGAGTAATTGGTGTCTGCGACGTCCAAAGGATCTTCGTCCACTTTCATTTTTGCTTTATCAGCAAACTTCAGTCTGCCATCTTTAATTGCATTCTGAATTAGGTCCCTGAAAAGAAAACACTGTGAGGTTTTGTGGCCTAGGAAACTATGATATTTGCAAAATCCTCTTTTCTTTCTTTGATCTAAAGGAGGTATTTTGACATTTGATGGCACAATGAGTTGGCCATCTTTGACAAGTAAATCAAAAATCTCGTCACATTTAATGACATCAAAGGTATAAACCTTCTTTGGGAATTTGTCACTTTTCTCATTTTCAACAATTTCTTTCCCTTTTGTGGGAACTAATAATTTGCAGGAGTAGGGTGGTGCCTGTTTTAATTCAGCGAGGTCGATTTCGACCTCTTCGAATTCGAATTCAGGATAATCTTCTGCTTCCTCAGTTCCAACATAGGAGATCCTTTCCTTCTTGTTATTTTTAAAGACTCTGGCCTTTTCGGCCCTTAGCCTTTTGACCTGTCGAACCCTATCGGCTAACTGAGCCATATCCCTCAAATATTGAGTGTCTAGTTTCTTTCGAATAGAGTAATCCGAGCCACCAGCGGCCATTTCGACTAACTCATGTTCAGGCACTACTGTGTAACATCTGGATTTCAAAAGCCTGAATCTATTCAGATAATCATCTATGGGTTCAGTGAACTTTCTTTTAACACTGGCTAGTTCCTTCAGACTTATTTTTGATTGTCCCATGTAGAACTGTTCATGGAATAATCTCTCTAAAAGAGCCCAAGTATCAATGGACCCAGGAGGCAAAGTGGTGAACCATGTGAAGGCGTTTTTAGTCAGGGAACTTGGGAAATATTTGATCCTGAGGTCTTCATTATTGGCTATATCTCCCGCTTCGGTTAGATATCTGGCTATATGTTCGACTGTTGACTCATTGGTATCCCCAGTAAACTTTGTAAACTTAGGGACTTTATATCCCCTTGGTAAAGCAGTATGCATTATGTAATCTAATATAGGGGAAGCATAATTTGGCCTTCTAATTCCTGTGTTGAGGCCATTCTGGGCCATGACTCTCTCTATCATGGTGGTTAAATTATTTTCTGCCAAGATGTTATGTTTCGAATTCTATGAACGACTACATCAGCATCTTGATTTCGACCCACCATGACAACCCCCCTAGGTTGTTCTTCTCGAAACTCTGGGACTCCCAGCCTTTCGACCCTTTCCCCTGGTTCCATAATTTCTCTTTGTGGGCCTTGGATCATTGGGGCTTCTAGCCTTTGTGCCCCTGCCCACAAGTTAACTTCTTCTCTGGGTGGTCTATAGGTTGGGTCGTTAGCAACTTGTTCCATAATAGGTACGTTCGCTCGAACTCCCGCCTGATTCTGCCTACGCCTCTCTGGGGGAGCAAAGAAATCTGCTATTCGACTCATGTTATCTGTGTTTTCTCTGTTTGTTACAGTCACATTCTGCACTATTGGGGCAAATATTTCCTGCATAGTTTGTGCTAATACCCCTATCATATTATGGTTACTGTCATCCATCAATTGCCTAAAAGCCAACTGGTTTTCTGTGGTTAAAATGGGCATTACACTATAACCCACTGACCCTTGGTTATTTGTCATAAACTGATTTTCCCCAGACCCAGACCCTAATTGTGGTGATGAATTCGATGTGGAATTGTGTAAACCTGCCATAAAAGATGTTGGCATTCCATAAGAGGAATTTCTGGTTCTATTACCATCGAAACCGGGTGGTCTAGTTAGTGGGGTGGCGAAATGGGTTTGTGTCCCTGATGGTGGGACGAATCCCCCAGGATAACCAATGGTTCCAGTATTTCCTAGGATCGAACTATTAGTTGATATGCCACTTATTCCATTAGTGGCTATATTACTGGTAGAGGATGCAACAGACTGTGCATTCGAAGGGATCACATTAGATGTTCCCATCGAAGCGGACATATTAGTGCCTGTTGTATGTGGGGCATTTTGTTCCCTTGTTGATTGTCAGAATTAGACATCTTGTTCAAACGTTTTCTTCTGGATAAGGGTTGGTTGCTGTTGGTTATTTTACCACTTCTTAGGTTCATAAAACAACAAACTTATCACTCAGAGGGTATTTTTACAATGGTTAAGTCTCACCAATTTCTATTTTGTTCTAAAGTCCGTAATGTCCAATTACTGTTCCCACCAGGTGTGCCAATTTGTTTACATTGATTTCTGGTAAACAACCGCTAGTCCTCCAAACTATCGAATAATCTTACTGATTGTTATTCAATCTCTCTGGTAACTCGCAGGATCGACTAGATTGATCCTAGGATGTATTGGTCATTAGGGTAACTCTCATGATAGAATTGGTATTCATGGTTGGTATTTGGAATGTTGTATAGGTGCTTAACTTACTTCGATTACTCTATTAAAATCTAAAGGCATGATCAAGTAAATGTGCGCGAAACCAAATTGCATGAATGAAGTTCAATTGTAAAGACATGTAAAAACTGCATAAAAACATGTAAATGACTTCGAAGCATAAAAACATGTAATGTAAAAGATTCTCTGGAACGTAAAAGATTCGAAATATGAAGAAAGCATTTAAATGCAAGAAAACAGTAAAATGACTTTAAGTGAAAAAAGTGTTCGAATGATAAAAGCTTAAAGATAAAGGCATGAAATGTACAACAGTTTCTGAAATGTAAAGTATTTGAAGTGAGAAGAAAGCATTTAAAGGTAAGACATTAGTAAAAAGACTTCGAATGAAAACATTTTAAATGCAAAAGCTTGTGAATGGTATTGACATGAAGATAAAAGAAAGTACTGGAAATGATAAAGAGTTTTTATTAAATCATAAACACTTGGTGTTATCATACGTACATTGCTCGTGCATTCGTTTCCCTAGCCATGTGGTAATTTGAATGTTTACTGAGTTTTTTGTACAATAGATATGACACACGAAATCCTAATGCTAAGACTTCTATTTATACTACTTCGACCATAACGGTCTTGCTATAAGATTCTGCCACGTTCAGAACATGCAGAGCAATGCCTCTCTCTTGCTTCCACGCGTCTTCGAATGCTCCAGCGCATATATTTCAAATTTCGAACATCCCGCTTGCATTTGAATTTCAAATGTTTTGGCACTTCTTCGCTTCGAACGCATTTCTTAGACACAGCTTTGTTATCATTTCGAGACTTCTTTGAATATATTCTCCTAACTGTCACTCGAAGCTCCAAGCTTTGATATGCCCATTCGAAGCACTGCTTCTACCATTTCGAAACATGACGTTTTGTTTCATTTCAATCGAAACGTCCAATTTACTTTGCTTCTAATAATATCATCAAAATCTTCAGCCAACAACAGGGTGAGGGCAAAAGGCATCAGGGTCTGGGTTCGAATCCCAGGTCCCCCAATTTATTCATATTCTTTTCTTTCAGGTAATCCAGCGCACACCAAAGACCAAGGTCCACCATGGGACATCCTCATCCAATCTGCCAAGTGGCCAGATGGCCAGATCCAAGGGCCATCAATGAAGGAGCACCAAAGGCATGGTCAAAGCAAATGCATGGGATCTCAGAAGGTCAACGTGGACCTTTGGTCTTGGGCTAGAAAATTGTTATTCACACCTCCAAACTGCTTTTCTCAGGCCCAAGTTTCTTTCTTTTTTTCTTTTTATATTTTTCTTTATTTAATTTATTTATTTGTTTTACTAACACAAAATAATAATTCTTTTATCAAAAAAATCACAAAAAATATTTTCATCCAATTAGACTTAGGGTTATTTTTTATCAAAAAATTAATAAATAATTAGGTTATTTGGCCTTAGATAACTTTGATTATTTTGTAAATAAATTTAAAAATAATTAGGATAATTAGGGTTTTGTTCATAACTTAATTATTTTTTTTCTTTTTCTTAAAAATACCAAAAAAAACACAATAATAGACCATGTAATTATTTTCATTAATTAATTTAATCACTAATTATTTTGTATTTAATTTAAAAAACTTAATTCTTTTTCTTAAAAATAATTAATAAAAACAACAAAAACTTTTTTTTGCTTTTAATTAGCTTAAAAAGGGTCAAAACCCTAATTTCTTGTCGTTCCTAATTTCATCGCGCGCTTTATTATTATTATTTATCATATTAATGTAATTGCTCACAAGTTGTAATAGATTAATTAGGACTTTTACTTTTCATTTATCGCTTTATTTTTAAGGGTTTGTTTTTGGCTATGTAAATACCCGAAGCCTTGTAATAGCGTAGTTTAATTTCCGCACTTTAATTTCTGCAAAATATTTAACTGTTAGATGTATGAATATTAGGGATGCATGACAAGAATGTATGTAAACTTTAAAACAGTTAGCAAACCCTAAATATGCAAAGATAAATAATCTGAAATTGAATCACTCGCACATGCGCACTCCTAGGGTACACTCCCACTTGGTTGCCTTCGGTAAATGGTCATTAAGTATAGGATACTTTAGTGGTCGCTCTCTTGTCTAAACAAAGATCAAAGTCCCGTTCGAAAAAGTTGCCTCAGAATGGTTGTCTCGGAATTGTTGCCTCGAATAAATTGATCTAAGACATTAGGGTTACTACTAAGACGTCCTAGCATTGCTTTAGTGAATGTACGTCCCTTTCGAATTGACCCTCAAAACTCAAACAACGATGCTACCTACTCACTAATAGTGGGATAGCGTTGTCTAAAGGAAACAAACATAAAACAATTCTCTTTTTCGAGTAGGTAGAATCTTAAGTACTTGCTTAATCCAAACAAACTTTTTCACACTTACACTCCTTTACAAACAAAGTTTTCAAAAATACTTCGTAACACTCTTGAAGACAGAAGCAAGAGTTAAATCAAAGTCAAAAACTTTTCAAATCACACAAACACACAAAGAAGCAATTTTGAAAATGATGAGAAAGTACCTAAGAGCTCGTATATAACTACGAATAGAAAGGGTGCTAATACCTTCCCTTTCTATAATCTACCCCCCGTACTCAGAAAATCTCGAAAAAAGGAATTTTTTTGTGATTTTTTCCTTTCCTGTTGGATAAAATAAAAGTCGGTGGCGACTCTTGCTTACCGCGACATTTTGCGAACATAAACGCAAAACGCAAACCAGCAATTCCTAAAAAACAATCCCGGTTCTGGCGACCGTACCACAGCTCCCAAATCCCATCTATGCTAGAGAAAAGTCTTTGTTATATTATAATGCAGACTATTCTGAAGAGGCTGCCACCAAGAAAATTGGTAGATATGTTGGTCGAATTGTTTTAACCTTGTTTGATTTCAAACCCAACTTTCTATGTTCACTCCTCTTTGAAGAATGGTGGAAGCAATACTACAACGAAGAGTTCTTCGATGCCAAATATTTTGGCAACCATCTTCAAGATGCTTTTCTGTTAGTTTCCGACAAGATTAAGAAAAGTAGTTTTTCTTCCCAAAGCAAATGCCTTGTTTTTTTTAATTCAATCTTTCGATATCTGGCTCACATTTGCTTATTTTTTAGCTGTTAAGAGAAGCACTTCCAAGCCAATTATCAAGAAGGTCACTGAAAGTTCAAAGGGAGGAGACTCGTCTATGAAACCCCTACCACATGTAAATACTTTTCACCAAAATTTTCTTTTTAAAACATCAACACTAATGTTGATGCTTTTGACTCCTTTCCTTTAGGGTACTAAGAAATCCACACCAAAAAAGAGAAAAGTCCGAGAAATTGAACTTTCTAGTGATGACGAAGAAACACCTCTTATCCCTCCCAAGAAACAGAAGTTAAGAAATCCATCTCCCATCCCTGAATCTCGCCCAAAAACTAAAATTAAGGTTACGACCAACAGGTCTAGACCTGCTCCCATTATCATCCAAGAACCAACTGAACTGGAAATAGCTGCCAGGATGAATGATCCAAGTGAGAGCGACAATTTGAGTCCTGGTATTGAAGTTTCTGCCAAGGTAATAATTTTGACCATCGAAGACGATTCTTTGAATCATTTTGCAATAATTCTAACAACAATCTCTTAATCTATAGGATAGTGCTGGTACTTCTAGACAAGCTCCCACACCTGCAGAAGATTCTACCACCCCAATAAACAGCAAAGGCAATCCTACTTACAAGCCTCCTTCAGCAAAGGAATCTTTTTTAAGTTTAACCAGTGAAGTCAACCAAACTTCAGAACACCAAGTTGCAGCCACTAGGGAGAAAAATAATGAAGTCCTTAGTAAGGAAGATCTTGATTTGTAACACACTAATATGAGAACTTCACATGCTGTTGATGATGATCAGGGAGAAGAAGAAGTTACTGATGATGAAGCAGAAACAGAAATGGAAGGCATACAAAATGAAGAAGATTAAAATGAGGATAATTCAGAGAAACCTGCAGAGGACAAGGACAATCCAGCAAATGCTGAAAGAGAAAACTCTACAAAAGTGGAAGGAAACCTCGTAAACATTGGAAGTGTCAATGCCCAGACGCAGGATCCAACAGTCGGAGGTTCAACTTTTCAACAAGCTGATAATGTGGCTCCTGCCACCAATGAAAAAGTTCCTTCGACGGTATCCCGCACCAAAGAAGACTTGGCACTACTTAAAAGGAATAACCCTCTTGGCTATCTAAACGCCATTCTTGAAAGCAGAGAAACTTCCTCCGACCAAAGTCGTGATGCTTTGATTGCATCTGGTAAGTCTACTTCGCCTTCTCCCATTGAGGAAGCACTTCAAAAGGTTAAGGCTCAAATTTTCAAGAGGGATCTGATGTTGACCTTAGAGGGAGAACCCACTGCCCATTCCTTTCTGAAAATTACCCTTAAAGTTGTCGATCTCCTTGTTGTTTCTCCTGAAATAGCTAGCATTATCTTAGACCTAACTTCGATCATAGATCAAGCTTCAGCTGACTACACTCGCTGAAGGAATCTCAACCGCAAAATTGAAGAGGCAAATGACCATGTTTCTGCTTCTTGGGTTGTTGCTGTTGAATCAACTTCAAGGTTAAATGAGATATCGAAAGAACAAGAAGCCAAGAAAAAAGAGGCCGAGGAGATCGACCAGAGTACTGCTAGCATGAAAGCTCAAATCAAAGAACTGGATACCAAGATTGTTGCGAATGACAAAAGCAGAGAAGATCTTCTTGCCAGTAATGAATCTGAGAGCCAGGAGGAGCTTAACAGTAGACTGAAGTATGCTGAACAAGCCCAAGCCTTGGATGAAAAGATTGAAGCTCTCCATCAGTCAATGGATTTGTATGAGAGGCGCTTGGGACTATGATCTTTATGATGATTTTAACTGAGAGTCTTTGCTTAGGGTATCCCTACGTTCGAAGGACATGAACATGTTTATCCAAAGGCAATAAGTGAGGTCACCCTAGAGGTGCGTGTGTGAAAAGTGATTCCATTCAGTTATTTATCTTGATTAGGGTTATCTAACGGTTGGTTTTAGATATTGCCATACATGCCTAGTTACTATGTAGTAATAAGGAAAGCGGTAAAGGCAGAATTTAAAAGGTCATACCCTATTACAAAACTTCGGGGAAGGGGGTACAAACCATAAAATGGGGGGATAGAAAGTAAACCCTAATTAAGACTATTACAGACCATTAACAGTTACATAAATTTAAAAATAATGTGAAAATAATAAAAGCACGCGAAGATTATAAAATAAAGGGAAAAAGAAAAGTATTTCATGATTTGATAAAAAATGATTTGATGATTAATCTAAAAAATCCTAATTAGTTTTAATTAAAAAATTGATTAAAACCTACAGAATAAAAACCCTAAGTTAATTTTAATTGAAAAATAAAGGTTTAATGTTAAAACCCTAAAAAACTAAGTTAGTTAGTTCAATTAATTTGATTAAAAAATTAATTAAGTTAATTAAAAAACCCTAATGTCTAAATTAATTTTAATTAAGAAAAAGTTAATTTAATTATATAAAAAATAATTAAAATAAAACAAAAAAAGATAGGGATTTGGGCCTGGTATGAAGAAGTTTGAGGGGTGCTGAAAACAGAACCGTTGGGCCCAAAACATGCAAGCCCAGATGCTGTGAACGATCAAGTGTGGCTGATTCCAGAAGACTCATAGTGTGCATGCAGGTTCTGGCGCGTTGATATTGAATCAGTGGTGATCTGATTGTGATGAGATGAGGCGCACAGTGGATGCATGGGGGTCTATCGAGTTGGATCTACAAACAAGAAAATATGAGAAAACAAAATACCAGAGACAAGGATCGAACCCGTGCCCTGGTACACTAAGGCCTTATCACACACGCTTCTACTGCTGGGGCAGCTTTACATATGTTAATATAACTGAAGCAATAAATATATAATATATAAACAAATATATTGATCGGAGAGGCGCCGGAGCCCTAGCTCCGGTCGTCTTCTCCAGTGACCTATTTCTTTCAAAACATGAAAAATCAAAGCAATAATCATCTAAAACGTCCTACCCCCATAAATTGAGGGTTGTGAATCCAATGGTAAGGTTATTTTGATCTAAAAACCCATGGTTTTTGAGTTATGAAGCCAACAAGCCGATCAATGCAAACATGGTACTCTGATTCTGGATGCATGGGATCATGATGATGATCCAAACTTGTACTAATGAAACTTGGGAATACATCAATATTTTTAATTCATGTTAAATCAAACTGTTATACGGTGGGAGAACTGACTTTTGGTTTTGCATTTTATTACAAATGTTGCGGATAGCAAGAGTCGCCACTGACTTTTCTTTTATCCAATGAAGGAAAGGGTGAAAAGAACAAGAAAGACCTTTTGAGAAATTTCTGAGTTTGGGGGGTAGGTTTTGAAAAGGGAAGGTGTTAGCACCCTTTTCATCTGTAGTTATCTATGGGCTCTTAATCGCTAGCTCGCTTTGAAATGCATTGTATTTGTGTATGTTTAAAAATATTTTGAAAATGCCTAAGTGCGGCAATTTTGTAATGATTCTCGTATCGTTGAGAATGTATACAAAATGTTTGTTTTGGAAACGTTCATGGAAGAGAATGTTTGTTTTGTGAAAATATGTTTTGAAAATGCCAATGTAAGGCAGTTTGCTTTATAATAACCCTAGTATCAGTCCTCAAGAGTGTTCATAAAGCGTTTTGAAAATAGTTGTTTTGAAAGTGTGAAGTGTGGAAATTGTTTTAGTTTGTGAGCAAGCGATTACGAGCGATCTAACTACTCAAAAAGTATTTGTTATTTTTATCCTCCTTTAGATAGTGCTATCCTACCATTGGTTTAGTAGGAAGCCGTATTATTGTATGTGAAGGACAGGCGTGAGTCATCATATAGTCATAGAATGTAACTTGTAAGACGCTTTAGCAACTTTCGTAAGGGACTAAAGAAAAGCAATTGTCGTGGGTCATCAATCATCATTATTTTTAAAGTATGAACACTAAACTTTCTAGAGAAGGAATTTGGTAGTGTGTCTGAATTTGGTAGACAAAAGAAAAGCATAAAGTATTTTCAACAACAAATCTTTGGTGGAATCCAAATATTGTTGCATAACTTTATGTTGCATATCCAAAACTCACTCCATAACTTATTCAACTTTGGATAAGTTATTTTATTTTATGCACTTGTGTGATACGGTGGGAGAACTGACTTGAGGTTTTGCGTTTGTTTTCGCAAATTTTTCGGTTTAGCAAGATTCGCCACCGACTTTTTATTTTATCCTAAGGAAAGGTTAAAAAGCACAGGAAAAACCTTTGAGATGTTTTCTTGGGTTCGGGGAGTAGATTATAGAAAGGGAAGGTATTAGCACCCTTTCTATCCATGGTTATCCATGGGCTCTTAGTTACTTGCTTAGATCACTTGCCTTTGCTTTTCAATTGTTTGAAATGGTGCTTTCAATTGTTTGAAATGGTGCTTTGTGTGTGATTTTGAAAGAGGTTTTGAAAAGAGGCCATTTGTTGTGGCAACCTTTGTAATGATCCATGTTTGAATATATACAAAGGTGTATTTGTCTTTTGAAAAGTTTTCAATGTTTTGAAAGTTTGTTTTGAAATTGTGTTGTGATACGTGTTTTGAAAAAATGGCAAGGATTTGTTTTGCAAGATTGGTCAAGTAACCAAGAGCTATCTACCCTAATTTTCTCAAAGACCTTTCCTATGTTTTAACCCTTTTAACAGTATTGTTCCACCATTGTATTTGGTGGACAATCTTGTGTTAGGATGTTAACAGGACGGGCGTGGGTCATCGTTTAGACCATGAATGCAATAGTGCCAAGTGTCTTTGGCAATTTTTCCTTTAAGGGACTTGATCATTTTTTAGGCAACTTGAGAAAGCGTCATCGAGGGACTATGATCATTTGATTTGTTTTGTTTTGGCCAAAGACACTCAACATGCAACATGGCCCATTTTTGAAGGCAACAAGTGGAGTAACCCTAAGGGTGTAAGTGTGCTTGGTGTTGTCCATTTTCATGCTTTTTTGTCTTTGTATTAGTCAAGCTATTTATTGGTTGATTTGCATACAAACCCTAAGTCTATCATGGCATAATTTGAAAGCTTTTAAATGCAGAAATTTAAAGTCCTAAATTATTACAACATAATTATGGGGATGGGGGTACAAATGTTTGAATGGGGGATATTTAGCAAGAAATTAAATCTAAAACTATTACATCCATATTGAATATACAAATATCAAATTGTACAATATTTAAACAAATATAATAAATATACAAAATGTATTATGCACAAAAATGATTTTTTATATATGAGAAAGTATTTTTTAATGTATAATATAAAAAAAAAAGAGGTCAATTTTTGAATATTTTTATGGTTTAGGGCAAAACCCTAGTTTTCTAAATAAATAATATTTATTTATTAATTATATACAATATTTGTTAATTATATACAAAAAATAAAAAAAGAAGTATATTGTAAAAAAGAGTATTTTTTAATGTCATATATTAATAAAAATAAAAAATGTATTATTTTCATATTTTATCCTAAATATTTTAATAAATATATACAAGTATTTATATTATATATTAAATATACTAAATATATACCAAAATAAAATATTAATTATTTACAAAAAAAAGTATATTTTTAGAAAATGTTTTCAAAAGGTAAAAATAAAATAATAACTGAAAATAAATATATTTTTGTATTATTTTTTAGTGTTTTAAATAAAAGTATATATATTTATTTACATGTACATGTTTAATAAAGCAAATAAATGCCAAAAAAATGTAAAATAATGTGAAAAAATATTTTTGGGATTTTTTATGTTTAAGCAAAAAATATGAAATCAGAATAAAAAAATAAAAAGTCAAAAATGATAAAGATTTCACACAATGGGCCAGGGGGTGCAAAACTAAAAAAAAGGGTGCAAACAACAAGTTGACTCAGGCCCAACCCAAGTCAACTCTGTCTTCAACCTCCAGCCATTTGAAACAGAAAACGCGCGCCCTTCCTTGTTCAACACTAACTCCTGATTCCTTGATTTTTAGCCAAAACTCATAACATAAACAATATAGAGCATTAAATCACGAGTTCAAACATGTAAAAAACTTGACCTAACTCTAAGAAACGAGGGAGAATTTCTTCATCCCCAATTTCTGACCTAATTTTTCTTCAATGTTCATGGCCAAAATTCTCACAGCACACTCAATATAAATGAAAAGTAAATACATGGATGGCTTCAGGGCTATGAGTAGAGCATGTTTCATTCATAAACCTAAGCCTAACTCTTCCTATATTGGGAGATAGAAGTTCATGTTTTTACCTGTTTCAGCTTAAGTCGTGTACAGCAATGGAGGTATCTTCAATGGAGCTTGAGCTTTGGTACAGCTTGCCTGAAGTCCAAGGATGCTTCTTCAACACCTAGCTTGCTTTGAATCTCTCTGAATCAAGCTATGGAAGTCCACCTGCAAAACTGAAAACTGAAAATGGCAAGTGATGTTAGGGATGTTACAGTTTGTATTCAGGGCTTGGGGTAGTTTGTGTGGATGATATGGAATGTGTTGGAACTTGTTTGGGCAAAAACGCACGAGTGGATAATGCTAGGCAAGTCAATCTGCAGAGAATGCCCTGTTTTGCAGCAAAATAGGGATTCTGAGTATTAAGAGGTGTGAGGGATGGTTCAATCGTGTTCTAGGCTTGGCTTGATGTATGGAAAAGGTTCACAAGGTTTGTTCTTGGCTGTGTTGACAGGAAGTGGAAGTTGGAGTTATTTTGCAACCTTTCTTCAAGTGTAAGCAAAGAAATGTAAGTTCTCCTACAAGCCAGTACAACCCCTTAATGTATGCTGCAAGTTAGGCTCTTGATAACTGGGATTTGTGGATTTGATTTGGCTCCAAGATCTGGCCCCCGTGCCTCTTGGATTTTGAATTTGACATAAAGCACTACTTTACAAAAATGGCAAAGTTGCTTTTTCTAATTAAGGATTAATCTTGCATGTAATGACCAAATGAACAAAATAAGACTTGAACACAAAGGTTAAGCATTTAATTATTGAGTGTGAAGAGGTTTAGAGGCCTGCAAACCATCACAAACCTTGCTGACTTGAAAATGCCAATGTTATGAACATGTATTTGGCTATGAACAAAAGTGACTTTTGCCCATCTTTGCAAATTCGATTCTCCCTAACCACAAGGGTGTTTGAGAAGTTCTTGGACAATTTGGAAAGCTTGGAATGTGTACTAAAATCCATATTTGTAATGCAAATTGAAAATCCAAGTTGAACCATGTGAAAAATGGCCAAGAAGTTGGACAAAAATCCTGCCTAGAATAGGTCAAAATTTCTCTAAGTTAAAAATGTTTTGCACCCTTGTTCCAAAAATCATAACTTGAGCTACAAGCTTCCTTTGAGAAAAATTTGTGAATTAAAGTTGTAGATTTTGTAATGGACTATAACTTTCATGTTTTGAGTTTTGTTTTAATCCATTTGCATCTTGGTGAAAAAATGGGGCAAAGTTAGGAAAAAATAAGGAAGTTTCATAACTTAGAAAAATTCTAAGTTATGAAATTTCTTCATTTTAAACCCTAATTTGCAATTTTGGGTTTCTTGATGAACAAGCTTCATAATTTGACATGTTTTGATGAAAAATGAATCTTGGCACTTGATTTTGACCAAAAAGTCAAAGTTTGACTTTTCAGTACACAGTCAAATTTTGATCAGTTGACTGGAAAATTCATCTGTCAATCCTATGCATTTGGGATCTTTTGAACTTGTTGAATGTGTCAAGACCATGCCATTGAGTCCTTGAGTCCATATGTGAGCTTGATTTTCCATTAGTTAGGTCAAATAGTCAAAAATTGCCTTTGTGCAGTCAAAACCCTAAAAATGACCATTTTACCCTTTTGGTGATCTGATCAAATTTCTTGTGGAATTGTGATCCAAACTTGACCAAATGGTTCATATGAGTTCATTATGTTGATGTGGGTCAAATTTCATGAGGTTTGACTGTCAATTGGCCACAGTTGACTTTTTCCCCAATACAGCTGATTTCTAGGTCAACTGTCCAATTGACTGGGCAAAGATTGGAATCAAGGCTTGAAACTTGGTATGTATAAACTTGTGAGTCCAACATGAAGCATGAAAGTAACTTTGGGAATTTTAGGTCAAAACATCTTTGTGCAAACTCAAACCCTAATTTGGGTCAACAGTGCCAAGAGGGGTCTTGAGCAGAGTAAACCCTAACTTGATCTTGAGTTCCAAGAGTCTTGTGGTGAGAAAATATTGATGAAAAGAGAGGGAAAATTTTGGGGTACAACAGTTGCCCCTATTCAATCTTCTTGCACCTGAAGAGTTAGATTGGCAGGTTTGCCTTTCGCGTCTCGAAGGTAAAAGGAGATTGGACACTAGAGTGCCCTTAAATTTGCACTCGTCAAAGCATGGGTGCGGGAATGGGCTTAAAGATGCCATTTGGAGATGGGCTTAGAGATGCCATCTGTAACACCCCAGTTCTATTTATTTGGAATTATCTTAATAAGAGTGATTTTATTTGAAACCAATAAAATTATTTTATTTGGGTTAATATAAAATAAAAGGATTATTATTTATTTTATAAATAATTGTAGAAAAAAAATAAGGATTGAAGGTTATTGGGCTTATGATGTTATTGGTAAAAGAGGGGGTGCAAGTGAAGTAAAATGTTATTTGGGACTTATATGTCACTTTTGCTCACTTTCACGTAAAACTGAGATTTTGGGATTTTGGAACTCAGAGAACGTGTAAAGAAGAGAAAGGAGAAGAATGAGAAGATTGATCGAGGAAGTTGCAGGAGCTGCAGATTATCCAAGGTAAGGGGTTGGTCATTCTTTTACTATGAATAAGTTGTGATATATATTCTATATGAGTTAGGGATTTGTAGGGATGATGGATTCTTGATGCCATGGTTGTTGTGATGATGAAACATGAATGGAATTGATTGGTGTTTTGATGTGGTATTGATCCTATTGTATGCCTTAGATCATTGATATATGGTAGGAATTCGATTTTGATGGTTTTAGGATGTTTGGGGATGATTATGAATGAGTTGGGGTGATTTTGGGAAGCATAAAAACGTGAAATTTGGGGTTGCAGAGTCATCAACACGGGCCGTGTTGATGCACACGGGCACCCGTGTTGATCTTCTGTGTTAATGCTCGGGTAGGTTTTCCCAAAAATCGTTTCGGCCATAACTTTTGAACCGTAACTCCGATTTAGGCGCCGTTTGATGCGTTGGAAAGCTAGTGAAATTTTCTATATGATTATGAGGAATTAAGTAGCTTTAAGAGCTTATTTTAATAAGTGATTATTGGAGAAAGTGTTTATGTTTATAAGTGAATTTGGTTGTTATGTATTTTAGTGAAGTGTTTGGAGATATTTGGGATTGGAGCTCTAAAGAACGACGAACAATCGCTCAAGAGTTCGAAGCTGCAATTTGATAAGGTAAGGGGGGCTACTACTCAATTTATATTTGCTTATGGGTTTAGATGCAATTGGTTGGGTAATCGTAGGATAATCCCTATTGTTGATTTGGATCGAAATTGTATGATCGTGAATTTACCTTAGGTGTTCTAAGGATAACCTCAATGTTGTTAGGATTTCCCTAAAGGACGGGTAATATGTAACTTAAGGTCAATTTTAATAAAACTTGTTGTTGATGAAAGGATTGTTGATAAAATAGGATGTTTTAAAAATGAAAATTCTGAGTTTTGATTGATTTTGGAAAATGAGACCTTAAGTGAAATAATGTTGTCCTTAAGATTGGAAATGGACTAACGTAGAAGGGAATTGTGTTCCAATTGATGTGTTGTTTTGAGTTATGCATAATTGATGTTGTTATGTACCGAAATGTGCGTTTTGGCTGGCATTTTCGCGTTTGGCTGCTGTTCTAAACTGCTGCAGGAACAGGAAATTTTGGGTTCGCGCTCATCAACACGGGCCGTGTGGATTCACACGGGCACCCGTGTTGATTCACTGTGTTGGCAGGAAAAATGTGTTTCCAGGCACATTTCAACACGGGCCGTGTTGATTCACACGGGCGCCCGTGTTGATCCCCTGTAATGGCAAAATAATGTGTTTTCTGGACACATTTCCACACGGGCAGTGTTGATTTACACGGGCACCCGTGTTAAACCTCCTGTGTTGGTTTCTAAACTCTGTTTTCTGTGCATGCTGTTATGTACGGATTGATCCTGTTTTGATGTGCAGTGTTTGACATGTTTTGAATATGTGTTTATCGATTTCCTAGTGTTGATTGATGCTTGTATCGAATAACGATTGTATGTTATGATACCAACACTATATGGATTTTATTGTCATGCTTTTAGATAATGTTATCAAGCATGAATTATGATATAACTTGATATGATTGATGTTTAATAGTATGCTGAGTGATTACATGCTATCCATATCCTGTTATGATTGATGTTGTTGATGTTGCATGATATGTTGATTAATGTTAATAGTATGCTGAGTGTTACATACTTTACATATCATGTTGCATTTGTTAATTCCCATTGTGTGGAATTAACATGGTGGCCAATATACGTGTCCGCGATTTAATGGAACGTTGAGGTGGTAGCCGTGTCCGCGATATAATGGAACGGTGAGTTATCCGCGACCCGAGATTTAATGGGGCGGTAAAATGGTACCACATGCATGGGTGTGTTGCATTATATTGAATATAACATGAATGGATGACTTTCCAATGTTGTATTTAATTGACTGTATGCATATATTGTTGCTAAATTGTTAATGATGTTAGATGTTAATTATAAGTATGAAAAGTGATATATTATGAATATATGAATTGTAAAGGTTTTCGTAAACTATGAAACATGCTAACTGTTGG
This sequence comes from Vicia faba, assembly GCA_948472305.1. NCBI lineage: Eukaryota > Viridiplantae > Streptophyta > Magnoliopsida > Fabales > Fabaceae > Vicia > Vicia faba. The sequence continues at coordinate 1,445,461,730 of OX451737.1, read as the reverse complement.
GTGATGCTTATGATTTTTCTGAATTGATTGTTATGAACGTATAATCAAGTGTATAATTGAGATGCTCACCCTTACTGTTGAACATTTCAGATTGAGGAGTTTCGCTCAGATGATTGGCGAAGACTCGCTGTTTCTAGTTTATTTCGGTTTAAGTATTGTCCGGGTCATGCTCTGATAGTTGTAACTCCGGGAACGCTTGTTTGTCGATCTGCTTAGTCAGACTCGTTTATTTCCTTAGTATTTGGTTATAATATGATGTTGATATATTCCAGGTGTTAATCCCTGATGATTGAAAATATTATAACTTTGGTTTTGTTAAATATAATATTCCGCTGTGTAAACATGTATGAGTTGCTTCTATGTTATGCATGACAGGAACTTGTTTTTATTAAAAGAGAATTGTGACATCCTCGTTAATACATGTACTCTGAAAATATGATTTTAATTATTTGCAAAATTTTATGCGGGGTTTTAGAGGGTGTTACACCATCTGGAGGGGTGACAGAGGGATGAGCTTAGAGATGCCATCTGGAGATTGCTGGTAGGAGGATGGGCTTAGAGATGCCATCTTGAATGTTTGTTGAACTGTAATGTCATAGATCAGAAAAAAGAGGATCAAAAATGGTATCCGTGTTTGGAATGCATTTGAACTATATCCGGAGACTGAGTTTGTATGAGCAAAAGAATGGCCTTCGTATCTGTGGCGTATCTGGGTTGTAACTGTGTTTGAATGTAGAATGAATATCAGAATGACTGTCGTGTCTGGAGTGTATCTGGACTGTATCTGAAGTTGAGAAACATCTATTCATGGAGCAATTGCATGCTGGGGACAAACTCCGAATGAGTGACAGAATGGCAACCGTGTCTGGAGCGTATCTGGACTGTATCTTAAGTTGAAAGTTGTATGAGTAGCAGAATGACTTCCGTGTCTGGAGTGTATCTAAAATTGTAACTGGGATTGAGATCCGTATGAGTAATAGAATGACTTCTGTGTCTGAAGTGTATCTGAAACTGTAACTGGGATCTAAATAAATGACAGAATGACTTCCGTGGCGAACGCACTGGGGAGAATCAAACTGCTGTTGTAAGGGTCAGGATGGTATCCGTGCTTGGAATGCATTGAACCTTGAGGTGGATAAGTGTTTACCTCGGGTTTTGGTAAACAACCGCTGATCCTCCAAATGGTTACTTATTTGGTTACTCGCAGGATCGATCAGATTGATCCTAGGACATAGGTTGATTTTGAAGTTTGATTGAATTGGATAAGGCTTTAAATAAATTGGCTTTAAATGAATTGCATAAAGGAAAGACTTGGTAAAATAAACAAGGCTTTAAAGTAAAAGGTTCGACAAGAATGTAAAGGAGAAAGCAAGTAAATTTCTGGAAAAGTAAATGACTTTAATTGATAAAATTGGTGTTTCACACATACATTTCTCAACAATTCTTTCTCACGCGCTGGGTACTCGAATCTATATGAGTGACTTTGTATAGAATTGTGAACACACGCGAGAAACTACATGTCTACTACTATTTATACTAAAACATCCCAAGTAACCGTCGGGCAGTTACACTGCTTCGAGATCAATCCACTTGGCACGTTCTCCATGCTCGACGCTCCAGATCCTTGCACGTTTGCACGTGGTAACTGCTGGAAACCGTTTTCCCTCCAAACGCTTGAATTTCAAACTGCTCCACTCTGAACCATCGAACACTTTCGTCAAGAGACATCTTCGACGAGAAACTCCTTCGACGTCGAAGGCAACCAGCCTTCTTCCTTGGAAGAAATCTTCTAAGTACTTTGCCATCTTTCGACGGGCACTTCGACAAACTTAACCAGTCGAAGACATCCTTCAGCTTTAATGGCTGGCATCAATCAAAACAAAGGTGTCGAATTTAGGAGCCAACAAATTGCCCCCCAAGAATGCCTTATTTCGACTCTGAAAGAAAAAGGCATTCTTTGAAACGCCATTCGACACCTGTCTTTCCACGCTTAGTCACAAATTAACTTGTGCACTTTTTGTTGCTTTTGACCAACTATTGGCAATCCCAAGAAAACCATCATTGATTTGATCCTAGGACGTCACTTTCAGTACGGCGTGCAGTACCAAACGTCATTTCAGAATTTGTCATTATGACAATTCCCAAAAACGAGGACGCACGCTGCGTCCCTCTATTTCTGCAGAAACAGCCAAAACAACAGGGGGCTGCCACGCGTCCCACTAACTCCTGTAGCATTAAATGGCATTTAATGTCCTCGTTATTGGGGATTTTTCCCACTACTATAAATAGCAGTGAATATCCCATTGTGGGACTTTTTACGCCATCTAGCCTTTCAAACTTCTCTGTCTTCATACAAGCTTGTTATCTTTGCAGAAACTCTTCCTCTTTCACTTCGTCTTCAACCTCATTTCAAACCTAACACTAATCCATGGCATCTGGTTCTACTGCTCCCAGTGCTAACGCACCAACTGAACATGCTAAACCCAAGGTTTTCGTCACTGCTCCGGTAGTGAATTCTACAGGTAAACGAAGGGTTCCTGAACCTTCTGACATCGCTGTTCGCGATGCTTACTCGCGCCACTTGATGATCCCGGTTGGATATTCCAACTAGATCTTTGCAATGTCTGGCCCCATGAATCCAAGTATCTCTGAGGCTCTGAAGATCAAGAGCTATTTCCCGATAGTCGAGAAACTCAAACCAGTCGCATGCGCCAAGAAAGACGCAGAAGACAATGAAGACCCTGCACGTGAAAAAATCGACCTCCGCTTCTTCAACAGAGGTGTTAGGGTCTTCAGGTCTTGCCCTAACCTTACCTCCGATTATGTTGCTTGGCTAACAAAGTTGGAGAAGCACCAAACTTCGATCTGGAAGGATATGGGAATCTTCGACCTAGTGATGCTGTCGAAGACGGGTTTGAACTACTCCCCGGAGATGCTGATAGCTTCACTGTTGTTCTGGGACTACTCCCACTTTACTTTCCATCTTCCCTGTGGGATGCTAACCCCCACACTCTTCGATGTGGCCGCTATTACTGGCCTTCGACCCACCGGGGATTACTTCGATCCGGAGGAGATGTCGGAGGACCAAATTGGCTTCTCTGAGACCAAACCAACATACACCACTTTCATCAACCATTATCACGACAGGTCGACAGATGTTGTGTCGGATGTCGAACACATAGCGTTTCTAGCCTTATGGCTGACTCGCTTTGTGTTTTGCTCGAAGTATCTACAAGTGACCAAAAAGATGGTCACTCTTGCTACTCAACTGCATCACCGCCAAAACATCTGTTTGGCAGAACTGATTCTGGCTAGCCTCTATGATTCGATCAGCAATGGGGCAACTCTTCTGAAACATATCGAGGACAGGGCCAGTTTGCTACTTGCTGGGCCCTTTTGGCTGCTCCAACTGTGGCTCAACGCCACTTTCGAATCTTTCTTGCCCAAGAAGGTTCAGATAAATGAACAGGCTCCAGCGATAGCGAATAGACGCGTCGAAGGAACCAGGCTGGCTCTGCTGACACCTATGGAAGATGGACTGGAGTTTCAGCAAACCTTCACCAACTTCGTTCTAATGTTTGCTCGAAGGAAGGAGTTTGTTTCAACTATGGCCCCATTTGCTCGACGGCAGGTAGGCCCAGCATGGTTCACAAGGCCACATCCAAGGGCGTCGAGTGGTCCCAATGTCGATGAGCATACAATACTTTGGGAGGCGTTCCTTACACCAAGGATCATGCCTCTTCGATTCAAGAGCTCAAAGACTCATTTGAGTCTGATTGCATACCAACCAAACCTGGTATCTCGCCAGTTTGGTATTATCCAAACCCTTCCTTCTCCGATTTTTCAAAGAGAGAAGTCAATGTTGTATTTCTGCAATGATTACACAGAAGAAGCTGCCATCAAGCATATAAGAAGATATGCTGGTCGAACAGTCCTCTCGTTGTTTGACTACCAGCTCAATTTTCTTTGTTCACCATCCTTCGAGGAGTGGTGGAAAAGCTATTATGCTGAGTACTTCTTCGACGAGAAGGACTTCATGGATGAGCTGCAGAAGTCTTTTGTCCTTGTGTTGGACAAAATAAAGAAATGTAAGTTCATGTTCTCACATTACTTTTTGTCTTTCTTTCGACTACTAGCCTGTTAACTTTTATTTGCTTTCAGTTGTTCGAAAGCCTGTAGCCAAGAAGGCTATAGAAGGCCAACAAGGAGGAGGCCCTTCAACAAAACCTCCACCGCCGGCGAAGACTACAGCGCCGGCGAAGACCACAAGCAACCAACAGGGGGAAGGCTCTTCGAAGAAGCCTTCTATATCGGTAACCAGACTTTCTTCATTTTCCTTCTGGCTTTCGATTTTTGATTTTCGACGCAATTATTCAATTGAATTCCTATTGGTTTTCTAGGCACCTTCGCCCAAGAAACGGCCAGGACTGGTGGTCGAATCTGGGAGTGATGAAGAAAGTGATTCCCCTCCTGCCCCTCTAAAGAGGCGTAAGTTGACGAAGGATGCTTCTGTTCCTGCTCCTGCTCCTGAAGGTCGAACTGTCAGAATAAAGGTTGCTGTGAGAAAGCCTAGGCCACCTCCAGTGATCATCGAGGAGCCAACTGAGGAGGAACTAAACATTCTTCTTAACAAGCCTGTCGAAAGCGACAATTCCAGCCCTGGGGCTGAAACTAATCCACAGGTAATCTTTTAGACCCTTTTATAACTTAGGTATAGATACCCATATTCGATTGTGTCTCTTTCGATCTCTGAAGATTTGTCTTCTTTCCCTTTTCAGGACACTACTGAAAGTTCTCCGCCAAGGACCTCAGAAACGCTGGAATCTGCTGACCTTAGCAGGCCTCAGGAAAAAGGCTTGGGCAATGACGAAGCCCATACTGAGAATGAGGCCAATGATGAAACGGTAGAGAAACCAACAGAGGAACCTCTGGTGGAGGAACAACAGCCAGAAACGGTTCAGGTGGTGGATCTGTCAGAAGAGAATCATGAAGAAAGGGACCAAGGCAATGATGGCGAAGAAAATCAAAATGCTGCCGACGAAGAGAACCAAGGTGGCACTGGCGAAGGACACCAGGGTGACGCTAGCGAAGAACACCAAGATGACGCTGGTGAAGGGCCCCAGGGTGATGCTAGCGAAGAACCACAAGTCGATGCTGGTACTGCCCCAGTCCGAGTCGAAGAGCAACCAGTCGAGGCACCTAACACTCAAGAACCTCAAACCCAAGACAATGCTGTTGCAAGGGTTACCTCAACGAAGCACAGGTCGAAAGAGGACTTGGAACTCTTGAAACAAACTGATCCTGTTAGCTACCTCAACGTAATCATCGAGAGCAAGAGTTCGTCTGACGCTAGTCAGGAGGTTCCTACCCTGTCGGGGAAGTCCACTGAAACTTCTCCCCTTGATGATGCTTTGGCGAAGGTTAAGGCCCAGTTCTTCAAGAGGGACTTGATGAAGGCTTTAGAGGGGGACCCCACTGCTCCATCATGCTTGAAAGAGGTCTTGAATGTTGTCGACTTTGAAGCTGTAGCCCCAGAAGTCTCAGGCTTGATCATGGAGTTACACTCTATGATTGATCAAGTCTCAGCAGATTACAGGCGCCAAAGGGGGTTTAACAGTCAGCTTGAGGTGTTGTATGGCAAAAGCTCCTCTGCGTGGACTGCTGTCTCAGATTCGACTTCTCGAATTGCGGAGTTGTCGAAACAAAAAGCGTCTACGCAGGAAGAAGTCGACGCCATTGATCAAGAGAATGCTTCCTTCCGGGCACAAATCGCAGAAATAGAGGCGAAGATAAACGCCAACACTGTACGCAAGGAGGAACTTCTTTCGACCATCTCAAACACCGAGAGCCAAACTGAGATCAAACAAGGCCTGGAATTCGCTGAGAGGGCCCAAAGCCTCGACGCTCAAATTGCCAAACTAGTGCAGGAGAACGCCTGGTGCAAGAAGAGGTTGGAGCTGCAGCAAGCCAAGTATCTTCGACTCAAGAACTCTCTTACCTTTTGATTGATTCTCTTTTGTAACCATATTCTGTAATCGTTATTCGACAACAATTGCCATCTTGGCTGAAATTTATAAAATTTCTATTTTGGCATTTTTATGGTTAATTTAGTCTTGTTCTTTTATTATTTTATTTTTATCTCTTGAAGTATAGGTTTGTATTTTTTCAAATATTTACCATTTACTCTCAAGAGCCTTTTATCTCCACTTAACTCTTCGACTTCATAGGCTCCACCAGAAAAAGTTTGGATAACTCTGAAGGGTCCTTCCCATTTGGGTGACCATTTCCCCATGCTTCGATCTCTCCGATCCATGGGAAGAATTACCTTCCAAACTAGTTCTTCAGGCAAAAATACCTTAGGTTTTACCTTTTTATTATAAGAGTCTTCTACTCTTTTCTTCTGAAGCCTGAGTAGGTCGAGAGCGTGTAATCTCTCTTCGTCTAAATCCACCAGTTCATCTAACATCATGTTCCAATAAACTTCAGAAGGAATATCATAATGCCTCTGAACCCTTGCAGATTGAAGACAAATTTCTGCTAGCAACACTGCATCATGGCCAAAAGTTAGCCTATACGGTGTTGTACCAGTGGCTTCTTTTGGGGACGTTCGACAAGCCCATAAAATCTGGTCTAACGTCTTATGCCAATTCTTTGGTTTCTTCCCAACATGTTTCTTTATCAAGCCAATCACCACTTTGTTAGCTGCTTCGACTTGACCATTCGCCTGTGCATAATAAGGCGTTGATGTTAGGAGTTTGAAACCTGTTTCCTGAGCAAATTCCTGCATCTTTCGACCAGTGAAAACTGACCCTTGATCAGTTGTTATTGTCTCAGGAATTCCATATCTAAAGATAATGTTCTTTTGAATAAATTCAATGACATTTTCTTGGTCCACATTGACTAAAGGGACAGCTTCGATCCACTTAGTAAAATAATCAATGCCTACCAATATGTATTTCTGACTCTTTGATGATGCTGGTCGAATCTCTCCAATGAGGTCCAACGCCCATCCTCTAAAAGGCCAAGGCTTCACTATCGAGTGAAGTTCGCTTGCTGGTACATGTTGGATGCCTGTATGAACTTAACACTCTTGACAACCTTTGGCGAACTCAACACAATCTTTCAGCATAGTGGGCCAATATAGTCCTTGTCGAAACAACAACCATTTCATCTTATGGCCTGCTTGGTGAGCCCCACATGCCCCAGCATGCGTAGTCGAAAGGGCTATGTATGCTTCAGTCTCACTTAAACATTTCAGCAACACCCCTTCAGGCGTCTTCTTGAATAACTCATTACCCATGAGTACAAAACTCAACGCCCTGTATTTTGTTTTTCGTTCTGTCGAAGCTCCTGGATTTTGAAGATAGTCCATAATAGGTTTCCTCCAATCTTGCTCTGACAAATTATCAATGAACGAAATCTCGAAGTTACTGTGATCAGCATATCCTAGCCTCGTCGATTCCAAGTCTGATGGTGATAGACAAGTTGCCTTTATCTTTTCTCGAACTTCGATTGCTCTTTGTAGTTTCGTTTTTGAAATCTTATACCCAGATGCAATTTGTGCCAAGTCGTTAGCTATTTAATTTTCGACTCTGGGTATGTGCCGAATATTGATCGTTTCAAATTGTTTCAATAAACGATTTGCTATCACAAAGTACATAATGAGATTCTCTCTTATGCATTTATATTCCTTTGTAACTTGCTTAATGACTAACTCTGAGTCTCCCATTATTTCGACTCGAGTTGCCCCCAATTCCAACAATATCTCAAGGCCAGTAATTAGAGCTTCATACTCAGCCTCATTGTTCGAACAAGAACCTGATATTTTGTACTTGAATGTTGTTGGAATTTTATCTGGAGAAATAATCAAGACTCCTACCCCTGTTCCATCTTTATGGCTGGAACCATCGAAGTAGAATTTCCAAGGTTCTATCTCCACATAATTAATATCCTCGACTTGAATTGAGTGGTCGACTATGAAATCTGCAACCACTTGTCCTTTTACTGCCTTAAGAGGCATAAAGGTCAAGGAGTATTCAGTTAATGCTAATGCCCATTTGCCAATTCGACTATGCAAGATAGGTTTCGACAACATATATTTGAAAACATCAAAATGAGACGAAACATAAACATCAACTGGTTTTATATATTGCTTGAGTTTTGTACAAGAAAAATACAGACATAGACACAATTTTTCAACTTCGCTATATCTAGTTTCTGCATCATTCAAAACTCGACTGAGATAGTAAATGGGTCTTTCGACTCCATTCTCATCCTCTTGGGCTAACATACTTCCCAGAGTTTTGTCAGATGCAGCTATGTACAATCTCATACTCCTATTGCTACAAGGAGGCACCAAAATAGGTGGCTTAGTGAGGTACCCTTTGATTTTGTCGAAGGCTTCTTGTTGCTCCTGCCCCCATTCGAACCCCTCTTTATTCAGTCGAAGTAAGGGTGAAAAGGCCTGAGCTTTCCCACTTAGATTAGATATAAACCTCCTTAAGAAATTTATCTTGCCTAAGAGAGATTGCAATTCCTTCTTATTCGATGGCGCTTTCGCTTCCAGAATTGCCTTCGTCTTGTTCTGGTTGATTTCGATTCCTTTCTTGTGGACAACGAAGCCCAAGAAATCTCCAGCTTTCACACAGAACGCACACTTCAAAGGGTTCATCTTCAGACCATGTTCTCTCATTCTTTCGAATGATTGTCGAAGGTGGTCAATATGGTTCTTCCTGGAAACAGATTTTATAACAATATCATCAATATATACTTGCATAAAAGTGTTAATAAAATCATGGAAGATAGAATTCATTGCTCGCTGGTATGTTGCCCCAGCGTTCTTTAGGCCAAAAGGCATCACTACCCATTCGTAAGTGCCTAAGGCCCCAGGGCATCGAAAAGCTGTTTTCGACACATCCTCTTCAGCAATGAATATTTGATTATATCCTGAATAACCATCGAGCATACTCAGGTATTCATAACCAGCGGCAGAATCGACTAGCATTTCCGCCACAGGCATAGGATATTCATCTTTGGGGGTGGCAGCATTCAAATCTCTGAAATCTATGCACACCCTTAATGTGCCATTTTTCTTAATTACTGGCACAATATTTGCAATCCATTCGACATACCTTGTAACACGGATGAATTTGCATTTCAGAAGTCTTTCGACCTCCGTTTTGATCTTCGACAGTATTTCTGGAGCGAAGCGCCTTGGATTTTGCTTGATTGGCTTCTTCCCAGGTTTGATTGGCAACTGAAGTTCTACCAATCCTCTGTCGAGACCAGGCATTTCGTCATAATCCCATGCAAAACAGTCTTTAAACTCTTTCAGCAATTGGATTACTTCCAACCTAAGTTCTGGATCGATTTTGGCGCTGATGTAAGTTGGCCTTTTCTTTGATCCTTCGCCTAAGTTGATTTCTTCTAAAGGGTCTTGCGCTAACATTTTAATGTTGTTCGCCAAGGGATCCTTTTCGAAGCCCAAAGGCTCATCGTCATAGATGGCGTCGAGCCTCTGTTCCTGCATTTCTTCTGGCATGATATCAGGAGGTTTTGGATCGAAATCCTTTCCTGGGCCTACAGCAGATAATTGTTGATCATTGGCCTGTGTGGCCATGTACTTTACTTCGGCTTCGAGAGCCGTTATCATCTTGGTTTCGGCCACATAAGCCGAAATTCGCTTCAAAGATTGTGACTCAGTCATTATCACTGAATTCACTTCCCCAACCAGTTGGTTGGATATCAGTTAACCCACTGAAGTCTATGTGGGACAAGTCTTCTCTGTCCCATTGGAAACCATGCTCAGGATGCAGGTATAGGGAACAAAAAGTGTTTGGCGCTGGCGCCATGTCGAAGTCAGGTGTTGGACATGGCCCTATGTGAGCCAAGTTCTTGTCGAAATCTGCCAAACCCAGGTGATTCACTTCGCCAAGGTAGTAGCTTTGATCTGCCTCTATGTTTTCGACCATCCCATCTGGACGCCATAGCAGCAGCCTTTGGTGCATCGATGAAGGCACAGCGCCAACACCATGAATCCATTCACGGCCCAACAAAAGGTTGTAGTTAGGTTTGGCCGATATGACCATGAACATCGTTGGTCGAAGGATCGACCCCACTTTGATATCTAGATGGATCACTCCCATGGTGGTCCCTATGCCGCCCTCATAGTTCGACAGGACCATGTTGTGAGGTTTAATGTCCTCATCTCTTTTGCCAATCTTCCTTAGCATAGAGTGAGGGATAATATTGATGGTTGCCCCACAATCGACCAATATTTTATTCACAGTAGTTTCTTCGAGTTTAGCCCTTACGAATAAAGGCTTGAGGTGATTTTTCATCGCCTCAGTAGGTGGCTCGAAGAAGCCATTTTGTTCCTCAGTAGTGCCATTGTCCATGACAAAATAGCACACTGGCCTATGTTTGGCCATTTCTTGCTCCACTTCCCAGTCACTTGCTTCGACTTCTACCTGTCGATTGAATTCTCTGGGCAGCACTGAAACTATATTCACCATTATATCCAAAGTATCATCAGACTCAACATCGTCTTCGTCTTCAACTTCATTTTGGTTAGGCCAAACTAGCCTGTTGGTAACTGGCTCTCTCTCTAGAGGCTTCCTTTGTTTCCTTTGAGGGACATTCGAACTAGTTTCTGCCTTAGGTTCGTTGGCAGCCTCCCTTTCAGCTTTTCGTCTCCTTTGATATCTCCTCCATTGAGATCGAGACATGGGATTTTTACCCTTGTAGTTGTTGGACACTTGTGCAACCTTAGGTGCAGCAACTTGAGGCTCTTTCTTTTGAGTCAAAGAGGAACCTCTTGGCACATCGAAAGAATGCCATTTCTCCTCACTTGGCCTTTTCCGGCCAGAGGTTTTGTACCAAGTGTCTACTGGCACATTTGTCGGAGGCCTAAAAGTCAATGGCCTCTTGTCTTGGTTAGAACCCCTTCTGGGATCATGTCGAAGGTCAGCATTCTCCCTTCTCTTATTCGCTGCTCTTACGCCCTGAATGTGCTCAGCAGCTTTTTTATCAAAGATCGAACTGCATCTTGGACACAGCATCACCTCTGATTTCTTGTTCTGGCATCTTTGTAGAAAATCTGCCAAGTTTTCATTTTCCCGAGGGAAAGCAGTCTTATTAGCCTGTTCTTGCCTCATGGCCTCTTCTGATGCTTTTGGGTCAGAGAGTTCGACCATGTTGATATTCATTGTATCTTTGTTAGCAAGAGTTAACTGCTTCATTTGTATCTCCAGATTCTCCGTCTGGCCTTGAACGGTGGCCAAGTGGGAACTGGGCTTTGATCCAGTTTTTTGTGCTTCAGCAGTCTCCGACTTCGGGTTTTCGACCTCTTTCTGGACAGCTTCAATTGTCTTCCTGGATAAATTTCCAGAAAAACTGCCAAAGATTGGCATGTTGATGTGGTCCTTTGAGACTTCGACCATGGTAATTCCTGGCTTCTTCGACTGGATCCTGGTTGCCTCTATCATGTTCACCTCAGAGGGTTCAGCATAGTGGGCTTCAGCCTTCAGTGGATTGGAGTCGATAGCCATGGGGGATTTGTCTGCAAACTTTAATCTCCCTTCCTCAATAGCGTCTTGCACAAGATTCCTGAAAAGAAAACATTGAGAAGTTTTATGGCCCAAAAAATTATGATATTTGCAAAAACCTCTCTTCTTTCTTTGATCAAGAGGAGGCACTTTCACCCCTGGGGGTACTATCATTTGGCCATCTTTAACTAGCAAGTCGAATATTTCATCACACTTTGTGATGTCAAAACTATAAGTCTTTTTTGGGAACCTATCGTTGGTCCTTTCTGGACCAATGGGATTTTTCCCATTTGAGGGGACTAACAGTTTACAAGAGTATGGTGGCCCTTGTTTTAGTTCTGCTAAATCGACTTCTCCTTCTTCGACAGTTAAAGTATCGTCGAAGGATTCTAGATCTTCGTCATCCATCTCAACGTACGCTATTCTCTCTCTCTTGTGAGTTTTCGTTGCCTTAGCTTTTTCAGCTTTGAGGCGTTCTACCTGTCGAACTCTATCGGCCAGTTGGGCCATGTCTCTTAGGTATTGGGTGTCTAGCTTCTTCCTAATGGAATAATCTAAACCGCCTGCGGCTATTTCGACCAACTCATGTTCTGGCACTTGTGTAAAACATCTCGCCTTGAGCAACCTAAACCTATTTAGATATTCGTCTATAGGTTCGGTGAAACGTCTCTTCACACTGGCCAGTTCTTTCAGGCTTATCTTGGTTTGCCCCATGTAGAATTGTTCATGGAACAATCTTTCCAACTGGGGGTCCAATGATGGATCGAATTGGGGGGAAGAGTTGTAAACCAAGTAAAAGCGTTCTTGGTTAAAGAACTTGGGAAGTATTTGATCCTTAGGTTTTCGTTATTCGAAATGTCTCCTGCTTCGATCAAATATCTCGCCACATGCTCGATAGTAGATTCTGTCGTATCCCCAGAGAACTTAGTAAATTTGGGGACTTTGCATCTAGGAGGTAAGTCCGTTTGTAACACGTATTCTGACAATGGAGATGTAAAGTTGGGCCTTCGAAAGCCCATGTTCATCCCATTCTGAGTCATGATCCGTTCGATCATGGTTGCCAGATTGTTTTCCAAACCCATGTTTTGGTATTGGATATGCTGAACCACTTCGTCAGCATTTTGGTTTCTATTAACTAACCTTACCTCTGGGGCTATTACCCTAGGTTCTTCGACAGGTTGTTCTAATCGTGCCCTAAGGTTTTCTTCGACAGGCTGTTGAGCCTGGTTAATGGTGGTTTCTTCCTCTAAAAATATCCCCTGATTTCCCCTTATTTGCGCCCTTTGGGGCTGTCGAACAGGTTGGGGTACTCCAAAGAAGTCAGCCAAACGCGTCATTTGCGCTGTCACTTGCTGATTCGATTGAGTAGTGTTTTGTATTAGAGGGTTTAGCACTGTACTCAAAGTTTGTGCCAACATTTGCACCATATCATGGTTGCTTTCGTCCATCTGTTGCCTCAAGACTGCTGTCGAGGCATTTGTAAGGCCATGGGCTACTTGGGACGTTCCTCCTAAGAGTTGGGTCCTATTTCTATTCGCCATGCCTACTCCAGAGCCTTGGAGTGGCGAAGAGGCACTCACGAAAGGGTCTGAAAAAGTGGACGCAGCATTCGTCAGGCTTGCCACTTCAGAAGTTGGCATACCATAGAATGGAATAAATCCTGGGGGAACCAAAGGCCTTGTGCCTAAATTTCCCCTTGGTGGGGGAGTTCCCAAAGGTATCCTGGGGCCTGTTGACGAAGGTATTGGCCCCGTGGTTGTGACCGACACTGCTGGTGTCGAACCAACGTTTGTCGCTTCACTTACGGTCATACTAACCGTTGCTCCCACACTCGTTTGTGGGATTTCGTTATTGTTTGGCGGATTCGCCATCTCTTCCCTTCTTCTGGCAGTATTGTTATCGTTAGTGTATATTCTACCACTCCTCAATAACATACAACTCGAAAAGATGAGATTATTTTCAACAATCAACACACTGTCCCACCAGGTGTGCCAATTTGTTTACCTCGGGTTTTGGTAAACAACCGCTGATCCTCCAAATGGTTACTTATTTGGTTACTCGCAGGATCGATCAGATTGATCCTAGGACATAGGTTGATTTTGAAGTTTGATTGAATTGGATAAGGCTTTAAATAAATTGGCTTTAAATGAATTGCATAAAGGAAAGACTTGGTAAAATAAACAAGGCTTTAAAGTAAAAGGTTCGACAAGAATGTAAAGGAGAAAGCAAGTAAATTTCTGGAAAAGTAAATGACTTTAATTGATAAAATTGGTGTTTCACACATACATTTCTCAACAATTCTTTCTCACACGCTGGGTACTCGAATCTATATGAGTGACTTTGTATAGAATTGTGAACACACGCGAGAAACTACATGTCTACTACTATTTATACTAAAACATCCCAAGTAACCGTCGGGCAGTTACACTGCTTCGAGATCAATCCACTTGGCACGTTCTCCATGCTCGACGCTCCAGATCCTTGCACGTTTGCACGTGGTAACTGCTGGAAACCGTTTTCCCTCCAAACGCTTGAATTTCAAACTGCTCCACTCTGAACCATCGAACACTTTCGTCAAGAGACATCTTCGACGAGAAACTCCTTCGACGTCGAAGGCAACCAGCCTTCTTCCTTGGAAGAAATCTTCTAAGTACTTTGCCATCTTTCGACGGGCACTTCGACAAACTTAACCAGTCGAAGACATCCTTCAGCTTTAATGGCTGGCATCAATCAAAACAAAGGTGTCGAATTTAGGAGCCAACAATAAGTGAATCTGAATGAGAGATAGAATGGCTGCCGTGTCTGGAGCGTATCTAGTCTGTATATGATTGCTGTAGTCTGAATGAGTAGTAGAATGACCGCCGTGTCTGGGGTGTATCTGTACTGTATCTGACTTGAAATTCTGAATGAGTAATAGAATGACTGCCGTGTCTGGGGTGTATCCATACTGTATCTGAATAATTGTTAATGATAGCCTTTTAATCTTATCCTGAAAAGGATGAAATGTTAGCTAAAACACAAAGTTATGTTGCATGATATGCATGATGCAATACATGTTATATCAATGTTTATGATATGAATGTAATGAATGCGCATGTAAGCTGATGAGCTGTCATGTTGAGGATAGATGAATCCTGGATAGCCGGAGATGAGAGAATCTTGACTGTTGTCGGGGAAACTGAATCATTGAATGCTGCAGGGGATTGCAGGAATCTTTGAGTGCTAAAGCTGAAATATCCTTGTTGACTGCTGACTGCTCGGGGAACAAGATCTTCAATTGTTGAGGGATCCTAGGACCACTGTTGGGGATTGGAACTCCTTGGTGATCTATGGGGAATGAGAATTCTGATGATCTCTACTGGGGAGTTCAGAACCTGGTAGACTTATGCTGGAGAAGTAAGATTGAGGATCTTCAATCTGACGGGAAGTATCTCTGTGGGGAGAAGGTTCACTAGTCTGGTTCCGCTGGGGATTGATAGTTGGAAGTGTTAGCTCCGCTGGAGATTGGTAGTTTTTACTTCAACTGGGGATAGGATTTTCATATTTTGAAGGCTCCACTGGGGATACTGAAACTTAACTCTGAGGGGAATTGAGTTCTGGAAGACTCTCTGGCTGGGGAAATCAGTTTTGAGAAAGCTTTTGTTCTGCTGAGGATCCTGAAGTTTAACTATGTTTTGGGGAATTAAGTTATGCATTGAGGAATTTGGAGTTTAAATCTGCTGGGGATTCCTTCTGAAAGGGCATCAAGATATCTATGTGTACCCTTAAACTATCTGCAATCATCTTTTCTTGGTTTGTAAGGAAAATGATTATGTTCAAATGCATATGCCTATTTAACAAAACATTGGACGTTTCTCAAATAAAACATAAGTGCAAAAGAGAAAAAGGAAGACAAAGCAAATTTCTGTATTTGGAAAAGTATTTGTATTAACTTTCTATGAGTATCTTTGTACAAAAGAGACAGGCATCCTAGTAAGAGGATGTTGTCGTAAAAATTGAAAATTTTATACAAAAGAAAGATGGCTATGTGTAACAATTCCATGGAATTCCATTCTACTATAGCCTTCACAACTCTGAATATCTGTCCATTCAATGCTTCGTCCGCCGATGACTGGATTGATCAGAAGCTTGGAGCTGGTTGATGAAGAGATTGTCCTTAAAGTGATCCGACGAGACATAGTCATACGCTTTAATTCCCTAACTTTTGCCTGAATCGCCCTTTCGGGTTTTCGATCCACCGGGAAACCCCTTTTTGCCCAAGTCTCCCTTTCGGGTTTTCGACTTGCCGGGTGTACAGATTTTTTTTGTTTTATCCCTAATTTTTGCCTGAACCGCCCTTTCGGGTTTTCGGTTCACCGGGATGCCCATTTTTGCCCAAGTCGCCCTTTCGGGTTTTCAACTTGTCGGGTTATTTTATGCGTAGTATCTTTTGACTATGTCTACGTTCGCAGGGTGCGGCAAATCGTCGCCATCCATGGTGGTCAGAATCATTGCACCACCAGAAAATATGCTCTTGATCACAAATGGTCCTTCGTAAGTAGGAGTCCATTTGCCCCTGGGATCACTTTGCGGCAAGATAATCTGCTTGATTACGAGATCTCCGACTTGATATACTTGACGTCTGACTTTCTTGTTGAAAGCCTTGATCATCCGTTTTTGGTACGTCTGACCATGGCAAACAGCAGTGAGTCGCTTCTCGTCGATCAAATTGAGTTGATCAAGTCGGGTCTGAATCTAATCGTCTTCATTCAAACCAGCGTCCTTCATGATCCTTAAAGAAGGAATGTGAACCTCCATGGGTAAGACAACTTCCATGCCATATACTAAAGAAAATGGGGTTGCCCCTATTGAAGTACGTGCCGTGGTACGGTATCCATGCAGAGCAAACGGTAACATCTCGTGCCAGTCCTTGTAGGTGACTGTCAGTTTCTGAATGATCTTCTTGATGTTTTTGTTCGCAACTTCAACAGCACCGTTCATCTTCGGCTGATAGGGAGATGAATTGTGATGATAAATCTTGAACTGTTCGCATAGAGCGGTGATCATAGTATTGTTCAGATTGGTACCGTTTTCTGTGATGATCCTGTCGGGGACACCATACCGGCATATGAGGTTCTGCTTGATGATGCGGGCAACCACATTCTTTGTAACAGAGGCGAAGGAAGCTGCTTCGACCCACTTGGTGAAATAGTCAATGGCGACCAGGATGAAGCGATGTCCGTTGGATGCTGTGGGCTTGATTTCTCCAATCATGTCAATGCCCCACATTGCGAATGGCCAAGGAGCTGTCAAAACGTTGAGAGGAACAGGAGGAATATGAATCTTGTCAGCATAGACTTGACATTTGTGGCAAGTACGGGAATGTTGATGGCAATCAGCTTCCATAGTAGACCAGTAATAGCCTGCCCTTAGAATCTTCTTAGCCATAGTATGCCCACTCAAGTGGGTGCCAAATGTGCCACTGTGTATCTCAGTCATGATTAACTCCGCTTCAGCTTTGTCTACACATCGGAGTAAAACACAATCATGGCTGTGTTTGTAAAGGATGTTGTTGCTCAGGAAGAACTTGGCAGCAAATCTCCTTAAGAACTTCTTGTCATTTACGGAAGCTCCTTCGGGATATTCTCTAGTCTGGAGATACCTTTTGATTTCATGGAACTAGGGTTGTTCCACTACTTCTTCGGTATTAATCTCATGACAATGCGCAGGTTCATCCATTCGCTCGATGGTGATTTGGGGAGCCTCGTTATCCCATTTGAGTTTAAACATGGAAGACATTGTTGACAGAGCATCTGCTAGCTGATTTTTTTCTCGCGGGAAATGCTCGAAGTTGATATGCTCGAAATGAGGCAGCAATGTCAGGACATGTTCTTTGTATGGGATAAGATTAGGATGTCTGGTATCCCACTCTCCTTTGATTTGACTGATAACCAAAGCCGAGTCCCCAAATACGATCAAAGATTTGATCCCCAAGTCTATAGCAGCCTTGAGACCAAAGATGCAAGCTTCATATTCAGCTATGTTATTGGTACAGCTGAAGCAAAGTTGGGCCGTGAAAGGTGTGTGACAACCTTCCGGGGAAATGAGTACCACACTGATACCGTTTCCAAGTGCATTTGAAGCACCATCAAAGTACAGGGTCCATCGGGATCCATTTTCAGGTCCGTCATACGGTCCCTTACCTTCAATGGTGTCCAGAGTCATGATGTCCTCGTCCGGGAAGTCGAATCTCATGGGTTGATAATCTTCGATAGCTTGATGAGCTAGATGGTCATCTAGTACACTCCCTTTTATAGCTTTTTGGGTAGTATACTGGATGTCATACTCAGTCAGGATCATCTGCCATCTGGCGATTCTTCCAGATAAAGCAGGCTTTTCAAAGATATACTTGATAGGATCCATTTTAGAAATCAACAGAGTGGTATGAGTCAACATATACTGCCTTAGTCGGTGAGCAGCCCATACCAAAGCGCAGCAAGTTTTCTCGAGCAGTGAGTAGTGAGTCTCACAGTCGGTAAACTTTTTGCTAAGGTAATAAATGGCATGCTCTTTTCGACCAGACTCGTCATGCTGGCCCAATACACACCCCATTGAGTTATCCAAGAAGGTCAGATACATGATCAACGGTCTTCCTTCGACGGGTGGCATCAGAATAGGAGGTTCTAGTAAATACTCCTTGATTTTATCAAAAGCAGCTTGGCAATCGTCGTTCCATTCGACTACCTGATCTTTCTTCAATAGTTTGAAAATTGGCTCACAGGTAGACGTCAGATGAGAGATGAATCTGGCAATATAGTTCAAGCGCCCCAAGAACCCCCTAACCTCCTTTTCAGTACGGGGAGCAGGCATTTCTCGTATTGCTTTCACTTTCGCTGGATCGACCTCAATGCCCTTGTTTCTGACAATAAATCCTAGAAGTTTACCAGACCTAACTCCAAAAGTGCACTTACTTGGATTCAGCCTGAGTTTGTATTCCTTCAACCTGGCAAACAGCTTTTGCAGATGTTCAAGGTGTTCCTCCTCTGTTTGTGATCGAGCTATCATGTCATCTACGTAAACTTCGATCTCATGATGTATCATATCACGAAACAAAGCTACCATGGCGCACTGATAAGTTGCCCCTGCGTTCTTCAGTCCGAACGGCATCACCTTGTAGCAGAAGGTACCCCATTGTGTAACAAAGGTTGTTTTCTCCATGTCCTCGGGGGCCATTTTGATCTGGTTGTAGCCCGAGAATCCATCCATGAAGGAAAACACTTTGTGCTGAGCTGTGTTGTCAATCAAAATGTCGATATGCGGTAGCGGAAAATCATCTTTAGGGCTAGCCCTGTTCGAATCCCGGTAGTCCATACACATTCTGACCTTGCCGTCTTTTTAGGTACTGGCACAATGTTAGCAACCCATTGTGGATAGGATGTAACAGCCAGAAAGCCAGCGTTGAATTGCTTCATTACTTCCGCTTTAATCTTCTCAGACATGTCGGGCCTCATTCGGCAGACTTTTTGCTTGATCGGTGGACAATCCTCTCTTGTAGGGAGACGGTGAACCACGACATCTATGTCTAAACCCGACATGTCTTCATAAGACCAGGCGAAGATTTCAACGTATTCATTTAACAGTTGTATTAAGCGCTCCTTGACACCTGGTTCCAGATTGGCACCCACTTGTACTTCTTTCCGGTCTTCCTCTGTTCCTAAGTTGACAGTTTCCACCAACTCTTCATGAGGCAAGATGGCCCTTTCTTCTTGTTGTAGAAGTCTGGATAGCTCTCCTGGTACTTCACAATCTTCATCATCTTCATACTCAGCCTGATTGACCAAATCTTCAGAGTTATTGAAGGATACAGCAGAATAGTCACCCATAGAATCCAGAGTGGATGGGTACCTGCATTTGTGAGTGTGGGTGTGTGTAAGGGATAACCATCCTTAAACAAACAAAAATGCAAAAGGAAAGAAAATGAACACAGCAGTTTATAAATGAAAAACGTCCAATGATTCATTAAACATGGCATATGATTATGAAGGAAAATCAAACCCTTACAAATGGACCTACATGTCCCGGGCAAGGAATGAGGTGAAAAAGTAGTGTGCAGATTGTTTTAAAAGTAATTATTATAGACCAACAGGAAATGTTCGAAAGATGAGTTACTGATTAATGAAAGTAATGGGGACGAAGTCTTTCTCCTCCCAGTTGTGTAGTCCCCCTTCAATGGTTGGGAAGATCCAATCTTCAATGTCGGCCTCTTCGTCTTCGTCTTCCAAAGCATTGATTCCATGAGGAGAAATCTTGATGGGTGTCTTTTCAATTTTTGAGCGACGCATAGCTTTTTGCCCCGCAGTGGTAAATCCCAACCCAAACTTGTCTGTCTTGTGAGGAATGTCAGGCAACTGACCCCATGTTGAGCTCTTCCCTTCCTTCATTGCAGCCTTTGCGTCTTTCAGAGATGCCATCCTGGCCACCTGCTTGGGTACCTCAGCTACTGCCTTTGCTACAGCAACCTCAGGAGCAATTTCCTCGAAGTGTTGGAACGGTGTTTCGATGAATTCTCCCTTCACCTCTACATACCGAAAGGAGTTCAGGTGACTGATCATGTACTCCTCTTCACCGTGTACAGTTATGATCTTTCCCTTGACAGGGTATTTCAGCATCTGATGTAGGGAGGAAGTGACTGCCCCAGCATTATGTATCCACGGCCTTCCTAGAAAGCAAGAGTATGACGAACGGATGTCCATCACATAGAAAGTTGACTGGAATACTTCAGTTCCTACCTTGATAGGGATGTCGACCTCCCCATGCACCATTCTTTTAGACCCGTCAAATGCCCTGACAATGATATTACTTGGTTTCAGCTCCAAGTCTTCACAATCCAATCGGTCCAGAGCTTTTTTAGGCAGCACGTTCAGAGAAGAACCAGTGTCGGCCAAAACATGGGCAAGAGTAGTTCCTCGGCATTCAACTGACACATGCAATGCGTCATTGTGCTTTCTTCCTTTCGGGGTCAAGTCAGCATCAGAGAAACCCAGGCCGTTGTCAGCAGTAAGGCTGGCTACACAATCCTGGAATTGATCGGCTGAGGTTTCCTGGGGAACATGGGCTGTCTTCAGAAATCTTATCAATGCTTTGGCATGAGCCTCTGAACAAAGCAGCAATTCTAACATGAAGATCTTCGAGGGGGTTTGCCCCAGTTGTTCTACCACATCATAATCACTCTTCTTAATTATTTTCAGAATCTCCTCCATTTCTTTCTTAGAGGTTTCGGGGATGACCAATGGTTGAGCCCTCGTCCTGACGAGCTCATCTTGGATCCCTTTCCCCTTATCAGCAGAAGTAGGAGGGACAACCACATGAGTAACAGCTTCTTCAATCAACGGAGTTCTTGCAGAAAGTTTTATCGGGGCAGGAGTAACCTTGGCAGCAGCTGAGGGTCCAAAGATTGCCTTTGGAGGGGCAATCTCTGGAGAGAAAATTCTCCCACTTCGGGTAATCTTGCTCGTACCGGCAATGTTTCCAATGTCGGTAGTTTCTTCGTCAAAGTTCTCTTCAGTTATCTAAACTTGTTTAACACCATGGTAGTAGATTTCTCCACCATAATTCCATGGTATTGATTTGTCAGATTTGTAGGGGACAGGCCCAGGCATGGTTATTTTCAGAGGAACAATCTTCGTAGCGGATGTAATCTTAACAGGCTTTTTAGGGACCTTGGAAAGATTGGTGGAAATGGTGATTATTGAAACATCTTTGATAGGGGTTGGAGTAGCAGGAATCTTTTCGAAAAGAATTTGTTGGCTGTCCATTAGGCCTTGGATGCATATCTTCAGCAATGGACAGTCGATTGGTAGGGAGGAACAATAGTAGCAGTCTTCTTTACATCCTGGGAAAATCCCAGCTTTCAACAGATTCAATTTGATTGTCAGTAATGGAGTTACCAGATCATCAACAGCAGAAACATACAAATCTTCTTCAACAGCATGAACATGATGGCCATGTTTTGGCATCGGAGCGGATATTACGTTTGGCTTCTCGCGGGCGTCGAACTCAACCTCTTTTGCGTCTATCAAGTCTTGAATTTTATTCTTTAGCGCCCAACAATTGTTGGTGTCATGTCCGGCGCTGTCAGAATGGTAGGCACATTTGGCATTGGCATGATAGTATGGAGATATGGTGTTAGGGTTTTTCGGTGCCTCCTTTAAACCAGTCAGATTCAACTTCAACAAATGGGGAAGAACTCGTGCAGGCGTCATATTGATGCGGGTGAACTGCCGTTGTGGCCGTTCTATCCGTTGCTGGTTAGGTCTAGACTGATTGGTATGAGGCTGATCATTTGACGAATTTTGAATCATCACGGCCCCTACAGTCGGTCGGTGCTCAGTTCTTCCTGACCCCTTCTGAGAGTACACAACAGCTTCCTCCTTCTTGGCTGGAAATGACTTTTTAACAGTTGTAGATGCAGAGGCATCCCTTTGAATCTTCCCATTCTTAATACCAGCTTCCACCCGTTCGCCAGTCAGAATCAATTCAGTAAACCCTGCGAAAGAGCTCCTGATCAAATGGTTGAAGAATGGGCCAGATAGGGTCCCCAAAAACATATCAACTAGTTCCCTATCTGAAAGAGGTGGTTGCACTCTTCCGGCCAAATCGCGCCATTTCTGGGCGTATTCTTTGAATCCCTCATTTGAGGCCATCCCCATACTTTGTAGTTGAGTACGGGTTGACGCCAAGTCAGCGTTATATTGATACTGGCGATAAAAGGCAGCTGCCAAATCCTCCCAACTATGTACTTCTGACCTCTCAAGTTGGTAAAACCAGTCTAGTTGTGTACCAGACAGGCTATCCTGGAAGAAGTGTACCCAAAGATTTCTGTCAAATGAATGAGGTTGAATTTTTATGACATACGACCTTAGGTGCATCTTCGGGCAAGACAGCCCATCATATTTTTCAAAAATTGGCACCTTAAACTTTGGAGGGATCACAATCCCAACAATCAATCCCAATTCTTCAAAATCTAACTCAGGAACCCTTTGCAGCTCCATAGCTGCCAGTCTATCCTCCAAGTTTTTGTATTTGTCGTCCGCTGGCGGGTATTGCTGCTCTGAATAGTCTTCATCTTCCTCAACCTCTTCCTCTTCAGCCTCGGACTCATAAGGTAATTCAGCTCCTTTTCCCTTACCGGTTCCCTCATCAGATGTGGAGGGGAATTCAAGAACTCTCCTAGATTCATTCTCAAATATTCTTCCCAGTGTAGCTACCCCAACTCTTTTCTTCTTCTTTTTCACTTTTTCTTGCTCTTTGTTCCCTAGCAATGCTTTAAGATCCTCCTGACCCTTTTCTAAGGTCAATAGGAGCTGTTGAAACTGCGAGTTTTGCGACTGTAGATCTTTGACCGTCTGTTCAAGATCCATCTTACTGAAATAAACAGCAGAAAGATAAGGAAACCTGGTGTGAAGACCTGCTTATGCATATGATGAATGATATGTTTATTCATGCAATGCATTCAAGGATTTAGACATTCAAAATTGTTGCAAACAAAAAGAACACACGTCATATTAATAAGAAGAAATTTTGTCAGTACATAAATTCCCCATGGGCCAAATATTACAAAAACTTCTTAAGGTAAAAATACGTTGCGCATCCTCTTTGGTGCGATGTAAGTGTTGAGGGTCTTCTCCTCGTGAAGTCGGCGGGTAAGCTCCAAAACCTTCTTCTCACTGGCGTAGAAGCTGGCTTCAAAAGTATTCCGCTCCTCCTTGAGTTGGATCCAACTCTTTTGCATCTCCTCCCATGATGTAGGCATGTCAGGATGTAGGATGGTGTAAGGAACCTCTCCTTCCTTAACAGGCTCTTTAATCAAAGGGATAATGTGAGGGTAAGGCATCATAAGACTTTGGGCTCGGGTTCGTACCCACTTGAGGTAAGGCTTAAGAGGGATGGAGTTTTTGTGCCCCAGTGTCTTGCTATCTACCTTGTTAGGCATCCTCCAAGCTCTGATGAATCTTTGGCGAAGTCCTTGCACATCGTTGTCGAAGTCAAAAACTAGGTCAGGAATCAACATGTCATGAGGGCCATCCCTCCGTGCATATCCAAATTGTCTCAAAGCTAGACAAGGGTTGTAGGTAATGCCTCCCCTAATGCCAAGTAATGGAACATTAGGGAACTCACCACAATGATCGACGATGATGACATTTTCTCTGGACCGAGAACACCAATATACATCAGAATGTGTGAGGGTCATCAACCGTTGTGACCATCTTAAGCCTTGTTCATTCTTCAAAACAGATTGTGGAAGGTGCGAAATAAACCACCTTGCAAGGAGAGGAGTACAGCACATGAGAACACCTCTCTTTCTCATTGTTCGTGTGTAAAATGAGTGGAGGATGTCCCCAAGCAATGTAGGTATGGGATTCCTGGATAGGAAAATCTTGACAGCATTGACATCTATAAGTTGGTCAGGATTTGGGAACAAAACCAACCCATAAATGAGGAGTGCCACAATCTCTTCAAAGGCTTGCAGATCCAAAGAATTCCAACACTCTTGTGCCTTCTCAAACAAGAATTTTGCCAAGAAGCCTTTGACACCACTTCTAGTTTCCCAATGCCCCTTGATGTCAGATGGTTGCAAGCGTAGTGCTTGAGCAACATATTTAGGCTTTGGTTCTTTTTTCGTACCGTTGTAGGGTAGTTGACTAAGAATAGGAATTCTCAGGAGTTGAGAAAATTCCTCCAAAGTAGGCACCAATTGGTAGTCGGGGAATGTGAAACAGTGGTGAAGGGGGTCAAAGAATTGGAACAACACTTTCACCATGTCTTCTTCAATGCTGGTGTTGACTAGGTTGAGAAGTCTACCATGTCTTTCACTGAAGAGAGAACTTTCTGGATTTTTGGATGTAAGCTCCTTGAGTTGAGAAGGGATTCTCACAAGGTTGACTTGGATAGTTTTCCTGCGAAGAATTTCCATGACCTACAAAACAAGAACAAAGATGAAGATCCAAACCCTTGAAATGGTTAGTGGATGCATATGATGCTTTATGATGTTCATGATGTATGCACAAGCATATGTACAAGCAAGCCACACAAAACCCTAGTTTTAGGCTTTCATGGGGTTTCATAGGTAAGTAGCCTCTTGAGTGTAGTTGGCTTAAAAACCTGTCCTATAAATAGTAACCGGGTTCTAAGGAGCTCAATATCATTGGATTGTTTTCTATGTTCATTGTTTTGGTTTATCCACTTAACTAGCGACCAAAATATTCCAAGAAAACAACCCTCAATGAGTGTAGTATCGAGAATCTACCAACTTCGGGCTGCACCAAAGCCGGTCATCTCACTACCCCTAATGAAAGGCCAAGATGGTCAAGTAAGGTTCTAGGTCATTAGTGCTTAGTGACATCACTCAGCGGCCCCGTACTCTCCTTGATTGAACTCAAGGGTTACCGGTACTCACAAATATGTCGCACTAATATAGCTATTGCTTCAACCGTGTCGGTATACTCCACACAGTTTCCACAACGTATTGCTATCTATGAATGTTTCCCAAATCTGGGTGTAGGATTTCAAGCCCAAACAAGAGAACCAAAATGTAAAGCAATCAAAGCAAACAATTAGTCATGCAAAAGGGTGATCTAGGTCCTAAGGTTACTCCACTTTTAAATTTTATCCCCAGCAGAGTCGCCAGTTCTGTGATATGGTGGGAGAACTGACTTGAGGTTTTGCGTTTGTTTTCGCAAATTTTTCGGTTTAGCAAGAGTCTCCACCGACTTTTTATTTTATCCTAAGGAAAGGTTAAAAAGCACAGGAAAAACCTTTGAGATGTTTTCTTGGGTTCGGGGAGTAGATTATAAAAAGGGAAGGTATTAGCACCCTTTCTATCCATGGTTATCCATGGGCTCTTAGTTACTTGCTTAGATCACTTGCCTTTGCTTTTCAATTGTTTGAAATGGTTCTTTCAATTGTTTGAAATGGTTCTTTGTGTGTGATTTTGAAAGAGGTTTTGAAAAGAGGCCATTTGTTGTGGAAACCTTTGTAATGATCCATGTTTGAATGTATACAAAGGTGTATTTGTCTTTTGAAAAGTTTTCAATGTTTTGAAAGTTTGTTTTGAAATTGTGTTGTGATGCGTGTTTTGAAAAAATGGCAAGGATTTGTTTTGCAAGATTGGTCAAGTAACCAAGAGCTATCTACCCTAATTTTCTCAAAGACCTTTCCTATGTTTTAACCCTTTTAACAGTATTGTTCCACCATTGTATTTGGTGGACAATCTTGTGTTAGGATGTTAACAGGACGGGCGTGGGTCATCGTTTAGACCATGAATGCAATAGTGCCAAGTGTCTTTGGCAATTTTTCCTTTAAGGGACTTGATCATTTTTTAGGCAACTTGAGAAAGTGTCATCGAGGGACTATGATCATTTGATTTGTTTTGTTTTGGCCAAAGACACTCAACATGCAACATGGCCCATTTTTGAAGGCAACAAGTGGAGTAACCCTAAGGGTGTAAGTGTGCTTGGTGTTGTCCATTTTCATGCTTTTTTGTCTTTGTATTAGTCAAGCTATTTATTGGTTGATTTGCATACAAATCCTAAGTCTATCATGGCATAATTTGAAAGCTTTTAAATGCAGAAATTTAAAGTCCTAAATTATTACAACATAATTATGGGGATGGGGGTACAAATGTTTGAATGAGGGATATTTAGCAAGAAATTAAATCTAAAACTATTACATCCATATTGAATATACAAATATCAAATTGTACAATATTTAAACAGATATAATAAATATACAAAATGTATTATGCACAAAAATGATTTTTTATGTATGAGAAAGTATTTTTCAATGTATAATATAAAAAATAAAAAAAGGTCAATTTTTGAATATTTTTATGGTTTAGGGCAAAACCCTAGTTTTCTAAATAAATAATATTTATTTATTAATTATATACAATATTTGTTAATTATATACAAAAAATAAAAAAAGAAGTATATTGTAAAAAAGAGTATTTTTTAATGTCATATATTAATAAAAATAAAAAATGTATTATTTTCATATTTTATCCTAAGTATTTTAATAAATATATACAAGTATTTATATTATATATTAAATATACTAAATATATACCAAAATAAAATATTTATTATTTACAAAAAAAAATATATTTTTAGAAAATGTTTTCAAAAGGTAAAAATAAAATAATAACTGAAAATAAATATATTTTTGTATTATTTTTTAGTGTTTTAAATAAAAGTATATATATTTATTTACATGTACATGTTTAATAAAGCAAATAAATGCCAAAAAAATGTGAAAAATTATTTTTGGGATTTTTTATGTTTAAGCAAAAAATATGAAATCAGAATAAAAAAATAAAAAGTAAAAAATGATAAAGATTTCACACAATGGGCCAGGGGGTGCAAAACTAAAAAAAAGGGTGCAAACAGCAAGTTGACTCAGGCCCAGCCCAAGTCAACTCTGTCTTCAACCTCCAGCCATTTGAAACAGAAAACGCGCGCCCTTCCTTGTTCAACACTAACTCCTGATTCCTTGATTTTTAGCCAAAACTCATAACATAAACAATGTAGAGCATTAAATCACGAGTTCAAACGTGTAAAAAATTTGACCTAACTCTAAGAAACGAGGGAGAATTTCTTCATCCCCAATTTCTGACCTAATTTTTCTTCAATGTTCATGGCCAAAATTCTCACAGCACACTCAATATAAATGAAAAGTAAATACATGGATGGCTTCAGGGCTATGAGTAGAGCATGTTTCATTCATAAACCTAAGCCTAACTCTTCCTATATTGGGAGATAAAAGTTCATGTTTTTACCTGTTTCAGCTTGAGTCGTGTACAACAATGGAGGTATCTTCAATGGAGTTTGAGCTTTGGTACAGCTTGCCTGAAGTCCAAGGATGCTTCTCCAACACCTAGCTTGCTTTGAATCTCTCTGAATCAAGCTATGGAAGTCCACCTGCAAAACTGAAAACTGAAAATGGCAAGTGATGTTAGGGATGTTATAGTTTGTATTCAGGGCTTGGGGTAGTTTGTGTGGATGATATGGAATGTGTTGGAACTTGTTTGGGCAAAAACGCACGAGTGGATAATGCTAGGCAAGTCAATCTGCAGAGAATGCCCTGTTTTACAGCAAAACAGGAATTCTGAGTATTAAGAGGTGTGAGGGATGGTTCAATCGTGTTCTAGGCTTGGCTTGATGTATGGAAAAGGTTCACAAGGTTTGTTCTTGGCTGTGTTGACAGGAAGTGGAAGTTGGAGTTGTTTTGCAACCTTTCTTCAAGTGTAAGCAAAGAAATGTAAGTTCTCCTACAAGCCAGTACAACCCCTTAATGTATGCTTCAAGTTATGCTCTTGATAACTGGGATTTGTAAATTTGATTTGGCTCCAAGATCTGGACCCCGTGCCTCTTGGATTTTGAATTTGACATAAAGCACTACTTTACAAAAATGGCAAAGTTGTTTTTTCTAATTAAGGATTAATCTTGCATGTAATGACCAAATGAACAACACAAGACTTGAACACAAAGGTTAAGCATTTAATTATTGAGTGTGAAGAGGTTTAGAGGCCTGCAAACCATCACAAACCCTGCTGACTTGAAAATGCCAATGTTATGAACATGTATTTGGCTATGAACAAAAGTGACTTTTGCCCATCTTTGCAAATTCGATTCTCCCTAACCACAAGGGTGTTTAAGAAGTTCTTGGACAATTTGGAAAGCTTGGAATGTGTACTACAATAGATCTTTGTAATGCAAATTGAAACTCCAAGTGGAACCATGTGAAAAATGGCCAAGAAGTTGGACAAAAATCCTGCCTAGAATAGGTCAAAATTTCTCTAAGTTAAAAATGATTTGCACCCTTGTTCTAAAAATCACAACTTGAGCTAAAAGCTTCCTTTGATAAAACTTTGTGAATCAAATTTGTAGATTTTGTAATGGACTACAACTTTCATGTTTTGAGTTTTGTTTGAATCCATTTGCATCTTGGTGAAAAAATGGGGCAAAGTTAGGAAAAAATAAGGAAGTTTCATAACTTAGAAAAATTCTAAGTTATGAAATTTCTTCATTTTAAACCCTAATTTGCAATTTTGGGTTTCTTGATGAACAAGCTTCATAATTTGACATGTTTTGATGAAAAATGAATCTTGGCACTTGATTTTGACCAAAAAGTCAAAGTTTGACTTTTCAGTACACAGTCAAATTTTGATCAGTTGACTGGAAAATTCATCTGTCAATCCTATGCATTTGGGATCTTTTGAACTTGTTGAATGTGGCAAGACCATGCCATTGAGTCCTTGAGTCCATATGTGAGCTTGATTTGCCATTAGTTAGGTCAAACAGTCAAAAATTGCCTTTGTGCAGTCAAAACCCTAAAAATGACCATTTTACCCTTTTGGTGATCTGATCAAATTTCTTGTGGAATTGTGATCCAAACTTGACCAAATGGTTCATATGAGTTCATTATGTTGATGTGGGTCAAATTTCATGAGGTTTGACTGTCAATTGGCCACAATTGACTTTTTCTCCAATACAGCTGATTTCTAGGTCAACTGTCCAATTGACTGGGCAAAGATTGGAATCAAGGCTTGAAACTTGATATGGATAAACTTGTGAGTCCAACATGAAGCATGAAAGTCACTTTGGGCATTTTAGGTCAAAACATCTTTGTGCAAACTCAAGCCCTAATTTGGGTCAACAGTGCCAAGAGGGGTCTTGAGCAGAGTAAACCCTAACTTGATCTTGAGTTCCAAGAGTCTTGTGGTGAGAAAATATTGATGAAAAGAGAGGGCAAATTTTGGGGTACAACAACTTGCAATCCATTTCACATATTCTAGATCAAAAGTTTTCATGGCAATGGACAGTGGTAAATATCAAGTGCGACTATATATTAGCTAGAACTAGGGTAAAATATGTTTAACAAAGTTATTTATAGTAAAATCTGATAACTTTACCCCTCATATTTATCATAAAACTGAGGTATAAAATCTTCTGATTATAGCTATCACCTCGTTTTTTTTGAAAAAACCGAGGTGAAAAGTGTTTTTTTTAATTTACATTGTTTGCACAAAATATTAAAATAAATGGTTTAAAACAAATATTTTCTCGTTTGAATTAATATCTTTAATCATATACATCATCTGATTAGTTAAGCTCCCTTCATTTCATTGTGTAAATTTTTAAAAGAGAAGGGAGCTTCCTTCATTTCCCCCTTGAATCAAGAATGATTTTTCTGCACTTGCAATCTATCAAATGAGAAAAAAATACAACAACAACAACAACAACATCAACACTATTATGTGAGATATGTTAGAAGGGCAAAAAAAATCTTTTATTCTATAAGAACATTGAGGTTTTTTTCTGTCTTACAATCCATCACAAAGAATGATGCTTGCGAGTTTGGGGAGGCTATAAATAGGTAAGGATTAGGGTAAAATATTTTTGCTTTTATAGTGAAAGTTGTTTAGTTAATCCCTCGATGATATCAAAAAACCAAAGGGTTAGTTATTTTAGTATACAATTATAATCAATATAAAATATAAACTACAAAATTTTGGTCTCGAAGCGCGTCCATATCAGTTTTACCCATCGTATATATATATATATATATATATATATATATATATATATATATATATAATATAATATATATATATATATATATATATATATATATATATATATTAGAAAACTCAGGTAAATTGTTATTTTTATAATTAAAAATATATAAAACATGGCACGCCTAGGCCTTAAGTACCTCATTTTTTTTGGATGACGTGAAAGCTCTGTCATGAAATGCGTTATTTGTAACAGTGTCCATATCTCTCTGGTTGGTGACGTATCCTGCTTGACCTACGTTGGTCTTGTTCTACTTGAGCAGGTTGCTTTTTCATAACTACTTATGTTTCCCCGCTCTAACTCATCCATAAGTGTATCAATGCTGAATGATTCTTGAATTTCTGCAAGCTCTATTTTCCTCCCACAGATCCCTTTGGAAATAAAGTATTTTTCAAGGAATTCTCTAGTTCGAGCGATAAACACTTTTCCCCCAGAAGGATTGTAAAAGTAATACACTCTTGTTTCTTTAGGATACCCTACAAATAAGCATTTGTCATTTGGGATCGAGCTTAGTTGAAATGTGTCATTTAATATAAACTTTGCAACCCCAAATCTTAATGTAAGACATGTGGTTTCTGACCACTCCATATCTCATATGGTGTCTTCTCAACCT
The DNA here is from genome assembly GCA_948472305.1 of Vicia faba. Lineage (NCBI taxonomy): Eukaryota > Viridiplantae > Streptophyta > Magnoliopsida > Fabales > Fabaceae > Vicia > Vicia faba. Next base: position 1,445,430,960 of record OX451737.1, on the reverse strand, counting down.
TTTTGGATGAAACACAATAAGTGTGTAACCTGGTGTCAATAGAGCATGTCCCTAAAAGGATTTTGGCAGATCGGCGTGACTCATCATGGATCAGACCATGTCTAACAAAGTTCAACTTCTTCTCTCACATACAATATTCCATTGTGGTGTTCCAGGAGGAGTAATTTGGGATAAAATTCCACACTCTTTTAGATGGTCATCAAACTCTAGGCTTAAATGTTTACCGCCTAGATCTGGTCGAAGAGTTATAATATTCTTACCTAGTTGGTTTTATACATAATTCTTGAACTCCTTGAACTTTTCAAAGGACTCAAATTTATGTTTCATTAAATACACATAACCATATCTACTAAAATCATCAGTAAATATGATGAAGTATTGAAAACCTCTTATGGATAGTATGTTCAATGCTTTACATACATCAATATGTATGAGGTCCAAAAGATCATTAGCCCTTTCACATTTTTCTGTGAATGGGGACTTTGTCATCTTTCCAGTTAAACAAGACATGCATGTCTCATATGATATATAAAGAGTCTAAAAGTCCATCTTTATGGAGTTTAGAAATGTGTTTCTCATTTATGTGGCCTAGTCAACAATACCAAATGTAATTTGGATTTAATTCATTAGATTTCATCATTTTAGTATTAATGTTATAGATAGGCATTTCAAGACCAATGACATATAGTCAATTGTTCATTTGTGAATTAGCATAGAATACATCATTCAAATAAATGGAGCAACAATTTTTCTTTATTATGAATGAAAAACCAAACTTGTCCCAACAAGAAACAGAAATAATATTCCTGCTAATTGCAGGTACATAATAACAGTTCTCTAATTGAATTATTAAACTAATAGGTAAAGTCAATACATAAGTTCCTACGAATAAATCAACAACCTTTTGTCCATTCCCAACTCGTAGATCAACTTCATATTTTGTCAATTCTCTACTCCCTTTTAGTCCTTGAATATTAGTACAAATGTAAGAGCCACATCCAGTATCCAATACACATGATACATTAGTAGATAAATTTATTTATATAACAAAAATACTCGAAGATGAAGTCTCCACTTCATTCTTCTTATCTTTCAAGTGCTTTGGGCAGTTTCTCTTCCTTTGTTATACATCCGCTAGGTTTCAAGCATGATCAATAGTTTTTGGTCTGGAAACTTCGTTGTCTTTCCCTTTACCGTCCTGCATGGTAGGATTTTGATTATGTTTGAGGACATTCCTCAGTTTTCAGTGTCAATCCAGAAAATTTGTCTCAGACAATTTTTCTTTATCAATGATTGATTGTAAAATGTTATTAGTGATTTTTGTTGTGATGGTAATTTACATAAAAGATTGTGAATATATTAGTATCATTAAAACATATTCAATTAGGATTTTAATTAAATATTCTCCCACTATTTTACTCAAACCAAATGACCCTCACCATTTGATTCAGAAAATCTCGTTGGAAGATTTTCTAGTGGATCGAGATCCATATTTCATTTTGTTTTAAGTCAGCTTTAGGCTAATTACACAAAACTTGGTTATTTAGGTAGTAACTCCTTACAATTGTACCTAATACAACTCTATAATATTTTCAGTTGGGAGAATAACTCTTTATTCTAATCCATCACATGGATCATTCCCAACTCTTGCTTATAAACGTATAGAATCTTATTATAATTTGGTTAGTTAAGTTTAACCCAGTGTTTTAGCAATTGAATATTACATTTATCCCATTGCACCTTACTAATATAGAACATGCACCTCGCATTATGCGAAACCTATATTATTCGATACTAGTCTTGATGAGTGCTAAAACTTTAGAAAACATAAATTTAATATTTATTTTGAGGGAATTTGTAATTAGTTTTATCTCACCGGCTTGTTTATCATATAAAATGTATCTTACATGCATCAACATACATTCACATGCATCAACATATATAAAAAAGTGAAACAATTATGCTTCTCCATACAAAAGTCGATTTTTTGAAGCATAGTCAACATCAAATCATCCAAATCATACACAACATGATGCCAAAATTTAATTAATTATTGCTATTTAACTCATTATGTGTTTTAATTGAATTAATACACAAATACATAAAATTAACAACTATCGAATACATGGATTCGTAAGTGGCTCTGATACCACTAAAGAGAAATTGTGATACAACGTGCAACGAAAAACAAAATATTTCCTTTTAGTTGATTCTTACGAATGAGCATAATCAATGATAGAAATTGTTACCTCTTAGGGAGATCAAAACCTTTGATGCAAAATCGAACGAATGATCACGAGCATTGATGAAGAACAACACATCTACTAAGTCCACTCGAACATACAATCTTCAGTCTTAGTGTTAGCTGTTATGAATGAAGGCTTTGAAAGAGAGATAGATAGATATATATATATATATATATATATATATATATATATATATATATATATATATATATATATATATATATATATATATATATATATATATATATATATATATATATATATATATATATATATATATATATATATATATATATATATATATATATATATATATATATATATATATATATATATATATATATATATATATATATATATATATATATATATATATATATATATATATATATATATATATATATATATATATATATATATATATATATATATATATATATATATATATATATATATATAGAGAGAGAGAGAGAGAGAGAGAGAGATGTTCAGGGTTTCACAAACCTAATTTCATCAACTGAGAAAGCTTATACACAAGGGTTGTATTTATAGAACCACTTGTGTGGACTACAAGCTAAAAAGGCCAACTTAAGTGCGTCATATAATAATCATATTATTATTATATTTTTATTATAATAACTATTATTATAATAAATTTATTTTATTATTATTATATTTTATAACTATTATAAAATAATAATTATAATATTAACTATTATCATACTATATGATATCCAGTATTTTAATTAAGTGCATCGTACTTTACGGCGTTTTATAATTCTCTCAAATACACTGTACCTTATGGTGTTCCTTATTTGTTCTATATCTCATCATTATGTCCTTACGTGTGTGACTCTATAGATTCTCGTGACATTGACAATTATACTAAATCATGCATTTAACATAATAAATAGTAATCGGTATCTAACAACACATCACTGCTACCTAAGTCACAAAAATGTCATGTGATCTGGAAAAATCTTTTTTCGTGATAATGTTTATGTGTATAGTTATCCTTTTCCCCTTATGTCTATATTGAACATAGGGCATATACCGTGTCACTCTTGTCCAATTCAATATTGGTCCCTTAGACATTTATTCTGTTATGCAGGTGGACCAATTTCATCTAGGTCACTCATGTCCCTCAACATACTTTGTGGAGTAACCATCAATTGTCTTTATAGTTATCAAATTACGGGCAACGTTTGATCATCAATAAAGTACTCGACTCCACATCTATGGTCCATAGTGATTTCAGGTCGAAGGATGATATACACCATTATCACCATGAGAATAACTTATGACAATTTGCATAACATTCTATGTACTATTATCATAGTGAATCAATCAAGTATAAATATTACTCTTAATATTGATACCTACATTAAGACTTTATAACTCCTTATCCATGATCTATAAGATGCAATCATCAGCCTATCTATATAATAGTCTCAATGCTTTAATGTTATTCTAATTCACAATAAAGTTCGACTACCGATACTTTAAGAATAGTGTCCTTATGTTTAATGAGATCTCATGATTAAGTCACACTTAACATTTCATTAAATAGACTAGCTATTATTTTTGAAAAAGAAACATAATAAATAATTAATGTCTTTTATTATTAATAAATAATTCAATACAAGTACCAGAAGTATTGGCCTCTAGTGCTTACACCAACAATCTCACACTAGCACGAGAGCCAATCAGACATACCCCTTTGTTAGTGGGTCAACAACATTTTTTAAGTGTAGTAACTGTAACGGTGAAAATTTGAGACCAAATTCATTGATTGACTTGACTCATAACAATGAAAGTCACCACTGCGCTTTATTATTTCTAAGGAAATATGAAAAAGCGAAATAAAACCCATAAGCATGCAAGGTAAAAGCAACACTAAAAGTAAAGCTAAAATAATGCATTTAAAGAGGTCTAAGGTTTGGTGGTTGGTTATACAAATGGAAGGTACTATCACCATATGTATCTATAGTATCATATAGAAACCTTTTGAAATATCTATTTTTGGGTTAAAACCGGCTTGTTTGCAAAAGAGTGTGGGGATGGGAAGTAAGTGTTTTTGTTGGTTTTGAAAAGATTATAATATGCCTAAGGTGTCTTTGAAATGTTTATAGGAAAAGAAAATTTTGAAAATGTGATGACCTAATGTCAAAGTTTTTTATGAAAGAAGTTTGAGTTTGAAATTTAGGGTTTAAGGGGATCTAATTCAAGATTAACAAAGCTAAAGATAAATAAAAGATTCACACAATTACATAAGAGACACGCGTGATGACACGGAGTCAACGAAATAACCCTTTCCTTTAGATTTAATCATAAGCATCAACCAAAATAATATATATCAACATATGGCAAAGTGAGCCAACTTCGAGCTCATGGAAAAAAGTCATCAAGATCACAAAGATTCATCAATGTAAATCAAAACATCATCACTTGTCAAGAGAGTAGCACAAAGGGAGGACAAGGAATTAAATTCAACATAAATATCAAAGAGAAATAAAACATCATAGATAAACAAACCTAACACAATAGTGAATGAAATAAAACATTTTTTGTGATTTTTTATTTATGAAATGCACTTTAAAGATACAATAATAATAATAATTAAAAAAAACTAATTTCTAAACAAAATAAAACTAATATTTTTGGGATTTTTACATCTTATAAAAAATAATTAAACTTAATAAATAAAATAAAAACTAATTTGTTAAAAAAAACAATACACTGATTTCTTACAAGGGAATCAATATCTAAAGTAAGGTCTAGAGGGAATTTGCAACAAAAAAAAACAAGTAAAAAAACAGATTATAAAACTTAAAAGAGAATTTCTTATGGCACCCTATATAGGGGGGAAATATCCTATGTAAAACTAAAAATGTCTTTTGGAAATGCATTTCTGGGACGCACCTTTTTTTTGAAAAAACAACTATGAAACCGGAAATACAACTACGGTTTGGAACCAGATATGCCTTTCTGGTTTCTGTACAGAGAGTTCAGACCATGTTTTTCAGCAGGTTTTGGTGCATAAATATGTAGTAAAATACGATGTCGATTAAATACAAAGTAATCACAAAATACGTACAAATGCTCATAAATATTATATTCAAAAATATGAGTATGGCAGATAGTACTATAAACATAATCCAAAATACATACAAATAATCCAAAATATGAAAAACATAATAGTACTATAAACAAAATGCAACTAAAACTATCAGACTACTGAGTATGACAGATAATGAGTCGGCCCGTGATATTCGCCACATTCCTCCGTTGTCGTCTGTAACACACATCCTCCCTAGCCTCCACCATGATGGCATCTAGAACACCTCTAACATCAGAGCCATTAGGAAACAAACCCCTATCAATACCCTCTTGCGCGATCTGCATGATACGACAACATCTAGGCAACACATCAGTGGCATGATCGGCTTGTGCATGCTCCTCCTCTAGAATCTACGCATATGCTGGTCTAAGTGGGTTACCTGGAGCCTCATGTACCAGATATGAATGTGACACCTTGAAGAACCATAACATATATTCATCTTCATAGCTCCAATCTTTTGCTGCTATGATACTCTGGGCCTCATCCGACACGAGATGGTTAAGATAATCATCAAATATGTCATTCATATCCCTCCGTTTCACCATGGGAGGGGCACACTCGGAGGGTGGTCTGGGAATGTGTTGCATGTATCTGAACTACTGCATCATGCGCTCAGGAAAATAAGCAGTCGTCATGTGCATCCCGCATGCTAACCACCCAGTGAACAACATAATATCGTCAAAGGGAACCGTCTCACGGCGAGCCTCGTATGCGTGGAAGCATATATCCTCATAGGCCAGGCCGTCTATATACACCCTGAATGGCTTTGTCGCCTGGTTCCCTTGGAGTGGTTCGAATGAAGTGGCACGTGGTTGAACCTCAGTATATATAGGCTCAAGTGACCATCCAGATATCTGAGGGAAGTGGTGTAAAATCCAGGCCTGAAATGTTACAGCCATTAGTAAGTAACGACATCAAAGTAATTTATATAACAAGACAAAAATAACATAAGAATAAGAAATGTTACCATAAAAAGCGTGATGTTGTCGGGTATCTGCTTTATATTCCACTTAGCACCTTCGGACAACTTATGGTACAAATACACCAAACAAGCTGCCCCGAGTTCCACTCAATGATTCGCTGGAAATCGTTAAAGAACCGCATGTACATGATATCAGTGTAAGTGGCACTACATAAAAATATGCGTGCCAACTAGGTACAAAAGATATGCCTTTATAGCACGTGCTTTGTGCTGGGCTACCTACCGATCATCACCAGTAGCCTGTCGTGCACGCCCTAGCTCAACTATGAACACCTTCTGCAAGTAACTAAATTTGACATGACACCCACGTGTTTTGTCGATCTCAGCCATAGCACCCTCTGGAGTAACTCCTAAGTACTCCACCAACATATCTAACGCCTCCTCTCTGGTGCACCTCTCATGATCTAAAAACCTCCCTCTAATTGGAAGGTGCAACAGACATCCTACATCGTCCAGTGTGATTGTCATCTCACCATGTGGTAGGTGGAATGACGATGTCTCGTGATGCCATCTCTCAACAAAATCGTTAATCATACCATGATTAACGGTAATATATCCATATAAGACCAAATCACACAACCCTGTGATGTGCAGCAACTCTCAGAACCATGGCTCGACGGGTGGTACCAGGCGTATGATCTTCCTAGAATGGTGAATTATCTTCAGTGGATCGTGGTCCTACATGCATAGATAAATGAATGCAATACTTAGCAAAATGAATACAATACTTAGCAAAGTGAACATAATACTTAGCATAAAAAAGGTAACGTAATACGTAACAATTGTTAAATGAAACATTTACCTCTTCGTCTCATAAGTGTCTGGCAACATGGTCCGGATACAACAGTAGTAATGAAAAATCATAAAGTCCTCTTCCAAAGGCCTGAGGCGCCTCTGGTGCCGCCTCTGGTGCTGCCTCTGGTGTTTCCTCTAGTGCTGCCTCTAGATGGGCCTCTGGTGCAGACTATGGATGGGCTTTTGATGCAGGTTGTGGATGGGCCACTAGTGCAGACTGGGTGGCCTCTAGTGTATGTTGGGCGGGAACCAGTGTATGCTGGGTGGGAGCAGGTGTGGGTTGGGATGAAGAAGACTCTCCTGTCTCAAAGACCATAGGGCGTCCGTCAGAGGAAGGAGGTATATAGGTATGGACTGAATATGGTGTAGTCTGTGGGTGGGATCCGAATGTCTCTCTTGGTCCGGATACCTACGATGATGATATACGCCTGCGGGGGAACGGAGGAGGAGATGGATGGACAGGAGACTCTCACCTACGGGTCGATGGAGTGGAAGTAGAAACACCATCGACAATGGGCGCATCCGGCACAGCCTGCCTAGGAGCCTGAAAAGACTGAGTCCTTTCCCTACGCATGGAAGTATGTTGTTAAAGTTTTCTGTGTCGCAATCTGGATTGTCTCTCAACCATAATACCTGTAGAATAAATGAATAAAGTATTAAACAATAACACTCTTGTACAAAAAATAGGAAAAAAATGTCTGCTGCATAATCGGAAGTATACTTCTGGTTTTAGTCAAGAACAAAACCAGAAATACACTTACGCTACGACCTGCAACTTAACAGGTACGTTAATAGCGAAGCTGACGCCCAATGGGGACCAAAAAACACATATTGATCATCAAAAAGACATGGCTAACACTTCCGTATTGACTTCAAACGTTGCAAGAACAAAAAAAAACTACATTTTACTACCCTAAAACACAATTTCTATGTAAAATATAAAAATTCAATAATGCTCAAAAACAACTTACAAAGATTGATTCTCCTTAGTTGATTCCGATTATGCCTGATGATTTCCTTATATGTTGCAATAAATTGATAGATTTGGAAACAATGAGTATTTTGGAACAATGGTGTTTTGGTTTTTGTGTTTTGTTTCTGTTTGAAGCAAATGAGGAAGGGGAAGAGGTAGCATGCGTATATGTCAAAATACAAACTGGAAATACACTTACGGTTCAGAATCAGTGTTGCATTTCCAGTTTATATCAACATAATAGTGTGTGGATACTTACGGTGTTTTTCTTAATTTCCTTTAGAGTGTAACGGGAAATACAACATCGGTTTGGGAACCGTAAGTGTACTTCCGATTTGTATGTTTTTTCATATAATAGGATGCGCACCGAAGATACATTTCTGGTTCTTGGGGGCATTTTTAGAAATTCACGCTGATGCCTAAGAAACACATAGGGTGCATTAAGAAATTATCAACTTAAAAAAATGCAAATGGGTCAGGTTAGTTGGGTGAGGCCCAACGAAATCGTTTGTGTGAGAAAACCCTAGATCTAATAACTGGAACGACTGCACTATCTTTGGAAATGGTCCAACATTTATTTTTAAGTAGTTTTTATTGGAAACAAAAAAAAAATTAAATGCTAAAAAAACTCTCATCTTAATCGTGCCTCTGTCTTTCTACTCACGTGAATCTTTCACTCTCTTTATCGTTCCAAAATTTCTTCTTCTTCTTCTTACTCGCTCAAATCGTACTCCATCTTCTCTCTTTATCGATTCTCTCTTCTGACAAAAACACAACCAAACCTTCTTATTTTCCTTTCAATTGTGCACTCTCACCTTTCTTTATCTCCCTTCTCCAACACCCTTTTGCAAACAAACCGATTTTAACTAAAAAAAAACAGATATTTCAAAAGGTTCCTATAGAATAACTAACCTTCAAGCCAATCAATAGTTTTGGTCTCAAACTTTCCCCGCTACAATTATTATGTATATCTTCACATCTCCCTTATCTATTATCTCTCAAATGAAGTGATAACGCCTAAGTATGTGTTTGGATTGTTGGTGAGATCTAGGCTCCTTAGCTTGCGCAGTAACACCATTGTTATCACAATAAAGATTAATGGAATCCACAATGATAGGAAATGTGTCAAGTTCACTAATGAACTTCTTGATCCAAACATCTTCCTTTGTTGCATTTGAGACAACAATATACTCTGTCTCGATTTTAGAATTAACAATTATGTCTTACTTTGAACTTTTTCAGTTCACAACGCCACCATTTAAACACATAGAAGTTTCTTTTTAAAATTTAATTTTGATTGAAAATATATGAAATTTAACCTTATAAGTGTTGTATTTGTTATATTACAACTTATTATAACTTTTTAACCATACATATTACATCATATTTATTGAAATTTAGAAGAGTGGTCTTTTTGTATGTGAATAAACATTCACATCACATCCATACATATTTCAATTCTTAGTACAAAGAGAAGTTCCATCTGCTGTGTAAATTGTACAACCAGTCGATGCAAAACAACAGTTGCATGGTGGACTGAGGTGTTGATTTCCTGAAGAAGGACAAATCATGTATGCAGCTGAATCGTCACAAAATTGGGGGCAAGCTTCAACAATTTTCAGATTGCCTTCCAAAAGAATTGCACCTGAATCATAAACAACAAAGTTATATTTTATAAATTTATCAATTTACTTTTTAGTTAAAGAAAGAAAATAAAACTCAAATAAGTACTCTCACCAAAGTTTAGGTTTCATCTTGATTATGTATTGAATAAATGAAGTACTTAGAGAATCATTTGTGTCAAATTAAGGTATAATTCATAGTGTACTTAGAAACTTACAAAATAAATATTATAATCAAATAAGGCGTGTGAGTTCGAATCTATAATATCTTATTTATTTATTTTAAAAGATGAAATTCAAGATATTAAACTACTTAGAAAAAAAGTTTTATGTGTAATTAATCATAAATCTTAAGTTTAATTAAGTGTAAGAAACAAAGAGAAACCAAAACATTTAGTTGAAAGGAAAAGAAATACCGAAAACGATGACAAGAAGGATAGTCTCAACCTTTAAAGCCATTTTTCTTTGCAACACTATTGAAACTTATGTCTTATATTTATAGCACCAAAAAATAATAGCATGAGTATATGAAAGGAATCATATGTTGGTTGTTTATGTTATGATAAGTTCTATTGGATATTGATATTTTGTAGATAAAATTAAATATTTTTAAAATAACTAAATAAAAAACAATATTATATTAAAAATTATATTAAAATATTTAAAATATTTGGTATACAAATAATTTTTTATATACTTAACATTTAATTTACAATTAAATATTTTTTAAAATATTTTTTGAATAGTCATAGTTGGTTATATTTGACTCAATGAAAAATCTTAGACGCTTGTAGAGGAAAAAGAATAGCAATACTTAAACACTAAAAGTCAAACTAAAGCCTTACAATTCCAAAAAGGAAGCAAATTCAATAATAGTGTCCTCACTATATAGGTGAAAGGTGGAGCATTAATAAATCTAAATGAAAAAATTGATATCAAAAAATTTGTTAATTATGAAAATGATTTCGACCAGAAACGATAGGTTAATTAGCTTGTTTGAAAATAAATTTTTTACTCAATTCAATTTTAAAGAACTAAGTTGAATCAAATTTTCCTAATTACTAAAATCATGTTTTTTTAATTACCAAACAACATATTAAACCACAAACTAGCTACAAATCACTAACAATGCTATTAAACCATAAAGCTCCTGCTCAATGATGTCAACATTGAGCCAAAGCTGAATTTTTTTCAATATGTTCTTTACCACTGGACAATGAATCATTACATGAGCGATTGTTTTCGCCTCTCTAGCACATAAAACACAGTTGTTGTCCATTCCATCCACAATTATTCCACGGGCCTACAAGTCTGGGACTGTAGTGCTTATATCGAATCTTGAACCTCATTCCTCTCAAAAATCTGTAACTCATGTGTTTCCAACAAATCAACCAAATCTTTCAATTTCAAAGTTTCAACATTGTTGGATTCTTCAATGGCTATGATAACGTGATCAAATTGAGAGGTCAATATACACATTACTTTCTCAACTATCATCTTATCAGTTAAGACTTCACCACAATTTTTTATGAGATGAACAAGATTCAGCACCTTCGAGACATAGTTTGCAATCTTTTCATTTTCTCCCATCCGCAGTAACTTATATTGACTTCGCAGTGTATGTAATTTGAAAAGTTTAAACTTCTCACAACCTTCATAATATTTGACAAGAATATCTCATGCCTCCTTCGCAGATTAAACATGAGAGATCCGATCAAAATCCGTTGTATATATTGCAGATTGAATACTAAACGCAGCCTTGCAATCCTTCTTCTTGGCATCCTTGTGAACGATCTTCTGAGCATCAGTTGTATTATTAGCAAGCTCAGAAAAATCATTAGTAATCACTTCTAGGATTTCATGAAAACCAAATAACGACTGCATATATTTACTCCATTGAATCTAATTTTTGCCATCAAGAACTGGAAGAGAATTGAGGATACTATTGCTACCATTCAGCGTTGCAGCAAATGTGATTCACGATCTCTAGAAACATGACCACCGACATGCAATTCTTGAAAATAAGATCAAGGAAATGAACGAAGCTTTAATACCAATTTATTAGTGTGAGATGTACTTGAGAGTCTGTGTGTGTGTGTGTGTGAGAGAGAGAGATAGTGAAAGATGATTGTATAGAATTGAATTATCTACACAAGTATTTATATACAATATTACTTATACTCTAAGTAGCTTACATAACAAGTTAACTAACTTGCTAACCAAAGAACTAATTAACTAACTTAAATTATATCTCAACATATTGTTTCCAGTGATTTCTGGTAAACAACCGCTAGTCTTCCAAACTATCGAATAATCTTTCTGACTGTTATTCAATTCCTCTGGTAACTCACAGGATCGACTAGATTGATCCTAGGACTCCTTGGATATTAAGGTTACTCTCACGATCGAACAGATATTCATGGTTGATATTGTATATGTGTTTGGCTTATTTCGATTTCTCTCTCTAAAAGTCTAAAGATGTAATCAAAATGTGTGTGTGAAAACTAAGTTACATGAATAAATGCTAATTGTAAAGACATGTAAAATTGCATAAAAGTGAAGTAAATGGTTTTGACTTACAAAACAGTTAATATAAAGGATTTCTGGAACGTAAAAGGTTTGAAATATGAAGAAAGCGTTTAATGCAAGAAATCTTTAAATGACTTTAAGTAAAAATATGCGTTCGAAGGATAAGACTTGAAGGTAAAGGTATGGAAAATATGACAGTTTTCTGAGATATAAAGTGCTTGAAATATGAAGAAAACATTAAAATGTAAAACTTTGAAGAAGAGATTTCGAAGTGAAAAGACTGTAAATGAGAAAACTTGTAAATGTTATTTGACAAAAGGATAAAGGAAAGTGCTGGAAATGGTAAAAGGTTTTCATTAAATCAGAAATACATGGTGCTATCATACATACATTTCTCTTGCATTCGTTTCCCTTGCCATGTGGTAGTTTGAATGTTACTGAGTATTTTGTATAATAGATATGACACACCAAATCCTAATACTAAGACTTCTATTTATACTAATTCGACCATAACGGTCTTGCTATAGGATTATGCCACGTTTAGAACATGCAGGACAATGCCTCTTTCGTCTTTCCACGTGTCCCCAAATGCTCCAGCACATAACTTTCAAACTTTGAAAGTCCCGCTTCCATTTGAATTTCAAATGCTTTGGTACTTCTCTGTTTCGAACGCTCTTCCCAGACACAGCCTTGTTGTTATTTCGAGACTTCTTTAGATATGTTCCCATAATTGCCACTCGAAGCTCCAAGCTTTGACATACTTATTCGAAACACTGCTTCTGCTACTTCGAAACATGACGCTTTACCTCATTTCGATCAAAACGTTTAATTCATTTGGCTTCTAATAACATTATCAAAATCTTCAGCCAACAAATTGCCCCTTTAAAATATGTATTTCGATTCCTCTGAGAAATACCTATTTTAAACACCTACACAAGATTTTGATGGGACTTTCGAATCATCGTAACATTTAATGCATTTGACTCCAGTCACGTCAATCATAGCACCTTTTGGATTCCTTAACCGCCTGGAGCCACTTCACAGCATGGTGCAGTTACAAATAATTATTATCTTTAAATCACGCCTATTACCCATGTTAACTTTACGCCACCTCTTCATCACACCAACCCATGATCTCCACGTATCACACCTTTATTCGGTGGATGCTTAAACTTCCCTATTATAAAACATCACCAACTTAATCTTTTTTCTTTTCTTTTCACACTCTAAATCTTTTACCCTCCTTCTCTCGTAAAAAAAAATCCAAGCTTTCAACATCTTTCAAAAATGTCTTCTTCTACTTCATCCCAACTCAAGAAAGTCTCCAAGAAGAAAGGAAAAACTGCAGGAGCTACCATGGAAAGTAAAATCATCACTCACCAAGGTCAATCCATTCTTGCCCCTCAGATGATTTCAAAAGAAAAAGAAATGTTGTATGCGTCACAGGTACTCATTCCTACCAACGTTGCTGGTAAGAGGTTAGCTTTAAATGGCCCTCTTACGGTTTTTGAAATATTAAAAGACACCAGGACGATTTTCCCAGTTTGTTATAGCTTCAAACCCTTATTTAACAAAATGGACGCCCCTAAGGCAGTAGAATCTCCTAGTTCAAATACCATAGAAACCCCAACTGTTCCTCCTAAGGACCCCTTTGTTTTGGATTATGTAAAAAGTAATTTTAAGCCATTTCGATCTTGCCCCACCTCTGATATTGCTTATCAAAATTGGTTCACGAAAGTAGAAGCTAAGAAATCCCAGCAATGGGAAGAATTAGGCATCTATAACCTGATTAAGCCATCGAATCCTGGTTTCACCTACAGCCACCCTCTGCTATTCGCGTCCCTTTATTTCTGGGACAATACCTATAACACTTTCCATCTCCCAGGTGGAATGATCACCCCAACCTTCTTCGACATAGCGGCCATCACTGGGCTATCGCCAGTGGGAGAAACTTATATACCCGACAACGAAGAACACTCAAGCATAATTGACTTCGAAGTCAAGCTAGCCAGTTTTTCCAAATTTATCAGTCATTACCATGCTGAGGGGGACAATGTGTCTGATGTAGAGCACATTGCTTTCTTAACCCTGTGGCTGTCAAGATACGTTTTCTGCAGTAGATCCCTACAGGTACCTAGTAGGTTCATTCCTCTAGCTAGGGACTTGCATGAAAATCGAAAAGTGTGCCTAAGTGAACTGCTCTTAGTTGACCTCTATGAAAGCCTGAGGTCAGCTGTTTCGAGCCTCAAATCCCACACCTCCAAAAATATTCTATTGGCTGGCCCTTTTTGGTTACTCCAACTATGGCTAAATGCCATGTTCGAACCCTCCTTATCAACCGCCAACACCATTGATGAGCAAGATTCTGAGATAAATGATAGGATAGTCGAAGGCACTAGGCTTCGAAGATTAACTCCCAATGACGACAAAGATGACTTCAAAGTTCAATTCTCGAAGTACATCATGATATTCTCCAAAAGGCACAAGTTCGAAGAGAGCATGGCGCCTTTTGCTTCGAGGGCTCATGGACCTTCTTGGTTCACCATGGCTCTCTCAGAAGCTATCAAGAGCAAGGAGATTCAGGATGTATGGAGAGCTTTTTTGCTGCCTAGACTCATTTCTTCAAGAATAACCCCAGCCAAGAACCAAATTTTTCTCTTTGCCTACCAACCAAACTTCGTTTCGAGGCAGTTTGGCTTATGCCAACTGATTCCTGAACCTTTATTTCAAACTGAGAGCGCCATCACTTCTGGACGAACTTTCAAGGCACGGGAAGCCAAAATACAGCAAGAACAATATCAAGGCTTTGCCCAATTTGAGCTGATAACCTTCGAACCTACCCATCTCACGGCTAAAGGATTTCTGGAATGGTGGACCAAGTTTTATCAAACTTATATGTTCGATACACTTACAATTCAACAGAAACTAATTGATGCCTTCGATGTGCAGGTACCAACAAAGAAAGGTATGTTTACTCATGCCAAAGAGATTAAAGCTTTCCAAAATTATTTTGAAACTACTTATGACCCCACGCGCTTGGACTCCACTGTGCATCAAGCAGCTGAGACCTTGAAGGAAAAATTTAAACAAAAAGTTTCTAAGTTAAAACTTCCTTCAGGGCTGTCACCTGAGGATAGGTATAGGTTGGCATTCGAAATGCATCCACCTAAATTTCCCAGATTACCTACCTCAGAACTGGCTCTGGCTTGGTTTCCCCCATATCCATGGTGGTTTACTTGCAAAGAGATGTTCAAATATCTTCAAAGGAAACCAAAGCCATCTGAGACTGTGACATGGGCTCGATACTGGCTTCGTGATTTCCCAGGACACCTTCGATACGACCTTTCTGCCATGTCAATTAAATCTGATCAAGGCACAGGTGCGAATGCTTGGGAAAATCCCAAATGTCTTTTATTTTCCATATCTTTAACCTTTGCTTTAATTGTTTCGATTTTCAGCCATCAGGATAAAGACAGCTGCCTCGAAGTCGAAAGAAGGGAGTGCCTCTCAAGCCTCCATCGAAACTACTGACAAAGTGACTCCACCCGAAACAACCACTATTGTTGCAACCATAACAACAACAATAATACCAACAACAACCAGTGTTCCAATTCCAACGGTAATCACTTAGCCTTGATGTTTCGAATTCACTCATGCTTTATGGTTTGCATCTAATTCTTCGTTTAAAATTCTTTCAGACCAACAAGCTTCCTCCTACTACTCCCCAGAAGCGGAAATCAAGCACCACTGGGGAAGACCCCAAGGCTGGAGGAAACTTAAATACTTCTTCGAAGAAGAAGCCAAAGAAAGATATTTCAAAAAGCACCGTTCCAACTAGTGTCTCTGGTCTTGATTCCAGGGATGCTGCTCCCTCACCCAAATCCAAAAATCCACCTTCGACCTCCAACCCAACGTTGGAACGTATAGCTAGTAACCTCTCCTCTGAGAGTCCACAGGTAAATTGAACCTTTAAATTTTTTACAATATTAACTTCTTATTACCTTGGTGAATGTTTTTTCTTAACATTCTGTTGTTCCTTGCAGAACATCTTGAATCCAGCTTCCACTATTTCGAACTCACCATCCAGAGCTGCTGCTCCGCTCAACTCCTCTCCTCAAGGAGATTCCAGCAACCTGGTTCAAAATAAAGGTTCCTCCAATATGGCGGTTCTGGCTGGAACTTCTGAACAGCAGGATGATCAAGGTACCTCCATTCCTCTGAAAGAGATAAACGAAACAACACTTCAAACGTTTGCAGAGGATTTGCAAAGGGCTTCTCTTCAAAAGTCCCCTCTTGAAACTCTTCAAGAGGACCCAAAGGACACTCAAACTGAAGAAGAGAAAGCTGATTCTGGGAAAAGAGCCGAAGAATCTGCAGACGAAGAATCTGAGGAGGAGAATGCCAATGACGGTTCGACTGTTGGGACGGAGTCCAACGCAAATAGCAGTGAAAGGGATGGTATCGAAGTGGTGGACTTGGATGAGGATGAAGAAGACCAAGAGCATGAAACGAATGAAGGGGATGGTAATGCAACCAACGAACCCATAGAGGTTGAAATGGACGTGGCTCCCCTACGTGTGGAACTCCCTCAATCCTCTCTGTCTCGAATGACTGACGAGGAACTGGAACTTCTGAGACGAAATGACCCTATTGGGTACATGAAGGCAAAGTTGGCTCAGAGGGACGTCCCACTTGCTAGGGCTGGCACAAGTTCGACCAGCTATCCTCTTCCCACAGATGAAAGAATTATTCTTCTTAATAAAATTAGGAAAACCATTCTCAATGTGGATATATTCGAAGTGCTTAAACAAGATAGTACTGCTTGCTATACTATGAAGGAGCTGCTCACAAAGGTCAATCTTTCCACCTGCTCCTTGCCAGTTAGTACTCTCTTGTTCGATCTTCAGAATTTGCTGGACAACGTAACTGGTTACCTTCTCCAAGACGAATCTGCTGCCAAGAAGGTTCAAGAGAAACGCATTGCCATAGACGCCGTTTATGAACAAGCTTCGAAACTCTCTCAAGAAGCTGAGGATCAAGCTATGCATCTGAAGCAGGCGAAAACTGATTATGAGGCTCGAGCTGAGTCCATCCTTCTTTGGGAAAGGCAGATTCTGGAACTTCAATAGAAGGTTAAGGAGGCTAAAGAACAACAACTAGCCTTCGAAACCAATTCTGCTGGTAACCAATTCGAAGAGCTTCTCAACCAGGGGCTTGCAGAAATGGAGACTGCAGAACAACTTAAAGGAGAAGTGGAAACCTTGGAAGGAGCCAGGCGGTTCGCTCAGCAGAAACTTGAATCATTTCGAAGCACTTTTAATCGATTGAAAAATAATTCTTATTTCTAGATTTCGATGTTTATTTGACTATAATTTTGGTTTCTTACATGTAATATTCGAACAACGCCATTTTGGCATTTTATCTTGCCATCTTGGCTTTTTATAACATCTTGTTTACGTTGTTACTATTCGAATCTCCTGCAAGCTTGGCTTATATTTCTTTAAATATTTCCCATTAACCTTTAGGACACGTTTATCATCCATGAGTTCTTCGATTTCGTATGCATTGTTTGAGAATACTTTTAATATTCGAAAAGGTCCTTCCCAATGAGGTGACCATTTACCTAACGCTTTATTCTTCTTGTCCATAGGCAATATGACTCTCCAAACCAAGTCATTAATAATGAATACTTTTTTCTTCACCCTTTTATTGTATGTTCTGGCCACTCTTTCTTTTTGCCTCATCAAAATTTCCAATGCATGTAATCTAATTTCGTCCAACTCAACTAATTCATTCATCATCATTTCCCAATATAATGCAGTTGGGATTTCGTTTTGTCTCTGAATTCGAACTGATTGTAGATGAATTTCTACTGGCAACACTGCATCATGACCAAATGTGAGTTGGAAAGGCGTAGTGTTAGTAGCTTCCTTAGGAGATGTTCTACAAGCCCATAATATTTGGTCCAGAGTTTTGTGCCAGTTTCTTGGCTTTTTGCCAATATCCTTCTTGATTAATCCTATTATTACTTTATTTGCTGCTTCGACTTGTCCGTTTGCTTGAGCATAATATGGCGTTGATGTTAGCAATCTAAACCCCATTTCTTGGGCAAATCCTCGCATCTTTCTACCAGTAAACACAAAGCCTTGGTCTGTAGTTATGCTCTCTGGCAATCCGAACCTATAGATAATGTGCTTTTGTATAAATTCAATAATAGCCTCTTGATCAGCAACTATCAGTGGTATAGCTTCGATCCATTTGGTAAAATAATCTATTCCCACCAAGATGTATTTTTGTCCTTTGGACGAAGCAGGATTTATTTCTCCTATCAAATCCAATGCCCATCCTCTAAATGGCCATGGTTTGATGATCGAATGCAACTCACTTGCAGGGGCATGTTGAATTCCTGCATGTTTCTGACATTCCTCACATCCTTTAGCAAAGTCTATGCAATCTTTGAGCATGCTAGGCCAATACAAGCCGTATCGAAATAACAACCATTTCATTTTATGGCCTGCTTGATGTGCCCCACATGCCCCATTATGGACTTCAGACAATGCTAAGTATGCCTCACTTTCTCCTAGGCATTTCAATAATACACCCTCTTGGGTCTTTTTAAACAATTCATTCCCCATGAGGAGATATGACAATGCTCTATATTTTGTTTTTCTATCCACCTTTAGAGTTGGGTCTGCTAAATAACTCTTCAATGGACTTCGCCAATCTGCATCTGACAAAGTATTTATGGCTAATATTTCGAATCCTTGTTTCGATGCATATCCCAATCTCATACTTTCCAGATCCGATGGTGTGAATCTAGTAGCCATAACTCTTCCCCTTAATTCGACCAAATCCTTGAAGTTCTTGGTAGACACTTTATAACCTGAAGCCAACTGCGCTAAGTCATTTGCTTCTTGGTTCTCTATTCTTGGTATGTGTTGAATATCCATGTATTCAAATTTCCTCAATAGCCTATTGACTATGACGAAGTATACCATTAAATTTTCCTTTATGCACTTGTATTCCTTTGTGATTTGTTTGACCACTAATTCAGAGTCTCCTTTAATTTCGACTCTGGTTGCCCCCAATTCCAACAAAGCTTCAAGTCCAACAATGAGCGCTTCATACTCAGCTTCGTTGTTAGAACAACGAGGACCATCTAATTTATACTTGAATTTTGTTGGAATTCCTTCAGGAGAAATCAGAAGGACTCCAACACCACTTCCATTCCTGTGGGTTGAACCATCAAAGTACAATTTCCATGGTTGCATTTCGACGTAACTCATGACTGTCTGCTCAACCAAAGAATGGTCCACAATGAAGTCAGGAATCACTTGACCTTTCATAGCTTTTAAAGGCATGAAAGTCAACGAATATTTTGTTAAGGCTAAAGCCCACTTGCCAACTCTGCTATGCATTATTAGTTTTGAAAGCATATGTTTAATGACATCGAAATGAGATGAAACATAAACATCAACAGGTTTTATATAATACTTGAGTTCCATACAAGAGAAATACAAGCAGAGACATAGCTTTTCTAAATTGCTATATCTGGTCTCTGCATCATTTAGCACTCTACTTAAATAGTATATGGCTCTTTCGACGCCATTGCTATCTTCTTGTGCTAGCATACTACCTATACTAACTTCAGAGGCAGATATGTACAATCTCATGGGCTTCCCCCATGAAGGTGGAGACAAAATAGGAGGCTGAGAAAGGTATTCTTTTATTCTGTCAAACGCCTCCTGGTGAGCTTCGTTCCATTCGAAGGCTTGACCTTGCTTTAGACGAAGTAACGGAGAGAAAGCTTGGGTTCTTCCACTTAGGTTCGAGATGAATCTTCTGAGGAAGTTAATTTTCCCTAGCAGAGATTGCAACTCCCTTTTTGACGCAGGTGCTTTCGTCTCCATTATGGCTTTGGTTTTGTTCTGGTTGATTTCGATTCCTTTCTTGTGAACCACAAAACCAAGAAAATCTCCAGCCTGCACAAAAAATGCACATTTAAGGGGATTCATCTTTAAGTCATGTTTTCTCATTCGCTCGAATGATTGGCTTAAATGATGCAAATGTGTTTCTGCAGATATAGATTTGATGACTATATCGTCAATATACACCTGCATGAAGGTTTCAATGAAATCATGAAAAATTGAATTCATTGCCCTTTGATAAGTTGCCCCAGCATTCTTTAAACCAAAAGGCATCACCACCCATTCGTAGGTGCCTAAGGCTCCTGGGCAACGAAATGCTGTCTTTGCAACATCTTCTTCAGCAATGAAAATCTGGTTATACCCAGAGTATCCATCTAACATACTCAAGTATTCGAACCCTGCAGCAGAATCTACTAGCATTTCTGCCACATGCATGGAATATTCATCTTTAGGGGTTGCAGTGTTTAAATCCCTAAAATCTATGCAAATTCTTAAAGAACCATTTTTCTTAATAACAGGTACTATGTTTGCTAACCATTCGACGTACCTTGTTGTTCTGATGAATTTGCAACGCAGCAACCTTTCGATCTCAGCTTTAATTTTTGTGAGAACCGCTGGTGCGAATCTTCTGGGAGTTTGTTTGATGGGCCT
The DNA here is from genome assembly GCA_948472305.1 of Vicia faba. Taxonomy (NCBI): domain Eukaryota; kingdom Viridiplantae; phylum Streptophyta; class Magnoliopsida; order Fabales; family Fabaceae; genus Vicia; species Vicia faba. The sequence continues at coordinate 1,445,410,113 of OX451737.1, read as the reverse complement.
CTTTCCATCTTTGATTGGCAGTCTGTGTTCGACCAACTCCCTCTTTAAACCAGGCATCTCGTCATAATCCCATGCGAAGCAATCTTTGTTTTCCTTAAGGACTTCGATCACTTCCTTCTTGAGGCCTGGGCTAAGTTTAGCACTTATGTAGGTTACTCTTTTCGTTTTTTCATCCCCTAAGTTGACTTCTTCGAGTGGATCCTGTGCCAACATTTTGGCACCTGAGTTTATGGGGTCCCTTTCGAAGCCTAAGGGTTCTTTATCATAGATGGCATCCAACCTTTGATCCATCTCAAACTCTTTGAAGGGTGAGCATTTCGAACCATTCCCACTTAGTTCGTCCGACTTTATAGTTGATTTATTTATTTCAGCCTCTAAGGCCGCTTTTGATTCGTTCTCAGCCATATAGGCCGAAATCCTTTCGAAAAAGGTAGACTCAGTCATTGCTAAGGTTGTCGAAGTCCCAGCCTGCTGGCCGTTTTTGTATAGTGCTTTCGACTCCCCCTTCTTCACTGATTATTGTTCTATCCCAGTAAAGGCCATCATGACGAAGGGTCATGTAGTAGTGGGCGTTTCTAGTTTCATTAATCTCATCATTTGGAACACACAGAGCAATCTTTGCCAGATTTTTATCATAATCCCTCTTGTCAACTAAATTGACAGTTGACATAAAGTAACTCTGGTCTGCTTCTATGTTTTCCATGATTCCATCATTTCTCCACAGAACTAGTCGCTGATGCATTGACGAAGGAACTGCCCCCACGCCATGGATCCACTCTCTTCCCAGCAGTAAGTTATAGTTGGCCTTGGCTTCGATCACCATAAACATGGTGGGCCTACAGCTTGAGCCTATTGTCAATTCCAACTAGACCACTCCCAGTGTTTTGCCCACTTTTCCCTCATAATTGGACAGAACCATATTATGGGGCTTGATGTCTCCTTCGCGGATCTCTAATCTTTTTAGCATGAAATGGGGTATCAAATTGACTGCAACACCCCCATCCACTAGAACTTTGTTCACACCATGGACACCAACTTTCGCCCGAATGAAAAGTGGCTTGAGATGGTTCTTCATTGCAGGTTCTGGACGTTCGAAGAACGCATTTTGTTCCTCAACAGCCCCATTGTCCATCACATAGTAGCACACGGGCCTATGTTTCATCAAATCTGTGGTGTCTTCCTCCTCATATTCATTGATTTCGGTTTCCTGCCCAAATTCGCAGGGAAGCACAGACACCACGTTACAGTTCAAGTTAAATGAAGACTCCCCCTCTGATTCGAAGTTATCTGTTATCATATCTTCGTCCTCTTCCGGGCCTGGAGTGTATTCCTTTGGTTCATCGCGTTGCTCTTCAGAGAAGAGCCTCCTATTGACTGGAGGTTTGTCTTCAGTTTGATTTTTTGGTTTGTTGGTGCTAGATTCACCTTGGTTTTTCGTTGAAGTAACCCCTTTGTTTGCCACAGCTTCTCTCTCAGCCTTTCGAATCCTTTGCTGTCTGCGCCACTGGGATCTTGACATGGGGTTCCTTTCTTTGTAATTTTCTAATCTCACCTCCTCCCTTTTTGCTGTGTTGAATTGCCTCCTGTATGTCACAGCATGGCGTGCATTTCGTTCAGCGTTTCTCCATCTATCTTTTCCTTTGTCATTTTTGACCTATAACCATCTATCGGTTGGCACTTCAGCAGGGAGTTTGAAAGTCACTCTTCGAGCAGCCTTGGGGTGAGGGCTATCAGGCCTTCGCTGTTTGTGTCTGCTGTCGAAACGTGGGCCCATCTGGGCAGTTTCTTGATGGTTCCAGCAAGGGGCGAAGGGAATCGTTTCGAAGGCCCTGGCCATGCTTTGGTCATACACAGCAGAACACCTTGGGCAAATCAAGCACTTGGTTGCCCCTTTGTAGCAGCGAAACACAAATTCCAGCAAACTTTCTCCAGCCTTGGGATAACACCTAAAAAGCTGGTTATCCTGGCGCTAATTGTTGCCAGTTCGAGTCCTCTGTACCCTTTCGAAATTCGCAGCGATTCTTTGATTGCAGAGGATGCTGCACCTAGGGCACAATATCATGCCTGAATCTCCTTTGTGGCATGTCATGAGATAATCCTTGAGACTAGCATCTCCAGTGTGATTATCCCCCATTCTATACTTTTCTTTTTCTAAGTATTTTTTCACTTCCTCCATCTCAGAGCGAGGTCTTTCCATATCCACCATATTTATTTCAACATCTCCCCCTTTAGCTTCATCATCACCCCATCCTGTGGGCTTTATATCCTCAATCTGAACCTTCGAACTCTCTGGGGCAGAATATTTGACCAAATAGTCAAATTTTCCACTGGGTTCCCCTAGAGTGTCCCATATTTCCTTCTGAAGGGAAATTGGCTGCGTGATTTGGACTTTCTCCAATTCCAGCCTCAAGCCTTCAGTGACTTGTGTTAATTCTTGGTTTTGATTTCCCTGGCCTTCAGTAGCCTGGGTTTCTCTTGCAACAGCTACAGGTGCGGCAATCGGAGTCTCTGGCGTATTCTGGATGTCTTCAGTGACCTCCTCGCTGACTTCGACCATCACCCAGTTTTCAACTCCAGTACCCTTCTCTCCTGTTAGGGCGTCGCTTTGATCAGTTTCCACCATGTTGACCTCTCCAATGCATGCAGGCTCGGAGTAGTTGGTGTCTGCGACGTCCAAGGGATCTTCGTCCACTTTCATCTTCACCTTATCAGCAAACTTTAGTCTGCCATCTTTGATCGCGTCTTGAATCAGGTCCCTGAAAAGAAAACATTGTGAGGTTTTGTGGCCTAGGAAACTATGATATTTGCAAAATCCTCTCTTCTTTCTCTGATCCAAAGGAGGTATTTTGACATTTGATGGCACAATTAGTTGTCCATCTTTGACAAGTAAGTCAAAAATCTCGTCACATTTAGTGACATCGAAGGTATAAACCTTCTTTGGAAATTTGTCACTTTTTTCATTTTCAACAATGTCTTTCCCTTTTGTGGGAACTAACAATTTGCAGGAATAAGGCGGGGCCTGTTTTAATTCAGCGAGGTCGATTTCGACCTCTTCGAATTCGAATTTAGGATATTCTTCTGCTTCCTCAGTCCCAACATAGGAAATCCTTTCTTTCTTGCTATTCTTAAAGACTCTGGCTTTTTCGGCCTTTAGTCTTTCGACCTGTCGAACCCTATCGGCTAACTGAGCCATATCCCTCAAATACTGAGTGTCTAGTTTCTTTCGAATAGAATAATCCAAGCCACCAGCGGCCATTTCGACTAACTCATGTTCAGGCACTACTGTGTAACATCTGGATTTCAAAATCCTAAATCTATTCAAATAATCATCTATGGGTTCGGTGAACTTTCTCTTAACACTGGCCAATTCCTTCAAACTTATTTTCGACTGTCCCATGTAAAATTGTTCATGGAATAATCTCTCTAAGAGAGCCCAAGTGTCAATGGACCCAGGAGGCAAAGTGGTAAACCATGTGAAGGTGTTTTTTGTCAAGGAACTTGGGAAGTATTTGATCCTGAGATCTTCATTATTGGCTATATCTCCCGCTTCGGTTAGATATCTCGCTATGTGTTCGACTGTTGACTCATTGGTATCCCCAACGAACTTTGTAAATTTAGGGACTTTATATCCCCTTGGTAAATCAGTATGCATTATGCAATCTAATATAGGAGAAGCGTAATTTGGCCTTCTCATTCCTGTGTTGAGGCCATTCTGGGCCATGACTCTCTCTATCATGGTGGTTAGGTTGTTTTCTGCCAAGATGTTATCGTTTCGAATTCTATGAACGACAGTATCGGCATCTTGATTTCGACCAACCAAAACAACTCCCCTAGGTTGTTCTTCTCGAAACTCTGGGGCTTATAGCCTTTCGACCCTTGCCCCTGGTTCCATAATTTCCCTTTGTGGGCCCGGGATTATTGGGGCTTCTAACCTTGGTGCCCTGGCCCCTAAGTTAACTTCTTCTCTGGGTGGTCTATAAATTGGGTCGTTAGCAATTTGTTCTATAACAGGCATGTTTGCTCGAAATCCCGCCTGATTCTGCCTACGCCTTTCTGGGGGAGCAAAGAAATCTGCTATTCGACTCATATTGTCAGCGTTTTCTCTGTTTGTCACAGTCACATTTTGCACTATTGGGGCAAATATCTCCTGCATGGTTTGTGCTAACACCCCTATCATATTATGGTTACTGTCATCCATCAATTGCCTAAAAGCCAACTGGTTGTCTGTGGTTAAGATAGGCATTGTGTTATAACCCACCGACCCTTGGTTATTTGTCATAAACTGATTCGCCCCAGACCCAGACCCTAGTTGTGGAGATGAATTCGATGTGGAATTGTGTAAACCTGCCATAAAAGATGTTGGCATTCCATAAGAGGAATTTCTGGTTCTATTCCCATCGAAACCGGGTGGTCTAGTTAATGGAGTGGCGAAATGGGATTGTGTCCCTGATGGTGGAACGAATCCCCCAGGGTAGCCAATGGTTCCAGTATTTCCTAAGATCGAACTATTAGTTGATATGCCACTTACTCCATTGGTGGCTATGTTACTGGTCGAAGATGCAACAGACTGTGCATTCGAAGGGATTACATTAGATGTTCCGATCGAAGTGGACGCATTAGTGCCTGTTGTATGTGGGCCATTTTGGTCCCCTTGTTGATTGTCTGAATTAGACATTTTGTCCAAACATTTTCTTCTGGATAAAGGTTGGTTGCTGTTGGTTATCTTACCACTTCTCAGGTTCATAAAACAGCAAACTTCTTAGGTTCCAACATTTTTGTAATGGTTATGTCTCAACAATCCTTATTTCTAATATCCAATTATTGGTCCCACCGGGTGTGCCAATTTGTTTCCAGTGATTTCTGGTAAACAACCGCTAGTCTTCCAAACTATCGAATAATCTTTCTGACTGTTATTCAATTCCTCTGGTAACTCACAGGATCGACTAGATTGATCCTAGGACTCCTTGGATATTAAGGTTACTCTCACGATCGAACAGATATTCATGGTTGATATTGTATATGTGTTTGGCTTATTTCGATTTCTCTCTCTAAAAGTCTAAAGATGTAATCAAAATGTGTGTGTGAAAACTAAGTTACATGAATAAATGCTAATTGTAAAGACATGTAAAATTGCATAAAAGTGAAGTAAATGGTTTCGACTTACAAAACAGTTAATATAAAGGATTTCTGGAACGTAAAAGGTTTGAAATATGAAGAAAGCGTTTAATGCAAGAAATCTTTAAATGACTTTAAGTAAAAATATGCGTTCGAAGGATAAGACTTGAAGGTAAAGGTATGGAAAATATGACAGTTTTCTGAGATATAAAGTGCTTGAAATATGAAGAAAACATTAAAATGTAAAACTTTGAAGAAGAGATTTCGAAGTGAAAAGACTGTAAATGAGAAAACTTGTAAATGTTATTTGACAAAAGGATAAAGGAAAGTGCTGGAAATGGTAAAAGGTTTTCATTAAATCAGAAATACATGGTGCTATCATACATACATTTCTCTTGCATTCGTTTCCCTTGCCATGTGGTAGTTTGAATGTTACTGAGTATTTTGTATAATAGATATGACACACCAAATCCTAATACTAAGACTTCTATTTATACTAATTCGACCATAACGGTCTTGCTATAGGATTATGCCACGTTTAGAACATGCAGGACAATGCCTCTTTCGTCTTTCCACGTGTCTCCAAATGCTCCAGCACATAACTTTCAAACTTCGAAAGTCCCGCTTCCATTTGAATTTCAAATGCTTTGGTACTTCTCCGTTTCGAACGCTCTTCCCAGACACAGCCTTGTTGTTATTTCGAGACTTCTTTAGATATGTTCCCATAATTGCCACTCGAAGCTCCAAGCTTTGACATACTTATTCGAAACACTACTTCTGCTACTTCGAAACATGACGCTTTACCTCATTTCGATCAAAACGTTTAATTCATTTGGCTTCTAATAATATTATCAAAATCTTCAGCCAACACATATATGCCTTTGTTTTGGATTATAAAAGAAATGTATTACACAATAGAAAGAAAAAAGTATACATACATATAAGACCATTTAAATAGATGTTTTGTGCAGACAAAAAATTAAAAAAAAACTAATACAAGATAGATGAAGATTTTGCGACATGATGTAACAGAGATAACCAAATTGTTTTTATTAATATTATAATATAATAAAATCTTTTTTTTTATAGAAAATTTGATTTATAAAGCCACAAGCAATTGTGTGTATAAAGGAGTTCTCTTTGACAGAAAACCAATTGCAGTTAAAGTATTTTGGTCATCAAAAATGTCAGAAAATTATTCAAAACCCTGACCCGTCACATCAAACTATTCATCCTTATCCACTCAGCCATTTTGATTTTATTTTCATGTTTACAACAATATTTATATATAATACCTAATTATAATTTCCACTTAAAAAAACTAATTTCCTAACCCACTCGGCAGTTTGATTTTAGTGTCATGTTTACAACCTGATTATAATTTTCACTAAAAAAAACTAATTTCTTTTTCAAATTAATTACTTTTCTTGTTTTTCATATCATTCTTTTTAGAGTTTGTCACTTCTTCTTCTCTTTCTTACTGTAGGTTTTATAAGTTTCTCTTTTTTATTTTTTAAGGTTTGTGAAATTTTGTTATTCTTTTTATTTGTGCTTGCATTAAAATATTTTTAATTTTGTGAGTTTTTAGTGAAGTTTAATTTTGATTACAAATAATTATAATGTGTCTAAAAATCAATTACTAACAATTGTTTAGATTGTTAGATACCTTTAATAATAAAAATAAAAAATTTAATATTTGTTTTTGTTTGTCAATAGAAATGTTTTAATATAAACAAAATAGTGAAACAATATTAAATACAAACTCGAATCTCAAATACTAAATCAAACAACATTTTATGAATTTGAGTATATAGTGAGTTTCATATTTTAAAAGTGGTATGAATTTATAATTGTTATTATTTTTTTATTTAACAATTTTTTATTAAATTAGTTTTGCTTCAATCATATTATGTTGTATTATGTAGTATTTTGATGATTTCAAGTATTTTAATTACTCAGAAGATAAATTGAATGAAATTAAAGAGGATTGAAGTGAATATAAATATGAAAAGGAATAGTTACTTAAAGGAGTTTGTAAATTATCATTTATGATCCTAGGAGTTAGAGATTAATTAATAGTTTTTTTAAGAAAATATGATACTTATATAATAAATATAATATATATGACATAATTTGATTAATGACATATATTTTATATACGTAAGGTTTATAAAAATGCAAGATTTGAAATAAGACGCTATTGTAATTAAATATCATTATTATCAAAAAGAAGAAATTATATCTCAATATAACATGAAGATTATATAATATTGAATAGATATAAGTTATCATTTTTTTTATATATACGTACTTTTGAATTTGTATTAGATTATGAAATTTATTCAAATTCAAGTTAATTTACTTGTGGTTCTTATTTATCAAACTCAATACTAATTTATGATTATGAGAATTGTAGAATTTATAATATTTGATTTGAAGACAAAAAATTTATATTGAAAAAGTATTATGAATATTTATCTGTGTTGTTTTATAATTATATATTTTATGCGAATTTATCTCAGGTTCTAAGCAAAATAAAAGTGCTTCTTAAAAATGGCTTGAGCCAACACTTATCAATGAAAGCGCTTTCTAAAGGTGATTTGAGCTAAATAAAATTATTGTGTAAAGTATATATAAGATTATGCTTATTAGCACAAAGTTTTGTCTAGTAATAACTTACGTCAGTGCTTTTATCATAAAGCGTTGCTTAATGATGACGTACGCTAATGTTTTGAACATAAAGTGTTACCTAATGAGAGGTTATGCCAACGCTTTTATCAGACAGGGTTGTTTAAAATACACTTAAGCCATCACTGTGTCAGCCCTTTCACACTAAAAAAAACACTGTCTATACTTATAACAGCGTTAGAATAGACATCATTTTAAACCGCTGTATAAACTTAAAAAAGCATTGTCTAAAGTCTTATTTGACATAGAAATACAATGCTCAACTATTTAAAAATGGTAAAGTATCGATTTTGCAACATACCTTATGATTTTGTATGCTAATGGGAAAAACTAAATCATGTTAAAAAATAAATAAAAAATGTTGTTTTATTATGAGTTTTGTTAACTATACAATTATAAGTGGCATAAACAAGCAAAAAGTTGTCAAAAACTAGAAAAGGAATTTGGTTATCTATAAGTTTTTGTTTGGTATATAATTGTAAGTAGCAAAAAATACAAACAACTATAAGAAATCAGAAAAATTAATGCTTTAACATGATTATCGTTTGCAATATGAGATTTGATCATGGATTTCATCTTACTAAGTTTCCTTTTATTTGTAATACCTTCTGATCACTTTACTAACTAGTCATTGAATATGATACTTAAATACAGTTTCATTTTGTTTGTAATGCCTTTTGATCCTCTTTAAAAACATTTTGATTGTAAAATAGGATGATGTCAAAAAAAAGTGTGACTTCCATAATCATAATGTTATATATAATATAATAAATTGAAAATATATCAAATCCTAATCATTATAATGCTAAAAAAAAGTACAAAATTCCGTGATATTGTCATATAATACATCATTATAATGCTAAAAAAAAAGTACAAAATTCCGTCATATTGTCATATAATACATATGAAAGTTTATAATCTAATTAATTTTGTAGCAAAGTCCAAGTATCTTGATGTTCTATTATCTTCAATTTAATAGTTAGATCTTCAATTTAATAGTTAGTCTCAGAAGAATGTCTTCCATCAACGAATGATTTTAAGTATATGATCCCTAAAAAAATATCAAAATAATATATTTTTAGAATAATACACTATGTCAAAAAAGGCTTTTAACAGCGCATATTAGACAGCACTTTTATACAAAAAGCACTTCTATAAGTGAATTAAAAAAACACGGAAACGGTATACAATAATAAATAAAAGCGCTGCTAAAAATGTGACCTTAGACAACGCATTTAAAAAGCACTGTTAAAAGTGTTGCTTTAGAAAGTGCTTTATCAAAAGCGCTGGTAAAGGACCACTTTAGACAGCGCTTTTAAAAAGCGATGTCTAAAGTCATATAAAATTAAAAGAAAAATCTCAAAAGCGCTGCTAAAGGACCACATTAGTCAGCGCTTTCTAAAAAGCGCTGTCTAAAGGCATATAAATTAAAATTAAAAAATAAAATCAGACTCGTTTTTGTTTTCACATACTCGTTTCCCTCTCAGACTCACGAACGAAAACCCTTTCCCTCTCACAAATCGTCATTGTCCAAACTCCTTCCGCCGTCGTCCAAGCTCCTTCCTCCGTCGTCAAGCTCCATCCGCCGTCGTTTGTCCGACCAGCCCTTTCCCTTCGTCCTTCACCGTCTCTCTTGGTTGTCCTCCACCCCGATCGACCCTTTTTCAAGGTAGGTTCTTTCTTGAATCCGAGTTTTACTAAAATCATGATAAACTAAAATGCTCAATGTTGTTCTATGTAAAATCAATTTGGGAAGTGTTTTTATTTGTTAGAGTACATTAACATGGCTAAGAGAAAGCTAATAAAGAAGTTGTTTGTAGCATGATTCTTGTTGGCATAAGTTTATGACTGGTTTGTCGGATTCTATTTCTTTTATGGTGTAGATCATTATTTGACTGGTTTGTGTGATTCTGGGCAAAGTACTATTGCTAAGAAGCTTTGTTGACATCCACAATTCAAAGGTAGTAACTTAATTATTGCCTCTTATTCTTTGTTTCATATAAATGACTTATAATATAAACAATTATATGATAAACGCGGAAATAAGTTGTTTAATCATATAGGGTGTTAGTCCTCTAAATTATTTCATCTCATTAGACATTCAATCATAGTAAATATCCAAATTTTCATGATTTTAATAGCATAACTACAACATAAGGAGTAGTTACTTCACTTCATATATAGTAAAATTATATATATATATATATATATATATATATATATATATATATATATATATATATATATATATATATATATATATATATATATATATATATATATATATATATATATATATATATATATATATATATATATATATATATATATATATATATATATATATATATATATATATATATATATATATATATATATATATATATAGTTTATTAGTAGAGTTTGGTTATGAGATATATAGGTACTAAATTTCTAGAAATAATCTGTTTAAATCATACAAAATATTTCTAAAAGTTTGTATTAATCTTCTTTTAGTGTATATACTATTTTCCCTATTTTGTTCATGTGCAATGACACCTAAATTCATTAGCCTCCTAAATGGACTGTTTTTGTTTGTTTGTTTTTGTTAGTGAAAGAGGTAATATATTAAAATGTTTATGTTTATGTTTATGTTTGTGTTTATGTTTAAGTTTACGTTTATGTTAATCTTGTTCATTAGCCTCTGGTTGGTGACGTATCCTGCTTGACCTACGTTGATCTTGTTCTACTTGAGCAGGTTGCTTTTTCATAACTACTTGTGTTTCCTGCTCTAACTCATCCATAAGTGTATCAATGCTGAGTGATTCTTGAATTTCTGTAAGCTCTATTTTCCTCCCACAGATCCCTTTGAAAATAAAGTATTTTTCAAGGAATTCTCCAGTTCGAGTGATAAACACTTTTCCCCCAAAAGGATTGTAGAAGTAATACCCTCTTGTTTCTTTAGGATACCCTACAAATAAGCATTTGTCATTTGGGATCGAGCTTAGTTGAAATGTGTCGTTTAATATAAACTTTGCAACCCCAAATCTTAATGTAAGACATGTGGTTTCTGACCACTCCATATCTCATATGGTGTCTTCTCAACCTTTTTGGATGGAACACAATTAATTATGTAACCTGCTGTCAATAGAGCATGTCCCTAAAAGGATTTTGGCATATCGGTGTGACTCATCATGGATCAGACCATGTATAACAAAGTTCAACTTCTTCTCTCACATATAATATTCCATTGTGGTGTTCCAGGAGGAGTAATTTGGGATAAAATTCCACACTCTTTTAGATGGTCATCAAACTCTAGGCTTAAATGTTTACCGCCTAGATCTGGTTGAAGAGTTATAATATTCTTACCTAGTTGGTTTTGTACTTAATTCTTGAATTCCTTGAACTTTTCAAAGGACTCGGATTTATGTTTCATTAAATACACATAACCATATCTACTAAAATCATCAGTAAATGTGATGAAGTATTGAAAACCTCTTATGGATAGTATGTTCAATGCTTTACATACATCAATATGTATGAGGTCCAAAAGATCATTGGCCCTTTCACATTTTCCTGTGAATGGGGACTTTGTCATCTTTCCAGTTAAACAAGACATGCATGTCTCATATGATATATAAAGAGTCTAAAATTCCATCTTTATGGAGTTTAGAAATGTGTTTCTCATTTATGTGGCCTAATCGACAATACCAAATGTAATTTGGATTTAACTCGTTAGGTTTCATCATTTTAGTATTAATGTTATAGATAGGCATTTCAAGACCAATGACATATACTCAATTATTCATTTGTGAATTAGCATAGAATACATCATTCAAATAAATGGAGCAACAATTTTTCTTTATTATGAATGAAAAACCAAACTTGTCCAAACAAGAAACAAAAATAATATTCCTTCTAATTGTAGGTACATAATAACAGTTCTCTAATTGAATTATTAAACTAATAGGTAAAGTCAATACATAAGTTCCTACGACTAAATCAACAACCTTTTGTCCATTCCCAACTCGTAGATCAACTTCATATTTTGTCAATTCTCTACTCCCTTTTAGTCCTTGAATATTAGTACAAATGTAAGAGCCACATCCAGTATCCAATACACATGATGCATTAGTAGATAAATTTATTTATATAACAAAAATACTTGAAGATGAAGTCTCCACTTCATTCTTCTTATCTTTCAAGTGCTTTGGGCAGTTTCTCTTCCTTTGTTATACATCCGCTAGGTTTCAAGCATGATCAATAGTTTTTGGTATGGAAACTTCGTTGTCTTTCCCTTTACCTTCCTGCATGGTAGGATTCTGATTATGTTTGAGGACATTCCTCAGTTTTCAGTGTCAATCCAGAAAATTTGTCTCAGACAATTTTTATTTATCAATGATTGATTGCAAAATGTTATTAGTGGTTTTTGTTGTGATGGTAATTTATATAAAAGATTGTGAATATATTAGTATCATTAAAACATATTCAATTAGGATTTTAATTAAATATTCTCCCACTATTTTACTCAAACCAAATGACCCTCACCATTTGATTCATAAAATCTCGTTGGAAGATTTTCTAGTGGATCGAGATCCATATTTCATTTTGTTTTAAGTCAGCTTTAGGTTGATTACACAAAACATGGTTATTTAGGTAGGAACTCCTTCCAATTTTACTTAATACAACTCTATAATATTTTCAGTTGGGAGAATAACTCTTTATTATAATCCATCACATGGATCATTCCCAACTCTTGCTTCTAAACGTATAAAATCTTATTATAATTTGGTTAGTTAAGTTTAACCCAGTGTTTTAGCAATTGGATATTACATTTATCCCATTGCACCTTACTAATATAGAACATGCACCTCGCATTAGGAGAAACCGGCATTATTCGATACTAGTCTTGATGAGTGCTAAAACTTTAGAAAACATAAACTTAATATTTATTTTGAGGGAATTTGTAATTAGTTTTATATCACCGGCTTATTTATCATATAAAATGTCTCTTACATGCATCAACATACATTCACATGCATCAACATATATAAAAAGTGAAACAATTATGCTTCTCCATACAGAAGTCGATTTTTTGAAGTATAGTCAACATCCAATCATCCAAATCATACACAACATGATGCCAAAATTTAATTACTTATTGTTATTTAACTCATTATGTGTTTTAATTAAATTAATACACAAACGCATAAAATTAACAACTATCTGATACATGGATTCGTAAGTGGCTCTGATACCACTAAAGAGAAATTGTGATACAACGTGCGACGAAAAACAAAATATTTCCTTTTAGTTGATTCTTACGAATGAGCATAGTCAATGATAGAAATTGTAACCTATTAGGGAGATTAAAACCTTTGATGCAGAATCGAACGAATGATCACGAGCATTGATGAAGAACAATGCATCTACTAAGTCCACACGGACATACAATCTTCAGTCTTAGTGCTAGCTGTTATGAATGAAGGCTTTGAGAGAGAGAGAGAGAGAGAGAGAGAGAGAGAGAGAGAGAGAGAGAGAGAGAGAGAGAGAGAGAGAGAGAGATGTTCAGGGTTTCACAAACCTAATTTCATCAACTGAGAAAGATTATACACAAGGCTTGTATTTATAGAACCACTTGTGTGGACTACAAGCTAAAAAGGCCAACTCAAGTGCACCATATAATAATAATATTATTATTATATTTTTATTATAATAAATATTATTATAATAAATTTATTTTATTATTATTATATTTTATAACTATTATAAAATAATAATTATAATATTAACTATTATCATATTATATGATATCCATTATTTTAATTAAGTGCATCGTACTTTACGGTGTTTTATAATTCTCTCAAATACACTGTACCTTATGGTGTTCCTTATTTGTTCTATATCTCATCATTATGTCCTTACGTGTGTGACCCTGTAGATTCTCGTGATGTTGACAATTATACTAAATCATGCATTTAACATAATAAATAGTAAGCGGTATCTAACAACACATCACTGCTACCTAAGTCACAAAAATGTCATGTGATCTGGAAAAATCTTTTTCGTGATAATGTTTATGTGTATAGTTATCCTTTTTCCCTTATGTCTATATTGAACATAGGGCATATATCGTGTCACTCTTGTCCAATTCAATATTGGGCCCTTAGACATTTATTCTGTTATGCAGGTAGACCAATTCCATCTAGGTCACTCATGTCCCTCAACATACTTTATGGAGTAACCATCAACTGTCTTTATGGTTATCCAATTACGGGAAACGTTTGATCATCAATAAAGTACTCGACTCCATATCTATGGTCCATAGTGATTTCAGGTCGAAGGATGGTATACACCATTATCACCATGAGAATAACTTATGACAATTTGCATAATATTATATGTACTATTCTCATAGCGAATCAATCCAGTATAAATATTACTCCTAATATTTATACCTACATTAAGACTTTATAACTCCTTATCCATGATCTATAAGATGCAATCACCAGCCTATCTACATAATAGTCTCAATGCTTTAATGTTATTCCAATTCACAATAAAGTTCGACTACCGATACTTTAAGAATAGTGTCCTTATGTTTAATGGGATCTCATGATTAAGTCACACTTAACATTTCATTAAATAGACTAGCTATTATTTTTGAAAAAGAAACATAATAAATAATTAATTTCTTTTATTATTAATAAATAATTCAATACAAGTACCAGAAGTATTGGCCTCTAGTGCTTACACCAACAATCTCACACTAGCACGAGAGCCAATCAGACATACCCCTTTGTTAGTGGGTCAACAACATTTTTAAGTGTAGGAACTGTAGCGGTGAAAGTTCGAGACCAAATTCATTGATTGACTTGATTCATAATAGTGAAAGTCGCCACTGCGCTTTATTATTTCCAAGGGAATGTGTAAAGAGCGAAATAAAACCCATAAACATGCAAGGTAAAAGCAACACTATAAGTAAAGCTAAAATAATGCATTTAAAGAGGTCTAAGGTTTGGTGGTTGGTTATACAAATGGAAGGTACTATCACCATATGTATCTATAGTATCATATAGAAACCTTTTGAAATATCCGTTTTTGGGTTAAAATCGGCTTGTTTGCAAAAGAGTGTGGGGATGGGAAGTAAGTGTTTTGTTGGTTTTGAAAAGATTATAATATTCCTAAGGTGTCTTTGAAATGTTTATAGGAAAAGAAAATTTTGAAAATGTGATGACCTAATGTCAAAGTTTTTTATGAAAGAAGTTTGAGTTTGAAATTTAGGGTTTAAGGGGATCTAATTCAAGATTAACAAAGCTAAAGATAAATAAAAGATTCACACAATTACATAAGAGACACGCGTGGTGACATGGAGTCAACGAAATAACCCTTTCCTTTATATTTAATCATAAGCATCAACCAAAATAATACTCCCTCCGTCCCATATTATAAGAGAAAAAATGCTTTTTTTTTGTCCCAAATTATAAGAGAAAAAAACTTAATTTTAACCATTTCAATTTGTTTTTCCTAAAATAACCTTTACAATAGTAATATTTATTTTTGATTTTCAAAGCATTTCAATTACCAGTGTGGACGGTGCATTAAAGTGTGAAATAGTTTTATGCTTTGACTGTTGCTATTACATGTACGTAGTGTTATTGGTATTTAATGCACATTGCAATTATCATGAAGGCTACACAATGCAATTCTATATAAATAGATTCTCGCTGCATTACTTTCTCACTCAACTTTTTTCCTTTTTTTTTTATCTCTATCATACTGAAAAATGGCAGCACCCAATGATTCAAATAACTTGTCTTTTCACGTTGCATCAAATGAAGAGGTTGAGGATAAGAAAACAAATTCATCAAGTGAAATTGTTGAACCATATGATATGAGGTTTTTGGATCTTCACATAACTGTTTCGGATTTAAATAAATTTCCAGATGAAGGATTGGAGTTCGGATTTGAGAATGAAGAAGTGAACAAAGAGGTTCATAATATGTTGAAGATTTTTGTAGATTCTACATACTAGATGCTTGGAAATAAAAGGGAGAAAAATTATGAATAATTTACTGGTCTTTGGTTGTTTCAGTTATTGTAATTTGATCTATGGATATTTAGTGGTCTTTGTTTGTTTCAGTTATTGTAATTTGATCTATGGAATAAAATGAAAATTTGATCTATGTGAAAAATCACTTTCAACTTTGATATTGAAACATTTCTTAACTCATTTTTAACTAGCAGCAATAAACATATTGAAACTTTATGCAAAGACAAATTTTACTATTAAAACTGTATGCAAAAAATCTTCCATGCTATTAGTCTTTTTCTATCGAAAATATCACCATTGTGTAATCTTCCATGCTCTTGAAGGCTCTGCGAAATAAAAAATCCTGTAAGAAATTCAGTAAGCATCACTTAACAATGACAACAAAAAAAAACAGAATAATGAGTTCATACCTTAATCATAATTCTGTAATTATTCAAAAGTTGCTTGGACTAATTCCGGATCACAATTTAGTTGAATTGGTAGATTATCTCGATTACAAACCGAATTTTTCTTCATATGAGGAATTTTGTAATGATTAGATCCTTTAGCCTTCGTTATCTCAATCATGCATGATTGGAGCATAAGAAAAAATTTATTCTAGTCTTTGCTTGAAAAAATTTCAAAAGCATTTTGCACAACTTGAATAAGTTCATTCACAGTTTTCACCACTTCCATATGTTGCAATGATTGAATAGCACTAAAAAACTCAAATCTAAAACATTAAAATCGGGAGAATTAGGAGGTTGACATGTTAAACGAATGTCAAATCCACCATTAGAAACCGCTCTACAAAATTCCTCATCATCTATAGCTACATGACACGGTGAATTATCTTGTTGTATGTAAATTGTTTCCCTTACACACTCACATGGCCACTTTTCTTTGATTGTAGGTAAAACCTTGTTTATTAAGAATATTTTGCTCACTTCTTTAGTTATAGAAGTGATCGGTTTTGTGACAAGTGTTCCGGATGGTCTGTTCACACTTGACCTTATTGCTTGTTCTTCATAAACTAAAGGCCACATGCCAATTTTTCCCGAAAATGTTTCCTTACCATCTTCGTCAAATCTAGGTCTAGCCACTGCAACTAAAAACATAACCTTAGTAATGTAGTTTTTGTTTTTGCAAGTACAGTATGGATCATCCTCATTGGCTAAAAGGTAATAGTTCTTTGTTTTTTGGGACATGTAGAACCATTTTTCATCAATATGGACAACATTATACATGGACTTGAATTTTGGATCATGAGGAATGCTACTTTCCTCAAGCATGAATATACAAAATCTAAGACTCCCTTTAATATTATCTTTCTTTAAATGTGGTTTTAATCTGCTAGAATGTCGACGCAAAACCCCTTCTTTTTTGTAAATCAACAATCGATTCTTATTAACGCTCAAGGCACGTCCTAGAGCTCTATAAGTACTTCGCTTAATTAAAGCAACTTCACGCACCTTTTCGATATCTATCTCAATTCTTTTGCGACCACAATTTTTGTTTTTTATGGAAAACATTGTCGGTTTCACGTTTTTGCTTCCAAATCCGATAAATGACTTTTACAGAGACCGAATAAAATAAAGCCAACTTTGCTACAATTCCGCATTTGAGCTTACCATTGTGACTTTCATTTGTCAGTATTTGAGAAATTGTATCTCGTTGGATATTGCTCAAGAATGAACACTTTCTTTGAATTGGCTCAGCCTCATATGGATCAATATATCCAACTACATATTTAAAAAAAAAATTTGTTATGACTTACAAACATGGTTATGCATGTGATAAATATGACCCGAAAATATTATGCATGAGTGAAGAATCACCGATGAATCACATGTTAAAAGTAGAAAATATTATGCATACATTCGGTTAGTGGCTCGGTGACTTCCTCTTCAACTACATCATCATTTTGATCTTGTTGAATTTCTGGAAATGTTGTATCTTCTGTTATATTTTCATTAGTTTCAGCAACAGTTGGTATTGTAAAAGCAGGAACTTCATTATCAATGAAAGCCATGTGATTACTTAAAAAGTCCAAAAGTTGTTGTTAAATTTTAGAGAAGTTTTTAAGCTTTGATGGAATAAACAAGAGAGGGTTTGGTTTTATACTGAATGTGAATGTAAGTTGGTAGAAATTAGAAGTATTTTGGCGGCAATGTATGAAAGTGGAGTAAAATTATGATTGGAGGGAATTATAGTTAGATTGGCGGTTTATTGAAAAATATAACTAGAATGATGCAATTGAAACCAATTAAAAAGAGAATTTTTGGAATAGGAAATGAAATCATTAAGAGAGAGAGAGAGAGAGAGAGAGAGAGAGAGAGAGAGAGAGAGAGAGAGAGAGAGAGAGAGAGAGAGAGAGAGAGAGAGAGAGAGAGAGAGAGAGAGAGAGAGAGAGAGATAGGTTTTTTGGGCCATGCATCTATTGAGAGAGTAAGAGAATAACGTAAATACTATTATAAATGTTGGCATGCAATTAATGAAACATGGGAATAAATTTATAAATACTGTTATTGATTGTTTATATTAAAAATTATCATTAATATTAAAAAGGGTAATTTAGGAAATTTCAATTAAATTTTTGACTATTAAATAGTTTTCTTAACAAATGTGTTTTTGTTTTTTTCTCTTATAATATGGAACGGAGGAAGTATATATCAACGTATGCAAAGTGAGCAAACTTCGAGCTCATGGAAAAAAGTCATCAAGATCACAAACATTCGTCAATGTAAATCAAAACATCATCACTTGTCAAGAGAGTAGCACAAAGGGAGGACAAGGAATTAAATTCAACATAAATATCAAAGAGAAATAAAACATCATAGATAAACAAACCTAACACAATAGTGAATGAAATAAAACATTTTTTGTGATTTTTTTAATGAAATGCACTTTAATGATACAATAATAATAATAATTAAAAAAAAACTAATTTCTAAACAAACATAAAAACTAATATTTTTGGGATTTTTACATCTTATAAAAAAATAATTAAACTTAATAAAATAAAATAAAAACTAATTTGTTAAAAAAACTATACACTGATTTCTTACAAGGGAATCAATATCTAAAGTAAGGGCTAGAGGGAATTTGCAAAAAAAATAACAGCAAGTAAAAAAACAGATTATAAAACTTAAAAGAGAATTTCTTATGGCACCCTATATAGGGGGAAAATATCCTATGTAAAACTAAAAATGTCTTTTGGAAATGTATTTCTGGGACGCACCTTATATTTTGAAAAAACAACTATGAAGTCGGAAATACAACTACGGTTTGAAATCAGATATGTCTTTCTGGTTCCTGTACAGAGAGTTCATACCATGTTTTTCAGCAGGTTTTGGTGCATAAATATGTAGTAAAATACGATGTCGATTAAATACAAAGTAATCACAAAATACGTACAAATACTCATAAATATTATATTCCAAAATATGAGTATGGCGGATAGTACTATAAACATAATCCAAAATACATACAAATAATCCAAAATATGAAAAACATAATAGTACTATAAACAAAATGCAACTAAAACTATCAGAGTACTGAGTATGACAGATAATGAGTCATCATGTGATATTCGCCACATTCCTCCGTTGTCGTCTGTAACACACAGCCTCCCCAGCCTCCACCATGATGGCATCTAGAACACCTCTAACATCAGAGCCATTAGGAAATAAACCCCTATCAATACCCGCCTGCGTGATCTGCATGATATGACGACACCTAGGCAACACATCAGTGGCATGACCGGCTTGTGCTTGTTCCTCCTCTAGAATCTATGCATATGCTGGTCTAAGTGGGTTACCTGGAGCCTCATGTACCAGATATGAATGTGACACCTTGAAGAACCATAACATATATTCATCCTCATAGCTCCAATCTTTTGCTGCTATGATACTCTGGGCCTCATCCAACACGAGATGGTTAAGATAATCATCAAATATGTCATTCATATCCCTGCGTTTCACCATGGGAGGGGAACACTCGGAGGGTGGTCTGGGAATGTGTTGCATGTATCTGAACTACTGCATCATGCGCTCAGGCAAATAAGCAGTCATCATGCGCATCCCACATACCAATCATCCAGTGAACAACACAATATCGTCAAAGGGAACCGTCTCACGGTGAGCCTCGTATGCATGGAAGCATATATCCTCATAGGCCAAGCGGTCTATATACACTGTGAATGGCTTTTTCGGCTGGTTCCCTTGGAGTGGGTTGAATAAAGTGGCACGTGGTTGAACCTCAGTATATATAGGCTCAAGTGACCATCCAGATATATGAGGGAAGTGGTGTAGAATCCAGGCCTGAAATGTTACAGCCATTAGTAAGTAACGACATGAAAGTAATTTATATAACAAGACAAAAATAACATAAGAATAAGAAATGTTACCGTAAAAAGCGTGATGTTGTCGGGTATCTACTTTATATTCCACTTAGCACCTTCGAACAGCTTATGGTACAAATACACCAAACAAACTGCCCCCAGTTCCACTCAATGATCCGCTGAAAATCGTTAAAGAACTGCATGTACATGATATCAGTGTAAGTGGCACTAGTGTCCATAAAAATCTGCGTGCCAACCAGATACAAAAGATATGCCTTCATAGCACGTGCTTTGTGCTGGGCTACCTGCCGATCGTCACCAGCAGACTGTCGTGCACGCCCTAGCTCAGCTATGAACACCTTCTGCAAGTAACTAAATTTGACATGACACCCACGGGTTTTGTCGATCTCATCCATAGCACCCTCTGGAGTAACTCCTAAGTACTCCACCAACATATCTAACTCCTCCTCTCTGGTGCACCTCTCATGAGCTAAAAACCTCCCTCTAATCGGAAGGTGCAACAGACATCCGACATCGCCCAATGTGATTGTCATCTCACCATGTGGTAGGTGGAATGACGATGTCTTGTGATGCCATCTCTCAACAAAATCATTAATCATACCATGATTAACGGTAATATATCTATATAAGACCAAATCACACAGCCCTGTGATGTGCAGCAACTCTCGGAACCATGGCTCGGCGGGTGGTACCGGGCGAATGATCTCCCTAGAATGGTTAATTATCTTCAGTGGATCATGGTCCTACATGCACAGATAAATGAATACAATACTTAGCAAAATGAATACAATACTTAGCAAAGTGAACATAATACTTAGCATAAAAAAGGTAACATAATACGTAACAATTGTTAAATGAAACATTCACCTTTTCATCTCATAAGTGTCTGGAAACATGGTCCGGATACAACAGTAGTAATGAAAAATCATAAAATCCTCTTCCAAAGGCCCGAGGCGCCTCTGGTGCCGCCTCTGGTGTTTCCTCTAGTGCTGCCTCTGGTGCAGGCTATGGATGGGCTTCTGATGCAGGTTGTGGATGGGCCACTGGTGCAGATTGGGTGGCCTCTAGTGTATGTTGGGTGGGAACCAGTGTAGGCTGGGCGGGAGCAGGTGTTGGTTGGGATAAAGAAGACTCTCCTGTCTCAAAGACCATAGGGCGTCCGTGGGAGGAAGGAGGTAGAGAGGTATGGACTGAATATGGTGTAGTCTGTGGGTGGGATCCAAATGTCTCTCTTGGTCCGGATACCTACAGTGATGATATACGTTTTACGGGAGGATGAAGGAGATGGATGCACAGGAGACTCTCTCCTGCGGGTCGATGGAGTGAAAGTAGAAACACCATCGACAATGGGCACATCCGGCACAGCCTTCCTAGGAGCCTGAAAAGACTGAGTCCTTTCCCTATGCATGGAAGTATGCTGTGAAAGTCTTCTGTGTCGCAATCTAGATTGTCTCTCAACCATAATACATGTAGAATAAACTAATAAAGTATTAAACAATAACACTCTTGTACAAAAAAATAGGAAAAAAAATGCCTGATGCATAATCGGAAGTATACTTCCGGTTTTAGTCAAGAACAAAACCAGAAATACACTTCCGCTACAACCTGAAACTTAACAGGTATGTCAATAGCGAAGCTGATGCCCAATGGGGACCAAAAAACACATATTGATCATCAAAAAGACATGGCTAACACTTCCGTATTAACTTCAAACGTTGCAAGAACAAAAAAAACTACATTTTACTACCCTAAAACACAATTTCTATGTAAAATAAAAAAATTCAATAATGCTCAAAAACAACTTACAATGATTGATTCTCCTTAGTTTATTCCGATTATGCCTGATGATTTCCTTATATGTTGCAATAAATTGATAGATTTGGAAACAATGAGTATTTTGGAAAAATGGGGTTTTGGTTTTTGTGTTTTGTTTCTGTTTGAAGCAAATGAGAAAGGGGAAGAGGTAGTATGCGTATATGTCAAAATACAAATCGAAAATACACTTACGGTTTAGAATCATTGTTGCATTTCCGGTTTGTATCAACATAATAGGGCGTGGATACTTACAGTGTTTTTCTTAATTTTCTTTAGAGTGTAACCGAAAATACAACATCGGTTTGGGAACCGTAAGTGTACTTCCGATTTATATGTTTTTTCATATAATAGGGTGCGCACTGGAGATACATTTTTGGTTCTTGGGGGCATTTTTATAAATTCACGCTGATGCCTAAGAAACACATAGGGTGCATTAAGAAATTATCAACTTAAAAAAATGCAAATGGGTCGGGTTAGTTGGGTGAGGCCCAACGAAATCGTTTGTGTGAGAAAACCCTAGATCTAATAACTGGAACGGCTGCACTATCTTTGGAAATGGTCCAACATTTATTTTTAAGTAGTTTTTATTGGAAACAAAAAGAAAATTAAATGCTAAAAAAACTCTCATCTTAATCGTGCCTCTCTCTTTCTACTCACGTGAATCTTTCACTCTCTTTATCGTTCCAAAATTTCTTCTTCTTCTTACTCGCTTAAATCATACTCCATCTTCTCTCTTTATCGATTCTCTCTTCTGACAAAAACACAACCAAACCTTCTTATTTTCCTTTCAATTGTGCGCTCTCACCTTTCTTTATCTCCCTTCTCCAACACTCTTTTGCAAACAAGCCGATTTTAACTAAAAAAAAACCAGATATTTCAAAAGGTTCCTATAGAATAACTAACCTTCAAGCCAATCAATAGTTTTGGTCTCAAACTTTCACCGCTACAATTATTATGTATATCTTCACATCTCCCTTATCTATTATCTCTCAAATGAAGTGATAACGCCTAAGTATGTGTTTGGATTGTTGGTGAGATGTAGGCTCCTTAGCTTGTACGGTAACACCATTGTTATCACAATAAAGATTAATGGGATCCACAATGATAGGGAATGTGTCAAGTTCACTAATAAACTTCTTGATCCAAACATCTTCCTTTGTTGCATTTGAGACAACAATATACTCTATCTCGATTTTAGAATTAACAATTATGTCTTACTTTGAACTTTTTAAGTTCACAACGCCACCATTTAAACACATAGAAGTTTCTTTTTAAAATTTAATTTTGATTGAAAATATATGAAATTTAACCTTATAAGTGTTGTATTTGTTATATTACAACTTATTATAACTTTTTAACCATACATATTACATCATATTTATTGAAATTTAGAAGAGTGGTCTTTTTGTATGTGAATAAACATTCACATGACATCCATATATATTTCAATTCTTAGTACAAAGAGAAGTTCCATCGGCTTTGTAAATTGTACAACCAGTCGATGCAAAACAACAGTTGCATGGTGGACTGAGGTGTTGATTTCCTGAAGAAGGACAAATCATGTATGCAGCTGAATCGTCACAAAATTGGGGGCAAGCTTCAACAATTTTCAGATTGCCTTCCAAAAGAATTGCACCTGAATCATAAACAACTAAGTTATATTTTATAAATTTATCAATTTACTTTTTAGTTAAAGAAAGAAAATAAAACTCAAATAAGTAATCTCACCAAAGTTTAGGTTTCATCTTGATTATGTATGTATTGAATAAATGAAGTACTTATCATTTGTGTCAAATTAAGGTATAATTCATAGTCTACTTAGAAACTTGCAAAATAAATACTACGATCAAATAAGGCGTGTAGATCGCAGGAGGCGTGAGTTCGAATCTTGAATCTATAATGTCTTACATATTTATTTTAAAAGATGAAATTCAAGACACTAAACTACTTAGAAAAAAAAGTTTTATGTATAATTAATCATAAATCTTAAGTTTAATTAAGTGTAAGAAACAAAGAGAAACCAAAACATTTAGTTGAAAGGAAGAAGATAATAGATGAGTTCAAAGATATACCGAAAACGATGACAAGAAGGATTGTCTCAACCTTTAAAGCCATGTTTCTTTGCAACACTAGTAAAACTTATGTCTCATATTTATAGCACCAAAAAACAATAACATACATATATGAAAGGACTCGTATGTTTTTGTTCTTTTCTTTAGTTTGTCTTCTTATAGAGCCTTGTAATCCTGGTATTTTATTAATCAAAATCTTGTTTATTAATTTAAAATTTAAATTATTTTTAAAATAAATAAATACAAAAAATATCATATTAACATATTTAATATATTAGGTATACAAATCAACTTTTTTTTTTTATATATTCAACATTTTATTAATTTATAGTTGATATGAAACTAATCATCATTTAAATTTAATATTTTACGTCAATCATTTTCAATTATAATTTTAAAAAAAATTGAATAGTCGTATTTGTTTATATTTGACTCTGAAAAATCTTAGATGCTTGTAGAGGAAAAAGAATAGCAATACGTAAATACATGTTTTCACTAAAAGTCAATTAAAGCCTTAAATATTCCAACAAGGAAGCAAATTCAATAATAGTGTTCTCACTATGTGTAGCATAAGTGAAAGGTGGACCATGTTAGATTTATTTAATATTTTGTGGGGTTACAATCAATTGTTATTTAGTTTGTGAAAAATATATAAATTGTAATTTTGACGGGATGCATAAATATGTTCTTTTATTAATAAGTAATCTTATACTGTATGTTGTAAGTCTCCTCCCATCACCTCCAATGGGGTTACATGCATTCAAGCAAGGCATCCCAAAGGCTGTCACGTAGCCTGAGTCTAGCCTGCAACAAAGGACACCTTATTCGTCAATTGGGATGGCGACACCATTCATTTTTGTACTCTTTCGCCAAGTCCAATGGCGTCTCCCTTAATGTCCAATCGTGATACATCCTTAGGCTGCCACCTAGCCTGCAAGAGTGACACCTTTCATTTTTTGTACATGCATGCATATATGTAACCCCATAGGTTGCCACCTAGCCTGCAAGAGTGACACTTCACATGCATGCAAGCACCAGCAACCACTGTTGTACCCCCAAAATTTGCCCTCTCTCTTTTTCACAAGAAATCACAGCTTCAGGCTTTTCCTGATTTTTCAGATTGGTTTAAGAATCGGTCAAACAGACTTTTCTCATCAGTCAGACAAAATTAGGGTTTTTCATTGATTTTGAATCAGTCAGACAAAATTAGGGTTTCTTTTGATTTGTTTGAGTTTGGCTCAAGGTTTGATCAAGCAGACGCTTCTTTAACCTTAAATCAAGAATTAGGGTTTGCACGCGCATTCTCAGAAGAATTAGAATCCACAGTGTCTTAATTGGCTGTCACACTGCTTTGACGCCTGATTTCATTTTGTTTATCAAAACCTGAACCTCTGGATTAGAAGTTGAGGCTTCTGGTTGGAAATTTGCAGTGTTTGGTTTAATCAGTAGAAGGAAAGGCATGTGGACGTTTGTTTGATTAACTGTGCATTGCTTATGTTTAATTGGAACGCCGGGTTTATTATTGATTAATGCGAAGTTGCAAGACTACAGTGTTTATTGATTATTTATAGTTTCTAAAGTTAAGATTATTGGGAAAAACATCCAATTATTATGACTTAAGAAATTTAAATAATTAAATAAGCAATGGCAGAAGAATTAAAAGAGATATTTGACAAAGAAATTTTTTATTCATTTTTAATTGTTTGTTACAAATATTATTTGAACACTGTAAATTTATTTACAATTGTTTACAATAATATTATTACAATGATTAAAAATAAATTGAAACTATATCCTAAATCTCTGGAAATCTTCATCTTCTACTAATTGCATCATTTGCTCAACTGATTCTTATCTGCAAAGACAAAAAAGAAAAAAGTCAACACAGATAAATAAAAATAAAAAGCATTTTCAGACAGTTAATCATAAAAACTCATCATTAAAGATTTTGGCCGGAATCAGTTTATTCGTCCTCTCTGCAAATCGCAAGAAGATGTTTCTTCTTGGTTCACAAAGAGGAAAGCAATGTTTTACAAGCATATGAATTATTTTGCAAAATGCACAAAGCTAAATTACAAAATGCAAATGCCAAACAAACTGCATATGCCAAACAATTACAAAGTTCAAACTGAAAAGCAAGTTGTCCACTTCCAAAATGCCAACTAAACTGTCAAAACTGTCCAAAGAAGCAAACCAAATTGTCAAAGAGGCAAACTAAGTCACAAATACAAAGCTGTCAACAAAACAATGTCAACCAAGCTGTAAACTGTCAAAAAGTGGTCAACAAGTACACAAAAGCAAGGCAAAAAATCTGGAGGTATGCAGAGGAAAGACAAATGCAAGCAAGCTTGTGAAGAATACATTTTTATCCATCATTTTCAAGGCCAAAGTCTTTTCAGAAAAAAGAGAGATATTCTAAGCAAAGATGTGCTTTCTGTGGAGAGAGAAAAAGAGGGATAAGTAGCAGGCTTACAGTTTTCCAGGCAGGCCTAAAGATAAATATAACAAAATCAGAACACTGTCAGAGGGGGGCAGAATACATACAGAAGAAGATATCACAAAAAACTGTAAACCTCAAGCCTTGCAACCTGCTAAAACATTGAAGCTTGTTCCAAGCTTGGATCCTAAGAAAACAACAAACAGCCTGCCTATTACATAACACAAACGAGAAGCCAAAACCAAATATCACAACAAAGCCAAAGCCAAACAACAACTGAAGCAAAAGTCATTCTCAGAAATAATCATCATTGAGTAAAAAGCCAACATAGCATCAAGAGAGGAAAAGCTACTCAGAAGCAAAAAGGGCAAACAACTCAGGTTCGAAATCATCATCATTGTAAAAGAACAACAAAGTTCATCAGAAGTCAGAAGCGAAGTAATAGCAAGCAACAATCTCAGAATCATAATATCATCATTGATAAAAAGACCAAGAGAAGAAGATAGTGAAGCAAATAATATAAGCGTTTTCAGATTGTAGCATCATCACTAAACGGAGATACAAAAATACCAGGAAGGCCACAAAGCTAGCATCACCAGTCCCTCCGCCTCCGGCCACCTGAGACGCGCCGCCGTCCTCCTCCGTCTCCTCTCCAAAGGTAGTAACTCCTCTCTTCTATCTAACACCTCACACAATATCAAATAACATAAAGGTCAGAACTTGTCAAAACAAAATCAATAACATATAAAACTTGAAAACCTAAAAACGCATAAAACAGAAATCAAACCTTTTCTCATCACCATCTTGCATGACCATGGAGAGAGGGAAGTGGAGGTGGCGCTCTAGCAGTTGAGGCATGGAGGTTCGTTCAGAAAGCTTGGCTTGAGAAAGTGAAGAGGACAACGAAGAAGAAGGTGAAGGTGACGTTCGTACAACACGGACCCTTGTTCTGAAACAAACCAACCAAACCCTAAAACAAATTTGTCAAACATTGGGCCTGCCCACGAGAACTGTTAAGCCCAACCTTCCCAAGACTGGCATACACCCCCTGTAAGATTAAGATTGCGCCTAAGAGGGGGGGTGAATTAGGTGGTGGTCGATTTTTGACTTATTTTATACTTTCTGGTTTTGATTTAGTGCTTTGAAAACTGTAAAGTGCAGAAAGTAAAGAGACACGGAGAATTATCCTGGTTCCTTCCACACCCCAGAAGTACGTCCAGTCCCCTTGCAAACACACACGAGATTTTACTATATTGTTAGAACTTTTACAAGACTCTTCCTAGTCTTATCCACTAAAGAACCTAACAAATAACCAAGAACACCCTCTTGGATTTCCAATAAGTCTAATGAGAACAATCCTCTCAAAAGATACCTCTTGTTTCTAATAATGGACAACAAGGAACAAAAGTAATCTAATACTTAATTCCAACAATCCTGGAAATAAGTTACACTTTGTATGTTTTTATGAAGTATGATTTCTTGAAAGATGTTGATCACATAGAGTGACTTCTTTGAAGTTTCTTCTTTCTTCTCTTGTAAGCAATTCAAACTGTAACACAATGGTTAGATAATGCTCAAAGATTTTTGTTCTTTATATGTGTGAAAGTGCAGAAAATCTTTGTTCTTAAAAGTTAAGAAATATGAAGTTTGAATATTTTACAAAGTTCAGATTTTATTGCATAAGAGAAGAAGTTGTTTATGATTTGAAAGATTTTGTAATATATAGTAATCAAGATACCTTTCCAAAAGGACACTTTTCTGTTTGAAAAACTTGACAAGATGCAATGTTTGATCATGCAACTATTTGAGAAAAGGTGTGAAGGATATCTTGAAACCAGTTCAGATTTTTAAAAATTTTCAATGTGCAAATCGATTAACATAAGATGCAAATCGATTGCACGTGTTTGTAACGTTCAGAATTTCAAAAAAATTGAAGTGTAAATCGATTAGCATGTTGTGTCAATCGATTTACAAGAGTTAAAGAATCAGTTTATTCTGTGATCAATCGATTTACACAACCTGTAAATCGATTGCTGGCAGGAGCAAACAGTTTTTTGAAAAAGCATGTGTAAATCGATTTACACAAGATGTTAATCGATTTACAGCAGAGAAAAACTTAAAAATTGTTTTGAAATATAATTGAAGTGATGTGGCAAGTGTGTATATCATATTTTGAGCATTTCTAATCAATGTAGTTTAATTGAGAATTGATATACTTGATTTCTTGCCAATATCCTTGAAGCTTTGAGTGAATGATGCTTTAAGTTAATTTCCACTTCTTTTCCTTCTTTCCATAATGCTTGTTTGTCTTTCATCAAACTAGCTTGTTTGTCTTTCATCAAAAATAAAGTTGAGTTGAGGCTTGAGATTACATTCTCCCCCTTTTTGATGATGACAAACCATTTCCTTTATGTGTTGATCAGAATTTGAGCAAAATGTGTTTTCTCCCCCTGAGAAG
This sequence comes from Vicia faba, assembly GCA_948472305.1. Lineage (NCBI taxonomy): Eukaryota > Viridiplantae > Streptophyta > Magnoliopsida > Fabales > Fabaceae > Vicia > Vicia faba. The sequence continues at coordinate 1,445,381,154 of OX451737.1, read as the reverse complement.
ATTTCTCCCCCTATGGAGAAAAAGGTTTGAAAGCTTGCTCTGTAAATGAAAACAAACAACCATAAAGTGCTATTACATCCTTCTCCCCCTTTGACATTATCAAAAAGAAAGGAAAGATGCAACAAGAAATTATAACAGAAAGAAATGTACAGGAACATGAATGAAAAACAAAAAACTTTCAAAATTATCGAACAAAGTTTAAGAACACAATACATAAAATGAACACTTGAAATTCAACAAGACAAAAACCATAATGATACTTATAACAAGAATTTAATAACATTGATCAGGAACATTTTAGAAAGGTCCTTGATATGGAAATTGTTGTTGAAGAGGTGGTTCGGTGTATTGAGGAGGCGGAGGTGCAGGATTGGTTGGGTCGTATGGAGGGATATAAAGATGTGAATAAAGATATGAAAATTGTTGGTTCACATCATTCTGAAAAGCATTTATTCGAGATGAGGTAGAGTCATTTATCTCAGTCCATCGAGCATTGATGTTAGAATTGAGAGAATCAAACTTTTGCGTCATGAAATCCATAACATCTTGATTTGTTGGACCAGAAGAAGCAGCAGCAGGAGGAACTTCATGGTCTTCTTCATCTGCATTATTACCTTCATCGCCGACAACATCCTATCCAATGTAAGTGATAGTCTTTGCTTCAGCATTGAAATGAACACCCATCCTTGAATCAACATTTTTGATGGAGATCCTAGTGGTGATTGGATCCATTTCAATCCGCTCAAATCCAGTGAAATCTATATCAAAAGCTGCCATAATCCTTGTAATGAAATATGCATATGGTAGAAAGGTGGCCCTTGCGGCAACTTTTAGCATATGCACCACAATCAATTTTGCCCAATTAACCGGAATTCCATTTTTCCTTGCATAGATGATTTGCAGTTCTAGGTCGGTCACCGTACAATGATTCCCTGCTCTAGGAAACAGAATATACACCAGAAAATAGTGAAACAACCTATCATCAATATGAAAATTTACAGCACTCCATGTGTCCCTAGCTGGAATAACCCCGCCAAGACTTCGAATCCGCTTGGCACGGTATTCAGATTCTGATAACCTTCCAATGCTATAGAAAAATTCTCGCTTCTGATAATTTTCCCAAGCAGCATCTTCTGGATCATAGAGGGTACTTCCAGAATATGGAATGTTCAAAATTATGCCAATAGTTTTGGAATACAGAGGGATTCTTTTTCCAAGGACATAGGTATAACACTTGTTGTTGTCATAGCACATATTGTTGTAGAAAATTCTAACCAGATCCGGGTAATAGAAACCATGTGAAGATATTAATGGTTCTAAACCATAAGCAATGAAATCTCTTTGAAACGAGAAGCATTCATCTGGAAAAGTAGATAACATACCAAACTTTGGAGCAGAGATGATTTTCTTTTGAAAATGCTTGATAAATATGTCCCGCTGTGGATCCGAGAGGTATTCGAGCACAGAGTTTTCAGATGTTGGCGTAGCTTGCTTCTTTCCTTTCTCTGAGGCAGAGGCTTTTCTCTTGGGAGCCATGGATCTTGTTAGGGTTTTGAAAAGAGAGATATAGAGTTCTTTGTGTTGTTATGTGAGAGAGTGTGTTGGTGTTATGAGATAGTTTTTGTGAGTTTAAATAATATAGAGAGTAAGTGAGGTCTTTATGAGGTTTTAATTTGGTGATTTGGTCAAGGTTTCATTGATTGGTCAATAGTAAGGTGGGAGGTTGAGAGACAATGAATGTTTGACCAATATATTAAAAGCTCATACAAGTATCACATGTTAAAAAAATAAATTGCATAGAGAAAATACATAGAAAATGCTTCAGATTCTGTGGTAAATCGATTTGCCCCTTGGTTAAATCGATTTACACAGAACATTTTTATAAAAAATAATTTTTGTTCAGTGGTAAATCGATTTACATATTGTGTAAATCGATTTACACAAAAGATTTTATTAAAAAAAAGGATTTGCTTCAGTGGTAAATCGATTGACATATGGTGTAAATCGATTTACTTTACAAAAAATTTTAAAAAATCATTATTTTTAACATTTGAAACAATGTCTAACCACATATATATGTACATTAAGGTATAGTTAAGGATTGAGTGCACCTTATATATCTTGTTCATCGAGGATTCCAAGTTCACGACGAATTTTGAAAAATGCATCCTTTGCAAGTGGTTTTGTGAAGATGTCCGCGAGTTGATTTTGAGTGTCCATGAATGTGATCTCGACATCTCCTTTGAGTACATGGTCTCGGATGAAATGATGTCTGATGTCAATGTGTTTTGTCCGGGAATGCATAACTGGATTTTTCGTAATATTGATCGCGCTTGTGTTATCACATCGAAGAAGAATGCATCCAAGGTTTACTCCATAGTCAAGTAATTGTTGTTTACCATAAGACATTGTACCTTCATAGACAAATCATCTAGAGTAATCATAAAAATATTGTTAGATCTTATACCTTTGAGTTTTACCTCATTGGTTGCCTCATCCATAATAAGGCATTCTTCTTTGTTGAATTTGATCTTGAACCCTCTATCGCAAAGTTGACTTATGCTAAGAAGGTTGTGCTTTAATCCTTCAACATAGAGAACATCCTCAATTTGAATGGATGGAGGTGTGCCAACTATTCCAACACCAAGAATCTTTCCTGTGGTGTTGTCTCCATAGGTGACATACCCTTTGGCTTTATGTACTAGATATGAAAATTGGTGTACATCTCCTGTCATATGCTTTGAACATCCACTGTCAAGATACCAAACATTTGATGTGGATTTCAAGCATACCTACTGTGATTGGTGGATCTGGAACTGACTGTTTTTAGCTGGTTTCGCGAAATGTCGCGGTAAGCAAGAGTCGCCACCGTCTTTTATTTTCTCCGAATGGAAAGGACAAAAGCACAGAAAAATTCCTTAAAGAGATTGCTCTCGGTTCGGGAGGTAGATTATAGAAAGGGAAGGTGTTAACACCCTTTCTATCCATGGTTATCCATGGGCTCTTAGATACTTGCTCATTGTGTTTTCAAAAATGGTTTGTTTGCTTTTCAACTGTGGGTTTAAAAAGTTTCTTTGAAAATTTCAGTTCGACTCTTGTATCAGTCCTCAAGAGTGTTTGAAAAAATGCTTTCGAAAGCTTTTTGAAAATGTGTTGGTGTGAAAAGTATTTTTGAATTTGTTTTTGAAATTAGAGCAAGTATCTACGAGTCGTCTACCTACCCTAAGGAATTCGTCTGTGTAGATGTCCTTTAAAGTAGTGCCATCCCACCATTGAGAGGTAGGTAGCACCACCATTGGAGGTGTTAGGGTCAATTCGAGGTTCGGGACATGGTGATCACCAGAGCAATGGGAAGACACCTTAGAAGCTACCCTCATGCCAGGTTCCCGGATCATGAGGACTTACTAAGACATCCTCTACTCGACGATCACCTTTCGAGGCAAGGCAACAGTGAGGCGTACCCTAGGGGTGGTGTGTGCGATTTGTGTGTCGTTTTCATTTGCATTTATCTTGTCATGTCATTGGTGTTCTACGCTTGTTTTTATTTTTGTCCATACATTCTTTCATGCCTTTGATTAACAGTTAAAAATATTGCGAGAAAAGTAAAATTCTAAGTTATTACAAAAGGCGCGGGTCCACATCGCCAAAATTAAACCAAGACCTGATTTGACAGAAAATAAAGAAGTAAAGAAAAGTGCGAGAAAATTAAAAGGTTACATGGCCTTGGGAGAGATACACAAATATTTAAGCGAAATAAAAGAAATATGCGAATTAAGAATTAGATCGGAACGAGGGCGTTGGACCCTTTTGCAAAATTAAGCTACATGATGAAATTAATTAATTAATTAAAGTTAAAAGAAATTGTTTTTTTTGTTTTTGGTATTTTATGATTTTTAAGACTTAATATGAAAAAAGAGAATTAATTAAAAATAAGATGCAAACCCTAATCCTAATTATTTTTTAATTTGTTAAGAAAATATTGAAGTTTTTTAACCTAAATTAACCCTAAGTTATTTTCATGCAATTTAATCATAAAAAATAAAATATTCAATTATTTAATATATTTATGAAAGAAAAATAAAAAGGATGAAAAATTATTAATTAAACCCTAGTTCTACATTTTTTTAGATTTTTATTAAAAGAATTAAGATTAACCTAATTTAAAACTAAATTTAATTACATGCAAATTTAATTATGGAAAATATTAAAACAAAAATATTTATTGTGTTTTCCTTTTTTTCTGATTTTTATTGTATTTTGTGAAAATAATAAATTAATTAAACAAGTGAAAAATAAAAATAAAAATTAAAAAATAAAGAAAGCAAAAATTATGCAAACCTAGGGGGGTGGTAGTCCCCAAAGTGGAGGTATAGCCCAAGAAATCTAAGCCCAATAACCTTCAGGTCCGCTGACTTTTCCAGACACCATGTGGCACCTTTGACTAGGGTTTAGGGTGTTCCTCCAATCTATGCCTTTGATCTAAGGTTCCAGGACGCGTGGCATGCTGGATTTGGAAGGTGCATGGTGGTCTTTGTTATTGAAACTGCATAGGAATTGTTATTGAAAAATAATATGGAAACATGGAAGACCTGGGGCTCGAACCCAGGTCATGTGCTTTGTCAATAGATTCCCTTGCCATCTGTGCCAGTTCACGCGTTTGATATATAATAAACAAACAAATATAATAAATAAAAACAAGAATGTTAGTGGGTCTGCGCGCGGAAATTTGAACCAGCCTATCACCATTCGCCACGAGGTCGTCTTCTTCGCGTGTTTTATTTTCCTGAAATAAGAGAAACATAGGCAACGGTTTTGGATGTGTTCTCTTAGGCCACTTTAGGGAAAATAGCGATTAGGCCTAGGAAGCTCATAAATTGAGCGCGAGCATAGCTTTGTAATCGCCTGAACGTGATGATTTGAATGGTGATGGTCAGGGGTTCCAATTTTTCCTTGTTACAAAACCCCTAATCTGAAGCTCTGCAAACCCTAAAAATCATCAATGGCATAATCGTGTACACAGCATAAAAACACAATTGAATCATATGGTTAGCATTAGAAAGGCATAAGGAATGTAAATCAACAATTAAAATGCCCTAAGAATGCCTAGATGTCAAGACACGATCATGGATTTTTCATGAGATATTTCCAGTTCAGTATACCAATTCCTGAGGTTTTGATGGATGTTCTTGATTGGGACACGTTCAATGGACCTTCAGCAAGCTAATGAAACAAAAATTAAGCCTTGAATCAACCTTCAAGTTAGTTTTCAGAATTGAGTTTTTAGAGAAAAATTTCAAGTTTGATTTTCAGGTTTTTTGAGCAGCTACGTGTGTGTGAGCATTAGGGTTGTGTTCAGGCTTAAGTATTGAGTCCATTAGGTCAAGAAAAATAGAACAAATCCATTGCATTCATTGATTTTGAAAATTTGATTTTCAATATCTTTTTTCAATCTTTTCCATGTGTTTTTTGTTCTCAATCATACCAATCAATCCAAATCTTTCCATGTTGGGATATGCACGAATTATTGATGATATAATGTGCACAAAAAGATTGAAAAAATTAGGTTAGACATTTTTCATATATTTAATTTGATTTAAATGAATTATTATAAATAAAAATTCAAATAAATAAATAAATAAATAAAAAATGAATAAAGACTTCCCTTTGGGCCAAGTAGTCGTGCATATGCTATGGATGATGATTTGTGGAAGAAAAATGGGCCCATTAGCAATTTTAGGTCATTTGAATCAATGTTGACTTTTCAAAATATCCAAAAATTTCCCAACTTCTACAAGGCACAACTTGCTCAATGTTTAAGATTTTCTCATGTTCTTGGACATTTTGGAAAGGTCTTTTAGTCCTCTAACCAATGTCTTTGTTCCCATGTCATTTTGATTTACCAATCTCAAGTTATGGCCTTTGACTTAAAGTCCCTTTTTGTTGACTTTTGAAAATGACCTATAATGTTGAAATTGATAACTTTTTGTGAGAGCATTTCTTGGACTTGAAGTATGAAGATGAGTTGTAGGAAATGTATTTCTCTTAAAAATGAGCTTTGGATGGAATTTTTCTGATAATCCATGTGAAAGTTATGCCCTGGTCAATTTCAGTTGACTTTTTCAGCTGTCCAAATAAGGAAACTTTTGCATCTTGATGATTTCTGAGCCAAATTTTGAGAATCATGATCAAGCATTGATCAAATGATGTTTGTGGCTTCAAAATGATATGTTGACCAAAAATTTGAACTTTTGACTGCCAAATGACCATTTTGCCCCTACAGTTGACTGTAGTGCAATTAGGGTTTTTGACTGTGCAATTTTGTGCTGAATGTCTTGAAACTTGATATGAGGATACTTGACCATATTTGTAGGCATATGAGACTTGATTGGACCTTTGGAAACTTCATTTTCTTGATCAGAACACAAACCCTAGTTTTGACTGTTCAGGAGACCTTTGCACTGTGCAACCCTTGGGGAACTTTGAAGCTTGACTTGGCATTTTCTTGAAGAATATGGGAGGGAAAATTTTGGGGTACAACAGTTGCCCCTGTTCAATCTTCTTAGACCTGAGGATGCAGATTGGCTGACGTGCCTTTCGTAATCCGAAGGTAGAAGATGATTGGACACTAGAGTGCCCAGAAATTTGCGCTCACATAGTAGCAATGTGGTGGGAATGGGCTTATCGATGCCATTTAGAGGTTGATGAATAGGATGATGGGCTTATAGATGCCATCTGGATGTTGATCGCGTAAGAGATTCCTTAGCGAGAACCTGCATACCTGCAAAAGAAACATGAGTACCTGACACGTTGCAGGAGTTGATTTCAGATGCTTGGCCTAGATATGTCCTGACTGGTTACGGGAGCTGGATCTGGAGCTTCACAAGATGATGAATGAACCAGGGATGGTTACTACCTTAGCATGAACGGTAAGAGAACCTTGGGTGACTTTAACTTCAACAACGCTCGCTGAGAAAATCTTGGTGGGAATTACCATCTTCGCAGGATCGGGAAGAAAACCATAGGCAATTATAATCTCAAAGGGAATTACGTCTCACGCACCGTCGGGGAGAGAACCATAGGAAATTATAATCTGAAAAGGAATTACCACCTCACACACCGTCAGAGAGGGAACCATAGGAAAAGGAATTATCACCTCACTCACCGTCGGAGAGGGAACCATCTGAAAAGGAATTATCACCTCACTCACCGTCAGAGAGGGAACCATAGGAAAAGGAATTATCACCTCACTCACCGTCGGAGAGGGAACCATCTGAAAAGGAATTATCACCTCACTCACCGTCGGAGAGGGAACCATCTGAAAAGGAATTACCATCTCACTCACCGTCGGAGAGGGAACCATAGGAAATTATAATCCGAAAGGAATTACCACCTCACTCACCGTCGGAGAGGGAACCATCTGAAAAGGAATTATCACCTCACTCACCGTCGGAGAGGGAACCATCTGAAAAGGAATTACCACCTCACTCACCGTCGGAGAGGGAACCATCTGAAAAGGAATTATCACCTCACTCACCGTCGGAGAGGGAACCATCTGACAAGGAATTAACACCTCACTCACCGTCGGAGAGGGAACCATAAGGAAAGGAATTACCACCTCACTCACCGTCGGAGAGGGAACCATAAGAAGTTATAACCTGATAACTTCTACTGAGTCTTCATCAGAAAAATCTGTTGGGAGTCGATTTAGCTGGACTAGAGAAGGCCTTGGACTGGATAAGAAATCTTTTGAGTCGGTTAACTGAACCGGTCTAGGTCTTGAAATGTGATTTGATAATTTAACTGTATCTTTCCTGAAAGGTAAAGGTCAGTCATATGCAATGCATGATATAGATCAAGCAATGATGTTCTCAACATAAATGAGATTTGTAAGATATGATGCGTATATGCATGCTATAATGATGTATGTGATGTTTTATGAATGTGTTTTCGTCTAGGAAAATAAATCTTTGACGAGTGACGGGAAGTCACATCTTGGCCTGACGTTGAAGAATAAGTTTTCGCTTCCGCTGGGGATGATAACTGCAAGAATACCGGTAGGAGAAGATGACTCCATTGAGGAATAGACTTGGCAAATGGAAGATTCTGCGGGGAGAAAAATACTCTAGCGACCATGCTGGGGAGTGATACTCTGTGGGGAGAGAGATACTTTGCTGGAGTTGTTAGTAGTAATTTGCTGGGGATATCCTTGCTGTACTGGAAGTGTTGATAGACTTCGCTGGGGTAAGAAGACTCTGTCGACGACGATCTTTCCATGGCTTTTGGCTGAGGATAACCCAGTTATATCCGGTTAAGGAAATAACTCTTTAAATAAAGCCGGGCGACGCGTTCGTGCTCTGCGAAGGATAAGCTTCCAGAATTTACTGGGGATAAGCTTACTGCTTGGGGATATGAATTCCAAATTTCCTGGGGAACTAGATTGGATTCTCTTGGGGAAATTTTGAACTATGTCGGGGAAGCGATTCCTTTGAATGTTGGTCTGCCGCCGGGGAACAATCTTTAGACCAAGACTGCCGGGGATGCTTGTTAAGAATATATGTATACTGCTGGGGAATGTTGGGATCTGCTGGAGGATACCCAATTTCCTTGAGACTTGATAACTCTGCCTGGAGAAGAATGCACTGTTTTGCTGAATCACTCTCTGGGGAATTAAGGTGTGCTGGTCATATTCTTTAGCTGAACCTACCTTGGTACCTTGGAGGATAGAACAATTAGATTGCTTGGACAACTCTTTATTGCCCCTGTTTCTAGTGTCACCTGTAATAAAATCCTTTGTTTCGTATGCAAATATTTATGAGTTAGCAAACTATTGTCAATGCATATATCACAAATTGAACCTTGGACGTTCTTCGCAAAACAAAACAGAAAAAGAAAAACAATTGGCACGTTTAACTGAAAAGTATATTTGTATTGATTTTGAATGGCCTGAAAATAGCCGTTTTGTGTACAAGAGGCTGACGTCCTAGTAAGAGAACGCCGCCGAACAAACGAGTTTATACAAATTTTATACAAAAGAATAATAAAACAGCTGTGTGAAAATGAATGATCCACTGGGTTTCAACTCTGCTATTGCCTTTATAACTCCGAGCGTCTCATCACTTGATGACCTTGGTTGAAGGTGAAGCTGACTGATCGATGTCGTCTGAACTTGGTGCCGAATTCTGGATGCAAAGTGATCCAATGAGACATAGTATTACGCTTTATCCCTAATTTTTGCCTGGACCGCCCTTTCGGGTTATCGGTCCACCGGGATACCCATTTTTGCCCAAGCCGCCTTTTCAGGTTTTCGACTTGCCGGGTGTACAGATTTTTCATTTTCATCCCTTCATTTTGCCCGAACCCTTTTGGTTCGACGGGAAGCCCTAATTTTTGCCTAGGCATGTCAGCCTAGCGGGTCTTTTCATGCGTAGTATTTTTTTACTATGTCTGCATTGGCGGGGTGAGGAAGGTCGTCACCATCCATGTTGGTCAATATCATTGCTCCTCCTGAGAACACATGCTTAACCACAAATGGCCCTTCGTACGTAGGGGTCCATTTGCCCCTTGGATCACTCTGAGGCAAGATGATTCTCTTGATTACCAGATCCCCAACTTGATATTCCTGTGGTCTGACCTTTTTGTTAAATGCCCTGATCATCCGTTTCTGATACGTCTGACCATGACAGATAGCAGCAAGTCTTTTTTCATCAATGAGGTTGAGCTGATCAAGTCGTGTCTGGATCCAATCATCTTCATTCAGATTTGCATCCTTCATTATTCGGAGAGAGGGTATTTGTACTTCGATCGGTAAGACTGCCTCCATACCATAAACCAGAGAGAAAGGAGTTGCCCTGGTTGACGTCCTGGCTGAGGTACGGTACCCATGTAGAGCGAACGGTAACATCTCGTGCCAATCTTTATAAGTCACTGTCATCTTCTGCACAATTTTCTTAATGTTCTTATTTGCTGCTTCTACAGCCCCATTCATCTTCGGTCTGTAAGGAGAAGAATTGTGGTGCTGTATCTTGAACTGTTCGCAGAGCTCAGCGATCATCTTATTGTTCAGATTGGTACCGTTGTCTGTAATAATCCTCTTAGGGACGCCGTACCGACAGATCAGGTTGTGCCGAATGAACCGTGCCACAACAGTCTTGGTTACCGTAGCATAGGATGCTGCCTCAACCCACTTCGTAAAATAATCAATCGCCACCAGGATGAAGCGATGCCCATTAGATGCCGTAGGTTTAATCTCGCCGATCATGTCTATGCCCCACATTGCAAACGGCCAAGGCGCAGTCAGAACATTCAGGGGAACCGGAGGAACATGTACCTTGTCTGCATAAATCTGGCACTTGTGGCATGTCCTGGAATGTTGATAGCAGTCAGCTTCCATTGTAGACCAGTAATATCCTGCCCGTAGGATTTTCTTAGCCATAGTGTGTCCACTGGAGTGTGTACCAAAGGTCCCTTCATGTAGCTCTTCCATGATCCTTTCTGCTTCAGTTTTATCCACACAACGCAGTAAGGTTGAATCATGGTTTCGCTTGTACAAGATGTCGTTGCTAAGGAAGAACTTGGCTGCGAACCTTCTCAGGAACTTCTTATCATTGACAGATGCACCCTCCGGGTATTCCTGAGTTTCCAGATATCTCTTCACCTCATGGTACCAAGGCTTCTCAGTCACCAATTCAGTCTCGAGATCGCAACAGTATGCCGGTTCGTCCAGTTTCCAAATGATGATCCGGGGAGCCTCATTATCCCATTTGACTTTGAACATTGAAGACATTGTAGCTAACGCGTCCGCTAACTGATTCTCTTCTCTTGGAAAGTGCTCAAAGGTTATCTCTGTGAAGTGGGGGATCAGGGTCAACACACATTCTCTCTAAGGAATAAGATTCAGATGTTTCGTATCCCACTCTCCTTTGATCTGATTGATCACCAGAGCGGAATCTCCGAAGACACTCAGAAACTTGATCCTTAAGTCGATCGCAGCTTGGAGACCCATGATGCACGCCTCATACTCCGCCATGTTGTTGGTACAGTTGAAACATAGTCGGGCAGTGAGCGGAGTATGAGTACCTTGAGGTGATATGATTATGGCGCCGATACCATTTCCCAAAGCATTGGAGGCTCCGTCAAAGTGCATAGACCATCGGGATCCTGGTTCAGGTCCTTCATCCGGTCCAGGTACTTCACAATCTGTCACTATCATGATGCTCTCATCCGGAAATTCGAAGTTCATTGATTGATAGTCATCTACAGCTTGATGTGCCAAGTGGTCTGCCAATACACTTCCCTTGATGGCTTTCTGGGTTGTGTACTGAATGTCGTATTCCGTCAAGATCATTTGCCATCTTGCAATTCTCCCAGACAGAGCAGGCTTTTCGAATATGTACTTTATAGGATCCATTTTTAAGATCAACAAGGTAGTGTGAGTCAGCATATACTGTCTCAGCCGGCGAGCAGCCCATACCAAAGCGCAACAAGTTTTCTCAAGCAGTGAGTATCGGGTCTCACAGTCGGTAAACTTTTTGCTAAGGTAATAGATGGCATGCTCTTTTCGGCCAGACTCGTCATGCTGCCCCAGCACACACCCCATTGAGTTGTCCAGCACTGTTAGGTATAGTATCAGAGGTCTCCCTTCAACCGGTGGCATAAGGATAGGTGGTTCTTAGAGATACTCTTTGATTTTGTCGAAGGCAGCCTGACATTCATCGTTCCAACGTACTACCTGATCTTTCTTCAGCAGCTTGAAGATTGGCTCACAAGTAGCAGTCAGATGTGAGATGAAGCGAGCAATGTAATTCAGGCGTCCTAAAAAGCCTCTGACTTCCTTTTCTGTCTTAGGGACTGGCATCTCTTGAATAGCTTTGACCTTAGCAGGGTCCACTTGAATGCCCTTGTCACTTACAACAAAGCCCAGCAATTTTCCCGATCTTACCCCGAAGGTGCACTTGTTCGGGTTCAATCTTAGCTTGTACAGTTTCAACCGGTCAAACAATTTCTGCAGGTGATCTAGGTGCTCTTCCTCAGTCTGGGACCTAGCGATCATGTCGTCAACATACACTTCTATCTCATGATGGATCATATCATGAAATAAAGCAACCATGGCACGTTGGTAGGTTGCCCCAGCATTCTTTAATCCAAAAGGCATGACCTCGTAGCAGAAGGTGCCCCACTGAGTAACAAATGTAGTCTTTTCCATGTCTTCAGGTGCCATCTTGATCTGATTGTAACCTGAAAAGCCATCCATGAAAGAGAACACCTTATGTTGAGCTGTATTATCAACAAGGACATCAATGTGAGGTAAGGGAAAGTCATCCTTGGGGCTGGCCCTGTTCAGATCCCTGTAGTCGACACACATTCTGACCTTACCGTCCTTTTTAGGTACCGGAACCACATTAGCAACCCACTGAGGGTAAGAAGTCACTGCAAGGAACCCAGCATCAAACTGTTTCATAACCTCGGCTTTAATTTTCTCGGACATCTCTGGACGCATCCGACGGACCTTTTGCTTAACTGGAGGGCAGTCTTCCTTAGTTGGCAAGTGATGGACCATAATATCGGTATCCAACCCGGGCATGTCTTCGTAGGACCAGGCAAAGATCTCCATATAATCATGCAGCATTTGAGTCAATCGTTGCTTCACGCTGAGCTCTAGGTTGGCACCAATCTTTACCTCTTTCCTGTCTGCCTCAGTACCCAAGTTTATTGTTTCCACTGGCTCTTCATGGGGTTGAATTGCCCTCTCTTCCTGAAGCAACAGTCTTGCAAGCTCGCCAGGCACTTCGCAATCATCTTCACTTTCGTCTTCGGCTAAGTTGATCGGATTTTCGAAGTCATAATTAGCAGTAGCAGAGTTGTTATCAGTGAGATCCAGAGTGGATTGAAACCTGTATGAGTGAGTGTGTGTGTAAATACAGCTGCTTTGAAATATATGTAAAGGAAGGAAAGACAGAAAAGGAGCACAAGATTTGCAATGCGAAAATACGTCCAAGATTTTCATTCATGATATATGAAATGATAATTTATATGCCCTCACAAATAGAACCACGGTGCCTCGGGTAAGACACCGGGCCAAAGATTTTATTTATTGTTTATTACAAAATAACAAAACATAGGAATTCATTACTCAGTAACAAGCGAAACAGGGAGATTGTCTTTTGCGCTCCAATTGTTAAGTCCACCGTCGGTTGTCGGGTAGATCCAGCTATCAAACTCAGCTTCATCAACTTCCTCTTCGTCCCTAATAGCATTCACTCCATGAGCAGGCAGGGGAGCTGTCACTACATTAGGCTTCTCAGATGCCTCAAACTGTACCTCCTTGGTGTCAATAAGGTCCTGCAGCTTGTTCCTTAACGTCCAACAGTCGTCGGTAGAGTGCCCCGGGCTATCTGAATGGTAAGCACAACGAGCATTCGGGTTGTACTTAGGAGATGCAGTATTGGGGAACTTCGGAGCCTCCCTGACAGTCACCAAATTGGTGGATAGCAACTGTGGCAGGATCTGCGATAGGGTCATGCTTAACCGGGTAAACTCCCTCCGGGGTCTTTCAGCCTTTTGAGGATTAGTCGGCCGAGGAGCGGCAGCAGGCTTAGCAATCATTACCGCACTGACAGATTGGCGGCGCTCAGGTCTCTCTGATCTCTTGGAACCATACACGGCACTAGCCTCCTTCTTGAAGGGTTTCTTTTCAGCACTAGATGATGCACCCTTCGGAATCTTCCCAGACTTTAACCCAGCCTCAATTCTCTCTCCAGTCAGAATCAGATCAGTGAACCCTGCAGACGAATTCCCGATGAGATGGTTGAAGAATGGCCCAGATAGGGTCCCCAAGAACATGTCTACCAACTCCCGATCAGTCAATGGTGGCTGCACCCTGCCAGCCAGGTCTCTCCACTTCTGAGCGTACTCCTTAAAACCTTCACTTGAACCTAACGACATACCCTGGAGTTGGGTACGCGTAGGGGCAAGGTCGGCATTATATTGATACTGCTTATAGAAAGCAGTAGCCAACTCCTCCCAGTTACGAACCTTGGTCCCATCCAGCTGATAGAACCATTCGAGATGAGTCCCTGAAAGACTCTCCTGGAAGAAGTGGATCCACAAATTCTTATTCGCAGAGTACGGTTGAATTTTCCGAACATAGGACCTTAGATGCAGCTTGGGACAAGACGCCCCGTCATACTTAGAGAAGGATGGTGCTTTGAACTTATGAGGGATGATCACACCAGTTGACAAACCCAGATCTCCGAAATCCAGCCCAGGTACCTGTTGAACCTCCATAGCTTTCAACCTATCCTCCAGTTGCTTGTATCTGTCTTCTGCAGGAGGGTACTGCTCTTCATCAAAATCAGTCTCGTTGTCGGAGACTACCGGACTAGGAACCCTTGCTTCTGCCTGAGGACTACTCTTGCCAACAGAAGAACCAGCCTCTTCCTGCTGCAGAGCATTACCAAACCTTCGGCCCGAGTTGAACAGAACAGTTCTTCTCTTCTTCTTCTTCTCCTTCTTCAGGAGCATAGCCTTCAGTTCTTCTTGGCCCTGAGCCAAACCCTTGATTAATTCCTGGAATTGTGCATTCTGCACCTGAAGAGCCTTGATGGAGGTCTCAGTTGATGAAGAGTCGGGATTCATGATGCTGAAATAAACAGCGAAGAACTGTAAGCAACCTGAAAAGAGGAAAAACCTGCTATGCACATGATGAATGATATGTGTTTATGCAATGCATTCAAGGGTTCGAAAGTTCAAATTTGTTGTAGACAAAAAAAAAGAACACACGTTATCATTAAGGAAATAAACTGTTTAGTACATCAAAGCCTCATGGGCAAATAATACAAAAATCAAATCAATCCCAAAATATGCTATGCATCCTCTTTGGAGCTATGTAGGTGTTGAGATTCCTCTTCTCGTGCAACAGGCGGGTGAGCTCCAAGACCTTCTTTTCACTGGCCTGTAGACTAGTCTCAAGAGAATTCCGTTCTTCCTTAAGCTGGATCCAGCTCTTCTGCATCTCTTCCCAGGGTGTGGGCATATCAGGGTGCTGAATAGTGTAGGACACTTCCCCTTCCAAGACAGGCTCTTTGATCACTGGGAGCATATGAGGATAAGGCATCACTAACTTCTGAGAGCGGGCGCGTACCCACTTGAGATAAGGTTCCAACGGGATGGAGTTCCTGTGCCCCAGTGTCTTGCTGTCTATCCTACTGGGCATCCTCCAAGCTCTGATAAATCTCTGGCGAAGTCCTTGAGTATCGTTGTCGAAGTCAAAAACTATGTCAGGAATTAACATGTCATGAGGACCATCCCTCCGAGCATAACCAAACTGTCTCCAAGCCAGGCATGGGCTGTAAGTAATACCTCCTCTGATTCCAAGTAAAGGAACATTAGGGTACTCCCCGCAACGATCAATGATAGTGACATCTTCTCTGGACCTAGGGCACCAATGTATATCTGCATGCTTAAGAGTCATCAACCGTTGTGACCATCTCAAACCCCGCTCATTCTTCAAGACTGATTGTGGAAGGTGCGAAATAAACCACCTTCCCAGGAGAGGAGTGCAACACATAAGGACACCCCTTTTTCTCATGGTTCGAATGTAACATGAGTGAAGGATGTCCCCCAACAACGTAGGTATAGGATTCCTGGACATAAAGATCTGAACAGCACTGATATCAATAAGCTGATTTGGATTAGGGAACAACACCAAACCATAGACAAGGAGGGCCACAACCTCTTCAAAAGCTTGCAAGTCAAGGGAGTTCCAACATTCATGGGCCTTTTCAAACAGAAACCTGGCTAAGAACCCTTTGATACCACTTCTAACTTCCCAATGTCCCTTAAGGTCAGATGACTGTAGGTGCAAGGCTTTGGCAATCTCTTCAAGCTTAGGTTCCTTTTCTGTACCGTTGAAGGGTAGCTGATCAAGGATAGGGATCTTCAGGAGCCGGGAGAACTCCTCCAATGTAGGTACCAACTGATAATCCAAGAAGGTGAAACAGTGATGCAGAGGGTCAAAGAATTGGAACAGGACCTTGATCATATCTTCCTCAATGTTGGTGTTGACCAAGCTGATGAGGCTTCCATGTCTTTCACTAAATGAAGAGTTCTCAGGAATCCTGGATATAAGCTCCTTAAGCTGAGGAGGGATCCTTACAAGACTGATTTGAATTGTCTTTCTACGAACAGTTTCCATGTCCTACAAAACAAGAACAAAGATGAAAATTCGAACCCCTGAAATTGTTAGTCAATGCATATGATGCTGGATGATGTCATGATGCTATGATTAAACACACCACAGATATTTACAAAGACAAACATGTAAGGCACACAAGGCACACAAGACAAGCCCTTAAGGTTTAAGGCCAGCATGGGGTCTGGGTAGTACCCTCTTGAAGTTGGTGGGTTCAACCTGTCCTAATCAAAGTAACCGGGTCCTAAGGTTCCCAATATCACGGGATTGCTTTCATTGTTCATCGTTTCGATTTAGCCACTAAACTGGCGACCGAAATATTCCAGGAAAGCAACCCTCAATTGAGCGTAGTATCGAGTATCAACCAACCTCGGACTGCACCAAAGTCAGTTATCTCACTACCCTAAAGAGGCCAAGATAGTCCAATTAAGGTTCCTAATGTCTGTTGATGCTTCACGACACCACGCGGAGGCCCCGTACTCTCCTTGACTAAACTCAAGGGTTACCGGTACACACCAAAGTGCCACATCAACGTAGCAGACTGTTTCAACCATGTCGGTATACCCCGCACAGTTCCCTCACAGCCTTGTTGCTACTTTCTAAGAAAGGTATCCCCCAGATCCGGGTTAGGATCTATAGAACTCCCAAGCAACCCACAATTTAAAGCACACAAGGAAAAACAATTGAAAACATAGTTATGAGCTAGCCCTAAGGTACACCTCACTTTTAAAATTCTCCCCAGCAGAGTCGCCAGTTCTGTGATCGGTGGATCTGGAACTGACTGTTTTTAGCTGGTTTCGCGAAATGTCGCGGTAAGCAAGAGTCGCCACCGTCTTTTATTTTCTCCGAATGGAAAGGACAAAAGCACAGAAAAATTCCTTAAAGAGATTGCTCTCGGTTCGGGAGGTAGATTATAGAAAGGGAAGGTGTTAGCACCCTTTCTATCCATGGTTATCCATGGGCTCTTAGATACTTGCTCATTGTGTTTTCAAAAATGGTTTGTTTGCTTTTCAACTGTGGGTTTAAAAAGTTTCTTTGAAAATTTCAGTTCGACTCTTGTATCAGTCCTCAAGAGTGTTTGAAAAAATGCTTTCGAAAGCTTTTTGAAAATGTGTTGGTGTGAAAAGTATTTTTGAATTTGTTTTTGAAATTAGAGCAAGTATCTACGAGTCGTCTACCTACCCTAAGAAATTCGTCTGTGTAGATGTCCTTTAAAGTAGTGCCATCCCACCATTGAGAGGTAGGTAGCACCACCATTGGAGGTGTTAGGGTCAATTCGAGGTTCGGGACATGGTGATCACCAGAGCAATGGGAAGACACCTTAGAAGCTACCCTCATGCCAGGTTCCCGGATCATGAGGACTTACTAAGACATCCTCTACTCGACGATCACCTTTCGAGGCAAGGCAACAGTGAGGCGTACCCTAGGGGTGGTGTGTGCGATTTGTGTGTCGTTTTCATTTGCATTTATCTTGTCATGTCATTGGTGTTCTACGCTTGTTTTTATTTTTGTCCATACATTCTTTCATGCCTTTGATTAACAGTTAAAAATATTGCGAGAAAAGTAAAATTCTAAGTTATTACAAAAGGCGCGGGTCCACATCGCCAAAATTAAACCAGGACCCGATTTGACAGAAAATAAAGAAGTAAAGAAAAGTGCGAGAAAATTAAAAGGTTACATGGCCTTGGGAGAGATACACAAATATTTAAGCGAAATAAAAGAAATATGCGAATTAAGAATTAGATCGGAACGAGGGCGTTGGACCCTTTTGCAAAATTAAGCTACATGATGAAATTAATTAATTAATTAAAGTTAAAAGAAATTGTTTTTTTTGTTTTTGGTATTTTATGATTTTTAAGACTTAATATGAAAAAAGAGAATTAATTAAAAATAAGATGCAAACCCTAATCCTAATTATTTTTTAATTTGTTAAGAAAATATTGAAGTTTTTTAACCTAAATTAACCCTAAGTTATTTTCATGCAATTTAATCATAAAAAATAAAATATTCAATTATTTAATATATTTATGAAAGAAAAATAAAAAGGATGAAAAATTATTAATTAAACCCTAGTTCTACATTTTTTAGATTTTTATTAAAAGAATTAAGATTAACCTAATTTAAAACTAAATTTAATTACATGCAAATTTAATTATGGAAAATATTAAAACAAAAATATTTATTGTGTTTTCCTTTTTTCTGATTTTTATTGTATTTTGTGAAAATAATAAATTAATTAAACAAGTGAAAAATAAAAATAAAAATTAAAAAATAAAGAAAGCAAAAATTATGCAAACCTAGGGGGGTGGTAGTCCCCAAAGTGGAGGTATAGCCCAAGAAATCTGAGCCCAATAACCTTCAGGTCCGCTGACTTTTCCAGACACCATGTGGCACCTTTGACTAGGGTTTAGGGTGTTCCTCCAATCTATGCCTTTGATCTAAGGTTCCAGGACACGTGGCATGCTGGATTTGGAAGGTGCATGGTGGTCTTTGTTATTGAAACTGCATAGGAATTGTTATTGAAAAATAATATGGAAACATGGAAGACCTGGGGCTCGAACCCAGGTCATGTGCTTTGTCAATAGATTCGCTTGCCATATGTGCCAGTTCACGCGTTTGATATATAATAAACAAACAAATATAATAAATAAAAACAAGAATGTTAGTGGGTCTGCGCGCGGAAATTTGAACCAGCCTATCACCATTCGCCACGAGGTCGTCTTCTTCGCGTGTTTTATTTTCCTGAAATAAGAGAAACATAGGCAACGGTTTTGGATGTGTTCTCTTAGGCCACTTTAGGGAAAATAGCGATTAGGCCTAGGAAGCTCATAAATTGAGCGCGAGCATAGCTTTGTAATCGCCTGAACGTGATGATTTGAATGGTGATGGTCAGGGGTTCCAATTTTTCCTTGTTACAAAACCCATAATCTGAAGCTCTGCAAACCCTAAAAATCATCAATGGCATAATCGTGTACACAACATAAAAACACAATTGAATCATATGGTTAGCATTAGAAAGGCATAAGGAATGTAAACCAACAATTAAAATGCCCTAAGAATGCCTAGATGTCAAGACACGATCATGGATTTTTCATGAGATATTTCCAGTTCAGTATACCAATTCCTGAGGTTTTGATGGATGTTCTTGATTGGGACACGTTCAATGGACCTTCAGCAAGCTAATGAAACAAAAATTAAGCCTTGAATCAACCTGCAAGTTAGTTTTCAGAATTGAGTTTTTAGAGAAAAATTTCAAGTTTGATTTTCAGGTTTTTTGAGCAGCTGCGTGTGTGTGAGCATTAGGGTTGTGTTCAGGCTTAAGTATTGAGTCCATTAGGTCAAGAAAAATAGAACAAATCCATTGCATTCATTGATTTTGAAAATTTGATTTTCAATATCTTTTTTCAATCTTTTCCATGTGTTTTTTGTTCTCAATCATACCAATCAATCCAAATCTTTCCATGTTGGGATATGCACGAATTATTGATGATATAATGTGCACAAAAAGATTGAAAAAATTAGGTTAGACATTTTTCATATATTTAATTTGATTTAAATGAATTATTATAAATAAAAATTCAAATAAATAAATAAAAAATGAATAAAGACTTCCCTTTGGGCCAAGTAGTCGTGCATATGCTATGGATGATGATTTGTGGAAGAAAAATGGGCCCATTAACAATTTTAGGTCATTTGAATCAATGTTGACTTTTCAAAATATCCAAAAATTTCCCAAATTCTACAAGGCACAACTTGCTCAATTTTTAAGATTTTCTCATGTTCTTTGACATTTTGGAAAGGTATTTGAGTCCTATAACCAATTTCTTTGGTCCCATGTCATTTGGATTTACCAATCTCAAGTTATGGCCTTTGACTTAAAGTCCCTTTTTGTTGACTTTTGAAAATGACCTATAATGTTGAAATTGATAACTTTTTGTGAGAGCATTTCTTGGACTTGAAGTATGAAGATGAGTTGTAGGAAATGTCTTTCTCTTCAAAATGAGCTTTGGATGGAATTTTTCTGATAATCCATGTGAAAGTTATGCCCTGGTCAATTTCAGTTGACTTTTTCAGCTGTCCAAATAAGGAAACTTTTGCATCTTGATGATTTCTGAGCCAAATTTTGAGAATCATGATCAAGCATTGATCAAATGATGTTTGTGGCTTCAAAATGATATGTTGACCAAAAATTTGAACTTTTGACTGCCAAATGACCATTTTGCCCCTACAGTTGACTGTAGTGCAATTAGGGTTTTTGACTGTGCAATTTTGTGCTGAATGTCTTGAAACTTGATATGAGGATACTTGACCATATTTGTAGGCATATGAGACTTGATTGGACCTTTGTAAACTTCATTTTCTTGATCAGAACACAAACCCTAGTTTTGACTGTTCAGGAGACCTTTGCACTGTGCAACCCTTGGGGAACTTTGAAGCTTGACTTGGCATTTTCTTGAAGAATATGGGAGGGAAAATTTTGGGGTACAACACCTACAAAAACAAATTATTTCTTGTTAGGTACCCAAGTTGCCTTGGGTCCTTCATAGTTAGTTACCTTTTTCACCCATGCATAATGTCCACTAGCCATACTGAAATTTCTAATATAGCATGCATTGGGTGTGTGTCCAATAATACCACAGTAAAAACAGTTTGGAACAAATTTGCTCTTGTATCTAGGAATTTGTTTTATTTTAGATACATTAGCCTTTTTCTTTTGATGATTATGAACAACTTGCTTCTTTTCTACTTTATTGGGATTGGAACTATTACTAGCCCTTACAAAAACAGTGGGATTGTTACTTGGTTTCTTAGTATTCACATAACCAAGACCTCTTTTATCATTTGGATAACGTTGTTGGCTTAGTAATCCTTCCAATCCTATTTGTCCTTTTTCATATCGTTCAATGACTCTTTTCAATTGAACAATTTGAAAGACATTTGATTCACACTTGGAGCATGCAAAGTTTTCCTTTTCTTTAATAAAATTCTGTTTTTGAAGATCAAAATCTTTAGTCATGGTGTCAATTTTTTCTAGACAAATTAGAAGTTCTTTTTCTTGTTTTGACACCTTTTTGTATAAACTTTTGCATTCTTTTAAGAGTTCATCAATTGCACCTTGAACATCATCATCAAAAAGATTAAATTCATTACTAACCTCTTCTTCATTGTCGGAGTGATGCGATGCCATTAAGGCTAAGTTTGCACATTCGTCGCTTTCCAATTCCAATGAACTGCTCATATCATTATCTTCCCATGCTATGTAGGCTTTCTTTTGTTTTGAGTCCTTTCCTTTGAATCCGTTTTTCTTTGGGAGATTTGGACAGTTTGGCTTGATGTGTCCTTGCTTTCCACATTCATAACATGAGACATCTTATGTTGATGTCGAGGCTTCTCTTTTCTTGAAGTGCTTTCTCTTATGTGCATGAGATCCGCCTTTGTCATTTCTGCCAAAAAACTTCCCAAGTCTTTTCACAAGAAGCATGAAATTTTCATCTTCTTCCGGATTGTCTTCTTTTACCACTTCTTTTGAATCAATTTTTAAAGCAATGTTTTTGGACTTCTTTTCTAGATTCTCATGTTTTTCAAGTCTACCGAGTTCCGTTTCGTATTCTTGAAGTTTGCCAAATAATGTAGCGAAAGTCATTGCGGAGAGACTCTTCTTTTCCGAGATTGTCGTTACCTTTGGTTGCCATTCCCTAGTCAATGATCTAAGGATTTTCAAGTTGAGTTCATCATTTGACAGGGTTTTACCAAGAGCATTTAAGTGATTTGTCAAATGCACAAATCTCTTTTGTAAGTCAAGAATGGATTCTCCGGGCTGCATTCGAAATAGTTCATATTCTTGACTCAAGGTATTTAGCCTTGATCTTTTTACTTCAGTCGTTCCTTCATGAGTTTGAACCAAGGTATCCCAAATTTCCTTTGTTGTTCTGCAGTTTGAGACACGGAAAAATTCGTCCATACTGAGTGCACCTTGAAGAAGGTTTATTGCCTTTTTGTCATAGAGAACTTTCTTTTTATCATCGTCGTCCCATGCAGTTTTGGGCTTTGCAGACCCAACGCCATTGATTACCGTTATCGGGATAAATGAACCATTTTCAACAGCATCCCATACTTCCTTTCCTTATGCTTCTAAATGCGCCTTCATGCGTATTTTCCAAAAGTCAAAATATTCACCACAGAATAGAGGAGGCTTGTTGTTACTACCACCATCTCTGAAAACTGGTTGATGATTTGCGGAAGCCATTCTGGATCTCTAGGAGCAGGTTACCTATAACCTGCTCTGATACCAATTGTAAGATTAAGATTGCGCCTAAGAGGGGGGGTGAATTAGGTGGTGGTCGATTTTTGACTTATTTTATACTTTCTGGTTTTGATTTAGTGCTTTGAAAACTGTAAAGTGCAGAAAGTAAAGAGACACGGAGAATTATCCTGGTTCCTTCCACACCCCGGAAGTACGTCCAGTCCCCTTGCAAACACGCAAGAGATTTTACTATATTGTTAGAACTTTTACAAGACTCTTCCTAGTCTTATCCACTAAAGAACCTAACAAATAACCAAGAACACCCTCTTGGATTTCCAATAAGTCTAATGAGAACAATCCTCTCAAAAGATACCTCTTGTTTCCAATAATGGACAACAAGGAACAAAAGTAATCTAATACTTAATTCCAACAATCCTGGAAATAAGTTACACTTTGTATGTTTTTATGAAGTATGATTTCTTGAAAGATGTTGATCACATAGAGTGACTTCTTTGAAGTTTCTTCTTTCTTCTCTTGTAATCAATTCAAACTGTAACACAATGGTTAGATAATACTCAAAGATTTCTGTTCTTTATATGTGTGAAAGTGCAGAAAATCTTTGTTCTTAAAAGTTAAGAAATATGAAGTTTGAATATTTTACAAAGTTCAGATTTTATTGCATAAGAGAAGAAGTTGTTTATGATTTGAAAGATTTTGTAATATATAGTAATCAAGATACCTTTCCAAAAGGACACTTTTCTGTTTGAAAAACTTGACAAGATGCAATGTTTGATCATGCAACTATTGTAGAAAAGGTGTGAAGGATATCTTGAAACCAGTTCAGATTTTTCAAATTTTTCAATGTGCAAATCGATTAACATAAGATGCAAATCGATTGCACGTGTTTGTAACGTTCAGAATTTCAAAAAATTTGAAGTGTAAATCGATTAGCATGTTGTGTCAATCGATTTACAAGAGTTAAAGAATCAGTTTGTTCTGTGATCAATCGATTTACATAACCTGTAAATCGATTGCTGGTAGGAGCAAACAGTTTTTTGAAAAAACATGTGTAAATCGATTTACACAAGATGTTAATCGATTTACAGCAGAGAAAAACTTAAAAATTGTTTTGAAATATAATTGAAGTGATGTGGCAAGTGTGTATATCATATTTTGAGCATTTCTAATCAATGTAGTTTAATTGAGAATTGATATACTTGATTGCTTGCCAATATCCTTGAAGCTTTGAGTGAATGATGCTTTAAGTTAATTTCCACTTCTTTTCCTTCTTTCCATAATGCTTGTTTGTCTTTCATCAAACTAACTTGTTTGTCTTTCATCAAAACTAAAGTTGAGTTGAGGCTTGAGATTACACCCCCCTCTCCCTGTTTTTGAATCTGCTTGTTTTGTTTATTTGGGCCATGCATTTCCTCCTAAAGCCCATTTATTTTTTATTTACTTCTTAGGTTTACAAATCATTTCTTTTTTTATTTTTATTTATTTTATCACATTATATCTTTTTTTTATATAACTTATTTTGTTAAGAAAAACATTACATTTAATTTTTTATATACAAAATTTTCTTAAATGTTTCTTTTTATTTTAGAATAATTAAAAATGCATAAATCTTAGGTATGTTAAGTTTAAACAATTTTTTCTTTATTAGAACCTTTCTTTTGTTTAATTTAAATCTTGTATATAAAAACATTAACTAAATATATAAATAATAGTTTTCTTTAAACTTAAAACATTTTTCTTTTCTTTTCTTTAAAACTTTTGTTTATACTTAATTAACAAAAAAAACACAAAAATAAATAAAATACTTAATATTGCATTAGGTTAACATATTTTTCTCATTTGTAAATAATCACATACATTGCAATACTTTTATTTCTCTTTTATTCTTATACATTGCTATATTTTACATTGAGAATGCGATTCAATTTGGTTGTAAATATTATTTGGACACTACTATCCTGATAAGACTCATCCCCATTTGTAAATATTTGTACCCCCATCCCCGGTTACTTATTTGTAATAGCTTAGACTTTAAATTCCCGCAATTTATCGCTTTCTATATACTGTATAATAATTAGGGTTTGTATGCGAAGATTCAAAATCAACCGCTAGATAACCTAATACAAAGATAAATACATGACAATCAATACACAAACCACACTTGCACCCCTAGGGTAATCCCGCTTGTTGCCTTCCAAAATGGGCCATGTTTGTATGTCAAGTACTTTGGCAAAACAAAAACAAGTCAAATGATCATAGTCCCTCGATGACGCTTTCGAAGTTGCCTAAAAAAGGATCAAGTCCCTTAAAGAAAAATTGCCAAAGACACTTGGCACTATTGCTTTCATGGTCTAAACGATGACCCGCGCCCGTCCCGTTAACATCCTAACACAAGATTGTCCACCAAATACAATGGTGGAACAATACTGTTAAAAGGGTTAAAACATGAGAAAGATCTTTGAGTAAATTTAGGGGTAGACAACTCTTAGTTACTTGATCAAACTTGCAAAACACACTTGCCTACTTTCAAAACACCCTCCACAACACAACTTTCAAAACAACTTTCAAAAACATTGAAACAACTTTTCAAAAAGACAAACACCTTTGTAAAACATTCGAGTAAAGAGTCATTACAATGGTTGCCTAGACAAGGCATCTTTTTCAAAACATTTTCAAAAACCACACACACAAAGCACCATTTCAAACAATTGAAAATCAAGGCAAGTGATCTAAAACAAGTAACTAAGAGCCCATGGATAACCATGGATGAAAAGGGTGCTAGCACCTTCCCTTTTCATAATCTACCCCCCGAACCCACGAAAACATCTCAAAGGTTTTTCCTGTGCTTTTTAACCTTTCCTTTAGGATAAAATAAAAAGTCGGTGGCGACTCTTGCTAAACCGAACAAGTGCGAATACAAACGCAAAACCACAAGTCAATTCTCCCACTGTATCACAACCACTATATGAATTTTTTTTGCCTATAAATACATACCATATCATACATCTCTCACACCCACACAAGTCTCACTCTCTGCTACGAAATCTTTCATAATCTCTTTCACTTTCTAAGTCTTTCATACTCTCTATCTCTTCCTAAGTCTTTCATAATCTCAAGCATTTTAAACAACGACTCTTCTAACAATGGGCGATACTCACAGAGGCACAAGGGAAAACATTGCCACATTTGTAAGTTTCTATTTTGGTTATACATTTTTCATACTTTAGATAATGCTTTGTTCGTCTTACTTAATCTTACACCTTTTACATTATGAACTCAGGACACAAAAAGATTCAGAATCCGTTCTCACAACTACCTGGATCCCGACCCATTTATCGTACCATATCTGGAATACGCAAGTTTTGGACATGTCATAAAGATCTCCAACTGCACCATTGACTCGAAGTTCATTCTTGCAATGTTGGAAAGGTGGAGACCAGAGACCCATACATTTCACCTACCAATAGGTGAATGTACCATCACGCTAGAGGATGTGTACATGCTACTAGGTCTCCCTGTCGATGGTAAGGTCGTGAACGGGTCGGTTCAACAACCCAACTCTCAGTGTAAAGAACTGTTGGGCAGGGATATGGTAGAAGGTGGTGGTGCGAGAGGTCAGGGAATACTACTCACTGAGCTGAAAAGTCATTACGCAAGTTTGGAATTAAACGAAAATTCCTCCGAGTAAGACAGGGTAGTAAAAGCCAGAACTTATCTTATGATACTATTTGGTACCTTTTTATTTCCCGAAAGTATGGGAAATAGTATAAATTTTATGTATTTACATTTACTAAGAAATTTTGAAAAAACAAGAAAATATAGTTGGGGTTCTGCAGTTTTAGCCCACCTATACAGTTCCTTGTGCAAAAATGCAGTCAAGGAAAAATGTACATTTTATGGGTGCGCTTTTTTACTACAAGTCTGGGGTTGGTGGAGGATGGAGTCCTTAAACCCCGTCAACAACAACACTTTCGGTTTCCCGTACGCAACAAAGTAAGTCATCAAGTTATATCATTTATTACTATTCATCTCTTCACCAAATATATGCTAAGAATAAAATGTTTTTCATTTCCTTTAGGTACTGCGTGAGGGGTATGGATTACGGCAAGAATCCAAGATTCAATGTCGCACTATACCACAATCTGTTGGATCACTTAGGCCCGGATGACGTACGTCGTAGCTTTTAACTTTTCTTCATTTAAATTATTTATACATTACTTTTGCATTAACCTGATTTAAATTTTATCGCAGTTCATCTGGAGACCATATTTGGGTTTGGGCCATGATCCAAACCCGGAGGATGCAGTAACTTGGACCGCGAAGACTGCAATCATTCGGTTCAACATTATGGAGATGCACCACAGCGACCGTGTGAAGATGCAGTTCGGAATGCATCAAGAGATACCAAGTGATCCAACTTGTTTGTCCCCATGGCATCTTAAAAGGGTCGACGCCCAGTGGGGTCTTACCAACTGGAAAGACTTCGCTCCGGAATGGTGTAAGATGTGGCAGAGGCATCACCGCTATGTCTTGCAATTCCCGGTTTTCCTTAATCAAGGTAATATGCGACACGCGGATCAATATTTGTCTTGGTACAGGTCGGTTAGTAACCCTGAAATGCACGTGTCTCATCCAAGGTACTTGGTTGACCCACGCACACAATGGGCACAACCCTCATTTCCCCAACAACAAACCCAAAACCCATCAACCTCCCACCAACCCCCAAGAAGAAACAAACCCGCAAACACCCAACCACAGTCCCCACCACAACACAATTACACTCAAATGCCACACAACCAACCACAATCACCACCACACTACCAATACCCCGATATGCCTCACACCTAACCACAATACCAATCACAATACCAGCACACCCGCATACCGCACACACAATTTCAGTCTTCCGTATATCCCAATATGGGCCCCTCAACATCCAGCCTTAGCCCTGATATGGGAATGTCGGAAGATTACGAACAAACTGTGTAACACCCCTTCTAAATACCCCAATTAAAGGTAAAGATTAAAATCAGAGAGATAAAATTGCATGGAAGGGATGCCACAACACACATCACATTCCAAAGTTTTTAAAGAAAAATGGACAGGGTATGTTTGAAAGTATAAGCATTCCAACACAAAACAAACATACAATAAATATTTACTTCATTCTCTCGTGCAAAACGCAACGGAGTTTCATAATTTCACATCATCTCCATTTATGGAGGAATCAAAACATAATTCAAGGCATCAAGCCATCATAATTCATATAAGCATATGTTATCAAGTCTCACATATACAAAACATCATATCCACGAATAAGGATTATATACATCATGATCCAAATACAAAATAATCGAGTTCGACACTAAATAAATTCCCCCCCCATGTGTTACTACCAGAGCATCGACTCGACTCTAATCAAAATAAAACAGATTGCAATCCAATGCATCCGTTAACTAGCGCCTCGCGCTACCGTCCTCGGTACCTGAACAATGCCATCAAAAGCATTTTCCAACAGAAGGGTAAGAATTCCAATAATCATATAACATGTAATTTTAAGTAAATGAAATGGCAATAAATAAAGAAATACATAATGATCATGTTCATTTTATCACCTATAGTATCCTTACTCAAGGAATCCATTTCCAACGCATTAACCATGTAAACCGATTATCTGAATACTCACATCCTTGGCACATAACCATAATTCAAACAACAACAACATTGGCACATAATCAAACACATCAACACACATACATAACATGCACAATTATGCATGTGACTCACAACACGACTCAGCGTATGCGAATGCGGTACCGACTCGTGGACCCAAGGTTCCACCACCTATGTTTCCCTTCCAGATCAAGGTCACTACGTCTTTTTCCACAATAGGGTCACCGTCTAGATATTGTGGACCCAATGTTCCACCACCTATGTTTCCCTTCCGGATCAAGGTCACTACGTCTATTCCCACACTAGGGTCACCGTCTATAAAATCATGTGAACCCACAGTTTCACCGTCTCTGTTTCAAGACCAACCATGCCATGCAATGTACAATCAACAACTCGTATGCAATTAAGACCACTTCCGACCTTACCATACACATACCACATATTCCAACACAATCAAATACCAACAATTGTACATGCATTGCAAATATAATCCACAAATCAAGTAACATACAAGTTTAAACAATGTTACTTCCATGATTTATTCAAATCAAATACAATTTCATAAACCGGAAGCATTCAACTTAATTCGACTTCACCTACAAAATTCACATTTTTCAACAAAAATGCCACCCAACAGATCAACCAAAATTACTACCATAAGCCGCATAATAATTCGGATTATTTCGACTAAAATCGGTTAATTAATTCTCTGCCAAAAATTCTATTATTTCTATTTATAAATCCTACAAAATTATTTATTAAAGATATTAAATCATTATTATTAAATAATTGTATTTGTAAACCGGAACGTAAGTTACTTCTTAAATTCCCTACAATAACAAAACAATTTAATTCTCCTACATACTGCTTCTCAAATATTCCTACAGTATTTCAAAACAATTGCCATTAAGTATTAATTCACTTCTTGCGCTACAGTAACAAGTAAGTATCCTAAGTACTACTTCATAGTATCACTTTCTATGCTTTGCACTACAATACTCCAGTATTGCAATTCCATTTGTTCTAATGCTACTTCCATGTGCCAAAACAAGTACTCTTAGCGCTACAGCATAAAACAAATAATACTAATGCTACTTCCATGTGCCAAAACAAGTACTCTTAACGCTACAGCATAAAACAAATAATACTAATGCTACTTCACTTCAATAAACTAACTAATACTCCAAGTGACATTGATTGCTACTTTTTAAATCTTGTTACAACATTGTAAATATAATGCTTCTAAAAAAAAATCACTTTCTATGCGCAACTGTGTACTAGCTAAAGCCATCAAATATTAATTCTAGAATTTGGCTACAGTATGCAGCAAGCATATACTACTAAGTGTTACTCCCTTCTTGCAACGCTACAGTATTCAAAAGCAATCAAGTGTTATCAAAACTACTTTATTCAATGCTACCTTGTATACCAAAGCAAGTGTCTTTAAAATAATGATTCATGCTACAGTAGCAAATATTTACTAATGCTACTTCTCCATATGCCAGTAAACGTAAGCAAGTTAAGTACTGTAAGCCAAATTCCCTTACACACTATTTCTCAATATATCACTACAGTAATGACAATTTATCCTATGCACTACAGTCCAGCAAAATAAATGCCTTTAAGTAACAATTCCATTCATCGCTACGGTATTCAAAATATGGGATTTTACAAGGAAAATACCAAGCACTTATTTATGTGCATAACTAATTATATTGGGTCCTAAATCATCTCTCAATTTCATCAATACACCAATTTTTTTTCATCATAGCATAATAGTGAAACTAATACCCTAAACCCCTAATTTATTCCAAAATCAAAACTATAAAATCACACACTAAATAATTGGTGGAAATCAAACCCTTACCTTGGTGTGGGTTTTCTTGAAACAAGATGATGATGATGCAACTTCAAACCTAGCTTCCTTTCTTCTCTTCTCCTCTTTCTCTCTTCTTTTCTTTCTTCTTTCTATTTCTATTCTTACCAACTATCCTACTTTCTATCTTATAAAACAAATTTTACTACTACTTACTTTCCTTCCCCTAACTTTCTAAAATTCTAATTTGGCCCAATCTATTTAATTCAAATTATATCATATAATTCTATTAAAACCATATTACATTTAATTAATATTTATTCCATAAAAACTAAATTATACCGATAAATCAAACGAAGCCAAATACACACCAAAATAATATTACTCAAAATAGTATTTTATCATTATGAATATTTTTATTTCAAATAACCGAATTAACATTTTAATTGATATCAAATAAATATATTTCTTAAAATAGATTTAATTTGATAATTTCAGAAAAAAAATAACTTAAATAACATTTAATCAAAAACGGGGTGTTACAACTCTCCCCCACTTAGAAGATTTTCGGCCTCAAAAATTACCTCTAAACGAACAACTCGGGATAGGAATCCCGCATCCGACTTTCAAGCTCCCACGTCACATTACCATTCGCCGAACCACCCCATGCAACTTTAACCAAAGTAATCTCTCTTCCTCTTAGTTGTTTCACCTTTCTATCTTCAATCCTCACCGGTAAAACCTCAACCGTCAAATTGTCTCTTACTTCCAAATCATCCGCTTGAATAACATGAGACGGATCCGCAATATACTTTCGTAATTGCGAAACGTGAAACACATCATGCAAATTTGAAAGTGATGGCGGCAATGCAATCCGATAAGCCATACTTCCAA
The DNA here is from genome assembly GCA_948472305.1 of Vicia faba. Taxonomy (NCBI): domain Eukaryota; kingdom Viridiplantae; phylum Streptophyta; class Magnoliopsida; order Fabales; family Fabaceae; genus Vicia; species Vicia faba. The sequence continues at coordinate 1,445,350,320 of OX451737.1, read as the reverse complement.
TCCGCTCTGAAATCTGATAAGGACCAATAAACTGAGGTGTTATCTTCCACGATTTAAGCGCCCTTCCAACACCCGTAGTTGGATTCACCTTCAAAAACACATGTTCATCCTTCTTGAACTCAAGAGGTTTCTTCCTCTTGTCATAGTAACTCTTTTGGCGATTCTGAGACACTTTCATCTTCTCTCTTATCAGTTTGATCTTATCTGTAGCCTCTTGAACCAATTCCGACCAACTATAGCACTTTCTCCCGTCTCGTACCAACACAAAGGTGTCCTACACCGTCTTCCATACAATGCCTCAAAAGGAGCCATGCCAATGCTAGAATGAAAACTATTATTATAAGTAAACTCAATCAAAGGCAAATGACTCTCCCATGAACCTCCTTGATCCAAAACACAAGCACGCAACAAATCCTCAAGTGACTGAATTGTTCTCTCCGTTTGACCATCCGTCTGAGGATGATAAGCGGAACTCAATCTCAGCTTAGTACCCAAGGCTCTTTCTAAACCTTCCCAAAATCTTGAAGTGAAACGTGGATCTCTATCTGAAACAATACATGTAGGAATACCATGAAAACAAACAATCTGTTCCACATACAACTTAGCAAGCTTCTCCATAGTGTAATCCATCCTAATCGGAATAAAGTGTGCAGATTTAGTCAATCTATCCACTATGACCCAAATAGCCTCATGGTTACTCGGATTCCTCGGCAAACCAGAAACAAAATCCATCGAGATACTATCCCACTTCCACTCGGGAATAGACAACGGTTGCAACAAACCCGAAGGCTTCTGATGTTCAATCTTAGACTTTTGGCAAACCAAACAAGCATACACAAACTCAGCAATTTCTTTCTTCATACAAGGCCACCAAAACAGCTTCTTTAAATCTTGATACATCTTCTTAGCACCAGGGTGAATACTTAACCCACTTCTATGACCTTCCTCAAGAATCCTCTTTTTCACATCCCCCACATCGGGAACGCAAACTCTATCATGACATCTCAAAATTCCATTCTCATCAATTCTGGACTCTCCACCTTGACCTTGATTCACCAAAGTAAACTTGTCAACCAAAACCAAATCTGACTTTTGCCCATCTCTAATCTCTTCCAAGACACCACTAGTAAGCTTCATCATACCAAGCTTCACGCCAAAATAAGTCTCTTCACACACCAAACTCAAATCTCGAAATTGCTCCAACAATTCCCATTCTTTAACCATCAACATAGACATGTGTAAAGACTTTCTGCTCAAAGTATCTGCAACCACGTTTGCCTTACCAGGATGGTAATTCAAACTGAAGTCATAATCTTTAAGAAACTCTAGCCACCTTCTTTGCCTCATATTCAACTCTTTTTGATCAAACAGATATTTCAAACTCTTATGATCGCTAAAGACGTCGAATCTCGACCCAAACAAATAATGCCTCCAAATCTTTAACACAAAAACCACCGCTGCCAACTCCAAGTCATGAGTTGGATAATTCCTCTCATGCACCTTGAGTTTCCTCGAAGCATACGCCACAACCTGCCCATTTTGAATTAACACACCTCCTAAACCCATCAAAGAAGCATCGCAATAGACCGTAAATGGTTCAGATGGTTTAGGCAAAATCAAAACTGGCGCAGTTGTCAACCTTCTCTTCAACTCTTGGAAACTATCTTCACACTGCGGAGTCCACACGAACGCTTGACTCTTCCTAGTTGTTGTACCCCAAAATTTTCCCTCCCATTTCCTCAACATTTTCTCATCACAAAACCCTTGGAGCTCAAGATCCAGTTAGGGTTTCCTCTGCACAAGACTTCTCCTTGCACTGTGGACCCAAACTAGGGTTTGTGTTTGAACAAAGATGTCTTGACCCAAAATGCCTAAGATGACTTTCATGCTTCATGTTGGACTCCCAAGTTTATCCATACCAAGTTTCAAGTCTTGATTCCAAGTTTTGCCCAGTCAATTGGACAGTTGACCTAAAAATCAACTGTATTGGGGAAAAAGTCAACTGTGGCCAATTGACAGTCAAATCTCATGAAAATTGACCCACATCAACATTATGAACTCATATGGACCATTTGATCAAGTTTGGATCACAATTCCATAAGAAATTTGATCAGATCATCAAAAGGGCAAAATGGTCATTTTTAGGGTTTTGACTGCACAAGGGTAATTTTTGACTGTTTGACCCAACCAATGGCAAACTAAGCTCACATATGGACTCAAGGACCCCATGTAATTATCTTGACATGCTCAACAAACTCAAAAAATCCCAAGTACACAAGATTGACAGTTGAATTTCCCAGTCAATTGATCAATTTTGATTGTATACTGAAAAGTCAAACTTTGACTTTTTGGTCAAAATCAAGAGTCAAGATTCATTTTTCATCAAAACATGCCAAATCATTAAACTTGTTCACCAAGAAATCAAAAATTGCAAATTAGGGTTTGAAATGGAATTTTTCATAACTTAGAATTTTTACTAAGTTATGGAAAACCCTAATTTTTTCCCAACTTTGCCCCACTTTCTCACCAAGATTCATTTGGATTCAAACAAAAGTCAAAACATGAAAGTTGTAGCTTGTTTCATAATCTACAACTTTGATTCACAAAGTTTTCCCAAATGAAGCTTGTATCTCAAGTTACAATTTTTTGAATAAGGGCACTAAACCATTCTTAACTTAGTGAAAATTTAACCTTTTTGACAAGGTTTTCTACCTAACTTCAAGGCCATTTTCCATACACTTCCACTTGGAATTTCAATTTGCATTTCAAAGATGGATTGTAGTACATATTCCAAGCTTTCTAAAATGTCCAAGAACTTCTCAAACAACCTCATAACTTGAGAGAATCGAATTTCACAATATGGCAAAAACTCACTTTTGAATGGATCATGAACATGTTCATAACTTAGGCCATTTTCAAGTCAGCATAGTTTGTGCTACATTACAGGTCCTAAAACCCTTTGACACTCATAAATTTAATACCAAACCTTTGTTCCAAGACCATGTTTTGTGTATTCAAGCATTGCCTAGAAGATTAATCCATTTATAGATAAAGCATTATTTCCATTTTGAAAAAGTAGAACTTTATGTCCATTTTGCAAATCCAAGTGGTACAGTCAAAATCTTCTAGGCACAAGTTATGAGACACATTTAACTAATCAAGACAAGGGTTTGCAGCATGTTATGGGGGCCTGCATCAGTCTAGAACATCAACTTGCCTTTTGTTGCTTAAGAAAGAAGAAACATTGCATAACTTGTACCAACTCTCATATCAGCTTACAAACACTTAAGAAAACTTGTGAAACACATTCAAGAGATACCAACTGAGCTAGTACACGACCCTAACATCCCTCATACACTCCCATTCCCAGAATCACCTTCAAACTGCAAGAACAGGGCAGGGCCTGCAGTTTGAGTGCCATCTTTCATTCCTCTCAAGCTTTCTTGCCCAAACCAGTTCACACACCTTCCATACCATCTATGCAAGCTAACCAAAACCTAAAACACGACCTGTAATCCCTCTAACCGATTCTACCATTTTCACTTTTCTGATTTGCAGGTGAAGTGCTCTAGCTCGATTCAAAAGCTTTCAAGACAAAGTAAAGCTTGGAATAGCATCCCTGGACCTCAAGGAAACTATCCCAATCATCACCTTGCACTGAAAGCTTCTCCGTTGCCAGATAGAACTTCAACTGAACAGGTAAGTTTTTGAATTCGTATCTCTCTTATTAGGCATTGTTAGCTTTAGGTTTGTGAAGAGAATATGTCACAATCATTGCCCTGAACATGCCCATATAATTAGATTTTATTTATATTATGTGTGTTGCAAGAATTTTGAGTCTGAACATGGAGGAAAATCTAGGTCAGGATTTGGGGGAGAAGAAATTCTCCCTCATCTTAGAGAGTTAAGACAAGTTCTGCATATGGTTGAATTCGTCTCTTAATGCTGAACATTTTTGATGTTATGAGTTTTCATTAAAAAGCCAGGAATCAAGATGTTTGAATCAGGGAACCAGACGCGCGTTTTTTGACATTGTTTGGCCAGAGGTTGAAGAAAGGTTATTTGGGCTGGGCCTGTTTTTGCATTTCCTTTTCACACACTCTTTTTACTTCTGAACCCCCTAAGCCCATTTTCTTCATTTTAATGATTTTTTGACTTTTCTTTTTTTGGCTTGATTTATTTATTTTTTCTAATCATATAAAAAACATAAAAATAATTTTTTGTACCATTTTCCTATTTATTAGATATTTATTTGGTTAGACTAGTTATTTGAACATAAATAAGTAAATAAATATACTTTTATTTAAAAAAATGTTAAAATGGTGTAAATTCATTTTTATTTTTATTTTGTTTCATTTTATATTTTGAAAATATTTTATGTGAAATATACTTTTTTTACAAAAAATTAAATATTATTAATTAATATATATATAATGCGTATTTTGTAAATAATATAAATAAATACATATATATTAGTATACTTAGAATGAAATACCAAAATATACATATTTTTATTTTATTAATATTTAATACTAAAAATACATTTTTTACAAATATACTTCATTTTTATTTTATTTTTGTATACAAATAATAAATATTGTATATATTGAATAAATAATACATTGTATTTAATAGAATTAGGGTTTTGCCCTAAACATGAAAAACTTCAAAAAAAATAATACTTTCCTTTTCTTTATTTTGACATGTAAAAATACCTTTTTTCCATACATACAAAAACCATTCTTTGGCATCTTGCACATTTGTTCTATTTTATTTAATTTATGCAAATTAATCACCTTGTAAATATTCCAATATTGATGTAATAGTTTTAGGTTTAAATTCCTTGTCAAAATCCCCATTCGAACATTTGTACCCCCCTTCCCATATATTGTGTTGTAATAGCTTAGTAAATTTATTTTCGCACTTTATTACTTTCTAATTATACCATGTTAGAATTAGGGTTTGTATGCGAAAAATAACGAAAAATAGTTTTGACCTAATTTCAAGATAAACAAGCATGAAAATGGACACACAAATCACACTTGCACCCCCTAGGGTATTCCACTTGTTGCCTTTCAAAATTGGGCCATATTGCACGTTAGGTCTCTTTGGGCAAAACAAACAAATCAAATGATCATAGTCCCTCGATAACACTTTCAAAATGTTGCCTAAACAAATGATCAAGTCCCTTAAAGAAAATGCCCAAAGATACTTGGCACCATTGCAATTATGGTCTAAACGATGACCCGCGCCCGTCCATTTCACATCCTAACATGAGATTGTCCACCAAATACAATGGTGGAACAAACTTGTTAAAAGGGTTAAAACATAGCAATAAACTTTGAGAAATTTAGGAGTAGATAACCTCTTAGTTACTTGAATCAAACTTGCAAAAACAAAACACTTGCCTATTTTCTAAAAACACACCTCACAACACTTTCAAAACAAACTTTCAAAAACAAATGAAAACCTTTTCAAAAGACATACATCTTTGTATACATCCCCACATGGATCATTACAAAGGTTGCCACCATAATGGCTTCTTTTCAAAACATTTTCAAACCCACACACACAAGCACCATTTCAAACAATTGAAAACAAAAGGCAAGTGATCTAAGCAAGTAACTAAGAGCCCATGGATAACCATGGATAGAAAGGGTGCTAATACCTTCCCTTTCTATAATCTACTCCCCGAATCCAAGAAAAATCTCAAAGGTTTTTGCTGTGCTTTTTAAACCTTTCCTTAGGATAAAATAAAAAGTCGGTGGCGACTCTTGCTCAACCGAAACATTTGCAAAAACAAACGCAAAACCTCAAGTCAGTTCTCCCACCGTACCACAGAACTGGCGACTCTGCTGGGGACAAACTTAAAAGTGGAGTAACCTTAGGGTTTAGATCACCTTTGTTTTCAATTGTTTTCTTTGTTTGCTTTTATATTTGTGGGCTTTGCATCGGAGTTTCATAGATCCTAACCCGGATCTGGGAAATACCCTTTTTAGGTAGCATAATCTGTGAGGGACCTGTCCGGCGTAGACCGACATGGGTGAAGCAGTGGCTACTGATAACACGTAATTGTATCGTATTTTTAGCTTGATTTACATTAATTATTTCCCTATTTTATTCTAATTTAATTATTTTTATATAGGTATTATGCTGGTATTTGTTTATTTTGCAGATTGTTGATTAATTAAGGGCTTTGTGAAGAAAGATGAAGAAATGGATGCAATTTAGTACAAAAATGAAGATAATTGAGCAATGTGGTGCAGATTAGTAAAAGGGGGGTGAAAAGAATGAAATTGCAAGGCCCAAAAGAAGAATGTACGTACAAAGGCCCAAGACTTCAGCTTGAAGGGACCGACCGACCCACTAAGGGGAACGACCGGTCCAGCCCACTTCAGCTGAGTGGGACGACCGTTCCCACGCCCTTGCTATTTTCATGCCACTTCCCTCTTCAAACGGAACGACCGGTCCCACTTCCTTCCTTTATTTTCTCCTTGTATGCACGTTGAAGACCCACTCACCCCATGATTTTCTCAACTTCCCCATGATCTCCACTACTTCACGTAATAAACTTCCAGAAGTTATCACTATATAAAGAGAGGAGTATTCATGTGAAAGGGGTTGGACATTTTCTATTCAACCGTTCAGAGCTCTTTTATTATTTTATTTCATAGTTTTTTTTTTTTGGCAGTTTCTTTTCTCACAATAGTTTCCACGCCGGAAACTATTGTGTATTTTTATTGGATCTAACCTTACGTTAGATCTTAGTATTTTATTTCTTTGTTGTTATTATTATTAAATTCAAGATTCGACGAGTAGATCCAACCGGCTTGTGGTGGAATACTCCAAGGTTTTTGAAGAACGCATTTAATTGAAGTTATTGAAGTTTTCTACATTTCCAGGTTTTTAATTTAATCGCTTTTATTTATTTATTATTATTACATGTTTGTTATTATGGATATGAATTTATATAATTGTTCGCAATTTAATTATCTATGCGTATTTAATTTAATAAACATGTCCGGCTAAACCGATTAAATATCGGTATGTAAATTAACCAAATAACGGGATCCGAGATAAATTGGCTTAATATTATTTTGTAAAAGAAATACCTTTCATGGTTTTAATATTCAATTGAATTGTTTAAGATTTTATAAATCAATAGAACGGAAGTTTGAGGTTTTGAAATTGATTAAGGTTTTTACTAATAGAACGGAAGTTTGAGGCTAAAACCAGATAGTGATTATTAGGCATTGTTTTTAAAGAGGCGGAAGCATTTTAAAAACAATTAAATTTTATTCTGTTTTCAAAAATTGCTTTTGAATCCGGCGGAGTGACGGAAGCACACGTTAGGGTATTAATTGCATAATCTGAACTAATAAAACGAAAGTGTGAGGGGAAGGTTTTTAAATAAATAAGGTTTGCTTAAAGGTAATTTTTGATCAACTTAAATAAAAGCCAATGGAAATTCGGAACCCAAAGTTAGGTGAAATACATACCGGTATTTATAATTAAATTTATAACTAGATTTAGTTTTTATTTCCCCCTTTACAATTAAATTATTATTAGCCTTAGCTTTACATAGTATCCTAAGAACGCGGTAGGTCGATTTATAGTCCATGTGGATTCGATATCTTTAAAACTACGCGATAGGACTGTGCACTTGCAGTCTGCAGATTTATAGACATACAAAGTCGCGATCAGCTACGTTGGTGTGGCACCATGGTCTGTACCTATATCCCTTGTGTTGCAATAAGGAGAATATAGGTCTTCTAAGGAGTCATTAAACACCAACCAACCTTAGAACCCTAAATTGACCAAACTTGGCTATTAGGACAGTAGCAGTATGCTACACTTATTGAGACTAAACTCTCGCGATGGTTCTGGCCGCAAGAAAAGGTTGCGATGCTGGAGTTATGACCGATTGAGGGTAGTCAATGATTTGAGATCCTCTAGAACCCGGTTACTTTTGATAGGACAGGTTTTAACCAACGAAACCAAAAGAGGGTAATACCTAAAATTCATGCTGGCCTGAAACCTAAGGGTGTCTTGTGTGACTTGTGTGCCTTACCATGTTTTCCTGTGTGAATACTTGTGGTGTGCTTCATCATAGCATCATGCCATCATACCATTGCATGCATCCTGTATAAAGGACTAACCCATTTCAAAGACAAAAAAAGTTTCATCTTTGCTCTGTTTTGTAGGACATCATGATGCCCACACGTAGGAATACTATCCGGCTCAATTTTGTTCAACCACCAACTTTGCTCAAGGATTTGGTTGGTAGGATTCCAAACACTTCTTCCTTTATCAACAGGCATGGTTCTCTCCTTGGCTTGATCACTGCAAAATGGGACCAACAACTGATAAGTGTTCTGACCCAGTTTTATGACCCTCTGTATCATTGTTTCACCTTTCAAGACTTCCAGCTGGTTCCTACCCTGGAAGAATTCTCTTATTTGCTTGGGATCCCTGTCTTGGAGCAAACTCCTTTCACTGGTTTGGAAAAGACTCCTAGGCCTGAAGAGATTGCTGCAATTCTCCCCTTGACCAAAGAAGAGGTATTAGCTAACTGGGAAACTAGAAGTGGGGTCAAGGGCTTTTTGGTCAAATTTCTGGTTGGCAAGGCTAATGATTTCTGGAATGACTTGGACTTCAAGGCGTACGAAGATATTCTGGCTCTTTTGATTTATGGTCTGGTATTATTTCCCAATCCTGACACCTTTATCAGTATCCATGTCATAAGGATCTTCATGTCTCGGAATCCTGTACCCACTCTTTTGGGTGATATCCTGCAACAACTCCATGCTCGTACTGCTCGAAAACGGGGAACTCCGTGGTGTTGTGCTCCTTTGCTAGTAAGGTGGTTTATTTCGCACCTTCCTAAGTTCGTGCTGAAGAATGAAGAAGGAAAGGGTTGGGCTCGTAGGCTAATGTCTCTCACTGATAACGACATCACTTGGACTCTCAGAGGTTTGGATGAGGTAGTTGTTATTGACAGTTGTAGAGAATACCCTAATGTTCCGTTGATTGGTATCCAAGGAGGAATCTCTTATAATCCATGCTTAGCTCTCCGTCAGTTTGGAAGAGCCCGGGGATTTGGGCCTCATGAAATATTGGTTCCTCACTTCCATTTTGAGTTCCAGACAGACAGTGACAAACTACGCCATGGATTCATTAAAGCTTGGGACAGAATTCACAAAGCTGACCCACATGAGTTGGGACCAAAGACTTCTCTACCAATGGAACCCTATTGCAAATGGGTCCGCATCCATGCTCAAAGGTTAGGTATGCCGTACGAAGCTGTCAGACCTATCATTCTTGAATCTCCTGATGAAGATGGGGTTCCTCCAACTGTCCTCCCTCCTCAGATACCCACTGATTTTGACACAATGAAGAGATCTTTGGCGCAGCTAAAGGAAGAGCGGGATTTCTATCGGGAAAAGTTCAACGAGCAGGAACGGAAGATCCAGAGGCTAACTAAGCAATTGGAGGAAGAGCGGGTTCTGAATAACTACATCAACACTGAGAAAAGGAGGCCATGGGAGCACTGATGGGCTTTGGATATTTCCTTTTATAGCTTTTATTTCCTTTCCAGTATTTTTCATTCCTGTAATGCCTAAGGGCAAGTTGTTGAACAATTAAAATTTTAATCTAATGAAGTGTGTTTCCCTTTTGTCTACAAAGTTGAACCTTGTTTGTCTTTGAAAACATAAAACATACGCATCTCATTGCACCATATGCATAGCAGGTACCCTATTTCACAGGTTGCTTAATCTTCATCGCTGTTTATTTGAACAGTCATCATGAATCCAGACTCATCCAGTGAGCAAGCCATCAAGGCCCTTCAGGCCCAAAATGCCCAGTTTCAAGAAATGGTCCTGAGCCTGGCCCAAGGACAGCAAGAGTTGAAGACTCTACTCCTGAAGAAGAAGAAGAAAAAGAGGACTGCGTTATTCAACACTGGACGCAGATTTGGGAACACACTCCATAATGAAGCTGAACCAACTACTTCTTCTGCCGAGAAAAACAGTCCCCAAGGGGGGGGGGAGCTCCTAGTCCCGCAGTCTCTGACAACGAGACAGACTACAACGGCGAACAATACCCACCTGCTGCTGACAGATACAAGCAATTGGAAGACCGCTTGAGCGCCATGGAGATTCAGAATGTGTCGGGGCTGGATTTCGGAGATCTGGGGTTATCTTCTGGGGTAGTAATTCCACACAAGTTTAAGGCGCCTGCCTTTGCCAAATATGATGGGGCCTCCTGTCCAAAGCTGCATCTAAGGTTGTACGTAAGGAAGATCCAACCTTACACGGCAGATAAGAACCTTTGGATTCACTTCTTCCAAGATAGCCTTTCGGGGTCACAGCTTGAATGGTTCTATCAACTTGATGGAACTAGTATCCGACACTGGGAAGATTTGGCAACCGCATTCTACAGACAATATCAATACAATTCTGATCTCGCTCCTACGCGTACCCAACTTCAGGGTATGTCTCTAGGAACGGGTGAAGGGTTCAAAGAATATGCACAAAAATGGAGAGATTTGGCTGGCAGGGTGCAGCCTGCATTGACTGATCGTGAGCTGGTTGATATGTTTCTAGGGACTTTGTCTGGTCCATTTTTCAATCATTTGGTTGGTAACTCCTCCGCTGGGTTTACGGATTTGATTCTGACGGGAGAAAGAATTGAAGCTGGCATCAGGTCAGGAAAGATACAAAAAGCTGCCTCCACAAGTACTGAGAAGAGGCCTTTCAAGAAAGAAGCAAGTGCCGTCTATGGTCCTAGAAGACAAGTCAAGCCCGAAAGTCACCAAGCCGTCAATGCTTTGGTCATTTCAAAACCTGTTGCGGCTCCTCAGCAGTACAATCAACAAAGAGGTGAAAGACCCAAGAGGCAGTATACTCGGCTGAGTATGACCTTATCTCAAATTTTACCCCAACTGTTATCAACCAACTTGGTGACCATCAAAGAAGCTCCTAAGGTCGTTAATACTGCATCCCCTAAGTATAACCCAAATTCCCGGTGTGCTTATCATTCTGATAGCCCCGGGCACACTACTGATGATTGCTGGGCCTTGAGAAACAAAGTGCAAGATCTTATCGACGCGAAGGAAATTCAGTTTGAAGCGCTTGAGAGACCGAATGTTGTAACTGCTCCTATGCCCCAGTGTTGTACCCCAAAATTTGCCCTCCCATATTCTCCAATAAACTGCCAAGCCAAGCTACAAAATTCCCCAAGAATTGCACAATGCAAAGGCCTCCATACAGTCAAAACTAGGGTTTGTGTGTTGATCAAGAAAAGGAAGTTTTCAAAGGCTCAATCAAGTCTCATATGCTTACAAACATGGTCAAGCATCCTCATATCAAGTTTCAAGGCATTCAGCTCAAGATTGTACAGTCAAAACCCTAAATTGCACTACAGTCAACTGTAGGGGCAAAATGGTCATTTGGCAGTCAAAAGTTCAAATTTTTGGTCAACATATCATTTTGAAGCCACAAACATCATTTGATCAATGCTTGATCATGATTCTCAAAATTTGGCTCAGAAATCATCAAAGATGCAAAAGTTGCTATATTTGGACAGCTGAAAAAGTCAACTGAAATTGACCAGGGCATAACTTTCACATGGATTGTCAGAAAAATTCCATCCAAAGCTCATTTTGAAGAGAAAGACATTTCCTACAACTCATCTTCATACTTCAAGTCCAAGAAATGCTCTCACAAAAAGTTATCAATTTCAACATTACAGGTCATTTTCAAAAGTCAACAAAAAGGGACTTTAAGTCAAAGGCCATAACTTGAGATTGGTAAATCAAAATGACATGGGACCAAAGGCATTGGTTAAAGGACTCAAAGACCTTTCCAAAATGTCCAAGAACATGTGAAAAGCTTAAAAATTGAGCAAGTTATGCCTTGTAGAAGTTGGGAAATTTTTGTGAAATGGCAAAAGTCAACTATCCTTGAAAATCCAATTTTGACAAAAGGGCCCCATTTTTCTCACTTTGTTCATCCTTGTCATGCCACACACGTGTTCCATGGTTGATTTCAAGACCAAATATTGATTTTTTTATTTTATTTAATTTTTGATGATTTAATTCATTTTAATTCTTTGAAAATTCAAATAAAATTTAAAAACCAATGGAATAGTGTCAAATGAACTTGGACAATTCCTATGTATCATGAACCAACTCAAGAAATCAGGCTAGGGTTCATTTGCATACTAGGTCTAGGTTTTGGCTAAAAAGAAGGAAAATGGTTAATGGAAGAAACCCTAAGACCAATTCTTTCCCAAGCTTGAGTTTAGGTCAAAAAACAAACCAATTCCCTTCCATGAGATGCATTGAGTCAAACCCTAACCATAGTGCAGCAAAAGGCTCGCTCAAAAGTGGATTGGAACTTTGAAAATTTGGACATAAAATGCAAATCTGAAATCAGTGCTAGGGATCTTTTCAAGCCTTAATTTTTGTACCAATAGCTTCCTGAGACAATTCTGAACGTGTCCCAAATCATAACATCTTCCAAAACTCCTTGGACTGGTATCTACAAGTGAAACTGTACAGAAAAATTTTTGAATTCGTGTTCTTGATTCTAAGCATCCTTTTGCATTTTTAATTACATATTCATGTTCCTCACAAAGTTTCCAAGCTGTTCATGGTATTTAATTGCATTTTCATAAGCCATACACGATTTTACCATTTTCACGTTCTAGGGTTTTCAAGTTTTGATTTTAGGGTTTTTACCATACTGCAAAATTGGCCCTCAAGACCATGACTGTTACACTCCATGCATCTGGACGAAAAGATCTACATACTCGCGATTAATTTCTGATGCACGCAGCTCTATTCGCTATTTTTTCAAATGTTGCCTAATGAAACGCGTAAGAAAGCGTTGCCTTTGAGTTTTGTTTACAGGGACGTGAAGAAGATGAAGATGTGGCACGCTGTCATTCGTCCGTTTAAATTTCGCGCGTGTTTAACCAATTAGCTTTATTTTTCTTTTATATTATTTATGTTATATTATATATTAAATGAACTTGCATAGCTCAGCTGGCCAAGACACGCGCATGTAACCTCAATGACCTGGGTTCAAGTCCCAGGTCTTGCAAAACTCAATATTATTTTTTCATTTGAATTTCCATGCAGCGCCAACATTAGGACTCACCATGCACATTCAAGAGGCATTATCCACGTGTCCCAGGGGATCTGATCAAGGGTTCAGCTTGAAGGTATACCATGAGGACAAGTCAACAGGCGTGCATATGATTGGAAAAGTCAACAAAATTGCCAGCAAATGGGCCAGGCTTTTCAGGCCTGCACCCTACAAATCTGGGCTATACCCCACCCTGGTTTGCCAACTTTGATTATTTTTTCATCTTTTTATTTATTATTTCAATTGTTATGTTTTATTGTTTTATTTAATTTTCAATCAAAATATAAAAAAAACATTCAAAAATCAGAAAAGAATAAAAAATATAATTTTTATTTCATTATTTCCATAAATAAATTATGTGTAAATTATTTAGCTTTAATTTAGGTTTATTAAATATTTTTCATAATAAAAATCCAAAACAACATAGAATTTAGAATTAATGACTTTTAATTTTCTTTTTTTTATTTTTCCTTTTTTTTTAGAATGATAATATTATTTATTTAATTTCATAAACTAAAAATTGTACATAAATTAATTTAGAATTAAATTAGGTTAGAAATTAAATCTTTTTCTTAATAACTTAGAAAAAATATTAGAACTAGGGTTTAGCATTTTTAATTTTAATTAATTTTTCTTTTTTCCTTTTAAATCTAAAAAACACAAAAAAAATACTATTCTTCATTTAATTTTAATTTTAGATTCCTTGATTAACTTTAACTGTTTGTAAAAGGGTCAAACGCCCTAATTTTGTTTAATCTCTTTATTTCGCGCATTTATTGTTTAAATACCTCTGTATATGCCCCAAAGCCTTGTAATAAGTTTAGATTTATTTCTTGCACTTTTATTTTTATTGTTTTTTACTTTCAGTCAAATCGGGTTCGGTTTTTTTTTGGCGATGTGGACCCGCGCCAGTTGTAATAGTCTAGATTTATTTTCTCGCAAATATATAACTGTTAATAAATATGCATGAAAGAATGAATGCCCAAAAAATAAAATCGAATCGTTAGATCACCAATGCATGACAAGACAAACAATAAACTGAAAATGACACACAATTCACACACCACCCCTAGGGTACGCCTCACTGTTACCTTTCGAAAGGTGGTCGTCGAGTATATGACGTTTTAGTAAGTCCTTATGTCCATGACATGATCCAGTTGCCTCGAAACGGTCGCCTCGGAAAATAAAGGATCAATGGCATAAGGGTAGCTTCTAAGGTGTCCTACTGTTGCTCTGGTGACCACCACGTCCCTAAAACTCGAATTGACCCGAACACCTCCAACGGTGGTGCTACCTACCTCTCAATGGTGGGATGGCACTACCTTAAAGGACATTTACACAGACGAATTCCTTAGGGTAGGTAGGTTCTCAAAGGTACTTGCTCTAATTTCAAACAAAACGAAAACTCTTTTCACACCAACACACTTTCAAAAAACTTTCAAAACAAACTTTTCAAACACTCTGACGTACGAGTTGAATTGAAACTTTTCAAAGAATATTTTTGAAACCCACATTGAAAAGCAAGCAAACATTTTGAAAACACATTGAGCAAGTACCTAAGAGCCCATGGATAACCATGGATAGAAAGGGTGCTAATACCTTCCCTTTCTATAACCTACCTCCCGAACCGAGAGCAATCTCTTTAAAGGAATTTTTCTGTGCTTTTGTCCTTTCCATTTGGAGAAAATAAAAGACGGTGGCGACTCTTGCTTACCGCGACATTTCGCGAACCAGCTTTAAAACAGTCAGTTCCAGATCCACCGATCACAGAACTGGCGACTCTGCTGGGGAATAAATTTAAAGTGAGGTGTACCTTAGGATTAAGATCATTGTGTTTTCAATTGCTTTCTTTGCTTGCTCTATTATTGTGGGTTGCTTGGGAGTTCTATAGATCCTAACCCGGATCTGGGGATACCTTCTTAGAAAGTAGCAACAAGGCTGTGAGGGAACTGTGCGGGGTATACCGACATGGTTGAAACAGTCTGCTACGTTGATGTGGCACTTTGGTGTGTACCGGTAACCCTTGAGTCAGTCAAGGAGAGTACGGGGCCTCCATGTGGTGTCATGAAGCATCAACAGACCTTAGGAACCTTAATTGAACCATCTTGGCCTCTTTAGGGTAGTGAGATAACTGACTTTGGTGCAGTCCGAGGTTGGTTGATACTCGATACTACACTCAATTGAGGGTTGCTTTCCTGGAATATTTCGGTCGCCAGTTCAGTGGCTAAATCGAAACGATGAACAATGAAAGCAATCCCGTGATATTGGGAACCTTAGAACCCGGTTACTTTGATTAGGACAGGTTGAACCCACCAACTTCAAGAGGGTACTACCCAGACTCCATGCTGGCCTAAACTTTAAGGGCTTCTCTTGTGTGACTTGTGTGCCTTCCTACTTGAACTACTTGCATGCTTATTACCTGACATTTGCCTCTTGCAGGTTGTGTTTGTAGTCTTTAATTAGGACTCATAACAGGGTATCCTAAGTTTCTTGCAGGTTTTTGCAGTCCTTAATTTGGACTCATAACAGGGTTATTCACATTACCCCATGCATATCATGACATCATACCATTGCATACATCCTAACCCATTTCAAGGATCTCAAGGGCTTGTGATGCAGGTCATATAAATCAAACATCTAGCAAGGGGCAAAGAGGATTTATTTTCCTCTAGCCAATGTTGTCAGGGGCTATGACCCACTTGATATGGTGAGCTCTGACTCCTGAAGAAGGTTCCCTAACCAAGGTTGTTTGGAAATCAAAACCAGACATGATGACTAAAGTCAGGGGCTACGACCCACTTGATATGGTGAGCCTTTGACTCTTGAAGAAGAGTTCTCAATAATATGGGTGTCCTTCAATCAAGCTCTAAATTCCAATGCTAACAAATTTTCTTGTTTACCCCGCGAGATCCTTGAAAACATTGCATGCATATCATACTCATCCTTACATAACAGGCATCTTTGTTGCAGGTCACTTACCTTTCCCGCTGTTTATTTCAGCAATGGTTTCACAACAAGACAACCAGGACCTTTTTGCTCAAGAGACTCGGTTCGGGGAAATCCTCCTGAATCTATCCAAGGGGCAGGAAGAGCTAAGGACACTTATCATGGAGACTTTTGTCAGGAACAGTGCTGAGGATGAAAGGCTGGAACACCTACAAGCTGAGGTGGATGCATTGAAAGCCCAGATGCTGGGGCAGATGACTGCCATTCAGGGTTTAACTCAAAGACAAGATGAGCTCGGGGTTCTCATCAACAAACTGCTTCAGGGTAACCAACTGGGGCAAACATCTAAGGGTAAAAAGCCAATCATCGTTCCACCACCTTTGAGACAAAGAGGCAAGGAGAAAGCTCCTCATATGGCTCCAGTATCACCAATTCAGCAGCAACTTCACCAACTTCAGACAGACAAGCCCAGGAGGCAGTTCACCCCGCTCAATATGTCGCTGTTTCAAGCTTTACAACGCCTGTTGAGATTGAACCTGATCACATTAAGGGCTCAGCCCCAGAACCTTAACACAGCACATCCTGCTTACGATCCCAATAAAAGGTGTGCCTACCACTCTGCCTGTCCAGGACATAATGCAATGAGTGTTGGGCTTTGAAAAACAAGATCCAGGACCTGATTGATGAAGGAGCACTGGAATTCACACAAGATGGTCAGGCTGAATTTTTCTGCCATCCCTCCAAGGCTCACCATTTGAAGTGACAAGCCCTGAGACTAAAAATTTTTGTTCATTCGAATGTTCAAGTTGTAATTTTCTTTCGTTCAAACATTCACTCATTGTTAAAACATTGTTATTTCATTAATTAATGCATCGCTTATGTCTATTTTGAATCAATATATTCGTATTCACTATACGCAAATTATTTTCATATTTGTTCTGATGTCAACTCTCTCAATCAATAATTCTAAGCCTCTTGAGGGAGGATGACGAAAACGATACCGCAATCTTTACAGTATGCTTTTGAACAGACCCCGCTGATGAGGTACAGGCATTGTTTCAATTCCTAAACACTGGAGTAATAAGGGAGATAATCCCTCGTCAACCCCTTTGAGCCAAAGAAGTAGGAGTTTTTCTTTTCGAAAATCAAAACCCTTTATCATAAACTGGGGCAGGGTAGTTCTCTCAGTTGATCCAAGTGCACAATGAATGGCACCAAATGAGTTTGTTCAAAAACAAAAGACAGTGATGGTTCCGAACAATCATAAGGACAGGCAGTCATCATCAAAAAAAAAAAATCATAAACGAAAAGCCCAAGAAGTCAAAACCTATGAAAAGAGACTTACGAAACTGGGGCATCCCGCTGACTGTAATTCCAAAAAGGAAACAGTTCAGGCAAAAAAGAAAGGGATAACAAAAATCAAGAAAGAGGTCTCACAAACCCTCAACAAAAATGACTGCCTAGTCAGAATAAATCATCAATGTTTGAACCATCACCGGAAAATCAGAGCAAAGACTCAAACAAGGTCTAACGTATGATCAACTGAGTTTAGGGTTGGAGAACATCACGAAAGAGCGGGTGGGTACAAATAATTTGGGCCTTTATCCTTTGTTTCTTAAACCGTGAACCAGGCCACGATATAACCCTTAAAAGTCCTAGCTGAAGCATGGGTTAGTTCGAAAGCATACTGTTACGAAGGTATCCTGACTCCTGAAGGTTTGCTGTAAAATCTTGAGTTGACACCGTATTGTATTACAACAAAATGCATTTTTAAAATATTCAAGACAGACATAGACTTTTGCATTCTTAAAATAACTTTGTTTGCATATGAATTTTTGTCTGAACAGCAGGGAAATTCGCACGATGAATATCTTGTGAACAGAAGTACCTCCAATCAAGAGGCACAGTAGGAGCATTGCCCATTATCTGGGGCATGACAAAGTATTTCCAACAGGGGCAACTCCCCATATTCTGAGAAGTATGGACATAGTCGAAAGAATACTACGCAAAATCAAAGACCCGCTAGGTTGACACACCTAGGCAAAAATAAGGGATTCCCGGCGAACCAAAAGGGTTCGGGCAAAAATAAGGGATGAAATGAAAAAATCTGTACACCCGGCAAGTCGAAAACCTGAAAAGGCGGCTTGGGCAAAAATGGGTATCCCGGTGGACTGAAAACCCGAAAAGGCGGTCCAGGCAAAAGTTAGGGATCAAAGCGTACGAGTATGTCCCAGCATCTCGGCACCTGCCTACCAGAAGACTCGTCAAGTACTCCCACAAGTGCTTCCTCCCACTGAAACTGGGGCAATAAGGAGTTGTCTAAAAGATCCGGTTGCTCTGTCCATCATAGGTATGCGACCCAGATATTTTCACTCCCCGCAGAACACGAACGCGTCGTCCGGCTTTATTCAAAGAGTTATTTCCTTAATAAGATATAACTGGGTTATCCTCAGCCAATAGCCACGGAAAAGACCGTCCTCAGTAAAGTCTTATCATCCCCAGCGGAAGCAAAAGCTTATTCTCCAACATCAGCCCAGGAGTGACTTCCCGGCACCCGTCAAGGATTTATTTTCCTAGACGAAAGCATACATTCATAAACATCACATTTTCGTACATCATGACACATGCATGTACGCATCATGTCATACAATTGCATTTATGCCGTTGCTTGATTCATATCACGTACTGCATATAACTGACCTTTACCTTTCAGGAAGGATACAGTTGAATGATCAGCTATGTCAAAATAGACAAAACACCGTCAGAAAAGACAAATCCCGTCATAAGAGACAAATCCGGTCAAAGAATACAAATCCAGTTTAAGTCAATGCCTAAAGATTCCTCTGATACAACTCGTCGTGATAGACACTCGTCATGATAGACACTCGTCGTGATAGACACTCGTCGTGATAGACACTCGTCGTTATAGACACTCGTCGTGATAGACACTCGTCGTGATAGACACTCGTCGTGATAGACACTCGTCGTGATAGACACTCGTCGTTATAGACACTCGTCGTGATAGACACTCGTCGTGATAGACACTCGTCGTGATAGACACTCGTCGTGATAGACACTCGTCGTGATAGACACTCGTCGTGATAGACACTCGTCGTTATAGACACTCGTCGTGATAGACACTCGTCGTGATAGACACTCGTCGTGATAGACACTCGTCGTGATAGACACTCGTCGTGATAGACACTCGTCGTGATAGACACTCGTCGTGATAGACACTCGTTGTGATAGACACTCGTCGTGATAGACACTCGTCGTGATAGACACTCGTCGTGATAGACACTCGTCGTGATAGACACTCGTCGTGATAGACACTCGTCGTGATAGACACTCGTCGTGATAGACACTCGTCGTGATAGACACTCGTCGTGATAGACACTCGTCGTGATAGACACTCGTCGTGATAGACATTCGTCGTGATAGACACTCGTCATGATAGACACTCGTCAGTGTAGACACTTGTCGTTATAGACATTCGTCATAGACACTAGTCGCTATAGACACCCATCGTTAAAGACCACTCGTCCTTGGAAACAACCTGTCAGTAGAGACAACTTCATCACCGTTTGAAGATCCAGACCCAGCTCCTGTAACCAGTCAGGACATATCTATACCAAGCATCTGAAAACCAGCTCCTGCGACGTGTCAGGTACTCATTTTCTTTTGCAGGTATGCAGGTTCTCGCTAAGGAATCTCTTACGCGATCAACATCCAGATGGCATCTATAAGCCCATCATCCTACCCATCAATCTCTAAATGGCATCTATAAGCCCATTCCCCCACCACACTGCTACCATATGAGCGCAAATTTCTGGGCACTCTAGTGTCCAATCATCTTCTACCCTCGGATTACAAAAGGCACGTCAGCCAATCTCCATCCTCAGGTCTAAGAAGATTGAACAGGGGCAACTGTTGTACCCCAAAATTTGCCCTCCCATATTCTCCAATAAACTGCCAAGCCAAGCTACAAAATTCCCCAAGAATTGCACAATGCAAAGGCCTCCATACAGTCAAAACTAGGGTTTGTGTGTTGATCAAGAAAAGGAAGTTTTCAAAGGCTCAATCAAGTCTCATATGCTTACAAACATGGTCAAGCATCCTCATATCAAGTTTCAAGGCATTCAGCTCAAGATTGTACAGTCAAAACCCTAAATTGCACTACAGTCAACTGTAGGGGCAAAATGGTCATTTGGCAGTCAAAAGTTCAAATTTTTGGTCAACATATCATTTTGAAGCCACAAACATCATTTGATCAATGCTTGATCATGATTCTCAAAATTTGGCTCAGAAATCATCAAAGATGCAAAAGTTGCTATATTTGGACAGCTGAAAAAGTCAACTGAAATTGACCAGGGCATAACTTTCACATGGATTGTCAGAAAAATTCCATCCAAAGCTCATTTTGAAGAGAAAGACATTTCCTACAACTCATCTTCATACTTCAAGTCCAAGAAATGCTCTCACAAAAAGTTATCAATTTCAACATTACAGGTCATTTTCAAAAGTCAACAAAAAGGGACTTTAAGTCAAAGGCCATAACTTGAGATTGGTAAATCAAAATGACATGGGACCAAAGGCATTGGTTAAAGGACTCAAAGACCTTTCCAAAATGTCCAAGAACATGTGAAAAGCTTAAAAATTGAGCAAGTTATGCCTTGTAGAAGTTGGGAAATTTTTGTGAAATGGCAAAAGTCAACTATCCTTGAAAATCCAATTTTGACAAAAGGGCCCCATTTTTCTCACTTTGTTCATCCTTGTCATGCCACACACGTGTTCCATGGTTGATTTCAAGACCAAATATTGATTTTTTTATTTTATTTAATTTTTGATGATTTAATTCATTTTAATTCTTTGAAAATTCAAATAAAATTTAAAAACCAATGGAATAGTGTCAAATGAACTTGGACAATTCCTATGTATCATGAACCAACTCAAGAAATCAGGCTAGGGTTCATTTGCATACTAGGTCTAGGTTTTGGCTAAAAAGAAGGAAAATGGTTAATGGAAGAAACCCTAAGACCAATTCTTTCCCAAGCTTGAGTTTAGGTCAAAAAACAAACCAATTCCCTTCCATGAGATGCATTGAGTCAAACCCTAACCATAGTGCAGCAAAAGGCTCGCTCAAAAGTGGATTGGAACTTTGAAAATTTGGACATAAAATGCAAATCTGAAATCAGTGCTAGGGATCTTTTCAAGCCTTAATTTTTGTACCAATAGCTTCCTGAGACAATTCTGAACGTGTCCCAAATCATAACATCTTCCAAAACTCCTTGGACTGGTATCTACAAGTGAAACTGTACAGAAAAATTTTTGAATTCGTGTTCTTGATTCTAAGCATCCTTTTGCATTTTTAATTACATATTCATGTTCCTCACAAAGTTTCCAAGCTGTTCATGGTATTTAATTGCATTTTCATAAGCCATACACGATTTTACCATTTTCACGTTCTAGGGTTTTCAAGTTTTGATTTTAGGGTTTTTACCATACTGCAAAATTGGCCCTCAAGACCATGACTGTTACACTCCATGCATCTGGACGAAAAGATCTACATACTCGCGATTAATTTCTGATGCACGCAGCTCTATTCGCTATTTTTTCAAATGTTGCCTAATGAAACGCGTAAGAAAGCGTTGCCTTTGAGTTTTGTTTACAGGGACGTGAAGAAGATGAAGATGTGGCACGCTGTCATTCGTCCGTTTAAATTTCGCGCGTGTTTAACCAATTAGCTTTATTTTTCTTTTATATTATTTATGTTATATTATATATTAAATGAACTTGCATAGCTCAGCTGGCCAAGACACGCGCATGTAACCTCAATGACCTGGGTTCAAGTCCCAGGTCTTGCAAAACTCAATATTATTTTTTCATTTGAATTTCCATGCAGCGCCAACATTAGGACTCACCATGCACATTCAAGAGGCATTATCCACGTGTCCCAAGGGATCTGATCAAGGGTTCAGCTTGAAGGTATACCATGAGGACAAGTCAACAGGCGTGCATATGATTGGAAAAGTCAACAAAATTGCCAGCAAATGGGCCAGGCTTTTCAGGCCTGCACCCTACAAATCTGGGCTATACCCCACCCTGGTTTGCCAACTTTGATTATTTTTTCATCTTTTTATTTATTATTTCAATTGTTATGTTTTATTGTTTTATTTAATTTTCAATCAAAATATAAAAAAAACATTCAAAAATCAGAAAAGAATA
Source organism: Vicia faba (assembly GCA_948472305.1). Taxonomy (NCBI): domain Eukaryota; kingdom Viridiplantae; phylum Streptophyta; class Magnoliopsida; order Fabales; family Fabaceae; genus Vicia; species Vicia faba. Next base: position 1,445,327,995 of record OX451737.1, on the reverse strand, counting down.
AAAAATATAATTTTTATTTCATTATTTCCATAAATAAATTATGTGTAAATTATTTAGCTTTAATTTAGGTTTATTAAATATTTTTCATAATAAAAATCCAAAACAACATAGAATTTAGAATTAATGACTTTTAATTTTCTTTTTTTTATTTTTCCTTTTTTTTTAGAATGATAATATTATTTATTTAATTTCATAAACTAAAAATTGTACATAAATTAATTTAGAATTAAATTAGGTTAGAAATTAAATCTTTTTCTTAATAACTTAGAAAAAATATTAGAACTAGGGTTTAGCATTTTTAATTTTAATTAATTTTTCTTTTTTCCTTTTAAATCTAAAAAACACAAAAAAAATACTATTCTTCATTTAATTTTAATTTTAGATTCCTTGATTAACTTTAACTGTTTGTAAAAGGGTCCAACGCCCTAATTTTGTTTAATCTCTTTATTTCGCGCATTTATTGTTTAAATACCTCTGTATATGCCCCAAAGCCTTGTAATAAGTTTAGATTTATTTCTTTCACTTTTATTTTTATTGTTTTTTACTTTCAGTCAAATCGGGTTCGGTTTTTTTTTGGCGATGTGGACCCGCGCCAGTTGTAATAGTCTAGATTTATTTTCTCGCAAATATATAACTGTTAATAAATATGCATGAAAGAATGAATGCCCAAAAAATAAAATCGAATCGTTAGATCACCAATGCATGACAAGACAAACAATAAACTGAAAATGACACACAATTCACACACCACCCCTAGGGTACGCCTCACTGTTACCTTTCGAAAGGTGGTCGTCGAGTATAGGACGTTTTAGTAAGTCCTTATGTCCATGACATGATCCAGTTGCCTCGAAACGGTCGCCTCGGAAAATAAAGGATCAATGGCATAAGGGTAGCTTCTAAGGTGTCCTACTGTTGCTCTGGTGACCACCACGTCCCTAAAACTCGAATTGACCCGAACACCTCCAACGGTGGTGCTACCTACCTCTCAATGGTGGGATGGCACTACCTTAAAGGACATTTACACAGACGAATTCCTTAGGGTAGGTAGGTTCTCAAAGGTACTTGCTCTAATTTCAAACAAAACGAAAACTCTTTTCACACCAACACACTTTCAAAAAACTTTCAAAACAAACTTTTCAAACACTCTGACGTACGAGTTGAATTGAAACTTTTCAAAGAATATTTTTGAAACCCACATTGAAAAGCAAGCAAACATTTTGAAAACACATTGAGCAAGTACCTAAGAGCCCATGGATAACCATGGATAGAAAGGGTGCTAATACCTTCCCTTTCTATAACCTACCTCCCGAACCGAGAGCAATCTCTTTAAAGGAATTTTTCTGTGCTTTTGTCCTTTCCATTTGGAGAAAATAAAAGACGGTGGCGACTCTTGCTTACCGCGACATTTCGCGAACCAGCTTTAAAACAGTCAGTTCCAGATCCACCGATCACACCCAGCATAGGGTAAATGCCATTGAGGAAGATTTGTATGCTGTTTCGGTGAATGACGTTGCCACCCCTCTTTTGACTGTTAAGAGGAACTTACTACTAGCCGGTTTATTTCCGGGTTGTAGCAAGGGTTGCCTCCTGTGTGCTGTTATCCCTGCCGGTTGTCCAATGCTGAAATCAGGCATCCAAAGCCTGATGGATAGCAAGGAAATTCTGTTCGAGAAAACTGTTGTTCCGTTTGTTTCCGTTGAAAAAATATCTGTTGTCACAATTTACAATCCTGCCAAAGCTCCCGTGAAGAAACCAGTCCAAATTGTGTCTGTTGCACCCATTACTATTACTGTTCCGGGGCCTCTCCCCTATGAATCTGATAAAGCGGTCCCATGGCATTATGGGGTCGAGGTGTATGTGCTTGGGGTGAAGCAGGAGTTTAACACCAGTACCAGTACCAGTAACATCACTGGTCTCGCCAAGATTACCTGCAGTGGCAGGCTCTTCTCGCCTGACATTGCACCGCCAGTTATCCGAAAACCTCTCACCATCACACCCGCAAGTGTGCATGTTCCAGTTCAAGTTCCTGTGTCTACTACTACCGCCGAGTCCTCTGATACTCGGGGCAAAGAAGTTGCTACCGATTTGCCTGCCAGGACGGAGGCGCCAAAAAAGACTGCTGTTGAAGCCTCCCAACAAGAAATGGAGGAAATTCTTAAAATCATCAAAAAGAGTGACTTTAACATTGTTGAACAGTTGGGGCATACTCCCTCCAAAATCTCTATGCTATCATTACTGCTATGCTCGGAGGCCCATGCAAAAGCCCTAATTTCATTTCTGAAAACGGCCCATGTGCCGCAGGAGACCTCTGCAGATCAATTCACTGACTGTGTGGCTAATTTGACAGCTGACAATGGCTTGGGGTTCTCAGATGCTGACCTTACCGCCAAAGGGAAAAATCACAATGATGCCCTGCACGTCTCTATAGAGTGCAGGGGCACTACTCTCGCACATGTATTGGTGGATACCGGTTCTTCCCTGAATGTTTTGCCCAAGAAGGCATTGGATCGTCTGGATTGTGAGGGTTTGGAGCTGAAACCTAGTAACATCATTGTTAGAGCCTTCGAAGGTTCTAAGAGGATGGTGCACGGTGAGGTAGACATTCCTATTCGTGTGGGCTCCCAGGTTTTCGACTCAACGTTCTATGTAATGGATATTCGTCCATCTTACTCCTGCTTGTTGGGTCGACCCTGGATTCACAAAGCTGGGGCAGTAACTTCCACTCTACACCAAAAGCTCAAATACCCTGTCAAAGGGAAGATTGTTACTGTGCAGGGTGAGGAGGAATACATGGTTAGTCACTTGAATTCATTCCGGTATATCGAGATGGACGGGGAGTTTATTGAAACCCCCTTTCATCATTTTAAGGAAGTACCTCCAATTTTGGCATCAGCTGAAGCAGTGGTTGAAGAAGACTTTCTGTTAAAGATGGCATCTTTGAAGGATGCCCGGGCTGTAATCGAGAAAGGCAATTGTGCGAACTGGGGTCAGCTTCCTGACTTCACTCAAAAGAACGACAAGTTTGGGCTGGGATTTACTGCAGAGGCTCAGAGGGCTGTGCGCAAGGAAAAGATCAGAAAGGCTCCAGTGTTTATCACCAGTCCAAGGGTGAATGCTATTGAGGAGGATGTAGAGGAAGCGGAGTTTGACAGTTGGATCTACCCGACTACTAGCAACGGACCAAGCAACTGGACGGCAAAGGATTTTACACCTATCACATTTGTCACGCAGTAATTATTTCTTTTGATTTCCAATTTGTAACAAACAATATGTTAAAACTTTATTGGCTCGGTGTCCTACCCGGGGCATCGTAGCTCCATTTGTGAGGGCTTTTTGTATGACATTTCCATATATCATCAATCAAAACATTGGATGTTTGTTGCATTTCAAATCTTGTGCTCTTTTCTTTCTGTGTTATATATTGCAAAACAGCTATATTTACACACACTCACTTATACAGGTTTCAATCCACTCTGGATCCCACTGGTAACAGCTCTGCTATCGCCAGTTATGACTTCGAGAATCCGATCAACTTGGCCGAAGACGAAGGTGAAGATGATTGTGAAGTGCCTGGTGAACTCGTAAGACTGCTACTCCAGGAAGAGAGGGCTATTCAACCACATGAAGAGCCAGTGGAAACAATTAACCTGGGTATGGAGATAGATAGGAAAGAGGTCAAGATTGGGGCTAATCTAGAGCTCAGCGTGAAGCAACGATTGATCCAGATGCTACATGAGTACATGGAGGTCTTTGCTTGGTCATACGAAGATATGCCTGGTTTGGATGCCGACATTGTAGTTCATCACCTGCCAACTAAGGAAGACTGCCCTCCGGTAAAGCAAAAGGTCCGCCGTATGCGCCCAGAGATGTCCGAAAAGATCAAGGCTGAGGTTATGAAGCAATTCGACGTCGGGTTTCTAGCAGTAACTTCTTACCGTCAGTGGGTTTCCAATGTGGTGCCAGTGCCGAAGAAGGACGGTAAAGTCAGAATGTGTGTCGACTACAGGGACTTGAACAGGGCAAGCCCCAAGGATGACTTCCCCTTACCTCACATCGACGTTCTTGTTGACAATACTGCTCAACACAAGGTTTTCTCCTTCATGGATGGTTTTTCAGGGTATAATCAGATCAAGATGGCTCCGGAGGATATGGAGAAGACTACCTTTGTGACTCAGTGGGGCACCTTCTGTTACAAGGTCATGCCATTCGGATTGAAAAATGCTGGGGCAACCTATCAACGTGCCATGGTTGCTTTATTTCATGATATGATCCATCATGAGATTGAGGTATACGTTGATGACATGATTGCAAGGTCTCAAACTGAGGAGGAGCACCTTGATCATCTGAGGAAGCTATTCGACCGACTGAAGTTATATAAGCTAAGGTTGAATCCCAACAAATGCACCTTTGGGGTGAGGTCCGGAAAATTGCTAGGTTTAATTGTAAGTGATAAAGGTATTCAGGTGGACCCTGCCAAGGTAAAATCCATACAAGAGATGCCAACTCCAAAGACAGAGAAAGAAGTCAGAGGCTTCCTGGGACGACTGAATTACATTGCCCGATTCATCTCACATCTGACTGCTACTTGTGAGCCAATCTTCAAATTACTGAAGAAAGATCAAGTAGTACGCTGGAATGATGAATGTCAGGCTGCCTTCGAGAAGATAAAGGAATACCTCCAAGAGCCACCCATTCTTATGCCACCAGTGGAAGGGAGACCTCTGATACTATATTTAACAGTACTTGACAATTCAATGGGGTGTGTGCTGGGGCAGCATGACGAGTCTGGCCGAAAAGAGCACGCCATTTATTACTTGAGCAAAAAGTTTACCGACTGTGAGTCTCGTTACTCACTGCTTGAGAAAACTTGCTGCGCTCTAGTATGGGCTGCTCGCCGGCTGAGACAGTATATGCTGACTCACACCACTTTGTTGATTTCAAAGATGGATCCCATCAAGTACATATTTGAAAAGCCCGCTCTGTCTGGAAGAATAGCGAGATGGCAAATGATCTTAACAGAATATGATATCCAGTATACAACTCAGAAAGCAATCAAAGGAAGTGTACTGGCGGATCATTTGGCACACCAACCTGTAGACGATTACCAATCCTTGAACTTTGATTTTCCGAACGAAGACATCATGGTGGTAACTGACTGTGAAGTACCTGGGCCAGATGAAGGACCTGAGGAAGGATCCCGATGGTCTATGCATTTTGACGGAGCCTCCAATGCTTTGGGTAACGGCGTCGGCGCTGTAATCATATCTCCCAAAGGAACTCATACTCCACTCACCGCCCGATTGTGTTTCAACTGCACCAACAACATGGCAGAATATGAGGCATGTATCATGGGTCTACAAACTGCAATCGATTTAAGGATCAAATTTCTGAGTATCTTCGGAGATTCCGCTCTCGTGATCAATCAGATCAAAGGCGAGTGGGATACGAAACACCCAAATCTTATTCCTTACAAGGAGTATGTGTTGACCCTGCTTCCCCACTTTGAAGAGATAACTTTTGAGCACTTCCCTAGAGAGGAGAATCAGCTAGCGGACGCACTAGCTACGATGTCTTCAATGTTCAAAGTTAAATGGGACAATGAGGCTCCCCGAATCATTATCTGGAAGTTGGACGAACCGGCATACTGCTGCGACCTCGAGGCTGAGAAGGCAACTGAAAAACCCTGGTATCATGAGGTGAAGAGGTATTTGGAGGCTCAGGAGTACCCTGAAGGTGCATCTGTCAATGATAAGAAGTTCATGAGGAGGTTTGCGGCAAAATTCTTCCTCAGCAACGGCATCCTTTACAAACGGAATCATGATTCAACTCTACTACGTTGTGTGGATAAGGCTGAAGCAGAGAAGATCATGATAGAACTGCATGAAGGCACATTTGGAACACATTCCAGTGGACACACCATGGCAAAGAAAATCCTTCGGGCAGGATATTTCTGGTCCACAATGGAAGCCGATTGTTATTAACACTCTCGAACTTGTCACAAATGCCAGATCTATGCTGATAAAGTGCATATCCCTCCGGTTCCTCTGAACGTCCTGACGGAACCTTGGCCTTTCGCAATGTGGGGCATTGATATGATTGGGGAGATCCGACCGACGGCATCCAATGGGCATCGCTTCATCTTGGTGGCGATCGACTACTTCACGAAGTGGGTTGAGGCAGCTTCCTACGCAACGGTAACCAAGAGCGTCGTGGCACGTTTCATCCGGCATAATCTGATCTGTCGGTACGGTGTCCCGGAAAGAATCATTACGGACAATGGTACCAATCTCAATAACAAAATGATCACTGAACTCTGCGAACAATTCAAGATACAGCACCACAATTCTTCTCCCTACCGAGCGAAGATGAATGGGGCTGTAGAGGCAGCTAATAAGAATATCAAGAAAATTGTGCAGAAGATGACAGTGACCTATAAAGATTGGCACGAGATGTTACCGTTCGCTCTTCATGGGTACCGTACCTCAGCAAGGACGTCAACCGGGGCAACTCCTTTCTCTTTGGTCTATGGCATGGAGGCAGTCTTGCCAATTGAAGTCCAGATACCCTCTCTCCGGATAATGAAGGATGCAGACTTGAATGAAGATGACTGGATCCAGACTCGACTTGATCAATTAAACCTTATTGACGAAAAGAGGCTCACCGCTATCTGTCATGGTCAGACGTATCAAAAACGGATGATCAGGGCATTTAACAAGAAAGTCAGACCACAAGAGTATCAAGTTGGGGACCTGGTAATCAAACGCATCATCCTTCCTCAAAGTGATCCCCGGGGCAAATGGACCCCTACATACGAGGGGCCGTTTGTGGTTAAACATGTGTTCTCAAGAGGAGCCATGATCCTAACCACCATGGATGGTGACGACCTTCCTCACCCCGCCAATGCAGACATAGTGAAAAGATACTACGCATGAATAAAAGACCCGCTAGGTTGACATACCTAGGCAAAAATAAGGGCTTCCCGGCGAACCAAAAGGGTTCGGGCAAAAATAAGGGATGAAATGAAAAATTGTACACCCGGCAAGTCGAAAACCTGAAAAGGCGGCTTGGGCAAAAATGGGTATCCCGGTGGACTGAAAACCCGAAAGGGCGGTCCAGGCAAAAGTTAGGGATAAAGCGTAACACTATGTCTCATTAGATCACTTTGCATCCGGAATTCGACATCAACTATCTGGCTCAGATTTCGGCATCGACCAATCAGCTTCATCTTCAACCAAGCAGCAAAGTGATGAGACGCTTGAAGACATAAAGGCGATAGCAGAGTTGGAACCCAGTGGGATTGTTCACATAGCTGTTTTGTTTTCTTTTCAAAATTGTAAACTCTATGTTATTTGGCGGCGTCCTCTTACTAGGATGTCAGCCTCTTGTACAAAAAACGCCTATTCACAGGCAAAATTCAAATCAATAGAAATTCACTTGTCCATACAAATTGCCATTGTTTTTCCTTTTTCTGTTTTGTCTTGCGAAGAACGTCCAATGTTCATTTTTGATATATGCATTTGACATTAAATTGTTGATTCATAAATATTTGCATATGAAACGAAAGATTAATTACAGGTGACATCAGAAACAGGGGAAATGTGGAGTTGTCTGATGCAGTCTGGTTGCTTTGTCCGCCAAGGTACCAAGGTAGATTCGACTGAAGAATGTGACCAAATCATCTCAACGCCCCGCAGAGTAAGACAAGATTCATCAATACTTTCCCCGAGCGGAGTTGATTCCCCGTCAATCCTGAAAAGGCACAACATTCCCCGGCAGGTCTTAAGGCTTATCCCCAGTAGGTTCTGGAAGCTTGTTCCCTGCAGAGTACGGACGTCTCTCCCGAGCTTTATTCAGAGTTATTCCTCACAAGGGCTTATAACTGGGTTATCCTCAGCTAATTACCACGGAAGATCGCCCTCGGCAAGGTTCTTTCAATCCCCGGCAGGAGTCTATCTTTGGTATTCCCCAGCGGAGTTTATCTTTGGTTATCCCCAGCGGAATCCATCATCGAAGTCCTCAGCAGGCCTCTCATCAAAACTTCAGCAAAGTATCTCGGCCACAGAGCAACTCCCCGGCCGATCGTCAAGGATTTATTTTCCTAAGACGAAATTACATTCATAAACATTTCACATTTTCATACATCTTGCTTACATACATGATAAAGTGCATACAACACTATCTCATGTTGAACGTCATGACATCATGCATATCATACATCATGACATTGCATACAACTTATGTTTTTGCCTTTTCAGAGAAAAGACAATCCCAAAGACAACTGCCTTTAACTACAACATTTCCAGATTCGATTCCTGTATCCAGCCAGGGCATATTTGTTGACCACATTTCCAGACTCGATTCCTGTATCTAGCCAGGGCACGTCTAAAGAGTTCGAAGATTCGATTCCTGTATCCAGCCAGGGCATATCTATCAACTACAACATTTCCAGATTTGATTCCTGTATCCAGCCAGGGCATATCTGTTGACCACATTTCCAGACTCGATTCCTGTATCTAGCCAGGGCACGTCTGAAGAGTTCGAAGATTCGATTCCTGTATCCAGCCAGGGCACATCTATCAACTACAACATTTCCAGATTCGATTCCTGTATCCAGCCAGGGCATATCTGTTGACCACATTTCCAGACTCGATTCCTGTATCTAGCCAGGGCACGTCTGAAGAGTTCGAAGATTCGATTCCTGTATCCAGCCAGGGCACATCTATCAACTATAACATTTCTAGATTCGATTCCTGTATCCAGCCAGGGCACATCTGTGAGCAACCGATTGTAGATTCGATACCTGTATCTAGCCAGGGCATATCTGTATAAAGAGATTGAAGATCAAACACCTGTAACAAGCCAGGAAAACATCTGCCTCTCTCAAATACATAAAGTTCTCGCTAAGGAATCTCTTATGCGATCAACGCTTCCAAATGGCATCTATAAGCCCATTCCCGACAAGGTTCTGTCACATCTCCAGATGGCATCTATAAGCCCATCTCCCTATCCACCATCTCTCCAAATGGCGTCTATAAGCCCATTCCCGACATCACATTGCTGATACTCCAACATGCGAGTGCAAATTTCCGGGCACTCTAGTGTCCAATCTCCTTTTACCCTCAAGTCGCGAAAGGCAAACGTGTCAATCTAACTCTTCAGGTTCAAGAAGATTGAATAGGGGCAACTGTTGTACCCCAAAATTTGCCCTCCCATTTCCTCAACATTTTCTCATCACAAAACCCTTGGAGCTCAAGATCCAGTTAGGGTTTCCTCTGCTCAAGACTTCTCCTTGCATTGTGGACCCAAACTAGGGTTTGTGTTTGAACAAAGATGTCTTGACCCAAAATGCATAAGATGACTTTCATGCTTCATGTTGGACTCCCAAGTTTATCCATACCAAGTTTCAAGTCTTGATTCCAAGTTTTGCCTAGTCAATTGGACAGTTGACCTAAAAATCAACTGTATTGGGGAAAAAGTCAACTGTGGCCAATTGACAGTCAAATCTCATGAAAATTGACCCACATCAACATTATGAACTCATATGGACCATTTGATCAAGTTTGGATCACAATTCCACAAGAAATTTGATCAGATCATCAAAAGGGCAAAATGGTCATTTTTAGGGTTTTGACTGCACAAGGGTAATTTTTTACTGTTTGACCCAACCAATGGCAAACCAGGCTCACATATGGACTCAAGGACCACATGGAATTATCTTGACATGCTCAACAAACTCAAAAAATCCCAAGTACACAAGATTGACAGTTGAATTTCCCAGTCAATTGATCAATTTTGACTGTATATTGAAAAGTCAAACTTTGACTTTTTGGTCAAAATCAAGAGTCAAGATTCATTTTTCATCAAAACATGCCAAATCATGAAACTTGTTCACCAAGAAATCAAAAATTGCAAATTAGGGTTTGAAATGGAATTTTTCATAACTTAGAATTTTTTCTAAGTTATGGAAAACCCTAATTTTTCCCAACTTTGCCCCACTTTCTCACCAAGATTCATTTGGATTCAAACAAAAGTCAAAACATGAAAGTTGTAGCTTGTTGCATAATCTACAACTTTGATTCACAAAGTTTCCCCAAATGAAGCTTGTATCTCTAGTTACAATTTTTTGAATAAGGGCACTAAACCATTCTTAACTTAGTGAAAATTTGACCTTTTTGACAAGGTTTTCTACCTAACTTCAAGGCCATTTTCCATACACTTCCACTTGGAATTTCAATTTTCATTTCAAAGATGGATTGTATTACACATTCCAAGCTTTCTAAAATGTCCAAGAACTTCTCAAAAAACCTCATAACTTGAGAGAATCGAATTTCACAATATGGCAAAAACTCACTTTTGAATGGATCATGAACATGTTCATAACTTAGGCCATTTTCAAGTCAGCATAGTTTGTGCTACATTACAGGTTCTAAAACCCTTTGACACTCAAAAATTTAATGCCAAACCTTTGTGCCAAGACCATGTTTTGTGTATTCAAGCATTGCCTAGAAGATTAATCCATTTATAGATAAAGCATTATTTCCATTTTGAAAAAGTAGAACTTTATGTCCATTTTGCAAATCCAACTGGTACAGTCAAAATCTTCTAGGCACAAGTTATGAGACACATTGCACTGATCAAGACAAGGGTTTGCAGCATGTTATGGGGGCCTGCATCAGTCTAGAACATCAACTTGCCTTTTGTTGCTTAAGAAAGAAGAAACATTGCATAACTTGTACCAACTCTCATATCAGCTTACAAACACTTAAGAAAACTTGTGAACCACATTCAAGAGATACCAACTGAGCTAGTACACGACCCTAACATCCCTCATACACTCCCATTCCCAGAATCACCTTCAAACTGCAAGAACAGGGCAGGGCCTGCAGTTTGAGTGCCATCTTTCATTCCTCTCAAGCTTTCTTGCCCAAACCAGTTCACACACCTTCCATACCATCTATGCAAGCTAACCAAAACCTAAAACACGACCTGTAATCCCTCTAACTGGTTCTACCATTTTCACTTTTCTGATTTGCAGGTGAAGTGCTCTAGCTCGATTCAAAAGCTTTCAAGACAAAGTAAAGCTTGGAATAGCATCCCTGGACCTCAAGGAAACTATCCCAATCATCACCTTGCACTGAAAGCTTCTCCATTGCCAGATAGAACTTCAACTGAACAGGTAAGTTTTTGAATTCGTATCTCTCTTATTAGGCATTGTTAGCTTTAGGTTTGTGAAGAGAATATGTCACAATCATTGCCCTGAACATACCCATATAATTAGATTTTATTTATATTATGTGTGTTGCAAGAATTTTGAGTCTGAACATGGAGGAAAATCTAGGTCAAGATTTGGGGGAGAAGAAATTCTCCCTCATCTTAGAGAGTTAAGACAAGTTCTGCATATGGTTGGATTCGTCTCTTAATGCTGAACATTTTTGATGTTATGAGTTTTCATTAAAAAGCCAGGAATCAAGATGTTTGAATCAGGGAACCAGGCGCGCGTTTTTTGACATTGTTTGGCCAGAGGTTGAAGAAAGGTTATTTGGGCTGGGCCTGTTTTTGCATTTCCTTTTCACACACTCTTTTTACTTCTGAACCCCCTAAGCCCATTTTCTTTATTTTAATGATTTTTTGACTTTTCTTTTTTTGGCTTGATTTATTTATTTTTTCTAATCATATAAAAAACATAAAAATAATTTTTTGTACCATTTTCCTATTTATTAGATATTTATTTGGTTAGACTAGTTATTTGAACAAAAATAAGTAAATAAATATACATTTATTTAAAAAATGTTAAAATGGTGTAAATTCATTTTTATTTTTATTTTGTTTCATTTTATATTCTGAAAATATTTTATGTGAAATATACTTTTTTTACAAAAAATTAAATATTATTAATTAATATATATATATAATGCATATTTTGTAAATAATATAAATAAATACATATATATTAGTATACTTAGAATGAAATACCAAAATATACATATTTTTATTTTATTAATATTTAATACTAAAAATACATTTTTTTCAAATATACTTCATTTTTATTTTATTTTTGTATACAAATAATAAATATTGTATATATTGAATAAATAATACATTTTATTTAATAGAATTAGGGTTTTGCCCTAAACATGAAAAACTCCAAAAAAAAATAATACTTTCCTTTTCTTTATTTTGACATGTAAAAATACCTTTTTTCCATACATACAAAAACCATTATTTGGCATCTTGCACATTTGTTCTATTTTATTTAATTTATGCAAATTAATCACCTTGTAAATATTCCAATATTGATGTAATAGTTTTAGGTTTAAATTCCTTGTCAAAATCCCCATTCGAACATTTGTACCCCCTTCCCATATATTGTGTTGTAATAGCTTAGTAAATTTATTTCCGCACTTTATTACTTTCTAATTATACCATGTTAGAATTAGGGTTTGTATGCGAAAAATAACAAAAAATAGTTTTGACCTAATTTCAAGATAAACAAGCATGAAAATGGACACACAAATCACACTTGCACCCCCTAGGGTATTCCACTTGTTGCCTTTCAAAATTGGGCCATATTGCATGTTAGGTCTCTTTGGGCAAAACAAACAAATCAAATGATCATAGTCCCTCGATAACACTTTCAAAATGTTGCCTAAACAAATGATCAAGTCCCTTAAAGAAAATGCCCAAAGATACTTGGCACCATTGCAATTATGGTCTAAACGATGACCCGCGCCCGTCCCTTTCACATCCTAACATGAGATTGTCCACCAAATACAATGGTGGAACAAACTTGTTAAAAGGGTTAAAACATAGCAATAAACTTTGAGAAATTTAGGAGTAGATAACCTCTTAGTTACTTGAATCAAACTTGCAAAAACAAAACACTTGCCTATTTTCTAAAAACACACCTCACAACACTTTCAAAACAAACTTTCAAAAACAAATGAAAACCTTTTCAAAAGACATACATCTTTGTATACATCCCCACATGGATCATTACAAAGGTTGCCACCACAATGGCTTCTTTTCAAAACATTTTCAAACCCACACACACAAGCACCATTTCAAACAATTGAAAACAAAAGGCAAGTGATCTAAGCAAGTAACTAAGAGCCCATGGATAACCATGGATAGAAAGGGTGCTAATACCTTCCCTTTCTATAATCTACTCCCCGAATCCAAGAAAAATCTCAAAGGTTTTTGCTGTGCTTTTTAAACCTTTCCTTAGGATAAAATAAAAAGTCGGTGGCGACTCTTGCTCAACCAAAACATTTGCGAAAACAAACGCAAAACCTCAAGTCAGTTCTTCCACCGTACCACACTAGTCAATTGTGTCAACGGTAAAGCTAGCTTGGAAAAGCCTTCAATGAACTTACGGTAATAACCCGCTAAACCAAGAAAGCTTTGAATCTCAAAAACTGACTTTGGAGATTCCCATTCTGACACGGCTTCTATCTTCGAAGGATCCACAGCAATACCTCCACGAGATATCACGTGACCAAGGAAACTCACTTGTTCTAACTAGAATTCACACTTTGAAAGTTTAGCAAACAAATGATTTTCCTTCAGAATTGACAAAACAATTCTCAAGTGTTCGGCATGCTCTGCTTCACTCTTGGAATAAATCAAAATGTCATCGATGAACACCACCACAAACTTATCCAGAAACTCATGAAAGATTCTGTTCATATACTCCATGAACACACCAGGTGCATTCGTAACACCAAAAGGCATCACCGAATACTCATAGTGTCCATAACGAGTTCTGAACGCAGTTTTCTGAATATCACCCGCTTTCACGCGAATCTGATGATAGCCTGACCTCAAGTCAATCTTGCTAAACACACAGGCACCCACCAGCTGATCCATTAAATCATCAATCCTTGGCAAAGGATACTTGTTCTTAATGGTCACTTTGTTTAGCTGCCTATAATCCACACAAAGTCTCATTGTTCCTTCTTTCTTCTTCACAAGTAAAACTGGAGCACCCCACGGGCTCACACTAGGACGAATAAACCTTTTGTCAAGCAACTCTTCCAGCTGACTCTTCAGTTCCACTAGTTCCGACGGTGACATCCTATAAGGAGCCATCGAAACAGGACTAGTACCAGGAATTAAGTCGATGGAAAACTCTACCTCGCGCTCAGGAGGTAAATCCGTAATCTCTTCAGGAAACACTTCAGGAAATTCGCATACCACAGGATAATCCTTTCTTACTCTACCATCTTCTAAAACCATACTCGCCATAAGCATAAACAACCCATCTCCATTCTTCACACTCTTCTCAATTGCTGTGTAGACAAGAAAACCACACCATCTTTCTCGGACTCGAGAAAAAGAACAGCCTTAGCAAAACAGTTGATATAGACATGGTTGGCTTTCAACCAGTCCATACCCAGAATCACATCTATCTGATGCAAAGGAAGACACACGAGATCAACTTCGAAATCTCTTCCGCACATGCGCAAAGGACACTTCAAACAAACAACTGAAGTAGAAACTGAACCCATTGCAGGTGTATCTACCTCCATAATTCGATCCAAAGTAGACAAGACAAGGCCCAATCTCTTGGCACAATCTAAAGCAATAAACGAATGCGTCGCACCCGTATCAATAATAGCAACCAAAGACACATTAGAGATAAAGCATGTACCTCTGATTAGACGTTCCTCAGCAGAAGTCTCTGCTCCAGATAAAGCGAATACTTTTCCAACTTCTTTCTTTGGCTTTGGACATTTGGTACTTATGTGGCCTTTCTCACCACAATTAAAGCAAGTTACACTCCCACCAACTCTACAATCCACCGCTTTGTGACCCACCCTGTCACACTTGAAACACTTAACTATCCCCTGGCGACATTCCATAGCACGATGTCCCTCTTTACCACATTAAAACATTTGATTGGAGTAGTCACTCCCCCACTCGGACTCTTTCCACTACTTATTGGTCTCTTTCCTCTTCCATCATAAGGCTTAGGACGCATCTGTCCCTTACCTCTTTTCTCACTCAAGCTCTTGTAATAAGCAGTGCTATCCCGACTGTCTTCGTCGTAGATACGACTCTTATTAACCAACTCAGAGAATCTTGTAATCTGCTGATACCCAATCGCCTTCTTTATGTCCGGCCTCAAACCATTAACAAACTTAAGGCACTTCGACCTCTCAGCATTAACAATGTTGTAGTGAGGACAGTATTTGATCAAATCTTGAAATTTAGCCGCATAGTCAGCTACCGAACCACTACCTTGTTTCAATTCCAGGAATTCAACTTCCTTTTTACCACGAACATCCTCCGGAAAATAATTCTCCAAGAATGCATCTCGGAAAATTTCCCAAGTCACCACAACCTGCTCCTCCTCATACCTCTGACTAGCGTTGATCCACCAGTCTTCGGCCTCTTTAATCTGCATGTGTGTTCCGAATTGCACTTTCTGAGCGTCGGTGCAATTCATCACACGAAAGATTTTCTCAATTGCTTTTAACCATTCTTGAGCTTCCACCGGAGCATGCTCTCCCTTGAAAGTAGGCGGGTTGTTCTTTTGGAACTTCCCAAGAGCACGGAAAGCATCTTCAGTACCATCATGTGGCGCTTGAGTCGTTTGCGGCATCTGATTTATTGACCCTGCAAGCAACCTCAATGCCTCAGCTAGAGCACCATCATTCCTTCTACCAGCCATCTTCTGAACAACACAAAGCATTGATCGCGTTAGCCACACAATCAAATACAAGGGATTAACAAAATAAGACCTGACAACTGACCGACTATGCTCTGATACCACTATTGTAACACCCCTTCTAAATACCCCAATTAAAGGTAAAGATTAAAATCAGAGAGATAAAATTGCACGGAAGGGATGCCACAACACACATCACATTCCAAAGTTTTTAAAGAAAAACGGACAGGGTATGTTTGAAAGTATAAGCATTCCAACACAAAACAAACATACAATAAATATTTACTTCATTCTCTCGTGCAAAACGCAACGGAGTTTCATAATTTCACATCATCTCCATTTATGGAGGAATCAAAACATAATTCAAGGCATCAAGCCATCATAATTCACATAAGCATATGTTATCAAGTCTCACATATACAAAACATCATATCCACGAATAAGGATTATATACATCATGATCCAAATACAAAATAATCGAGTTCGACACTAAATAAATTCCCCCCCCCCCATGTGTTACTACCAGAGCATCGACTCGACTCTAATCAAAATAAAACAGATTGCAATCCAATGCATCCGTTAACTAGCGCCTCGCGCTACCGTCCTCGGTACCTGAACAATGCCATCAAAAGCATTTTCCAACAGAAGGGTAAGAATTCCAATAATCATATAACATGTAATTTTAAGTAAATGAAATGGCAATAAATAAAGCAATACATAATGATCATGTTCATTTTATCACCTATAGTATCCTTACTCAAGGAATCCATTTCCAACGCATTAACCATGTAAACCGATTATCCGAATACTCACATCCTTGGCACATAACCATAATTCAAACAACAACAACATTGGCACATAATCAAACACATCAACACACATACATAACATGCACAATTATGCATGTGACTCACAACACGACTCAACGTATGCGAATGCGGTACCGACTCGTGGACCCAAGGTTCCACCACCTATGTTTCCCTTCCGGATCAAGGTCACTACGTCTTTTCCCACAATAGGGTCACCGTCTAGATATTGTGGACCCAATGTTCCACCACCTATGTTTCCCTTCCGGATCAAGGTCACTACGTCTATTCCCACACTAGGGTCACCGTCTATAAAATCATGTGAACCCACAGTTTCACCGTCTCTGTTTCAAGACCAACCATGCCATGCAATGTACAATCAACAACTCGTATGCAATTAAGACCACTTCCGACCTTACCATACACATACCACATATTCCAACACAATCAAATACCAACAATTGTACATGCATTGCAAATATAATCCACAAATCAAGTAACATACAAGTTTAAACAATGTTACTTCCATGATTTATTCAAATCAAATACAATTTCATAAACCGGAAGCATTCAACTTAATTCGACTTCACCTACAAAATTCACATTTTTCAACAAAAATGCCACCCAACAGATCAACCAAAATTACTACCATAAGCCGCATAATAATTCGGATTATTTCGACTAAAATCGGTTAATTAATTATCTGCCAAAAATTCTATTATTTCTATTTATAAATCCTACAAAATTATTTATTAAAGATATTAAATCATTATTATTAAATAATTGTATTTGTAAACCGGAACGTAAATTACTTCTTAAATTCCCTACAATAACAAAACAATTTAATTCTCCTACATACTGCTTCTCAAATATTGCTACAGTATTTCAAAACAATTGCCATTAAGTATTAATTCACTTCTTGCGCTACAGTAACAAGTAAGTATCCTAAGTACTACTTCATAGTATCACTTTCTATGCTTTGCGCTACAATACTCCAGTATTGCAATTCCATTTGTTCTAATGCTACTTCCATGTGCCAAAACAAGTACTCTTAGCGCTACAGCATAAAACAAATAATACTAATGCTACTTCCATGTGCCAAAACAAGTACTCTTAGCGCTACAGCATAAAACAAATAATACTAATGCTACTTCACTTCAGTAAACTAACTAATACTCCAAGTGCCATTGATTGCTACTTCTTAAATCTTGTTACAACATTGTAAATATAATGCTTCTAAAAAAAATCACTTTCTATGCGCAACTGTGTACTAGCTAAAGCCATCAAATATTAATTCTAGAATTTGGCTACAGTATGCAGCAAGCATATACTACTAAGTGTTACTCCCTTCTTGCAACGCTACAGTATTCAAAAGCAATCAAGTGTTATCAAAACTACTTTATTCAATGCTACCTTGTATACCAAAGCAAGTGTCTTTAAAATAATGATTCATGCTACAGTAGCAAATATTTACTAATGCTACTTCTCCATATGCCAGTAAACGTAAGCAAGTTAAGTACTGTAAGCCAAATGCCCTTACACACTATTTCTCAATATATCACTACAGTAACGACAATTTATCCTATGCACTACAGTCCAGCAAAATAAATGCCTTTAAGTAACAATTCCATTCATCGCTACGGTATTCAAAATATGGGATTTTACAAGGAAAATACCAAGCACTTATTTATGGCATAACTAATTATATTGGGTCCTAAATCATCTCTCAATTTCATCAATACACCAATTTTTTTTTCATCATAGCATAGTAGTGAAACTAATACCCTAAACCCCTAATTTATTCCAAAATCAAAACTATAAAATCACACACTAAATAATTGGTGGAAGTCAAACCCTTACCTTGGTGTGGGTTTTCTTGAAACAAGATGATGATGATGCAACTTCGAACCTAGCTTCCTTTCTTCTCTTCTCCTCTTTCTCTCTTCTTTTCTTTCTTCTTTCTATTTCTATTCTTACCAACTATCCTACTTTCTATCTTATAAAACAAATTTTACTACTACTTACTTTCCTCCCCCTAACTTTCTAAAATTCTAATTTGGCCCAATCTATTTAATTCAAATTATATCATATAATTCTATTAAAACCATATTACATTTAATTAATATTTATTCCATAAAAACTAAATTATACCGATAAATCAAACGAAGCCAAATACACACCAAAATAATATTACTCAAAATAGTATTTTATCATTATGAATATTTTTATTTCAAATAACCGAATTAACATTTTAATTGATATCAAATAAATATATTTCTTAAAATAGATTTAATTTGATAATTTCAGAAAAAAAATAACTTAAATAACATTTAATCAAAAACGGGGTGTTACAAACCGACCCAGCCTACCATCAACCACAATATCACCAAACCACCCAACATCCTCAATACCAAACACCCCAAGATCCATTTCCTTTCTATCCACCGTACTCAGACGATCAATGCTACAGACCCACTATGGAACCCCACCCACTGCCAACACGACCAAACTTTGAGGGTATGGGTAACCGACTGTACCAAAGCGGATCTTCTAGATATGGAGATCTAACTGATTTTATGGATCCGGACCGCATTGACTTCGCTGGGCCATCGACCCTGCCGCAGCAGGAAACGCAACGACACCCAGGACGAGAAAGACGAGGACGGGGATCCGGAACCGGGGGTCATTACCGGGTTCTGGGGGATCACTGATTTATCTGTTTTTTTTCCTGTATT
This sequence comes from Vicia faba, assembly GCA_948472305.1. Taxonomy (NCBI): domain Eukaryota; kingdom Viridiplantae; phylum Streptophyta; class Magnoliopsida; order Fabales; family Fabaceae; genus Vicia; species Vicia faba. The sequence continues at coordinate 1,445,308,784 of OX451737.1, read as the reverse complement.
TTTTTATCTGTTTTTTTTATCTGTTTTTTTTATCTGTTATTTTAATGTAATACAGTTGGATGTAATTATTATTTTTTATAATAAAAAGTCCATTTTGTTGATCTTGTATCCAACACGCAACGCACCGGACAAAAAAAAATCATATTTTACCCTAAAATAACACTTAGGCACCATCTCACTTGGCTTAGGGCATGCCCTAAGCACATAGGCGCCAAGTGAGATGGCGCCTCCCCTTAAAAAATGGGTGCATGCGCCAATTCAGATGGCTCCTCCTTTGGGGAGTCATCTGAAATATGGTTATTTGCGTAATTTTTTCCGAAACGCGGTTATTTGCGATTTTTTTTTTAATACATGGTTATTCAAAAAAAAATTCACATATTAAACCACAAACTAGCCACTAGATATGAAGTTAATAAGAAAAGAAACAATATATTAAACCACAAACTAGCTACAAATCACTAACAATGCTATTAAACCATAAAGCTCCTGCTCTCTTTCCTTTGATTCCTGCTCTTTTTAATTTAGATGAGAACTGCAACAAATGCTCATCACAGTCCAGATTGTTCACAATGTCAACATTGAGCCAAAGCTGAATTTTTTTCAATATGTTCTTTACCACCGGACAATGAATCATTACATGAGCGATTGTTTTCGCCTCTCTAGCACATAAAACACAGTTGTTGTCCATTCCATCCACAATTATTCCACGGGCCTGCAAGTCTGGGACTGTAGTGTTTATATCGAATCTTGAACCTCATTCCTCTCAAAAATCTGTAATTTATGTGTCTCCAACAAACCAACCAAATCTTCCAATTTCAAAATTTCAACATTGTTGGATTCTTCAATGGCTACGATAACTTGATCAAATTGAGAGGTCAATATACACATTACTTTCTCAACTATCATCTTATCAATTAAGACTTCACCATAACTTTTTATGAGATGAATAAGATTCAGCACCTTCCAGACATAGTTGGCAATCTTTTCATCTTCTCCCATCTGCAGTAACTCATACTGCCTTCACAGTGTATGTAACTTGAAAAGTTTAAACTTCTCACAACCTTCATAATATTTGACAAGAATATCTCATGCCTCCTTCGCAAATTAAACATGAAAAATCCGATCAAAATTCATTGTATATGTTGCAGTTTGAATACTGAACGCGGCCTTGCAATCCTTCTTCTTGACATCCTAATGAACGATCTCCTGAGCATCAATTGTACTATTAGCAAGCTCAGGAAAATCATTAGTAATCACTTCTAAGATTTCATGAAAATCAAATAACGACTGCATATGTTTACTCCATCGAATTCAATTTTTGCCATCAAGAACTGGAAGAGAATTGAGGATATTATTGCTACCATTCATCATTGCAACAAATGTGATTCACGATCTCTAGAAACATGACCACCGACATGCAATTCTTGAAAATACGATCAAGAAAATGAACGAGACTCTGATACCAATTTATTAATGTGAGATGCACTTGAGAGTCTGTGTGTGTGTGAGAGAGAGAGAGAAGGAGTGAAAGGTAATTGTATAGAATTTACTAACCAAACAACTAATTAACTTACTTGAATTATATCTCTAACATATATGTCTTTGTTTTGGATTATAAAAGAAATGTATTACACAATAGAAAGAAAGAAGTATACATACATATAAGACCATTTAAATAGATGTTTGGTGCAGACAAAAAAAAACGAACTAATACAAGATAGATGAAGACTTTGCGACATGATGTAACAGAGATGAGCAAATTGTTTTTATTAATATTATAATATGATAAAATCTTTTATTTTTAAAAAAAAATTGATTTATAAAGCCACGAACAATTATATGTACAAAGGAGTTCTCTTCGACGGAAAACCAATTGCTGTTAAAGTATTTTGGTCATCAAAAATGCCAGAATTTTTTTTCCTTTAAAAGGAAAATTATATCCCCATATATTATACCAAAAAAGAGTTTAGACAGTATTTCTTTACCAACGCTTTTAAAAAAAAGTTGCGACAATAAACAACTCTTTTGATAATAAGTGTCAGCATAAAATATTCACATAGACAACACTTTAAAATATAAGCATTATTATATGTTAAACAAAAAATAATAATTTAAAAAAATAATATATTAGAAAGCACTTTTATTTTAGACATTATTCAAAAGAAAAAACACTATTTTAAATTATACATTAGACAGTAACTGGAATCAAAACCCTGACCCGTCACATCAAGCTATTCATCCTTATCCACTCAGCCATTTTGATTTTATTTTCATGTTTACAACAATATTTATATATAATACCTAATTATAATTTCCACTAAAAAAAAACTAATTTCCTAACCCACTCGACAGTTTGATTTTAGTGTCATGTTTACAACCTGATTATAATTTGCACTAGAAAAACTAATATCCTATATTTATTATAAACTCAAAAATTATAAAACTATTTCTTTTTCAAATCAATTATTTCTCTTGTTTTTTATATCATTCTTTTTAGAGTTTGTCATTTCTTCTTCTTCTCTTTCTTATTGTAGGCTTTATAAGTTTCTCTTTTTTATTCTTTAAGGTTTGTGAAATTTTTTTATTCTTTTTATTTATGTTTGTATTAAAATATTTTTAATTTTGTGGATTTTTAGTGAAATTTAATTTTAATTACAAATAAGTATAATGTGTTTAGAAATCAATTTCTAACAATTGTTTAGATCGTTAGATACCTTTAATAATTAAAAAAAAAAATTTGATGTTGGTTGTTTGTCAATAGAGATATTTCAGTATAAACAAAATAGTGGAACACTATCAAATACAAGCTCGAGTATCAAAGACTAAATCAAACAACATTTCATAAAATTGAGTATATAGTGAATATTATATTCTAAAAATTGTATGAATTTATAATTTAATTATTATTTATTATTTAACAATTTTTTATCAAATTAATTCCGTCTCAATCATATTATGTTGTATTATGTAATATTTTGAGGACTTCAAATATTTTAATTATTCAGAAAATAAATTGAATGAAATTAAAGAGAATTGAAGTGAATATAAATATGAAAGGGAATAGTTACTTAGAGGAATTTATAAGTTATCATTTGTGATCCTAGGAGTTAGAGATTAATTAATAATTTTTTCAAAAAAATATGATACTTATATAATAAATATAATATATATGACATAATTTGATTGATGACATATATGTTATATATGTAGGATATACAAAAAATGCAAGATTTGAAATAAGGCATTATTGTAATTAAATATCATATTATCAAAAAGAAGAAATTATATTTCAATATAATATGAAGATTATATAATATTGAATAGATATAAGTTATCTATTCAATACTAATCTATGATTATGAGAATTGTAGAATTTATGATATTTGATTTGAAGACAAAATATTTATATTGAAAAAATATTATGAATATTTACCTATGTTGTTTTATAATTATATATTTTATGTGAATTTATCTCCGACTCTAACGTAAAATAAAAGTGCTTCTTAAAAATGACTTGAGCCAACGCTTATTAATGAAAGCGCTTTCTAAAGGTGATTTGAGCTAAATAAAATCATTGTGTAAAGTATATATAAGACCATGTTTATTAGCACAAAGTTTTGTCTAATAATAACTTACGTCAGAGCTTTTATCCTAAAGTGTTGTTTAATGATGACGTACGCTAATGTTTTGAGCATAAAATATTACCTAATGAGAGGTTATGCCAACGCTTTTATCAGAAAGAACTGCTTAAAATACACTTAAGTCATCGCTTTTCACAAAAAATGCTACCAAAAATTCACCTGTGCCAACCTTTTCACACTAAAAAAAACACTGTCTATATCTATAACAGTGCTAGAATAGACATCACTTTTAAACATTATATAACATTAAAAAAGTATTATCTAAAATTTTATTTGACATAGGAGTACAGTGTGCAACTATTTAAAAATGGTAAAGTATTGATTTTGTAACATACATTATGATTTGGTATGCTACTGGGAAAAACTAAATCTTGTTAAAAACTATAAAAAAATGTTATTTTATTATGAGTTTTGTTAAATATACAATTATAAGTGGCATAAACAAGCAAAAAGTTGTCAAAAACTAGAAAAGTAATTTGGTTATCTATAAGTTTTTGTTTGGTACATAATTGTAAGTAGCAAAAAATACAAACAACTATAAGAAATCAAAAAATTAATGCTTTAACATGATTATGGTTTGCAATATGAGATTTTATCATGGATTTCATCTTACTAAGTTTCCTTTTATTTGTAATACCTTTTGATCACTTTACTAACTAGTCATTGAATATGATACTTAAATGCAGTTTCATTTTGTTTGTAATGCCTTTTGATCCTCTTTAAAAACATTTTGATTGTAAAATAGGATGATGTCAAAAAAAAGTGTGACTTTCATAATCATAATGTTATATAATATAATAAATTGAAAATATATCAAATCCTAATCATTATAATGCTAAAAAAAGTAAATTCAGTGATATTGTCATATAGTACATCGTTATAATGCTAAAAAAAAATACAAAATTCCGTCATATGGTCATATAATACATATGAAAGTTTATAATCTAATTAATTTTGTAGCAAAGTCAAAGTAGTCCTTCTTGATGTTCTATTATCTTTAATTTAATAGTTAGATCTTCAATTTAATAGTTAGTCTCGGGAGAATGTCTTCCTTCAACGGGTGATTTTAAGTATATGATCTCTAAAAAAATATATTAAAATAATATATTTTTAGAATAATATACTACGTTAAAAAGGGCTTTTAACAACGCATATTAAACAACGTTTTTATATAAAAGCGATGCTATAAGTGAATTTAAAAAAAAACACGAAAACTGTATACAATAATAAATAAAAGCGCCGTTAAAAATGTGACTTTAGACAGCTCTTTTAAAAAGCGCTGCTAAAAGTGTTGCTTTAGAAAGCGCTTTATCAAAAGCGCTGGTAAAGGACCACTTTAGGCAGCGCTTTTAAAAAGCAATGTCTAAAGTCATATAAAATTAAAAGAAAAATCTCAAAAGCACTGCTAAAGGGCCACATTAGCCAGCGCTTTTCAAAAGCGCCACTAAAGGACCACATTAGCCAGCGCTTTCTAAAAAGCGCTGTCTAAAGGCATATAAATTAATATTAAAAAAATAGAATCAGACTCGTTTCTCTTTTCACAAACTCGTTTCCCTCTCAGACTCACAAACGAAAACCTTTTCCCTCTCACAAATCGTCGTTGTCCAAACTCCTCCCGCCGTCGTCCAAGCTCCTTCTGCAGTCCTTCGTCTGACCAGCCCTTTCCCTCCGTCCTCCACCGTCTCTCTCGTTTGTCATCCACCCAGACCGGCCCTTTCTCAAGGTAGGTTCTTTCTTGAATCTGAGTTTTATTAAAATCATGATAAACTAAAATGCTCAATATTGTTCTGTGTAAAATCAATTTGGGAAGTGTTTTTATTTGTTAGAGTGCATTAACATGGCTAAGAGAAAGCTAACATAGAAGTTGTGTGTAGCATGATTCTTGTTGGCATAAATTTATGACTGGTTTGTCAGATTCTATTTCTTTTATGGTGTAGATCATTATTTGACTGGTTTGTGTGGTTCTGGGCAAAGTACTATTGCTAAGAAGCTTTGTTGACATCCACAATTCAAAGGTAGTAACTTAATTATTGCCTCTTCTTATTTGTTTCATATAAATGACTTATAATATAAACAATTATATGATAAACGCAAAAATAAGTTATTTAATCATATAGGGTGTTAGTCCTCTAAATTATTTCATCTCATTAGACATTCAATAATAGTAAATATCCAAATTTTAATAGCATAACTACAACATAAGGACTAGTTACTATATATATATATATATATATATATATATATATATATATATATATATATATATATATATATATATATTTAATTAGGTACTAAATTTGTAGAAATAATCCGTTTAAATCATACAAAATATTTCTAAAAGTTTGTATTAATCTTCTTTTAGTGTATATACTATTTTCCCTATTTTATTTATGTGCATTGACACCTAAATTCCTTAGCCTCCTAAATTGACTGTTTTTATTTGTTTGTTTTTGTTAGTGAAAGAGGTAATATATTAAAAATGTTTATGTTTATGTTTGTGTTTACGTTTAAGTTTATGTTTATGTTAATGTTTGTGTTTGTCATTTTATATATATTCAAATGATTATGGAATTTTATATTGGGTTTTTGTTTATGTTTATTACAGGTTAGATGGCTACTAACGAGGATCACCCACATGATGATTCTGAGCATGATAGAGATAAGCCCGTTAATAAAACGGAAATGGAAATTAGACGAAGAATAACAATAATGAAGAGAATCATTTGAGATAGAGATCGAGGCATGAAGTATGATGTGCATTGGAGTAAGGGGCCAACTAATTGAGCCTAACGGTTCAACGTTGACGATTTATCTTGGTTCAGTGGTAAGGAGAGAAATTCCAATAACTTGTGAAGATTGGAGAGCAATAATGTTGGACGACGCTAAAGATAAAATATGGAGTGAGATACAAGTACCATAATGATTGCAGGAGAATACTTAGTCGAGCATTAGATATTCGTGAGTATTCTGGTCGGGTGAGGGGAAAGGGATTTGGGATCACTCCAACATCCTTGAAGAAAAAATCAAAGACAAAAGCTCCTAGCAATAAAGAACTTCAAGAAAAGTTGGAAAAGTTACAACAAGAAGTTTATGAGTTGGGAAAGGAAAAAGAAATAGATCAAGCTACAAGTTTTAAAGATACTAGTGACAAAGGTAGTATCAATGGTAACTTTGGACCGAATGTTCCCGAGGTAATTATATACCATATTTATTAATTATATAACCATATTTATTAATGGTTATAGGGCATTTCCCGGTGTCAACATTATTTATCGTCACCGACTTATCGGATGGTTGGCAAGGGAAAAGTGTATAATACTACGGGAGGAATGCTTCGCCATAAACTGCTCCCAAATGGATTTTTGAAAGTATCGGTTGATGTTGTTTTAGAGGGGGGTGCATTGTTACCACTACCTGACGATGTGGCGGATGCAACATTGGTGGCAGATGCAATAAGATCATTTGTTGTATGACCGCCAAGCCTCGTTTGCGTAGATGATGAGGTATGCTTAAAACCGTTTACTATTCAAATTTTTAAGGCAATTTTACTTACATTTTGTTTACATGGTAATGTTAGACTCCAACAAAATCCATTCCAAAATATAAGGGGATTAGGCAGGAAACCAAGTCAGTTGCATCAATTGAGGTACAACACAATTATATGACATTTATGCTATGAGAAATGCTAATTTGTGATTTTATACTTCCCCTAACTAATTATATGATAATTAGATTCATGCTAAAGAGATTGCACAAGTCAGTAGGGGTAAGGTGTCTGAAATTAGCAATATTTTCACACACAAAAAATGTTGCTAAGAAGACCGTGACTAGCAAAAAAACTATTGTTCAGTTCAGGTCGTGCCTTCGGACATATTTAGGAATAACAGATATTTCGGATGGTGGTACCCTCCTTATACCTATGAGTGCAGACATCTTTGGTTTTGAATACCTGGAAGCAATTGGTAGAGGGGATATGGAGCAAGTTTTTAGACATTTGGAATTAGGCCTCGGTGTTATCGGTATATACATCAGGTATACTCCGATCAACTTTTTTTAATTAGATGGACAATTTATTTCCTCATTTCAATGAATATAGTATAATGTTAATGATGTTTTCATTTAAGTTTTCTGTATGACAACATTGTGCGCCCGTGTGGATTAGAAGCAAGATTTGACTTCTTAGCTCCTAACACTGTCAACTCAGGGTTAATCGTAACTAGACCAGATGATGTCATAACATATGTACTCAATTTATTCGTGACCAGCAAAGATACTGAAAAGTTGTTCTTTTTGCCATATAATATTGGCAACGAGTTAGATTTTCATCCTAACTTGATATATTATAATTTTCCGTTTTTGGATATTGTTTAATCTTTGTTTAATCTTACAGTGGACACTGGTTATTGGTTGTGATTATTCCTGTAAGAGATACTGTGTATTATCTAGATTTGTTATACAATGATTGGTCAACATATCCAGATTTGAAGAAGATGATTGACACGTAAGTTTTTCGCTCTCAAAGATATATATCTAGATTTGTGTTTATGTTTATGTTTCTATGTGAGATTGATCTAAACAGTCGTTTATATTATAGCATTCTACTAGCTTTTCACTCCCAAAGAGATATTCAAGTGCCAACAAGTAGAGCCAACAACGTTACATGGATCAGAGTGGAGGTATATTTTCACAAAAAGATATTCAATTTTGATTACATTAGTGATGATACTTGATAAAACAATTTAAGGGATATATCCTGATATATATATATTCGTATCTTCTTTCCATGTGTAGTGTCCTCGCCAGCATAACGGTATAGATTGCGGCTATTTCATGTTGAGGTTTATGAAAAAACTATTCTTTTGGATCGATTAGAGATTTCATCCACGGTATGGATTTCTAACTTAGGAATTACATACTATTTTCATATTTTGTGTTTCTCATAAAATGACATATTGTTTTAACTAAATCACATATTATGTTATATTATTATATATGTAGTACTTTGAGAAATTTAATTGTGCACATTACTCAAGAGATCAATTGGATGAACTTATGGAGGAATGGTGTCAATTCATTATCGGGTTGAGAATTTTATAAGTTAAGGTATATTGTCTTATTTCCTTTTATGAGAACTTTTGAGTTTTGAGTATAAATTAAATTCGAATGAAGTGCAACATTAATATTATCATGTAATGAATTTCGATCATTTTGTTTTTTTCCAGGTTTATAGGTGCACCCGTAGAAGATAGAGCTAAGATACTCATGTTGTTGTTGTTTTATGAGAATTCTCGAAGATAGTGAGATGTAGATGTAACATCAATTTTGAATTTTAGGATTTTCAACTTGTAGAATTTTAATTTGTGTCATAAATTTTGTAGTTGTTTTGTATATATCATCAATTTATATATATGTGGAATTTTTACATATGCATATTTTATTGAAATGAAGCTACCAAATATGGTGCATAATATGGTGAAAACCTGGTTCAAATATGGTTAAAATCTGATTAAAATGCATTATATATATTGGACAGCACTTGTGCAAGTCAAAATAGGTATTTTATTTAAAAAAATTAGTGATCAATAGACAGCGCTTTAAGAGAAAAGCGCTGTAAAAAGTATTTTAAAAAACGCTGCCTAAAGTGGGAAAGCGTTGTCTAAAGCCTAACTTAAAAAATAACACAAAGCACTGTCTAAAGGAGTATATAAAAAAGTGTTGCCTATTTTAAAAGTGATGTCTAAAGGGGGTGCTTAAGAAAGCGCTTTTAATGTAAAAGCGCTGCCTAAAGTGGGCATAAAACAACACTTTTACATTGAAAAAAAGCACTGCCTTTACTTTTAGTAGCGCTGTTTTAGGCAGCGCTTTAAGGGCTGTTAAAATCCCAAAAAATGTTGTCTAATGTCTTGTTTGGCATAGTTATATTTATTTTCTTTAACTTTTTAAGCATTATTTATACTATGTAAAAATTCACTAAGATTAGATGCATAAAAAATAATATATCTGTTTTCCACTAGAATTTTGCATTTGCATTAAGAGTGTAATTTCCTATTTCCTAGCTTTGTTCATTTGCTTTAATAATGTGATTTCCTCCATCAATTCATCAACTTATGAATTCTTTTCCTTAAGTACAATAATTTCTTCTTTCGTTTTCTTTCTTCTTTTATTTCCTTTATTCTTTCATTTTCTTAATGGGAAAAATGACGATCTCGTAGATCCATTAATTTGAGACTATGTTACTTCAAGTCCCATACAACAAACATATCCAAGATATTCTTTTCCAAAGACTTTATCAAATGCCTCATTTTCAGACATATTCCTAAATTGCAACTTGAAATTTTTTTCTACACATAAAAAATAGAAAATTGAGTGACTTCTAATATGAAATCAATCAATTTTCCAATCACTTCCCATAATTCAATTACCACTTATCCATTTCCACAATAGTACACAATGACATTTTACATGAAAAAAATATAATATGATGAGACACACACTATATCACATTCACATGTTATGTATAAAGTAGAAAAAAGTAGAATAGTATAATGCACAACATAATGCATAGTAGAATGCATCAAGTTTAGAAAATAAATAAGAGTTTATATAATTTAGATATAACTAGTAACAAACTTGTGCATATACACGCGGTACATTTTTGGGTGAGATATACTTTTGAACGCGCATTTATATGCAGACTGTTATAAAAATAGGAAGTTGAAAAAATAAAATTGATTTGTGAAATATATAAAATGGTTATTTAACATTGCATAAGTACACCTATTACCACACAAACTACAAATTGGTTCACAATTTATATATAAATCTTTATACATACCCTTTCTTTCACTTCTCATAAGATACCAATTGATATCATCCATCAAATATATGTTGCCATTAAAGATAGCATGGAAACCTAGTCAAGTTCTTCTCCATTTGTTTAAAACAATTAACAATATTTCCTTTCTTTCAAATACATAATTCAATCAGTGATCAACATAACTAAAGAAAACAAAAATTTATTAGCACTTATATTTACTTAGAATACTAATTGAACACTTTTAATTGATCAATTTTCTCTTGTCTGCCTTTATGAATCCAAACTAAATCATTTTATCTTCTTGTTTGATGAAAGTTGTGGAGTGATAATTTCTTCAGCTAACATTTCTTCAAAAGTGGACACACACTTAGGAGGAGATGGGACCCAATATTCAGATGATGTTTTGCTGATGCCGAAAAAAATCACGATTTTCACAAATAAATTTGATAATTATTGTTCGCTTCTCAAAAGTGTCACATGCAAGTATATATGTTTTGATTGCGACAAATAGTAAATATAAGAGTATCATACCTACTTAGATTTGACTGTTTGTATAAAAAATATTCTTTTGATTTAAGCATGACAAAGAGAAATATTGATCGGTGATTATGAGTTCAAGTTCAACTTAAAATGAGAGTCAATAGTAAGGTGAAAAGTGGTGGAAATATATTAAGAGTGATTGAGTTGAGCTTTGTTCCATTAATATCTTTAGTGTAGTTGAAGGTGTGAAGAAAATGCAAGAAAGTGGAGTTTGAATTGGGTTTTCACTCTTTGATAACTTTCGCTTCTAAGCATTATTCGTTGAACAATGCTTCTAAGTGTTACTTCTAAGTAATGCTTCTAATTAAGTTAAGAAAAGATAAACTCTAAAGCATAAGTAAAAGTAAAAAACATATGATATATCCTAGTTCACTTGAGAAACCCCAAGCTAGTCCAGTCTACCCGCCATGGTGATTTCACCTTAATCAAGGACTTAATTCACTATAACTAAACTGATTACAATCGGACAGGAAACAGTCAGTGACTAACACACAATGACATATTTAGTGATCCAACTGGATATAACGTTCATTGACCCAATAGAATCTGATCCCTCAAGATCTCCTATCAGGATTTCCTTGTAATGATATCCATCAATGATCTCACAAGGTTGACCTTCACTCAGTCTCCTTTGAAATATGACTACCTTTGACCCAACAGAATCCGATTCCCCAGAAATATTAAAGCATAGAAAATATATGTAAACATGATAATTGAGTATTTAATGAAAAGTGATAAGAATTCCAAAAATAAGCGACGGAAAAATAAAACAAAATATAACTGAATATAAATGATAAAAATGTACTTAAGAATTTAAAATAGAAAATAATGGAAATTCTAATCTAATTGGTTTTCTCCCCACACTTAAACAAAACAGTGTTTGCAATGTTTAAATGTGAAAAGAAGACATGCAATAAGTCTGAAATAAAATTAGCCATAACGATTATTAGGAAGAGCATCAGAGTAGACGTGCTGATAAATATGATTCAGCTGTTCTACCACCACGTCCATGAAAGAATGGAAGTTGATCCTAGAAATCGGAGCAACGAAGTTGTTTGAGTCAGCCTGATCAGGAGATGGGAAATGATGATAAAATGGAGGGGTTTCGGGGTCAGTTTCTTCATAGGATAGGAAGAAATCAAGGTGGTCATAAATTTGGGGTGTCTCAAGAGTAGATGGTGGTGAATTTTGTGCTTCGGTCCAATCATATAACCAATTGTTCTTGTCATGAACTCTAGTCCTAGGGTTAATGAGCAGTTCAAAGGTAGTCGGGCCTAGGTTCCTAATAGTTCCCCTATTTAAGCAGAAATGGATGTTCATTGGTTGGAATCTACCTAGAGGGAAAATTTTCAATAGTGGTTGTCTCAGGCCGATAGCATTTTCTATCATGGTCATTAGGCCTCCTATCAGGATTGGTTCATGGATAGTTCTTGCAAGACGGTGAAGTTGACTATCATAAAGGTAGCACCATTTACGGGGCGGTTTTGCGATGTGCATAACATTATGAAAAGTTCGGATCTTGGTGCTGTGGTTATGTTTTCTTGCTTTCCAAAGAGGGTATGCGCTAGAATCTTATGAAAGTACCTTAAGGCGGGGTTATGAATGTTTTCGGAGTGCATGTCATTAGGTTCAGGGTTACTTATACCTGTAATACTACCCCAAAAATAGTCGAGTTCACCCATATCAAAAAGTTCCTCTTGGATTATTGTTAATGTATCAAGGCCATGTGAAAATCCTAGAAGTTCATCCATTTCTCGATGGGTATAGGTGTATTCAATATCAAACATCCTAAACCTAATTAGTCCCCTGTTAAACCCTAGACCATGGTTAGGCTTATAGACAAGAGAGCTCAGAAACTCTAGGGTTAGTCTACGGTAGGAACTAAATCTTCTTCTTAAGGAAGATGTGTCTCAGCTTATTTGGCTTAATATAAACAAGACACTGTCTCTAATCCCTAGTGTGCTCATAGCAGGTCCATCAGGGTAGATACTCAATGCCATCTCCCTATCAGCTAATGACTCAAAATGCCTCCTCTGATTTCTTCCTCTGAAAATAATTCCCATCGTGTCAACTGGATTCATCGTGGTTAGTGCAATTAACTAAAGTTAAGTTAGCCTGAAGTAGGTTGGTAGTTAGAATTAAGTTAGTAGTGGGTAATAGTATAGAAACAATACTACATAATTTTATAGAAATAAGCAATAACAAAAGTAAGAAAAGAAAAGAAAAACTAAAAATAAGTAAAGCAAAAAGAAAAGACTAAAAAGTGGGTTGTCTCCTAATAAGCGCTTTGTTTTAAGTCGTAAGCTCGACATAACAGGTGATTAATCTAATGAGTTGGGTGGCAGCTCATCTAGCCTAAATTTTGTGGAATATTCCTTATTATCGATGCAATGATAATGTTTTAAACGCTGTCCGTTTATGATAAAAGTTTCACTAGACATTCCCTTAATTTCACTAGGAATTCTAAGACAGGTCAAAATGAAAGAATGCCACCCAGAAGAACTGAGAAAATCAGAAGTTGAAGACTGTCTGAAACATCAAGATCTGAATTATTGGCATCCAGAGTCAAGACTTTAAAGATCTCAATATCTAATCTATTGGAACCAGGGGGAGTTTTACTCAAATGGTTCAGATTTAGGATATTCGATCTTCATCAAGTCATTGACGCATGAGGAGTATAATAAAAAGGATAAGTATTATTTACCTTTCTATTTTCATTTTTTCTTATTATATGAACAAAATTGTGTCATCAAAATACATAGTTTTGTCATCATCAAATAAGGAGAGATTGTAAGAACAAGATTTGGTTCTGCAATATTATCTGAGTTTTGATGATAACAAATGAGTATGTTTTTATGAACAATTTTGATACTCTAATGTTTGTTATTGTTGAGTACTTAACAAACAGGTTATACTTCTGATGGATGGCGTGACCAAGACATTAGAAGAAAATTAGTTCTGCTTCTGCACTACATAAGTTCTGTTGAACATTAGCAAAATACTCCAGAAGGCTCTGAAGTGTAGGCTCTGATGTTTGTCTAATGAAATCAATCAGAAGATCTGAAGATAGAAGTTGCTACTTAAGTCCATATGCTGAAGACTCGTGTTTTTGAAGACAATAGGTTCTAAAGAAATAGCCAAAAGATCTGAAGACAGGAGTTTTAACTTAAGTCCAGATGCAAAAGACTCAAGTTTCTAAAGACAGTGTGTTCTAAAGAAACAAAGTTAGAAGATATAAAGACAATGTTTCTACTGAAGTCCAGATGCTAGAAACATAGTTTCTAAAAAGATAACCTGTTTTAAGAAAACAAAGTTAAAAGATCTGAAGATAACGTTTGTACTGAAGTCCAGATGCTGAAGACTTGTGTTTCTAATAAAAAGGTTCTTAAAAGGATTCTTAAAGAACCAAGTGCTAAAGATTCTAAAGATGGAAGTTCTAAAGATTCCAAAGACTTGAAGTTCTAAATATCCAAGGTTCTCTACAACGGGTTCTCAAGACCAAGTACTGAAGACTATAAAGACGCAACTCTTAAGACTTGAAGCTCTTATGATCCAAGGTTATCTACAACAGGTTCTCACGACCAAGTGTTGAAGACTCTAGAGACGCGGTTCTAAAGACTCTGAAGACTTGAAGTTCTGAAAACCTTATGTTATGTTCTTGCTTCTAAACTCATGCTCGCAGAAGCCTCTAAAGTGCAGAAGGAAAGAATATAACGTTAACGTGGTACAATAATACACAATACGAAAAAGCCTTATTCCACTACCTATCCACTAGCTTGAATTTTGGAAGAGAAAAGGACGTAGCAGTACTGTGATACGGTGGGAGAACTGACTTGAGGTTTTGCGTTTGTTTTCGCAAATGTTTCGGTTGAGCAAGAGTCGCCACCGACTTTTTATTTTATCCTAAGGAAAGGTTAAAAAGCACAGCAAAAACCTTTGAGATATTTTCTTGGGTTCGGGGAGTAGATTATAGAAAGGGAAGGTATTAGCACCCTTTCTATCCATGGTTATCCATGGGCTCTTAGTTACTTGCTTAGATCAACTTGCCTTGATTTTCAATTGTTTGAAATGGTGCTTTGTGTGTGTGGGTTTGAAAAATGTTTTGGAAAGAGGCCAATGTGGTGGCAACCTTTGTATTGATCCATGTTGGGATGTATACAAAGGTGTATGTCTTTTGAAAAGTTTTCAATGTTTTTTAAAGTTGTTTTTTGAAAGTGTGTTGTGATGTGTGGTTTTGAAAAATAGGCAAGTGTTTTTGTTTTGCAAGTTTAGCAAGTAACCAAGAGCTATCTACCTTAAATTTCTCAAAGATCTTTGCTATGTTTTAACCCTTTTAACAATTTTGTTCCACCATTGTATTTGGTGGACAATCTTGTGTTAGGATGTGAACGGGACGGGCGCGGGTCATCGTTTTAGACCATGATTGCAATGGTGCCAAGTATCTTTGGGCAATTTTCTTTTAAGGGACTTGATCATTTTTAGGAAACTTTTGAGAGCGTCATCGAGGGACTATGATCATTTGAATTTGTTTTGTTTTTTTTGCCAAAGATACCTAACATGCAACATGGCCCATTATTGAAGGCAACAAGTGGAGTAGCCCTAGGAGGGTGTAAGTGTGATTGGTGTTGTCCATTTTCATGCTTTTATCTTGGAATTAGGTCAAGCTATTGTTGGTTGATTTTTGCATACAAGATCCTAAGTCTATCATGGCATATTTAGAAAGCTTTTAAAGTGCGGAAATTAAAGGTCCTAAGTTATTACAACACAAATTATGGGATGGGGGGTACAAATGTTCAAATGGGTATATTTAGCAAGGAATTAAAATCTAAGCTATTACAATCCAAATGAATATACAAATTATTTAATTGCACAAATTAAATAAAAATAAATATGCAAGATGCAAAAAATGACTTTTTATATGTATGTAAAAAGTGTTTTTTATGTGTCAAATAAACAAAAATAAAATGAATTATTTTTTGGTATTTTTAGGTATTTAGGGCAAAACCCTAATTATATAAATAAAAGGTATTTATTATATAATATATGCAATATTTATTAATTGTGTATAAAATTAAATAAAAAGAAAGTATATTGTCAAAAGGTGATTTTTAAGTTAAATATTAATAAAAAATAAAAATGTATTATTTTTGTGTTTTTAACCTAAATATACTAATAAATATATAAGTATTTATAATATTTACTAAATATATTAAATATGTACAAAAATAAAATATTTAATATTTACAAAAAAAGTATATTTTTTTATAAAATGTTTTCAGAAGATAAAATAAAATAAAATAAGAAAATAAATGTATTTTGTATTATTCCTAATATTCTAAACATAAAGTATTATGTATTTATTTACATATATAACTAAATAAAGCAAATAAATATCAAATAAAATGCAAAAAATGTGGGAAAAATGTTTTTAATATTTTTTCATGTTTAAACAAAAATATAGAAACAAAATCAAAAGGAAAAAAATCAAAAATGGCAAATATATTTCAAAATGGGCCAGGGGGGTGCATGTGAAAAATGAAAGTGCAAAAAGAAAAATATCTCAGGCCCAGCCCAAGAGAGGTTGTCTTCAACCTCCAGACTTGTTTGAACAACAACAACACGCGTTTCCTATCTCCTGATTCCTGGACTTTCAAGCAAAACTCATAACACAAGAAATGTAGAGCATCAAAAGACGAATCCAGACATATAAAAAACTTAACTTAACTCTCAGAAATGAAAGAGAATTTCTCCATCCCTAATTCTTGACCTAAGTTTTTGTCAATGTTCAGGTCTTAAATTCTCTCAGCACGTGCAATATAAATGGAAAGTGAGGATATGTGTAGCTTCAGGGACATGAGTAGAACATTTTTCATTCATAAACTTAAAGCTAACTCTTCCTATATTGAGAGATAGAAGTTCATGAACTTACCTGTTCAGCTTGGATCGTGTCTGGCAATAGAGGCACTTTCAAGGCAAGGTGAGGATTGGTACAACTTGCTTGAAGTCCAGGGATGCTATTCCAACCTTTAGCTTGCTTTGAAACCAAGTGAATTAAGTTATGGCAATCAACCTGCAAAACAGAAAAAGTGAAAATGGCAAATGGTATTAGGGATGTTACAGGTCGTGTCCAATGCTTGGGACAGCTTCAGTGGGTGATAGGGAATGTGTTTACAAAGGTTTTAGCCAAAACGCACGAGGGGAAATGTTTATGGAAGCCAAGTTGCAGGGATGCCCTGTTTTTGTGCAGTACAATGGTGTTTTGAGGTTTGATGAGGTTTGGAAGGTGTTTTGGTCGTGCCTTAGCTTAGTTATGTTGTTTTGGATGTGTCTAACAAGTTTGTCTAAGCTAGTTCTTGCAGCAATGAGAGTTGGTGAGTTATGCAAGGTTTCTTCTAACTTAAGCAAAAAATGTCAACTTGGTTTCTAGACTTGTGCAGTGCCTCAGTCTATGCTGCACATTTGAGTCTTGATCAGTGGGATATGTCCATGCCTTTGTGCCTCAAAGATCTGTATTGTACCTCATAGATTGCAAAATTGACATAAAGTAACACTTTACAAAAATGGATAATATGCTTTTTCTAATTAAGGCTTAATCTAACATGTATTGCCCAAATGAATGAAATAACAACTTGGAACAATGGTTTAGCATTGAATTTTTGAGTAAGAAATGGATTAGAGGCCTGTAACCTAGCTTATGCATGCTGATTTCAAAAATGCCCAAGTTATGAACATGTAAATTGGCCATGAACAAAGTGACTTTTCCCCATATTGACAAAGTCGATTCTCCCTAACCACAAGGTTGTTTGATGAGTTCTTGGACATTTTGGAAAGCTTGGAATATGTAATACAATCCATCTTTGTAATGCAAATTGAAATTCCAAGTGGAAGCATGTGAAAAGTGGCCATGAAGTTAGGCAAAAATCCTGCCTAGAATAGGTCAAAATTTTCTAAGTTAAGAATGTTTTGCACCCTTGTTCCAAAAATCATAACTTGAGCTACAAGCTTCTTTTGAGGAAACTTTGTGAATCAAAGTTGTAGATTTTGCAATGGACTACAACTTTCATGTTTTGAGTTTTCCTTGAATCCAAATGTATCTTGATGAAAAAGTGGGACAAAGTTAGGAAAAAATTAGGGATTTTCATAACTTAGAAAAATTCTAAGTTATGAAAATTCTTCATTTCAAACCCTAATTTGCAATTCTTGATTTCTTGATGAACAAGTTTCATGATTTGGCATGTTTTGATGGAAAATGAATCTTGACACTTGATTTTGACCAAAAAGTCAAAGTTTGACTTTTCAGTATACAGTCAAATTTGGCTCAGTTGACTGGAAAATTCATCTGTCAATCTTGTGCATTTGGGATCTTTTGAAATTGTTGAACATGTCAAGACAATGCCATTGAGTCCTTGAGTCCATATGTGAGCTTGTTTTGCCATTGGTTAGGTCAAACAGTCAAAAATTGCCTTTGTGCAGTCAAAACCCTAAAAATAACCATTTTGCCCTTTTGGTGATCTGATCAAATTTCTTGTGGAATTGTGATACAAACTTGCCCAAATGGTTTATATGAGTTCATAATGGAAATGTGGGTCAAAAATCATGATGTTTGACTGTCAATTGACCACAGTTGACTTTTTCCCTAATACAACTGATTTCTAGGTCAACTGTCCAATTGATTGGGCAAAGTTTGGAATCAAGACTTGCAACTTGGTATGGATAAACTTGGGAGTCCAACATGAAGCATGAAAGTCACTTTGGGCCTTTTAGGTCAAAACATCTTTGTGCAAACACAAACCCTAATTTGGGTCAACAGTGCAAGGAGAAGTCTTGAGCAGAGGAAATCCTAACTGGATCTTGAGCTCCAAGGGTCTTGTGATGAGAGAATGTTGAGGAAATGGGAGGGCAAATTTTGGGGTACAACAAGTACTATTTGTAACGACTCTTTTTCAAATAAACAACGACTGTATTTTACTTGGCTATATAAGAAAAGAATCATATGCTTAAAATGTTGTTGGTGTTCAAATATTGTTAGAGTTGTTACACTGAATATACTGAAGTTAACCCAAAAGAAATAAAGAAGATGATGAAGAAGAATTTAATCAAATGATATTCAAATTCTTATCAAATACTTCCTGGTAGAAGTATTAAAAAGCAAGGAGTTGTTGCTCATAGCTTGCTTAATTAAAGAAAATGAAGACATGAAGACTACAAGATGATCAATAACCTCATGCTTAAAAGGAACATATTAACTAACCGGTTACTCTACTATGTGCGTGTAAAGATAAAGGGCTTAATGTGATTGCGATAGAATGAGAACGGGTGAAATTTAGAGAAAAGAATTAGGTTGAGTTATAATGGCATTATTGGAATTGGTCTGCACAGTGGGGGGCGTTTAGTGTTATTACTGTATTTTTTGTGTATTTTTTGTGTGATGTTAAGGTTATGTTCCCGCGAAAACGTTGGAACAACCTCTTACGATTTGAATTGCATCATGTATTTGCATTTAACTTATGCTCTATTGATTTTCATACTAACTATATTGCTTGAGGACAAGCAAAGGTTCAAGTTGAAGGGAGTTTGATAGCACGAAAAGTTATAGCATATTCCGCCCGATTTAGATAGATAAAACTTCTGATTCTTTGTTTATTATGTCACATTATGTCTCTATTTATAGTATTTGCAGCATATTTCAGGTATTTAGCTTCTGCAAAGCATACATGAGAAAAGGAAGAAAAATATTGGAGAAATGAAGAACAAATGGCACTTTAGCCGCAAAAATGCAAACGGTTCTTTATCAGAAGTCATGTCGTCCGTCACAGGCGCATGCCACCCATCACAAAGTCCAAAAGTGTGCAACTTGGAACACTTCTTGTCCCGTCCGACACATAATTGAAACGTGCCCCATGCCACAACGCATGACACTCGTTACAAGTCATATATCTTCAGTTATGAAAATGTGTCCATGAATGCACGACTTCCTGATTCTTCTCCACGCATGAAGAACGAAGATCAAGGAAGTGTCCCTATTTTTGCTCAATCATATTGAATCTATAAAAGGAGGACAGTTACTAAAACTTCATACGTTCGCACACCTGCTCCAAATTCTTATTTTTCTGCATACTGAACCTTGTTATATTTTATTTCAGTTTTGCAGTTTTTGATTTTTTTCCAGTTTCGTTTAGAATTCCGTAAGCAAAGAAAACCATCACCATTAGAGAAATATTTCTTCACATCGGAGGAATATTGCACCTTTAGTTTCCTTTTAGTTTTCAGAATTTCGTTTAGGCTTATTTGTATTTTTTTCAAGATATTTTGTTCTGAAGCTAATCCTACCAGCTTGTGGAGGATAACATACTGCACTATTATTCTTCAATATTTTATTCCATGTTTCAATTTTAAATATATTTTATTCATTTTTACCATGCCTATGTTATTGAATGTATGTTTTTATTTTATGTTATCACGCAATAAAATTATGTTTAGCTAATTTTCCCGATACCGGTATGTGAAGTCCTAAACCGAAGGGGTTCAGTAATTAATTGACATAAATATTTTACAAAAAGACTTTTCTGGTTTTGATTTCCAATTATGATATTAAAATTTTTTGTTACGAGAGTAAAAGACAGACTAAGGATAAAATCAACAGAGCGAGAGTTTGAGATTTTAACCAGATAATGGTAATTGAACATTAATTTTAAATACAACGAGAGCACTTTAAAATTAATTGGACTCTATTTGTTTTTAAAAAATATTTTTAAATTTTAAATGATACGGCGAGAGCGCTCATTTGAGTTTAATAATATGGCTTGAATCGATAGAACGAAAGTGTGAGACAAGGGTTTTTAAATTAATAGTTTCCACTGAAACAGTATTTTAATACTCAAAACCATGTCATTGACTTATTGAATCCCTGAAGTCAACAAATTACATACTGGTGTCCCGTTATCAATTAGTAGATCTTAGTTAATTCCCGTTTAAAACCCAACATCCTAATTTTATAATTAGCCTTAGCTTTATACAGTGACCCTAGATAACAGTAGTTTGACCATCAGTCTTTGTGTGTTCGATATATTTTAAAACTACGTGATTAGACTGTGCACTTGCAGTCACTACACCCGACAGACTCTCAAAGTTGCGATTAATTATAGACCTTAATAATTGAGTTTTTCTTTCCAATTCTGTTATTTACTACTTTAATTTAGTGCATTTTACTATTTTTGAGTAGATTATAAAGAGCACAATATGTGTTATCATTTATTAGTTTTTATGTGTTTGTTACTTGTGTAGAGATGACTTCTGATGAGACCTGGTATGATAGTAATAGAGTAGCACTTTAACTCCAACTGAAAGTGGAGAGCTGGATGTAATGGACGTATGTTGTACCCCAAAATTTTCCCTCCCATTTCCTCAACATTTTTTTACCACAAGACCCTTGGAGCTCAAGATCCAGTTATGGTTTCCTCTGCTCAAGACTTCTCTTTGCACTGTTGACCCAAATTAGGGTTTGTGTTTGCACAAAGATGTTTTGACCTAAAGTGCCCAAGATGACTTTCATGATTCATATTGGACTCCCAAGTTTGTCCATGCCAAGTTTCAAGTCTTGATTCCAATCTTTGCCCAGTCAATTGGACAGTTGACCTAGAAATCAGCTGTATTGGGGAAAAAGTCAACTGTGGTCAATTGACAGTCAAACCTCATTATTTTTGACCCACATCAACATTATGAACTTATATAAACCATTTGGTCAAGTTTGGATCACAATTCCACAAGAAATTTGATCAGATCACCAAAAGGGCAAAATGGTCATTTTTAGGGTTTTGACTGTACAAAGGCAATTTTTGACTGTTTGACCTAACCAATGGCAAACCAAGCTCACATATGGACTCAAGGACCCCATGGAATTGTCTTGGCATGTTCAACAAATTCAAAAGACCCTAAATGCACAAGATTGACAGATGAATTTTCCAGTCAACTGAGCCAAATTTGACTGTATACTGAAAAGTCAAACTTTGACTTTTTGGTCAAAATCAAGTGTCAAGATTCATTTTTCATCAAAATATGCCAAATCATGAAACTTGTTCATCAAGAAATCAAAAATCACAAATTAGGGTTTGAAATGAAGAATTTTCATAACTTAGAATTTTTCTAAGTTATGAAAATCCCTAATTGTTTCCTAACTTTGTCCCACTTTTTCATCAAGATACATTTGGATTCAAGGAAAACTCAAAACATGAAAGTTATATTCCATTGTAAAATCTACAACTTTGATTCACAAAGTTTCCTCAAAAGAAGCTTGTAGCTCAAGTTACAATTTTTGGAATAGGGGTGCAAAACATTCTTAACTTAGAAAAATTTTGACCTATTCTAGGCAGGATTTTTGCCTAACTTCATGGCCACTTTTCACATGCTTCCACTTGGAATTTCAATTTTCATTACAAAGATGGATTGTAGTACACATTCCAAGATTTCCAAAATGTCCAAGAACTTCTCAAACACCCTTGTGGTTAGGGAGAATCGAATTTGTCAATATGGGCAAAAGTCACTTTGTTCATGAGCCATTTCCATGTTCATAACTTTGCATTTTTGAACTCAGCATGTTTCAAGCTAGTTACAGGCCTATAATCTCATTTACACTCAATAATTAAATGCCAATCCATTGTGTTCTAGCATTATTTTGCTCATTTGGTCATTACATGGAAGTTTAATCCTTATTTGGAAAAAGCAAGTTATCCATTCTTGTAAAGCACAACTTTATGTCAAACACAAATCAAAGAAGTACAATGTAAATCTCTGAGGCACAAGTTTATGAACTAATCCCACTGATCAAGGAGAGATTATGCAGCATGCTTGAGGGACCTGTCTTGGCCTACAACCTAACTTGGCAACTTTTGCTTACATTAGAAGAAACTTTGCATATTGAACATCATCTCTCATTGCTGCAAGAACTAACCAAAAAAACTTTGTGAACACATCCCAAACATAAAACCTGACCTGAAACACGAGCAAACCACCTTCAATACCTCCTCATTCACAGAAACACCTCCTTGCTGCAAAAACAGAGTCACCTCTGCAGTTGGACTTCCACAGCCCATTTCCATCGTGCACTTTCATCCAAACCACTTCATACACACTCCATAGCATCCATACAAACTATCCCAAGCCCTAGCTTCAGACTGTAACACCTCCAACCAACTTCACCATTTTCACTTTTTCTGTTTTGCAGGTGAACTTCTGTAGCTTGATATAGCAAGTTTCAAAGCATACCAAGCATTGGAATAGTATCCCTGGACTTCAAGCAAGCTGTACCAATCCTCACCTTGCACTGAAAGTACCTCCATTGCCAGATACGATCCAAGCTGAACACGTAAGTTCATGGACTTCTATCTCTCAATCTAGGAAGAGTTAGCTTTAAGTTTATGAATGAAAAATGTTTTATTCATGGCCCTGAAGCTATACATATCCTCACTTTCCATTTATATTGCATATGATGAGAGTATTTTGAACCTGAACATTGACAAAAAACTAGGTCAGGAATTGGGGGAGAAGAAATTCTCTCTCATTTCTGAGAGTTAGATTAACTTTTTTATATGTTTAGAATCGTGGCTTCAAGCTCTACAAGTTTCATGTTTTAAGATTTGTCAAAGGATCAAAGAATCAGGAGTTAGGGAGATGAACAAGAAGGCGCGCGTTTGTTGTTTGAATCTGGCCAGAGGTTGAAGACAAAGTTCTTCTGGGCTAGGCCTGTTTCCTCTTTCTATTTGCACCACTTTTTTTCACATACACCCCTTTTGCCCATTGTGTTTATTTTTATCATTTTTTGACTTTTCTTTTTGTTTGACTTATTATTTTTTGCCAAAATATAAAAAATATTAAAAACATTTTTTTCAACCATTTTTGCATTTTATTTGGATTTTTGTTTGTTTTACTTGAATTTGTACATAAATAAACAAAATACCCTTTTTTTATTCAAAATACAAAAATAATACAAATACATTTTTAGTTTCTGATTTTATTTTGTTTTATCTTTGAAAACATTTTATAAAAAATATATTTTTTTTTGTAAAAAATAAATATTTTATTTTTGTACATATAATATATATTTAATAAATAATGTAAATACTTATATATATTTATTAATATATTCAGGTTAAAAACATAAAAATAATACATTTTTATTTTTATTAATATTTAACTTAAAAATCACTTTTTGACAATATACTTTCTTTTTATTTATTTTTTATACATAATTAAATAAATATTGCATACATTAAATAATTAATACATTTTATTTAGGAAATTAGGGTTTTACCCTAAATACATAAAAATACCAAAAATTAATACTTTTTATTTTTTATTTGACACATAAAAAACACTTTTTACATACATATAAAAAATCATTTTTTTTGCATCTTGCATATTTATTTTATTTTTATTTAATTTGTGCAATTAAATAATTTGTATATTCATTTGGATTGTAATAGCTTAGATTTTAATTTCTTGCTAAATATCCCCATTTGAACATTTGTACTCCCCATCCCATAATTTGTGTTGTAATAGCTTAGGACCTTTAAATTTCGCACTTTAAAGCTTTCTAATTATACCATGCTAGACTTAGGGTTTTGTATGCAAAATTTAACCAAAAATAGTTTGACCTAAATTCAAGATAAACAAGCATGAAAATGAACAAACACCAATCACACTTGCACCCCCCTAGGGTTACTCCACTTGTTGCCTTCCAAAATGGGCCATGTTGCATGTTAGGTATCTTTGGCAAAACAAAAACAAATTCAAATGATCATAGTCTCTCGATGACGCTTTTGAAAGTTGCCTAAAGATGATCAAGTCCCTTAAAGGAAAAATTTCCCAAAGATACTTGGCACCATTGCAATCATGGTCTAAACGATGACCCGCGCCTGTCCTGTTCACATCCTAACACAAGATTGTCCACCAAATACAATGGTGGAACAAAATTGTTAAAAGGGTTAAAACATAGCAAAGATCTTTGAGAAATTTAGGGTAGATAGCTCTTGGTTACTTGCCAACTTGCAAAAACAAAAACACTTTCCTATTTTTCAAAACACACTTCACAATACACTTTCAAAACAACTTTCAAAAACATTGAAAACTTTTTCAAAAGATATACACCTTTGTATACATCCCAACATGGATCATTACAAAGGTTGCCACCACATTGGCCTCTTTTCAAAACATTTTTCAAACACACACACACAAAACACCATTTCAAACAATTGAAAATCAAGGCAAGTTGATCTAAGCAAGTAACTAAGAGCCCATGGATAACCATGGATAGAAAGGGTGCTAATACCTTCCCTTTCTATAATCTACTCCCCGAACCCAAGAAAACATCTCAAAGGTTTTTGCTGTGCTTTTTTTAACCTTTCCTTAGGAGAAAATAAAAAGTCGGTGGCGACTCTTGCTCAACCGAAACATTTGCGAAAACAAACGCAAAACCTCAAGTCAGTTCTCCCACCGTATCAAAGAACTGGCGACTCTGCTAGGGAGGCTTTAAAAGTGGAGTAACCTTAGGGCTTAGATCACCTTTGTTTTCAATTGCTTGCTTTGTTTGCTTTTATATTTGTGGGCTTTGCATCGGAGTTTCATAGATCCTAACCCGGATCTGGGGAATACCCTTTTAGGTAGCATAATCTGTGAGGGACCTGTCCGGCATAGACCGACATGGGTGAAGTAGTGGCTACGTTGGTGTGGCACCTTAGTCTGTACCGATATCCCTTGTGTTGAAACGGGGAGAATATGGGTCTTCTAAGGAGTCATTAAGCACCAACCGACCTTAGAACCCTAAATTGACCAAACTTGGCCATAGAACAGTAGCAGTATGCTACACTCATTGAGGCTAAACTCTCGCGATGGTTCTGGCCACAAGAAAAGATTGTGATGCTGGAGTTATGACCGATTGAGGGTAGTCAATGATATTGAGATCCTCTAGAACCCGGTTACTTTTGATAGGACAGGTTTTAACCAACGAAACTAAAAGAGGGTAACACCTAAACTTTATGCTGGCCTAAACCCTAAGGGTTGCCTTGTGTGACTTGTGTGCCTTATCATGCTTGCCTTTGTGAATACTTGTGGTGTGCTTCATCATAACATCATACCATCATACCATTGCATGCATCCTGCATAAGGACTGACCCATTTCAAAGACAAGAGGGTTTCATCTTTGCTCTGTTTTGTAGGACATCATGATGCCCGTGCGTAGAAATACTATCCGGCTCAACTTTGTTCAACCACCTACTTTGCTCAAGGAATTGGTTGATAGGATTCCAAACACTACTTCCTTCATCAAGAGGCATGGTTCTTTCCTTGGCTTGATCACTTCAAAGTGGGACCAACAACTGATAAGTGTCCTGACCCAGTTTTATGATCCCCTGTATCACTGCTTCACTTTTCAAGACTTCTAGCTGGTCCCTACCCTGGAAGAATTATCTGATTTGCTTGGTATCCCTGTTTTGGAGAAGACTCCATTCACCGGTTGGGAGAAGACTCTTAGGCCCGAGGAGATTGCTGCAGTCCTTCCCTTGACCAAAGAAGAGGTAGTGGCTAACTGGGAAACTAGAAGTGGAGTTAAGGGCTTTTTGGTTAAGTTTCTGGTTGACAAAGCTAATAGTTTCTAGAATGACTTAGACTTCAAGGCGTACGAAGACATTCTGGCTCTTTTAATCTATGGTCTGGTATTGTTTCCCAACCCTGATACCTTTATCAATATCTATGCCATAAGGATCTTCATGTCTCGGAACCCTGTACCCACTCTTTTAGGTGATATCCTGCAACAACTCTATGCTTGTACTGCCCGAAGACGGGGAACTCCATGGTGTTGTGCTCCTTTGTTAGTGAGGTGGTTTATTTCGCACCTTCCTAAGTTCGTGATGAAGAATGAAGAAGGAAAGGGTTGGGCTCATAGGTTAACGTCTCTCACTGATAATGACATCACTTGGACTCTCAGAGGTTTGGATGAGGTAGCTGTTATTGATCGTTGCAGAGAATACCCTAATGTTCCATTGATCGGTACCCATGGAGGAATCTCTTATAATCCATGTTTAGCTCTCCGTTAGTTTGGAAGAGCCAGAAGAGTAGGGCCTCATGAGATGTTGGTTCCTCACTTCAGTTTTGAATTTCAGGCAGGTAGTGACAAACTGCGCCATGGATTCATTAAGGCTTGGGACATAATTCACAAGGCTGACCCACATGAGTTAGGACCGAAGACTTCTCTACCAATGGAACCCTATTGCAGATGGGTCCGCATCCGTGCTCAGAAGTTAGGTATGCCATACGAAGCTGTTAGGCCTATCATTCTTGAATCTCCTGATGAAGACGGGGTTCCTCCAACTGTCCTCCCTCCTCAGATACCCACTGATGTTGATACCCTAAAGAGATCTTGGGCGCAGCTACAGGAAGAACGGGATTATTATCGGGAAAAATTCAACGAACAAGAACGGAAGATCCAGAAGCTGACTAAGCAATTGGAGGAAGAGCGGATCCTGAATGACTATATCCGTACTGAGAAGAGGAGGCCACGGGAGCACTGATGAGCTTTGGATGTTTCCTTTTACAGTTTTTATTTCCTTTTCAGTATTTTTCATTCTTGTAATGCCTAAGGGCAAGCTGTTGAACAATTTAAAAGTTTGAATCTAATGAAATGTGTTTCCTTTTTGTCTACAAAGTTGAATCCCGATTGTCTTTGAAAACATAAATCATACGTATCTCATTGCATCATATGCATAACAGGTTCCCTTTTTCTACAGGTTGCTTAATCTTCTTCGCTGTTTATTTGAACAGTCATCATGAATCCTGAATCATCCAATGAACAAGCTATCAAGGCCCTCCAGGCCCAGAACGCCCAGTTTCAAGAGCTGGTCATGAGCTTAGCCCAAGGTCAACAAGAGTTGAAGACTCTGCTCTTGAAGAAGAAGAAGAAGAAGAGGACTGCGTTGTTCAACACTGGACGCATGTTTGGGAATACACTCCATAATAAGGCTGATCAGGCTACCTCCTCTGCAGAAAAAGACAGTCCCCAAGGGGGAAGGGCTCCTAGTCCTGCAGTCTCCGACAATGAGACGGATTACAATGATGAACAGTACCCTCCTGCTGAAGACAGGTACAAGCAACTAGAGGACCGTTTAAGTGCCATGGAGATTCAAAATGTACCGGGGCTGGATTTTGGAGATCTAGGTTTATCTTCTGGGGTGGTGATCCCACACAAGTTCAAGGCGCATGCCTTTGGGAAGTACGACGGGGCTTCCTGTCCTAAGATGCATCTCAGATCATACGTAAGGAAGATCCAACCTTACACTGCAGACAAGAACCTATGGATCCATTTCTTTCAGGATAGCCTTTCGGGGTCTC
The DNA here is from genome assembly GCA_948472305.1 of Vicia faba. Lineage (NCBI taxonomy): Eukaryota > Viridiplantae > Streptophyta > Magnoliopsida > Fabales > Fabaceae > Vicia > Vicia faba. The sequence continues at coordinate 1,445,280,410 of OX451737.1, read as the reverse complement.
AACTCGAATGGTTCTTTTAGCTAGATGGAGCCAGTATCCGAAGCTGGGAGGATTTGGCTACCGCATTTTATAAACAGTATCAGTACAATTCTGATCTCGCTCCCACGCGTACCCAACTTCAGGGTATGTCGCTGGGAACAGGCGAAGGATTCAAGGAATATGCGCAAAAGTGGAGGGACCTGGCTGGCAGGGTGCAGCCACCACTGACTGACCGTGAACTTGTTGACATGTTCCTTGGGACCCTGTCTGGTCCGTTCTTTAATCATCTGATTGGTAATTCCTCTGTCGGGTTTACAGATTTGATCTTAACGGGTGAGAGGATAGAAGCTGGTATCAAGTCAGGGAAGATACAGAAGGGTGCCTCCGCGAGTACTGAGAAGAAGCCTTTCAAGAAGGAAGCTAGTGCTGTTTATGGTCCTAGAAGACAAGTTAAGCCGGAACGCCGTCAAACTGTCAATGCATTGGTAATTTCAAAGCCTACTGCTGCTCCTCAGCAGTATAATCAACAAAGGGGTGAGAGACCCAAGAGGCAGTACACTCGGCTTAGCATGACCCTGTCTCAGATTTTGCCGCAACTACTATCAACCAATCTGGTAACTGTCAAAGAAGCTCCGAAGGTAGTGAACACAGCTTCTCCAAAATACAACCCCAACGCCCGTTGCGCTTATCACTCTAATAGCCCCGGGAATACTACGGACGATTGCTGGGCTCTGCGGAATAAGGTTCAAGACCTTATTGATGCTAAGGAAATACAGTTTGAGGCGCCCGAAAGGCCCAATGTTGTGACTGCTCCCATGCCCCAGCATGGAGTGAATGATGTGGAAGAAGACCGGTATGTAGCCTCCGTGGAAGAGATTGTTACTCCGTTATCGACTGTTAAAAGGAATCTGTTGCTAGCCGGTTTATTTCCGGGATGTGATGAAGATTGCCTTCTATGTGCTGTTTCACCTTTTGGTTGTCCTTTGCTGAAATCAGGTATCCAAAGCCTGATGGATAGCAAAGAAATCTTGTTCGAGAAGATTGTTGTTCCTGCTGTCCCTGCTGAAGAAGTGTCTATTGTCACTATTTTCAACAAATCTCCCAAGGCTCCTTCAAAAAAGCCTGTCAAAATCATGTCCACTCAGAAGATTGCTCCTATCATCATCACTGTTCCGGGGCCTCTCCCCTATACATCCGACAAAGCTGTCCCGTGGCACTATGGGGCAGATGTTTATGTTCTTGGAGTAAAGCAAGAGTTTGATACTAATACCGGCGTCAGTAACATCACCGGACCTGTCAAGGTTACCCGCAGTGGTAGGCTGTTCTTGCCAGATATCGCACCACCAGCTATTCAGAAACCCCTTATCATCACACCTGCAAGTGTGCATGTTCCACTTTCTAATCAAGTTCCTGTTTCTACCCCTACTGCCGAGTCATCTGACGCTCGGGGCAAAGGGGTTGCTACTGATTTGCCTGCCCTGACGGAGGCACCGAAGACAACCACTGTTGAAGCCTCCCAGAAAGAGATGGAGGAGATACTCAAGATTATCAAGAAAAGTGATTTCAATGTTGTTGAGCAGTTGGGACACAACCCCTCTAAAATTTCTATGCTATCATTGTTATTGTGTTCAGAGGCCCATGCCAAGGCCCTGATCTCCTTCTTGAAGACGACCCATGTGCCACAAGAAACGTCTGCTGATCAATTTACTGATTGTATGGCCAACTTGACTGCCGATAATGGTTTGGGCTTCTCTGACGCCGATCTGACCGCCAAAGGAAAAAACCATAATGATGCCCTGCATGTCTCTATTGAATGCAGTGGCACTACTCTTGCCCATGTGTTGGTAGACACCGGTTCTTCATTAAATGTATTGCCCAAGAAGGCCCTAGACAGATTGGATTGTGAGGGTCTGGAGCTCAAGCCTAGTAACATTGTTGTCCGAGCCTTTGACGGTTCAAAGAGGATGGTACATGGTGAAGTTAACATTCCGATCCGGGTTGGCTCTCAAGTTTTTGATTCTACTTTCTATGTGATGGACATCTGTCTATCCTACTCTTGTTTGTTGGGTCGTCCGTGGATCCACAAGGCTGAAGCTGTGACCTCCACACTACATCAAAAGCTTAAGTACCCAGTCAGAGGAAAAATTGTGATAATGCAAGGGGAGGAGGAATATATGGTCAGCCACCTCAACTTGTTCCGGTACATAGAAATGGATGGGGAATTCATTGAAACTCCATTCCAGCACTTTGAAGAGGTGCCTCAGACATTGGCGTCGGCTGAAACTGTGATCGAAGACCCTCCTTTGAGGATGGCTTCCTTAAAGGATGCCCGGGATGTGATTGAGAAGGGTGAATGCGCAAACTGGGGCCGACTTCCTGACTTTACTCCGAAGACCGACAAGTTTGGTTTGGGTTTCACTGTGGAGGCTCAGAAGGTTGTTCGTAAGGCGAGAATTTGAAGACCTCCTGTATTCATCACCAACCCGGGAGTGAATGCTATTGAAGACGACGTGGAGGAATCAGAATTTGATAGCTGGATCTACCCAACAACCGACAATGGACCAAGAAACTGGACTGCCAAAGACTTCACACCTATTAATTTTGTCACTCAGTAATGAACTCTTTTGTTTTCAATTTGTAACAAACAATATGTTGAAACTTTTATGGCTCGGTGTCCTACCCGGGGCACCGCGGCTTCATTTGTGAGGGCTTTTGTATGACATTTTCATATATCATTAATCAAAACATTGGACGTTTGTTGCATTTCAAAATCTTGTGCTCCTTTTCTTTCTTTATCATATATTGCAGAACAACTATATTTACACACACTCACTTATACAGGTTCCAATCCACTCTGGATCTCACTGGTAACAACTCTGTTACTTCCAGTTATGACTTCGAAAATCCGATCAACTTAGCTGAAGACGAAGGTGAAGATGATTGTGAAGTGCCTGGTGAACTTGCAAGACTGCTACTCCAGGAAGAGAGGGCCATTCAGCCACATGAAGAGTCGGTGGAAACGGTAAATCTGGGTACTGAGACAGATAGGAAGGAAGTCAAGATTGGTCCCAATCTAGAGCTCAGTGTGAAACAACGGCTGATTCAGATGCTGCATGACTATATGGAAATCTTTGCCTGGTCTTACGAAGACATGCCTGGGTTGGATGCCAACATTGTGGTTCATCACCTGCCTACCAAGGAAGACTGCCCTCCGGTTAAACAAAAGGTCTGCCGTATGCGTCCAGAGATGTCCGAGAAAATCAAAGCTGAGGTTATGAAACAATTTGATGCCGGATTTCTAGCAGTGACTTCTTACCCTCAGTGGATTTCCAACGTGGTTCCAGTGCCGAAGAAAGATGGTAAGGTCCGAATGTGTGTTGATTACAGGGATTTGAATAGGGCCAGCCCCAAAGATGACTTCCCTCTGCCTCATATCGACGTCCTGGTTGACAATACTGGTTAGCACAAGGTGTTCTCCTTCATGGACGGCTTCTCCGGTTATAATCAGATCAAGATGGCTCCTGAAGATATGGAAAAGACTACCTTTGTGACTCAGTGGGGCACCTTTTGCTACAAGGTCATGCCGTTCGGGTTGAAAAATGTTGGGGCAACCTACCAACGTGCCATGGTTTCTTTATTTCATGATATGATCCATCACGAAATAGAAGTATACGTCGACGATATGATTGCAAGGTCCCAAACTGAGGAGGAACACCTTGACCATCTACGGAAGCTGTTTGACCGTCTGAAGTTGTACAAGCTGAGGTTGAACCCGAACAAATGCACCTTTGGGGTGAGGTCTGGAAAATTGCTAGGCTTCATCGTAAGCGACAAAGGTATTCAAGTGGACCCTGCCAAGGTGAAAGCCATACAAGATATGCCAACTCCCAAGACAGAGAAAGAAGTTAGAGGCTTTTTAGGACGGCTGAAATACATTGCCCGATTCATCTCACATCTAACTGCTACCTGTGAACCAATCTTCAAACTGCTGAAGAAAGATCAAGTAGTACGTTGGAATGATGAATGTCAGGCCGCTTTCGAAAAGATCAAAGAGTATCTCCAAGAACCACCCATTCTTATGCCACCGGTTGAGGGGAGACTTCTAATACTATACTTGACAGTACTTGACAACTCAATGGGGTGTGTGCTGGGGCAGCATGACGAGTCTGGACGAAAAGAACACGTCATTTATTACCTGAGCAAAAAGTTTACCGACTGTGAGACTCGGTACTCACTGCTCGAGAAAACTTGTTGCGCTCTGGTATGGGCTGCTCGCCGGCTGAGACAATATATGTTGACTCACACTACCCTGTTGATTTCAAAAATGGATCCAATCAAGTACATATTCGAAAAGCCTGCTCTGTCAGGAAGAATAGCAAGATGGCAAATGATCTTGACAGAATACGACATCCAATACACAACTCAAAAAGCAATCAAGGGAAGTGTATTGGCAGACCACTTGGCACACCAGGCAGTGGACGATTACCAGTCGATGAACTTCGAATTTCCAGACGAAGATATCATGGTAGTAACTGATTGTGAAGTACCTGGACCGGATGAAGGACCTGAGGAAGGATCCCGATGGTCTATGCACTTTGACGGAGCCTCAAACTCTTTGGTTAATGGTATCGGCGCTGTGATCATATCCCCTAAAGGCACTCATACTCCACTTACCGCCCAATTATGTTTCAACTGCACCAACAATATGGCAGAGTATGAAGCATGTATCATGGGTCTTCAAGCTGCAATTGATTTAAGGATCAAGTTTCTGAGTGTCTTCGGAGATTCCTCTCTCGTGATCAATCAGATCAAAGGCGAGTGGGATACAAAACACCCAAATCTTATTCCTTACAAGGAGTATGTGTTGACTTTGCTTCCCCACTTTGAAGAGATAACTTTTGAACACTTCCCAAGAGAGGAGAATCAGTTAGCGGACGCGTTGGCTACGATGTCTTCTATGTTCAAATTCAAATGGGACAACGAGGCTCCCCGGATCATTATCTGGAAATTGGATGAACCTGCATATTGCTGTGATCTTGAAACCGAAGAGGTAACAGAAAAACCCTGGTATCATGAAGTGAAGAGGTACTTGGAAGCTCAAGAATATCCCGAGGGAGCATCGATTAATGACAAGAAGTTCCTGAGAAGGTTTGCGGCAAAGTTCTTCCTCAGCAATGGCATTCTCTACAAGCGAAACCATGATTCAACCTTACTGCGTTGCGTAGATAAGCATGAAGCAGAGAAGATCACGGCGGAGCTACATGAAGGTACATTTGGAACACATTCCAGTGGACATACCATGGCAAAGAAAATCCTTCGGGCAAGATATTTCTGGTCCACAATGGAAGCCGACTGTTACCAACATTCTCGGACTTATCATAAATGCCAGATCTATGCTGATAAGGTGCACATCCCTCCGGTTCCTCTAAACGTCTTGATAGAGCCTTGGCCTTTTGCAATGTGGGGCATTGATATGATCGGCGAGATTCGACCTACGACATCCAACGGGCATCGGTTCATCTTGGTAGCGATTGATTACTTCACGAAGTGGGTTGAAGCAGCTTCCTACGCCACCGTAACCAAGAACGTCGTGGCACGTTTCATCCGGCATAACCTAATCTGTCGATACGGTGTACCTAAGAGGATCATTACGGACAATGGTACCAATCTTAACAACAAGATGATCACTGAGCTCTGGGAGCAATTCAAGATACAGCACCACAATTCTTCTCCCTACCGGCCGAAGATGAATGGGGCTGTAGAAGCGGCGAATAAGAACATTAACAAGATTGTGCAGAAGATGACAGTGACCTACAAAGATTGGCACGAAATATTACCGTTTGCTCTTCCTGGGTACCGCACCTCAGCAAGGACGTCAATAGGGGCAACTCCCTTTTCCTTGGTCTACGGCATGGAGGCAGTCTTGCCTATTGAAGTCCAGATACCCTCTCTCCGGATAATGAAGGATGCAGACTTGAGCGAAGATGACTGGATCCAGACTCGACTTGATCAATTAAACCTAATTGACGAAAAAAGACTCACTGCTATTTGTCATGGTCAGACGTACCAAAAACGGATGATCAGGGCATTTAACAAGAAGGTCAGACGACAAGAGTATCAAGTCAGAGACCTGGTAATCAAGCGCATCATTCTTCCTCAAAGTGATCCTAGGGGCAAATGGAACCCTACATACGAAGGGCCGTTTGTGGTTAAACATATCTTCTCAGGATGAGCTATGATTCTAACCACCATGGATGGTGACGACCTTCCTCACCCCGCCAATGCAGACATAGTAAAAAGATACTACGCATGAATAAAAGACCCGCTAGGTTGACATACCTAGGCAAAAATAAGGGCTTCCCGGCGAACCAAAAGGGTTCGGGCAAAAATAAGGGATGAAAATGAAAAAAATTTGTACACCCGACAAGTCGAAAACCTGAAAGGGCGGCTTGGACAAAAATGGGTATCCCGGTGGACTGAAAACCCGAAAGGGCGGTCCAGGCAAAAGTTAGGGATAAAGCGTAACACTATGTCTCATTGGATCACCTTGCACCCAGAATTCGGCATCAACTATCGGGCTCAGACTTCGGCATCGATCAATCAGCTTCATCTTCAACTAAGCAGCAAAGTGATGAGACGCTTGAAGACATAAAGGCGATAGCAGAGTTGGAACCCAGTGGGATTATTGTTCACATAGATGTTTTGTTTCCTTTTTCAAAATTGTATAAACTCTATGTTGTTCGGCGGCGTTCTCTTACTAGAACGTCAGCCTCTTGTACAAAAAACGCCTATTTACAGGAAAATTTCAAAATCAATACAAATTCACTTTTCCAGACAAATTGCCAATTGTTTTTCCTTTTTTCTGTTTTGTCTTGCGAAGAACGTCCAATGTTCATTTTTGATATATGCATTTGACATTAAATCGCTAATTCATAAATACTTGCATGTGAAACAAAGGACTGATTACAGGTGACATCAGAAACAGGGGGAATTTAGAATTGTCTAAGCGGTCTAGTTGCTCTGTCCACCAAGGTACCAAGGTAGGTTCGGCTGAAGAACGTAACCAAGTCACCTCAACTCCCCACAGAGTAAGACAAGATTCAGCAATACTCTCCTCAGGTAGAGTTGGTTTCCCATCAGCCCTGAAAAGGCACCATATTCCCCTAGCAAGTCAGCGACACTCTCCCCAAGCAGAGTTAGTCTACGGCCAGCCTAAAGGAAGTTGGGTATCCCCAGAAGATCTCAACATTCCCCAGCGGAGTATAGGCATTCCTCAGCAAGCATCCCCGGCAGTCTTAATATAAGATTGTTCCCCGGCGGAACACGGACATCCAATGTAGCCATTCCCCAGTACAATTCAAAAGTGTCCCCAGGAGAGTGGAATCCACATCCCCAGTGAAGTCGCCGGTAGATTCTGAAGCTTATCCCCAATAGATTCTGGAAGCTTATCACCTGCAGAGTACATACGTCTCTCCCCGACTTTATTCAAAGGTTATTTTTCCACCAGGGCTTATAACTGGGTTATCCTCAGCTAATCACCATGGAAAGATCGTCCTCGGCAAAGTTCTTCCTATCCCCAGCGGAGTTCATCAAAGTTCCCCAACATAACTTATCAACGGAATCCCCAGCGGAGTTTATCATTGATATCCCCAACGGAGTATATCATTGAAATCCCCAGCGGAGCTCTCATCAAGACCTCAGCGAAGTATCTCTTCCCACAGAGTAATTCCCCGCAGAATAATCTCTCCAACAAGTTTATTCCCCAACGGAGTCATCTTCTCCTACCGGTTTATTCTTGCAACCATCATCCCCAGCGGAAGCGAAGAACTCTACTCTTCAACATCAGCCCAGGATTTGATTCCCCGGCCGGTCGTCAAGGATTTATTTTCCTAGACGAAAATACATTCATAGACATTTCACATTTCATACATCCTGCTTACATATACATGATAAAGTGCATACAACACTATCTCATTTTGAACATCGTGACATCATGCATTTCATACATCATGACATTGCACACAAACTGATGTTTTGCCTTTCAGGAAAAGGTCAATCCAAAGATGATTACTATCAACTATCACAATTCCAGATTCGATTCATGTATCTAGCCAGGGCATATCTGTAGCGACTAATTCCAGATTCGATACCTGTATCCAGCCAGGGCATATCTGTAGACAACAGTTCCATATTCGATTCCTGTATCTAGCAAGGACACATCTGTGAGCAACCAATTGTAGATTCGATACCTGTATCTAGCCAGGGCATATCTGCATGAAGAGACTGAAGATTAACACCTGTAACAGGCCGGGAAACATCTTCCTTTCTCAAAGTACGCTAGTTCTCGCTAAGGAATCTCTTACGCGATCAACATTTCCAAATGGCATCTATAAGCCCATTCCCGACAAGGTTCTATCACGTCTCCAGATGGCATCTATAAGCCCATCCTCCTATCCATCCTATCTCCAAATGACATCTATAAGCCCATTCCCGCCATCACATTGCTGATACTCTACCATGCGAGTGCAAATTTCAGGGCACTCTAGTGACCAATCTCCTTTTACCCTCGAGTCGCGAAAAGCAAACTTGCCAATCTAACTCTTCAGGTGCCAGAAGATTGAACAGGGGCAACTGTTGTACTCCAAAATTTTCCCTCCCATTTCCTCAACATTTTTTTACCACAAGACCCTTGGAGCTCAAGATCCAGTTAGGGTTTCCTTTGCTCAAGACTTCTCTTTGCACTGTTGACCCAAATTAGGGTTTGTGTTTGCAAAAAGATGTTTTGACCTAAAGTGCCCAAGATGACTTTCATGCTTCATATTGGACTCCCAAGTTTGTCCATGCCAAGTTTCAAGTCTTGATTCCAATCTTTGCCCAGTCAATTGGACAGTTGACCTAGAAATCAGCTGTATTGGGGAAAAAGTCAACTGTGGTCAATTGACAGTCAAACCTCATGATTTTTGACCCACATAAACATTATGAACTTATATAAACCATTTGGTCAAGTTTGGATCACAATTCCACAAGAAATTTGATCAGATCACCAAAAGGGCAAAATGGTCATTTTTAGGGTTTTGACTGCACAAAGGCAATTTTTGACTGTTTGACCTAAACAATGGCAAACCAAGATCACATATGGACTCAAGGACCCCATGGAATTGTCTTGGCATGTTCAACAAATTCAAAAGACCCCAAATGCACAAGATTGACAGATGAATTTTCTAGTCAACTGAGCCAAATTTGACTGTATACTGAAAAGTCAAACTTTGACTTTTTGGTCAAAATCAAGTGTCAAGATTCAGTTTTCATCAAAACATGCCAAATCATGAAACTTGTTCATCAAGAAATAAAAAATCACAAATTAGGGTTTGAAATGAAGAATTTCCATAACTTAGAATTTTTCTAAGTTATGAAAATCCCTTTTTTCCTAACTTTGTCCCACTTTTTCATCAAGATACATTTGGATTCAAGGAAAACTCAAAACATGAAAGTTATAGTCCATTGCAAAATCTATAACTTTGATTCACAAAGTTTCCTTAAAAGAAGCTTGTAGCTCAAGTTACAATATTTGGAATAGGGGTACAAAACATTCTTAACTAAGAAAAATTTTGACCTATTCTAGGCAGGATTTTTGCCTAACTTCATGGCCACTTTTCACATGCTTCCACTTGGAATTTAAATTTTCATTATAAAGATGGATTGTAGTACACATTCCAAGCTTTCCAAAATGTCCAAGAACTTCTCAAACACCCTTGTGGTTAGGTAGAATCGAATTTGTCAATATGGGCAAAAGTCACTTTGTTCATGAGCCATTTCCATGTTCATAACTTTGCATTTTTGAACTCAACATGTTTCAAGCTAGTTACAGGCCTCTAATCTCATTTACACTCAATAATTAAATGCCAATCCATTGTGTTCTAGCATTATTTTGCTCATTTGGTCATTACATGGAAGTTTAATCCTTATTTGGAAAAAGCAAGTTATCCATGCTCGTAAAGCACAACTTTATGTCAAACACAAATCAAAGAAGTACAATGCAAATTTGTGAGGCACAAGTTTATGAACTAATCCCACTGATCAAGGAGAGATTATGCAGCATGCTTAAGGGACCTGCCTTGGCCTACAACCTAATTTGGCAACTTTTGCTTACATTAGAAGAAACTTTGCATATTGAACATCATCTCTCATTGCTGCAAGAACTAACCAAAAAAACTTTGTGAACACATCCCAAACATAAAACCTGACCTGAAACACAAGCAAACCACCTTCAATACCTCCTCATTCACAGAAACACCTCCTTGCTGCAAAAACAGAGTCACCTCTGCAGTTGGACTTCCACAGCTCATTTCCATCGTGCACTTTCATCCAAACCACTTCATACACACTCCATAGCATCCATAAAAACTATCCCAAGCCCTAGCTTCAGACTGTAACACCTCCAACCAACTTCACCATTTTCACTTTTTCTGTTTTACAGGTGAACTTCTGTAGCTTGATATAGCAAGTTTCAAAGCATACCAAGCATTGAAATAGCATCCCTGGACTTCAAGCAAGCTGTACCAATCCTCACCTTGCACTGAAAGTACCTCCATTGCCAGATACGATCCAAGCTAAACAGGTAAGTTCATGGACTTCTATCTCTCAATCTAGGAACAGTTAGCTTTAAGTTTATGAATGAAAAATGTTCTATTCATGGCCCTGAAGCTATACATATCCTCACTTTCCATTTATATTGCATATGATGAGAGTATTTTGAACCTGAACATTGACAAAAAAACTAGGTCAGGAATTGGGGGAGAAGAAATTCCCTCTCATTTCTGAGAGTTAGATTAACTTTTTTATATGTTTAGAATCGTGGCTTCAAGCTCTACAAGTTTCATGTTTTAAGATTTGTCAAAGGATCAAAGAATCAGGAGTTAGGGAGATGAACAAGAAGGCGCGTGTTTGTTGTTTGAATCTGGCCAGAGGTTGAAGACAAAGTTCTTCTGGGCTGGGCCTGTTTCCTCTTTCTATTTGCACCACTTTATTTCACATACACCCCCTTGGCCCATTGTGTTTATTTTATCATTTTTTGACTTTTTCTTTTTGTTTCTGACTTATTATTTTTTGCCAAAATATAAAAAATATTAAAAACATTTTTTTCAACCATTTTTGCATTTTATTTGGATTTTTGTTTGTTTTACTTGAATTTGTACATAAATAAACAAAATACCCTTTTTTTATTCAAAATACAAAAATAATACAAATACATTTTTAGTTTCTGATTTTATTTTGTTTTATCTTTTGAAAACATTTTATAAAAAATATATTTTTTTTTGTAAATAATAAATATTTTATTTTTGTACATATAATATATATTTAATAAATAATGTAAATACTTATATATATTTATTAATATATTCAGGTTAAAAACATAAAAATAATACATTTTTATTTTTATTAATATTTAACTTAAAAATCACTTTTTGACAATATACTTTCTTTTTATTTATTTTTTATACATAATTAAATAAATATTGCATACATTAAATAATTAATACATTTTATTTAGCAAATTAGGGTTTTACCCTAAATACATAAAAATACCAAAAATTAATACTTTTTTTTTATTTGACACATAAAAAACACTTTTTACATACATATAAAAAATCATTTTTTTTGCATCTTGCATATTTATTTTATTTTTATTTAATTTGTGCAATTAAATAATTTGTATATTCATTTGGATTGTAATAGCTTAGATTTTAATTCCTTGCTAAATATCCCCATTTGAACATTTGTACCCCCCATCCCATAATTTGTGATGTAATAGCTTAGGACCTTTAAATTTCGCACTTTAAAGCTTTCTAATTATACCATGCTAGACTTAGGGTTTTGTATGCAAAAATTAATCAAAAATAGTTTGACCTAAATTCAAGATAAACAAGCATGAAAATGAACAAACACCAATCACACTTGCACCCCCCTAGGGTTACTCCACTTGTTGCCTTCCAAAATGGACCATGTTGCATGTTAGGTATCTTTGGCAAACAAAAACAAATTCAAATGATCATAGTCCCTCGATGACGCTTTCGAAAGTTGCCTAAAGATGATCAAGTCCCTTAAAGGAAAAATTGCCCAAAGATACTTGGCACCATTACAATCATGGTCTAAACGATGACCCGCGCCTGTCCCGTTCACATCCTAACATCAGATTGTCCACCAAATACAATGGTGAAACAAAATTGTTAAAAGGGTTAAAACATAACAAAGATCTTTGAGAAATTTAGGGTAGATAGCTCTTGGTTACTTGCCAACTTGCAAAAACAAAAACACTTGCCTATTTTTCAAAACACACTTCACAATACACTTTCAAAACAACTTTCAAAAACATTGAAAACTTTTTCAAAAGATATACACCTTTGTATACATCCCAACATGGATCATTACAAAGGTTGCCACCACATTGACCTCTTTTCAAAATATTTTTCAAACACACACACACAAAGCACCATTTCAAACAATTGAAAATCAAGGCAAGTTGATCTAAGCAAGTAACTAAGAGCCCATGGATAACCATGGATAGAAAGGGTGCTAATATCTTTCCTTTCTATAATTTACTCCCCGAACCCAAGAAAACATCTCAAAGGTTTTTGCTGTGCTTTTTTAACCTTTCCTTAGGATAAAATAAAAAGTCGGTGGCGCCTCTTGCTCAACCGAAACATTTGCGAAAACAAACGCAAAACCTCAAGTCAGTTCTCCCACCGTATCACAACGTCACACAAATATGACATTCACAATTTAAGGGCATACGTTGCATCAATCAGAAGGATGAATTATGTTTGATTCAAATAAGAAAAATGTATAAGATCAAAAGCGGTACAAGACAAAACTCTGCACAATAGTACATCAACTACATCACCTAGCTTGTCCCCCAGCTGCAAAGGACTGCTGCAAGACACCGCCACCAGAACATATACGCCACTATCCTGCCACAAAGAACTTTGTCTCCTACATGTTGATTGTATCTGACTCTATAATGGTACGAAAAGGGAGAATTGGAGGGAAACTTTTTGATTCATGTAGGCTAGATTCCGTGAATACCAAAAACCCATGATCCAAGACACCATAAAAACCCTAGATGGAAATGACTATAAAAGAACCTCTTGGAGAAAATGCAAGGGGTTCAACAATTGAGAGAGAGAAACACTTTGTGAGATTTGGTGAATAGAGTAAGTTGAACAAAATGGAGAAACACTTAGTCTTCTTCTTATCATCTCAAGGGTATGCTACCTGTATCTGGCGTGATAAAGCTCGTCTTTTACTGATTAAAGATTGCAAGAAACGAAGAAGTTACTCTAAGGTTTTCATTTCTTTTTCATTATGTATTTAAAAATGTCTAGCTTAAGATCCAATATTGATGTATGTACTAAGCTCATCATGAGTTAAAACTCCTACCTTTTTTTGAGCAATGTAAAGTTAATATAAAATAGTCGTTTGTGATAAGTGATGTCTTGATAATGTTTTATTTTATCATGTGTTAAACTCTCATAAATATTTCTTTAAATGATCAACTTAGAAAAATATACAATCTTGTTGCTGTGAGACATCCAACAAATAAATTTCTTGATAAAAATAATTAAAAATAAAATACTAATTTTTAGACCCTCATAATTTTAAATCTCAATAATTTTTATTATCAAATTTTATTTTTTATTATTTTATAAATAAAACATATTTTATATAACAATATTAAGTAATTTTATGTTTATATGTGAATTTATTTTTATTATGCAACTTTTATATGTTGATATTTAAATTGCATGATAAATTTAAAATATTTTTATTACATCAATTAAATAAATAATAATTAGTAATTTTTTAATATCATTTGAAATATTTATTTCTACAGTTTTATTTATATGTTTTCATATACTAGTTTAGACGAAAAATTTCTAAGTGGTGTATTCGTAAGAAAGCCTTGCGTTATGCTAAATGTGTGGGTTCAATACCAGGTTTGTGAAATTTTATTTTATTTTGGAAAAAATAATTTAAAATATCAATTATAATCCGTATAGGTTAGTGATTAATATTTTTTTAATTAAAATATAAATATTTTAGTTCATAAACTTTAAATTAATAGAGCATCCACATCCATTATACTCATTTGAGTTCTTTAAATGGAACCCACATAATTTTTTATATTATTTCACACTTTTCAATTTTTTAAACAACCCATCTACAATTCTCAAATATCCATGTAACTCATCAAAAAATCTAAAATGGGTCCCACATTTAAAACAAATCAACTACATTCTTGTAACTTTATTTATTAATTTATTATCATGACCCACTTAATTGGAGTGTATAAGCGTGCTTTAGTATGAAGACGTGTTTTAATTCAGTGAAAACAAGTGAAATATCCATTTATTATTGACACAATTTCTTTAATAAATGTGTAGGAATTCTCAAAAAACACCGATAATCATGCTCTAAAAGCTAAAAAAAAAATCATTCTCCAATTCAACCACAAAAAGCAGTTGAAAATTAAAGTTTTTTCAATCTTAAATTTAATTAAAAAAACGAATTTTTTAATAATGAATATCTTTGAATCTCTCCCTCTGCTTTCTCTTATACAAAGAGTATTATAGCAAATTTTATTTTGATGTCTATTATCCAAAACATTATAAAAAAATGATCAGTTGTCCAATATTTTAGGTTTGTATATTGCTATTTTGTTTAATATTTATCTTTTTATTAATCAAATGCACTCATAAAGTTAGTCTTGTGATTAGAGAAAAACTTCAATTCAAACTAATATAATTTATTCTTATGCACACTACATTTATTCAAAATGGTTGAAGCTTTCAAGAAGCCACTACATTTTTCCACTCTTTATGATTTGATTACCATGTTGGATCAATGTTCAAGCATGAAGGTAAAGATTATGGTTGTATTTTTCAGAATTTTTTTTGAATAATCAAGTATTAAATTTTTTTCTGCAAATAATCACGTTTCGGAAAAAATTACGCAAATAATCATGTTTCAGATGACTCTCCAAAGGAGGAGCCATCTCACTTGGCGCCTCCACCAAGCTTTTTGCTCTAGGCGCCATCTCACTTGGCGCCTCCTCTCTCTTTTAGTCAAGTGAGATGGCGCATGCACTTTAAAAGTGAGATGGAGGCGCCATCTCACTTGACTCCTAGGGCAAAATGCTCTTTTTATAAATAATTCGTCCGTTTCTCCGTCATTTCTCACACTTTCTCGCACTGTTTTATTATTTTTTACTCTGTTATTTGCGTCATGACATCGCCTATGATTTTTACCAGAGATGGTTACGTTATCTTCTTCGCCACGAAACCTGCGATGAAAATGAAATTCTGGCACATTCACTCCATGGAGCGTCCGAAGCGGGAGTTGATGCGATGGCTAGATGGAGACATTGTGGAGGGGGAAAAATTCGAAGGATCCAACGAAGACGAACAACAACCTCACATGCGACAGGAAGACCTAATGTATGGTTGGAGGAAGTCAAAACAGACAGCGACGTAATGTTGATGATGCATGGTAATATGCGACACATGGATAAGTATTTATCTTGGTACAGGTCGGTTAGTAACCTTGAAATGCACGTGTCTCATCCAAGGTATTTGGTTGACCCACGAACACAATGGCCACAACCCTCGTTTCTCCAACAACAAACCCAACACACATCAACCTCCCACCAACCCCCCAGACGAAACAGAACCACAAACACCCAACCACAGTCGCCACCACAACACAATTACACCCAAATGCCCCACAACCAACCACAATCACCACCTCAGTACCAATACCCCCATATGCCTCACACCCAACCGCAATTCCAATCACAATACCAACACACCCGTATACCCCACACAATTTCAGTTTTCTGTATATCCCAATATGGGCCCCTCAACATCCAGCCTTAGCCCTGATCTAGGAATGTCGGAAGATTATGAACCAACCGACCCAACTTACCATCAACCACAGTATCACCAAACCACCCAACATCCTCAATACCAAACACCCCAAGATCCATTTTCTTTCTACCCCCCGTACTCAGACGATCAATGCTACAGACCCACCATGGAACTCCACCCACCGCCAACACAACCAAACTTTGAGGGTATGGGTAACCGACTGTACCAAAGCGGATCTTCTAGATATGGAGATCTGACTGATTTCATGGATCCGGAACGCATTGACTTCGCTGGGCCATCGACCCTACCACAACAGGAAACGCGACGACACCCAGCACGGGAAAGGCGAGGATGGGGATGCGGAACCGGGGGTCATTACTGTAAGTCTTAGAGTGCCTAAGAGGGGGGGGGGTGAATTAGGTCTTATAAAAATTTATTTGGTTTTATGAGAATGCTTGGTGGTAATTTTTGGTTAAGTGTTTGAAGGTTTTGATTATATCTTTATCTTTTCCTGATTATGGTGATGAAAACGATAAATGCGGAAAAGTAAAGAACACAGTGATATATCCTGGTTCCCCTCACAATCCGAGAGTACTCCAGTCCCCTTTCCAACACGAAAGAGATTTCACTATAGTTAGAATGATTGTACAGCATATGCTTACTATCTAACCTATAGGGTGATCAAAGGTTCTTAACACCTTTAAGACCAAACAAACACTAATGTGAATGAAGAACAATCCTCTTCAAATCACAACACTTACTTCCAACAATCCTGGATAGTAAGGGAAAACCTTTAAGTAATACAATGATTAATTTTGAAGTATATGGAGAGCTTTATCAATCTTCTTCTTCAAGATAAAAACAATTCTCAACAATGTATATAAATGTTCACAATGTATGTATGAAACTTGTAATGATAATGAAAGTGTATATGGCAAGTTTCACAAAATTATGAACACATGAAAGTTTAAGTGCAATTTGAATGAATGAGAAAATTGTTAATATGAAGAAGGTTTTTTGTTGTTTGAAAATGTTATATGTGTTCTTGTTTAAAAACTGAAAAAATCTGCATTTTATAAAGTCATAAGAACCTCTTCATTCATGCCAATTCATATGAAAAGTTGCAATGCATTCATGAAAAGATACCACTTGAAAAATGTTCAAAAAACAAAATAAAAGCTGCACTGGTTCGCTAGGAACCGGTTCCGACACTGACAGAACCCGGATCTTAGTGAACGTTATAAGTTGGAATTCAAAAATATCACACAGGAACCGGTTCCCCTATTGGTACAATCCGGTTCCTGGTACAAAAACCATGGACATGTTTTTTGAGAAATTCTGGAACCCGGTTCCCTGTTAGGGAGGAACCGGTTCCTAAAGGGTTATTTTCAAAAATACTTTTTGAAAGATATTTCAAGCAAAGTTTTCTTGATGTTAAAGTTATGGAATATGTATATGTTGATGAATGCATATTGTGAACATCTATATTCAAGATTTTAAGAATTATTTATACCATTTGACATTTGATGATTCTTCAATAATTCTTCAATAATCTTCAAGACTTTTATTTGATGTTGATAAGATTTTTGCACATCCTTTGAATGTTGATTTCCATGTTGTCTTCATCAAAACACATGCTTTAAATATGACTTGAGAAGCTTGCAATTACATTCTCCCCCTTTTTGATGATGACAACCAAGTCTTGAAAACGATTTCTTGAAATGTTTATGTTGTTTTGTATAGCAAACATGTTGAGCAAATGCAAGGCTCCCCCTAAATTGTATGCTCCCCCTAAGTCCATGATTCTTTGAATTTTGGAGTGAGTTTGATATTTTATGTGGGCCTGCAATTTCTTTGAAACAAAACAACACACATGCATATTCTTCTCCCCCTTTGTTAACATCAAAAAGGATGGAGAAAAAGAGTGAAATAGATACATATAAAAATTAAGACGTGCATTTTAAGAGAAACATTAGATATCACCTTCATCCAAAATACCAAGTTCTCTTCGGATTTTGAAGAAAGGTTCTCGAGCAAGCGGTTTAGTGAAGATATCTGCGAGTTGGTTATGAGTATCCACAAAAGTGACTTCGACATCTCCTTTAAGTACATGATCACGGAGAAAATGATGTCGAATATCTATATGTTTGGTTCTTGAATGCATGACCGGATTCTTTGTAATATTGATATCACTTGTATTGTCGCATCAAAGAGGAATGCATCCGAGATCAAGTCCGTAATCACAGAGTTGTTTCTTGAGCCAAAGAATTTGTGCACAACAACTACCTGCTGCTATGTATTCTGCTTCGGCCGTGCTAAGAGCAACACATGCTTGCTTTTTACAAGCCCATGATACTAATGCATTTCCAATAATGTGACAAGTACCACTTGTGCTTTTACGATCAGTTTTACAACCTGTATAATCCGCGTCAGAATAACCAATTAAAGTGAAAATACTACCTTTCGGATACCATAAGCCGACATTGGTTGATCCTTTTAGATACTTCATGATCCTTTTAACTGCCATGAGGTGTGATTCCTTTGGATTTGCTTGAAAGCGAGCGCAAAGACAAACACTAAACATGATGTCAGGACGGCTTACCGTCAAGTACAATAAAGAACCAATCATACCTCTGTACTTTGTAATATCAATTGGAGTACCGGATTCATCTTGATCAACATATGTACCGGAGCCCGTTGGAGTATTCATGGCTTTACAATTATCCATATCAAACTTTTTCAATAATTCTTTGCAATACTTAGATTGGTTGATGAAGATTCCATCTTTTAGTTGCTTGATTTGTAGTCCAAGAAAGTAGTTCATCTTTCCCATCATAGACATCTCGAATTCTCCTTGCATCATCAATGAGAATTCCTCACACATTTCTTTGTTATTCGATCCAAAAATGATATCATCAACATAGACTTGAACCAATAAAGTGTTACTTTGGATTTTCTTAATGAACAAGGTTTTATCAACCTTACCCTTTTCGAAACCTTTTTCACACAAAAAATTGCTAAGTCTATCATACCATGCTCTTAGTGCTTTCTTTAAGCCATAAAGAGCCTTTCTCAACTTAAAGACATGTGAAGGATGTTTGAAGTCTTCAAATCCCGGGGGTTGTTTGACATAGACCTCTTCATTGATGTATCCATTCAAGAATGCGCTTTTGACGTCCATTTGGAAAAGCTGAAAATTTAATGAACAAGCATAAGCAAGTAAAAGACGTATAGCTTCTAACCTTGCAACCGGAGCAAATGTTTCTTCAAAGTCGATTCCTTCCTCTTGATTGTAACCTTGGGCAACCAACCTTGCTTTGTTTCGAACAATTAGACCATTCTCATCAAGTTTGTTCTTAAACACCCATCGAGTACATATGATGTGTTTACCACTTGGTCTAGGAACAAGTTCCCAAACTTTATTTCTCTCGAATTGATTTAATTCTTCTTGCATAGCAATAATCCATTGATCATCTAATGTCACCAATAATTTTGTCAATAGGATGGTCTCTATGAGTTCTCCATTCTTTTGGTAGATCATTGGTGTTTGAATCTTGTTGTACAATGTTTTCTTGATTTTCCGGTGATTTCTTAATTTGATCAATTGAAAGATCTTCTGGGGGTAAATCTATAGGATCATCATCATCACAAACAACTACTTCCTCCTTGGAGGGGTTAGTTTCATCAAAAGATACATGCATAGATTCTTCAATAGTTAAAGTTCTTTTATTATAAATTCTATATGCTTTACTAGAAAGCGAATAACCAAGAAATATACCTTCGTCGGATTTCTCGTCAAACTTACCAAGATTATCTTTGTCATTATTAAGAACAAAGCACTTGCATCCAAAAATGTGAAAGTGAGCAATATTTGGCTTTCTTCCTTTGAAGAGTTCATATGGAGTCTTCTTTATTATAGGTCTAATGATAACTCGATTTCCAACATAACATGTCGTACTAACCGCATCTCCGAAGCTTTTTGTTCTTGATGGACCAAAGAGATCCATGTGTAACAATTGTAGTGGCCTTGTAGTAGACACCACATTCTTAGATTTGAAAGTTATTTTGGTCTGTTTTCCCTTTTGGCATGCATTACATAATTTGTCTTTGATGAACTTCATCTTTGGTAGACCAATAACTAAGTCATGCTTAACCAATTTGTTCAAGTGCTCCATGTGAATGTGAGCGATCCTCTTGTGCCATAACCAAGCGTCATTGTTGTTTACCATAAGACATTGTACCTTCAGAGACAAATCATCTAAAGTAATCATAAAAATATTGTTAGTTCTTATACCTTTGAGTTTTACCTCATTGGTTGCCTCATCCATAATGAGACATTCATCTTTGTTGAATTTGATCTTGAACCCTCTATCGCAAAGTTGACTTATGCTAAGAAGATTTTGCTTTAATCCTTCAACATAGAGAACATCCTCAATTTGAATGGATGGAGGTGTGCCAACTATTCCAACGCCAAGAATCTTTCCTTTGGTGTTGTCTCCATAGGTGACATACCCTTTGGCTTTATGTACTAGATATGAAAATTGGTGTACATCTCCTGTCATATGCTTTGAACATCCACTATCAAGATACCAAACATTTGATGTGGATTTCAAGCATACCTATTCTTCATCGTCGGAGTGATGTGAAGCCATTAATGCTAGATTTGCACATTCCTCGCTTTCCGAATCGGATGAAGAACTTATCTCATTATCTTCCCATGCAACATAAGCCTTTTTGTTCTTGAACTCCTTTTTGCCTTTGAATCCATTTTTCTTGGAGAGTTTTGGACAATCCGGCTTTATGTGACCTTGCTTTCCACATTCATAACATGTGACATCTTGTGTTGATGTGGAGGCTTCTTTATCTTTATGATTATAAAATTTCTTCCTCTTGACAAAGTTAGCATTATGAAGATTATTTTTATGACCAAAATATTTTCCTAACCTTTTTACAAGAAGCAAGAAGTTTTCATCTTCCTCTGATGCATCTTTATCTTGACTTTCCTTTGAATCAACTTTCAAGGCAATGCCTTTGGATTTCTTCTCTAAATTTTCATGTTTTTCAAGTCTACCGAGTTCCGTTTCATATTCTTGAAGTTTGCCAAATAATGTAGCGGAAGTCATTGCGGAGAGACTCTTCTTTTCTGAGATTGCCGTTACCTTTGGTTGCCATTCCCTAGTCAATGATCTAAGGATTTTCAAGTTGAGTTCATCATTTGTCAAGGTTTTACCAAGAGCATTTAAGTGATTTGTCAAATGCACAAATCTCTTTTGTAAGTCAAGAATGGATTCTCCGGGCTGCATTCGAAATAGTTCATATTCTTGACTCAGGGTATTTAGCCTTGATATTTTTACTTCAGTCGTTCCTTCGTGAGTTTGAACCAGGGTATCCCATATTTCTTTTGCTGTCTTGCAGTTTGAGACACGGAAAAAATTCGTCCATACTGAGTGCACCTTGAAGAAGGTTTATTGCCTTTTTGTCATAGAGAACTTTCTTTTTATCATCGTCGTCCCATGCAGTTTTGGGCTTTGCAGAACCAATGCCATTTATTACTGATATCGGGATAAATGGACCATTTTCAACAGCATCCCATACTTCCTCTCCTTGTGCTTCTAAATGCGCCTTCATGCGTATTTTCCAGAAGTCAAAATATTTACCACAGAATATAGGAGGCTTGTTGTTACTACCACCATCTCTGAAAACTGGTTGATGATTTGCGGAAGCCATTCTGGATCTTTAGGAACAAGTTACCTATAACTTGCTCTGATGCCAATTGTAAGTCTCAGAGTGCCTAAGAGGGGGGGGGGGGGGTGAATTAGGTCTTATAAAAATTTAATCGGTTTTATGAGAATGCTTGGTGGTAATTTTTGGTTAAGTGTTTGAAGGTTTTGATTATATCTTTATCTTTTCCTGATTATGGTGATGAAAGTGATAAATGCGGAAAAGTAAAGAACACAGTGATATATCCTGGTTCCCCTCACAATCCGAGAGTACTCCAGTCCCCTTTCCAACACGAAAGAGATTTCACTATAGTTAGAATGATTGTACAACCTATGCTTACTATCTAACCTATAGGGTGATCAAAGGTTCTTAACACCTTTAAGACCAAACAAACACTAATGTGAATGAAGAACAATCCTCTTCAAATCACAACACTTACTTCCAACAATCCTGGATAGTAAGGGAAAACCTTTAAGTAATACAATGATTAATTTTGAAGTATATGGAGAGCTTTATCAATCTTCAATTGATCTTCTTCTTCAAGATAAAAACAATTCTCAACAATGTATATAAATGTTCACAATGTATGTATGAAACTTGTAATGATAATGAAAGTGTACATGGCAAGTTTCACAAAATTATGAACACATGAAAGTTTAAGTGCAATTTGAATGAATGAGAAAATTGTTAATATGAAGAAGGTTTTTTGTTGTTTGAAAATGTTATATGTGTTCTTGTTTAAAAACTGAAAAAATCTGCATTTTATAAAGTCATAAGAACCTCTTCATTCATGCCAATTCATATGAAAAGTTGCAATGCATTCATGAAAAGATACCACTTGAAATATGTTCAAAAAACAAAATAAAAGCTGCACTGGTTCGCTAGGAATCGGTTCCGACACTGACAGAACCCGGATCTTAGTGAACGTTATAAGTTGGAATTCAAAAATATCACACAGGAACCGGTTCCCCTATTGGTACAATCTGGTTCCTGGTACAAAAACCATGGACATGTTTTTTGAGAAATTCTGGAACCCGGTTCCCTGTTAGGGAGGAACCGGTTCCTAAAGGGTTATTTTCAAAAATACTTTTTGAAAGATATTTCAAGCAAAGTTTTCTTGATGTTAAAGTTATGGAATATGTATATGTTGATGAATGCATATTGTGAACATCTATATTCAAGATTTTAAGAATTATTTATACCATTTGACATTTGATGATTCTTCAATAATTCTTCAATAATCTTCAAGACTTTTATTTGATGTTGATAAGCTTTTTGCACATCCTTTGAATGTTGATGTCCATGTTGTCTTCATCAAAACACATGCTTTAAATATGAGTTGAGAAGCTTGCAATTACATTCTCCCCCTTTTTGATGATGACAACCAAGTCTTGAAAACGATTTCTTGAAATGTTTATGTTGTTTTGTATAGCAAACATGTTGAGCAAATGCAAGGCTCCCCCTAAATTGTATGCTCCCCCTAAGTCCATGATTCTTTGAATTTTGGAGTGAGTTTGATATTTTATGTGGGCCTGCAATTTCTTTGAAACAAAACAACACACATGCATATTCTTCTCCCCCTTTGTTAACATAAAAAAGGATGGGGAAAAAGAGTGAAATAGATACATATAAAAATTAAGACGTGCATTTTAAGAGAAACATTAGATATCACCTTCATCCAAAATACCAAGTTCTCTTCGGATTTTGAAGAAAGGTTCTCGAGCAAGCGGTTTAGTGAAGATATCTGCGAGTTGGTTATGAGTATCCACAAAAGTGACTTCGACATCTCCTTTAAGTACATGATCACGGAGAAAATGATGTCGAATATCTATATGTTTGGTTCTTGAATGCATGACCGGATTCTTTGTAATATTGATATCACTTGTATTGTCGCATCGAAGAGGAATGCATCCGAGATCAAGTCCGTAATCACAGAGTTGTTGCTTGAGCCAAAGATTTTGTGCACAACAACTACCTGCTGCTATGTATTCTGCTTCGGCCGTGCTAAGAGCAACACATGCTTGCTTTTTACAAGCCCATGATACTAATGCATTTCCAATAATGTGACAAGTACCACTTGTGCTTTTACGATCAGTTTTACAACCTGTATAATCCGCGTCAGAATAACCAATTAAAGTGCAAATACTACCTTTCGGATACCATAAGCCGACATTGGTTGATCCTTTTAGATACTTCATGATCCTTTTAACTTCCATGAGGTGTGATTCCTTTGGATTTGCTTGAAAGCGAGCGCAAAGACAAACACTAAACATGATGTCAGGATGGCTTGCCGTCAAGTACAATAAAGAACCAATCATACCTCTGTACTTTGTAATATCAATTGGAGTACCGGATTCATCTTGATCAACATATGTACCGGAGCCCATTGGAGTATTCATGGCTTTACAATTGTCCATATCAAACTTTTTCAATAATTCTTTGCAATACTTAGATTGGTTGATGAAGATTCCATCTTTTAGTTGCTTGATTTGTAGTCCAAGAAAGTAGTTCATCTTTCCCATCATAGACATCTCGAATTCTCCTTGCATCATCAATGAGAATTCCTCACACATTTCTTTGTTAGTCGATCCAAAAATGATATCATCAACATAGACTTGAACCAATAAAGTGTTACTTTGGATTTTCTTAATGAACAAGGTTTTATCAACCTTACCCTTTTCGAAACCTTTTTCACACAAAAAATTGCTAAGTCTATCATACCATGCTCTTGGTGCTTGCTTTAAGCCATAAAGAGCCTTTCTCAACTTAAAGACATGTGAAGGATGTTTGAAGTCTTCAAATCCCGGGGGTTGTTTGACATAGACTTCTTCATTGATGTATCCATTCAAGAATGCGCTTTTGACGTCCATTTGGAAAAGCTGAAAATTTAATGAACAAGCATAAGCAAGTAAAAGACGTATAGCTTCTAACCTTGCAACCGGAGCAAATGTTTCTTCGAAGTCGATTCCTTCCTCTTGATTGTAACCTTGGGAAACCAACCTTGCTTTGTTTCGAACAATTAGACCATTCTCATCAAGTTTGTTCTTAAACACCCATCGAGTACCTATGATGTGTTTACCACTTGGTCTAGGAACAAGTTCCCAAACTTGATTTCTCTCGAATTGATTTAATTCTTCTTGCATAGCAATAATCCATTGATCATCTCCTAAGGCTTCATCAACTTTAGTAGGTTCAATTTGAGAAACAAACGCCATGTTTAAGCAAGCATCTTTTAGATTCAATCTTGTTGATACTCCTTGGCTAATGTCACCAATAATTTTGTCAATAGGATGGTCTCTATGAGTTCTCCATTCTTTTGGTAGATCATTGGTGTTTGAATCTTGTTGTACAATGTTTTCTTGATTTTCCGGTGATTTCTTAATTTGATCAATTGAAAGATCTTCTGGGGGTAAATCTATAGGATCATCATCATCACAAACAACTACTTCCTCCTTGGAGGGGTTAGTTTCATCAAAAGATACATGCATAGATTCTTCAATAGTTAAAGTTCTTTTATTATAAATTCTATATGCTTTACTAGAAAGCGAATAACCAAGAAATATACCTTCGTCGGATTTCTCGTCAAACTTACCAAGATTATCTTTGTCATTATTAAGAACAAAGCACTTGCATCCAAAAATGTGAAAGTGAGCAATATTTGGCTTTCTTCCTTTGAAGAGTTCATATGGAGTCTTCTTTATTATAGGTCTAATGATAACTCGATTTCCAACATAACATGCCGTACTAACCGCATCTCCGAAGCTTTTTGTTCTTGATGGACCAAAGAGATCCATGTGTAACAATTGTAGTGGCCTTGTAGTAGACACCACATTCTTAGATTTGAAAGTTGTTTTGGTCTGTTTTCCCTTTTGGCATGCATTACATAATTTGTCTTTGATGAACTTCATCTTTGGTAGACCAATAACTAAGTCATGCTTAACCAATTTGTTCAAGTGCTCCATGTGAATGTGAGCGATCCTCTTGTGCCATAACCAAGCGTCATTATTGTTTACCATAAGACATTGTACCTTCAGAGACAAATCATCTAAAGTAATCATAAAAATATTGTTAGTTCTTATACCTTTGAGTTTTACCTCATTGGTTGCCTCATCCATAATGAGACATTCATCTTTGTTGAATTTGATCTTGAACCCTCTATCGCAAAGTTGACTTATGCTAAGAAGATTGTGCTTTAATCCTTCAACATAGAGAACATCCTCAATTTGAATGGATGGAGGTGTTCCAACTATTCCAACGCCAAGAATCTTTCCTTTGGTGTTGTCTCCATAGGTGACATACCCTTTGGCTTTATGTACTAGATATGAAAATTGGTGTACATCTCCTGTCATATGCTTTGAACATCCACTATCAAGATACCAAACATTTTATGTGGATTTCAAGCATACCTATTCTTCATCGTCGGAGTGATGTGAAGCCATTAATGCTAGATTTGCACATTCCTCGCTTTCCGAATCGGATGAAGAACTTATCTCATTATCTTCCCATGAAACATAAGCCTTTTTGTTCTTGAACTCCTTTTTGCCTTTGAATCCATTTTTCTTGGAGAGTTTTGGACAATCCGGCTTTATGTGACCTTGCTTTCCACATTCATAACATGTGACATCTTGTGTTGATGTGGAGGCTTCTTTATCTTTATGATTATAAAATTTCTTCCTCTTGACAAAGTTAGCATTATGAAGATTATTTTTATGACCAAAATATTTTCCTAACCTTTTTACAAGAAGCAAGAAGTTTTCATCTTCCTCCGATGCATCTTTATCTTGACTTTCCTTTGAATCAACTTTCAAGGCAATGCCTTTGGATTTCTTCTCTAAATTTTCATGTTTTTCAAGTCTACCGAGTTCCGTTTCATATTCTTGAAGTTTGCCAAATAATGTAGCGGAAGTCATTGCGGAGAGACTCTTCTTTTCCGAGATTGACGTTACCTTTGGTTGCCATTCCCTAGTCAATGATCTAAGGATTTTCAAGTTGAGTTCATCATTTGTCAAGGTTTTACCAAGAGCATTTAAGTGATTTGTCAAATGCACAAATCTCTTTTGTAAGTCAAGAATGGATTCTCCGGGCTGCATTCGAAATAGTTCATATTCTTGACTCAGGGTATTTAGCCTTGATCTTTTTACTTCAGCCGTTCCTTCATGAGTTTGAACCAGGGTATCCCATATTTCTTTTGCTGTCTTGCAGTTTGAGACACGGAAAAAATTCGTCCATACTGAGTGCATCTTGAAGAAGGTTTATTGCCTTTTTGTCATAGAGAACTTTCTTTTTATCATCGTCGTCCCATGCAGTTTTGGGCTTTGCAGAACCAATGCCATTTATTACTGATATCGGGATAAATGGACCATTTTCAACAGCATCCCATACTTCCTCTCCTTGTGCTTCTAAATGCGCCTTCATGCGTATTTTCCAGAAGTCAAAATATTCACCACAGAATAGAGGAGGCTTGTTGTTACTACCACCATCTCTGAAAACTGGTTGATGATTTGCGAAAGCCATTCTGGATCTTTAGGAACAAGTTACCTATAAATTGCTCTGATGCCAATTGTAAGTCTCAGAGTGCCTAAGAGGGGGGGGGGGGTGAATTAGGTCTTATAAAAATTTATTCGGTTTTATGAGAATGCTTGGTGGTAATTTTTGGTTAAGTGTTTGAAGGTTTTGATTATATCTTTATCTTTTCCTGATTATGGTGATGAAAGCGATAAATGCGGAAAAGTAAAGAACACGGTGATATATCCTGGTTCCCCTCACAATCCGAGAGTACTCCAGTCCCCTTTCCAACACGAAAGAGATTTCACTATAGTTAGAATGATTGTACAGCATATGCTTACTATCTAACCTATAGGGTGATCAAAGGTTCTTAACACCTTTAAGACCAAACAAACACTAATGTGAATGAAGAACAATCCTCTTCAAATCACAACACTTACTTCCAACAATCCTGGATAGTAAGGGAAAACCTTTAAGTAATACAATGATTAATTTTGAAGTATATGGAGAGCTTTATCAATCTTCAATTGATCTTCTTCTTCAAGATAAAAACAATTCTCAACAATGTATATAAATTTTCACAATGTATGTATGAAACTTGTAATGATAATGAAAGTGTATATGGCAAGTTTCACAAAATTATGAACACATGAAAGTTTAAGTGCAATTTGAATGAATGAGAAAATTGTTAATATGAAGAAGGTTTTTTGTTGTTTGAAAATGTTATATGTGTTCTTGTTTAAAAACTGAAAAAATATGCATTTTATAAAGTCATAAGAACCTCTTCATTCATGCCAATTCATATGAAAAGTTGCAATGCATTCATGAAAAGATACCACTTGAAAAATGTTCAAAAAACAAAATAAAAGCTGCACTGGTTCGCTAGGAACCGGTTCCGACACTGACAGAACCCGGATCTTAGTGAACGTTATAAGTTGGAATTCAAAAATATCACACAGGAACCGGTTCCCCTATTGGTACAATCCGGTTCCTGGTACAAAAACCATGGACATATTTTTTGAGAAATTCTGGAACCCGGTTCCCTGTTAGGGAGGAACCGGTTCCTAAAGGGTTATTTTCAAAAATACTTTTTGAAAGATATTTCAAGCAAAGTTTTCTTGATGTTAAAGTTATGGAATATGTATATGTTGATGAATGCATATTGTGAACATCTATATTCAAGATTTTAAGAATTATTTATACCATTTGACATTTGATGATTCTTCAATAATTCTTCAATAATCTTCAAGACTTTTATTTGATGTTGATAAGCTTTTTGCACATCCTTTGAATGTTGATGTCCATGTTGTCTTCATCAAAACACATGCTTTAAATATGACTTGAGAAGCTTGCAATTACATTCTCCCCCTTTTTGATGATGACAACCAAGTCTTGAAAATGATTTCTTGAAATGTTTATGTTGTTTTGTATAGCAAACATGTTGAGCAAATTCAAGGCTCCCCCTAAATTGTATGCTCCCCCTAAGTCCATGATTCTTTGAATTTTGGAGTGAGTTTGATATTTTATGTGGGCCTGCAGTTTCTTTGAAACAAAACAACACACATGCATATTCTTCTCCCCCTTTGTTAACATCAAAAAGGATGGGGAAAAAGAGTGAAATAGATACATATAAAAATTAAGATGTACATTTTAAGAGAAACATTAGATATCACCTTCATCCAAAATACCAAGTTCTCTTCGGATTTTGAAGAAAGGTTCTCGAGCAAGCGGTTTAGTGAAGATATCTGCGAGTTGGTTATGAGTATCCACAAAAGTGACTTCGACATCTCCTTTAAGTACATGATCACGGAGAAAATGATGTCGAATATCTATATGTATGGTTCTTGAATGCATGACCGGATTCTTTGTAATATTGATATCACTTGTATTGTCGCATCGAAGAGGAATGCATCCGAGATCAAGTCCGTAATCACGGAGTTGTTGCTTGAGCCAAAGAATTTGTGCACAACAACTACCTGCTGCTATGTATTATGCTTCGGCCGTGCTAAGAGCAACACATGCTTTCTTTTTACAAGCCCATGATACTAATGCATTTCCAATAATGTGACAAGTACCACTTGTGATTTTACGATCAGTTTTACAACCTGTATAATCTGCGTCAGAATAACCAATTAAAGTGAAAATACTACCTTTCAGATACCATAAGCCGACATTGGTTGATCCTTTTAGATACTTCATGATCCTTTTAACTGCCATGAGGTGTGATTCCTTTGGATTTGCTTGAAAGCGAGCGCAAAGACAAACACTAAACATGATGTCAGGACGGCTTGCCGTCAAGTACAATAAAGAACCAATCATACCTCTGTACTTTGTAATATCAATTGGAGTACCGGATTCATCTTGATCAACATATGTACCGGAGCCCATTGGAGTATTCATGGCTTTACAATTGTCCATATCAAACTTTTTCAATAATTCTTTGCAATACTTAGATTGGTTGATGAAGATTCCATCTTTTAGTTGCTTGATTTATAGTCCAAGAAAGTAGTTCATCTTTCCCATCATAGACATCTCGAATTCTCCTTGCATCATCAATGAGAATTCCTCACACATTTCTTTGTTAGTCGATCCAAAAATGATATCATCAACATAGACTTGAACCAATAAAGTGTTACTTTGGATTTTCTTAATGAACAAGGTTTTATCAACCTTACCCTTTTCGAAACCTTTTTCACACAAAAAATTGCTAAGTCTATCATACCATGCTCTTGGTGCTTGCTTTAAGCCATAAAGAGCCTTTCTCAACTTAAATACATGTGAAGGATGTTTGAAGTCTTCAAATCCCGGGGGTTGTTTGACATAGACTTCTTCATTGATGTATCCATTCAAGAATGCGCTTTTGACGTCCATTTGGAAAAGCTGAAAATTTAATGAACAAGCATAAGCAAGTAAAAGACGTATAGCTTCTAACCTTGCAACCGGAGCAAATGTTTCTTCAAAGTCGATTCCTTCCTCTTGATTGTAACCTTAGGCAACCAACCTTGCTTTGTTTCGAACAATTAGACCATTCTCATCAAGTTTGTTCTTAAACACCCATCGAGTACCTATGATGTGTTTACCACTTGGTCTAGGAACAAGTTCCCAAACTTGATTTCTCTCTAATTGATTTAATTCTTCTTGCATAGAAATAATCCATTGATCATCTCCTAAGGTTTCATCAACTTTGGTAGGTTCAATTTGAGAAACAAACGCCATGTTTAAGCAAGCATCTTTTAGATTCAATCTTGTTGATACTCCTTGGCTAATGTCACCAATAATTTTGTCAATAGGATGGTCTCTATGAGTTCTCCATTCTTTTGGTAGATCATTGGTGTTTGAATCTTGTTGTACAATGTTTTCTTGATTTTCCGGTGATTTCTTAATTTGATCAATTGAAAGATCTTCTGGGGGTAAATCTATAGGATCATCATCATCACAAACAACTACTTCCTCCTTGGAGGGGTTAGTTTCATCAAAAGATACATGCATAGATTCTTCAATAGTTAAAGTTCTTTTATTATAAATTCTATATGCTTTACTAGAAAGCGAATAACCAAGAAATATACCTTCGTCGGATTTCTCGTCAAACTTACCAAGATTATCTTTGTCATTATTAAGAACAAAGCACTTGCATCCAAAAATGTGAAAGTGAGCAATATTTGGCTTTCTTCCTTTGAAGAGTTCATATGGAGTCTTCTTTATTATAGGTCTAATGATAACTCGATTTCCAACATAACATGCCGTACTAACCGCATCTCCGAAGCTTTTTGTTCTTGATGGACCAAAGAGATCCATGTGTAACAATTGTAGTGGCCTTGTAGTAGACACCACATTCTTAGATTTGAAAGTTGTTTTGGTCTGTTTTCCCTTTTGGCATGCATTACATAATTTGTCTTTGATGAACTTCATCTTTGGTAGACCAATAACTAAGTCATGCTTAACCAATTTGTTCAAGTGCTCCATGTGAATGTGAGCGATCCTCTTGTGCCATAACCAAGCGTCATTGTTGTTTACCATAAGACATTGTACCTTCAGAGACAAATCATCTAAAGTAATCATAAAAATATTGTTAGTTCTTATACCTTTTAGTTTTACCTCATTGGTTGCCTCATCCATAATGAGACATTCATCTTTGTTGAATTTGATATTGAACCCTCTATCGTAAAGTTGACTTATGCTAAGAAGATTGTGCTTTAATCCTTCAACATAGAGAACATCCTCAATTTGAATGGATGGAGGTGTGCCAACTATTCCAACGCCAAGAATCTTTCCTATGGTGTTGTCTCCATAGGTGACATACCCTTTGACTTTATGTACTAGATATGAAAATTGGTGTACATCTCCTGTCATATGCTTTGAACATCCACTATCAAGATACCAAACATTTGATGTGGATTTCAAGCATACCTATTCTTCATCGTCGGAGTGATGTGAAGCCATTAATGCTAGATTTGCACATTCCTCGCTTTCCGAATCGGATGAAGAACTTATCTCATTATCTTCCCATGCAACATAAGCCTTTTTGTTCTTGAACTCCTTTTTGCCTTTGAATCCATTTTTCTTGGAGAGTTTTGGACAATCCGGCTTTATGTGACCTTGCTTTCCACATTCATAACATGTGACATCTTGTGTTGATGTGGAGGCTTCTTTATCTTTATGATTATAAAATTTCTTCCTCTTGACAAAGTTAGCATTATGAAGATTATTTTTCTGACCAAAATATTTTCCTAACCTTTTTACAAGAAGCAAGAAGTTTTCATCTTCCTCCGATGCATCTTTATCTTGACTTTCCTTTGAATCAACTTTCAAGGCAATGCCTTTGGATTTCTTCTCTAAATTTTCATGTTTTTCAAGTCTACCGAGTTCCGTTTCATATTCTTGAAGTTTGCCAAATAATGTAGCGGAAGTCATTGCGGAGAGACTCTTCTTTTCCGAGATTGCCGTTACCTTTGGTTGCCATTCCCTAGTCAATGATCTAAGGATTTTCAAGTTGAGTTCATCATTTGTCAAGGTTTTACCAAGAGCATTTAAGTGATTTGTCAAATGCACAAATCTCTTTTGTAAGTCAAGAATGGATTCTCCGGGCTGCATTCGAAATAGTTCATATTCTTGACTCAGGGTATTTAGCCTTGATCTTTTTACTTCAGTCGTTCCTTCATGAGTTTGAACCAGGGTATCCCATATTTCTTTTGCTGTCTTGCAGTTTGAGACACAGAAAAAATTCGTCCATACTGAGTGCACCTTGAAGAAGGTTTATTGCCTTTTTGTCATAGAGAACTTTCTTTTTATCATCGTCGTCCCATGCAGTTTTGGGCTTTGCAGAACCAATGCCATTTATTACTGATATCGGGATAAATGGACCATTTTCAACAGCATCCCATACTTCCTCTCCTTGTGCTTCTAAATGCGCCTTCATGCGTATTTTCTAGAAGTCAAAATATTCACCACAGAATAGAGGAGGCTTGTTGTTACTACCACCATCTCTGAAAACTGGTTGATGATTTGCGGAAGCCATTCTGGATCTTTAGGAACAAGTTACCTATAACTTGCTCTGATGCCAATTGTAAGTCTCAGAGTGCCTAAGAGGGGGGGGGGGGGGGGGGGTGAATTAGGTCTTATAAAAATTTATTCGGTTTTATGAGAATGCTTGGTGGTAATTTTTGGTTAAGTGTTTGAAGGTTTTGATTATATCTTTATCTTTTCCTGATTATGGTTATGAAAGCGATAAATGCGGAAAAGTAAAGAACACGGTGATATATCCTGGTTCCCCTCACAATCCGAGAGTACTCCAGTCCCCTTTCCAACACGAAAGAGATTTCACTATAGTTAGAATGATTGTACAACCTATGCTTACTATCTAACCTATAGGGTGATCAAAGGTTCTTAACACCTTTAAGACCAAACAAACACTAATGTGAATGAAGAACAATCCTCTTCAAATCACAACACTTACTTCCAACAATCCTGGATAGTAAGGGAAAACCTTTAAGTAATACAATGATTAATTTTGAAGTATATGGAGAGCTTTATCAATCTTCAATTGATCTTCTTCTTCAAGATAAAAACAATTTTCAACAATGTATATAAATGTTCACAATGTATGTATGAAACTTGTAATGATAATGAAAGTGTATATGACAAGTTTCACAAAATTATGAACACATGAAAGTTTAAGTGCAATTTGAATGAATGAGAAAATTGTTAATATGAAGAAGGATTTTTGTTGTTTGAAAATGTTATATGTGTTCTTGTTTAAAAACTGAAAAAATCTGCATTTTATAAAGTCATAAGAACCTCTTCATTCATGCCAATTCATATGAAAAGTTGCAATGCATTCATGAAAAGATACCACTTGAAAAATGTTCAAAAAATAAAATAAAAGCTACACTGGTTCGCTAGGAACCGGTTCCGACACTGACAGAACCCGGATCTTAGTGAACGTTATAAGTTGGAATTCAAAAATATCACACAAGAATCGGTTCCCCTATTGGTACAATCTGGTTCCTGGTACAAAAACCATGGACATGTTTTTTGAGAAATTCTGGAACCCGGTTCCCTGTTAGGGAGGAACCAGTTCCTAAAGGGTTATTTTCAAAAATACTTTTTGAAAGATATTTCAAGCAAAGTTTTCTTGATGTTAAAGTTATGGAATATGTATATGTTGATGAATGCATATTGTGAACATCTATATTCAAGATTTTTAGAATTATTTATACATTTTGACATTTGATGATTCTTCAATAATTCTTCAATAATCTTCAAGACTTTTATTTGATGTTGATAAGATTTTTGCACATCCTTTGAATGTTGATGTCCATGTTGTCTTCATCAAAACACATGCTTTAAATATGACTTGAGAAGCTTGCAATTACATTCTCCCCCTTTTTGATGATGACAACCAAGTCTTGAAAACGATTTCTTGAAATGTTTATGTTGTTTTGTATAGCAAACATGTTGAGCAAATTCAAGGCTCCCCCTAAATTGTATGCTCCCCCTAAGTCCATGATTCTTTGAATTTTGGAGTGAGTTTGATATTTTATGTGGGCCTGCAATTTCTTTGAAACAAAACAACACACATGCATATTCTTCTCCCCCTTTGTTAACATCAAAAAGGATGGGGAAAAAGAGTGAAATAGATACATATAAAAATTAAGACGTACATTTTAAGAGAAACATTAGATATCACCTTCATCCAAAATACCAAGTTCTCTTCGGATTTTGAAGAAAGGTTCTCGAGCAAGCGGTTTAGTGAAGATATCTGCGAGTTGGTTATGAGTATCCAAAAAAGTGACTTCGACATCTCCTTTAAGTACATGATCACGGAGAAAATGATGTCGAATATCTATATGTTTGGTTCTTGAATGAATGACCGGATTCTTTGTAATATTGATATCACTTGTATTGTTGCATCGAAGAGGAATGCATCCGAGATCAAGTCTGTAATCACGGAGTTGTTGCTTGAGCCAAAGAATTTGTGCACAACAACTACCTGCTGCTATGTATTCTGCTTCGGCCGTGCTAAGAGCAACACATGCTTGCTT
This sequence comes from Vicia faba, assembly GCA_948472305.1. NCBI lineage: Eukaryota > Viridiplantae > Streptophyta > Magnoliopsida > Fabales > Fabaceae > Vicia > Vicia faba. The sequence goes on along the minus strand of OX451737.1, from coordinate 1,445,245,741 downwards.
TTTACAAGCCCATGATACTAATGCATTTCCAATAATGTGACAAGTACCACTTGTGCTTTTACGATCAGTTTTACAACCTGTATAATCCGCGTCAGAATAACCAATTAAAGTGCAAATACTACCTTTCGGATACCATAAGCCGACATTGGTTGATCCTTTTAGATACTTCATGATCCTTTTAACTGTCATGAGGTGTGATTCCTTTGGATTTGCTTGAAAGCGAGCGCAAAGACAAACACTAAACATGATGTCAGGACGGCTTCCCGTCAAGTACAATAAAGAACCAATCATACCTCTGTACTTTGTAATATCAATTGGAGTACCGGATTCATCTTGATCAACATATGTACCGGAGCCCATTGGAGTATTCATGGCTTTACAATTGTCCATATCAAACTTTTTCAATAATTCTTTGCAATACTTAGATTGGTTGATGAAGATTCCATCTTTTAGTTGCTTGATTTGTAGTCCAAGAAAGTAGTTCATCTTTCCCATCATAGACATCTCGAATTCTCCTTGCATCATCAATGAGAATTCCTCACACATTTCTTTGTTAGTCGATCCAAAAATGATATCATCAACATAGACTTGAACCAATAAAGTGTTACTTTGGATTTTCTTAATGAACAAGGTTTTTTCAACCTTACCCTTTTCGAAACCTTTTTCACACAAAAAATTGCTAAGTCTATCATACCATGCTCTTGGTGCTTGCTTTAAGCCATAAAGAGCCTTTCTCAACTTAAAGACATGTGAAGGATGTTTGAAGTCTTCAAATCCCGGGGGTTGTTTGACATAGACTTCTTCATTGGTGTATCCATTCAAGAATGCGCTTTTGACGTCCATTTGGAAAAGCTGAAAATTTAATGAACAAGCATAAGCAAGTAAAAGACGTATAGCTTCTAACCTTGCAACCAGAGCAAATGTTTCTTCGAAGTCGATTCCTTCCTCTTGATTGTAACCTTGGGCAACCAACCTTGCTTTGTTTCGAACAATTAGACCATTCTCATCAAGTTTGTTCTTAAACACCCATCGAGTACCTATGATGTGTTTACCACTTGGTCTAGGAACAAGTTCCCAAACTTGATTTCTCTCGAATTGATTTAATTCTTCTTGCATAGCAATAATCCATTGATCATCTCCTAAGGCTTCATCAACTTTAGTAGGTTCAATTTGAGAAACAAACGCCATGTTTAAGCAAGCATCTTTTAGATTCAATCTTGTTGATACTCCTTGGCTAATGTCACCAATAATTTTGTCAATAGGATGGTCTCTATGAGTTCTCCATTCTTTTGGTAGATCATTGGTGTTTGAATCTTGTTGTACAATGTTTTCTTGATTTTCCGGTGATTTCTTAATTTGATCAATTGAAAGATCTTCTGGGGGTAAATCTATAGGATCATCATCATCACAAACAACTACTTCCTCCTTGGAGGGGTTAGTTTCATCAAAAGATACATGCATAGATTCTTCAATAGTTAAAGTTCTTTTATTATAAATTCTATATGCTTTACTAGAAAGCGAATAACCAAGAAATATACCTTCGTCGGATTTCTCGTCAAACTTACCAAGATTATCTTTGTCATTATTAAGAACAAAGCACTTGCATCCAAAAATGTGAAAGTGAGCAATATTTGGCTTTCTTCCTTTGAAGAGTTCATATGGAGTCTTCTTTATTATAGGTCTAATGATAACTCGATTTCCAACATAACATGCCGTACTAACCGCATCTCCGAAGCTTTTTGTTCTTGATGGACCAAAGAGATCCATGTGTAACAATTGTAGTGGCCTTGTAGTAGACACCACATTCTTAGATTTGAAAGTTGTTTTGGTCTGTTTTCCCTTTTGGCATGCATTACATAATTTGTCTTTGATGAACTTCATCTTTGGTAGACCAATAACTAAGTCATGCTTAACCAATTTGTTCAAGTGCTCCATGTGAATGTGAGCGATCCTCTTGTGCCATAACCAAGCGTCATTGTTGTTTACCATAAGACATTGTACCTTCAGAGACAAATCATCTAAAGTAATCATAAAAATATTGTTAGTTCTTATACCTTTGAGTTTTACCTTATTGGTTGCCTCATCCATAATGAGACATTCATCTTTGTTGAATTTGATCTTGAACCCTCTATCGCAAAGTTGACTTATGCTAAGAAGATTGTGCTTTAATCCTTCAACATAGAGAACATCCTCAATTTGAATGGATGGAGGTGTGCCAACTATTCCAACGCCAAGAATCTTTCCTTTGGTGTTGTCTCCATAGGTGACATACCCTTTGGCTTTATGTACTAGATATGAAAATTGGTGTACATCTCCTGTCATATGCTTTGAACATCCACTATCAAGATACCAAACATTTGATGTGGATTTCAAGCATACCTATTCTTCATCGTCAGAGTGATGTGAAGCCATTAATGCTAGATTTGCACATTCCTCGCTTTCCGAATCAGATGAAGAACTTATCTCATTATCTTCCCATGCAACATAAGCCTTTTTGTTCTTGAACTCCTTTTTGCCTTTGAATCCATTTTTCTTGGAGAGTTTTGGACAATCCGGCTTTATGTGACCTTGCTTTCCACATTCATAACATGTGACATCTTGTGTTGATGTGGAGGCTTCTTTATCTTTATGATTATAAAATTTCTTCCTCTTGACAAAGTTAGCATTATGAAGATTATTTTTATGACCAAAATATTTTCCTAACCTTTTTACAAGAAGCAAGAAGTTTTCATCTTCCTCCGATGCATCTTTATCTTGACTTTCCTTTGAATCAACTTTCAAGGCAATGCCTTTGGATTTCTTCTCTAAATTTTCATGTTTTTCAAGTCTACCGAGTTCCGTTTCATATTCTTGAAGTTTGCCAAATAATGTAGCGGAAGTCATTGCGGAGAGACTCTTCTTTTCTGAGATTGCCGTTACCTTTGGTTGCCATTCCCTAGTCAATGATCTAAGGATTTTCAAGTTGAGTTCATCATTTGTCAAGGTTTTACCAAGAGCATTTAAGTGATTTTTCAAATGCACAAATCTCTTTTGTAAGTCAAGAATGGATTCTCCGGGCTGCATTCGAAATAGTTCATATTCTTGACTCAGGGTATTTAGCCTTGATCTTTTTACATCAGCCGTTCCTTCATGAGTTTGAACCAGGGTATCCCATATTTCTTTTGCTGTCTTGCAGTTTGAGACACGGAAAAAATTCGTCCATACTGAGTGCACCTTGAAGAAGGTTTATTGCCTTTTTGTCATAGAGAACTTTCTTTTTATCATCGTCGTCCCATGCAGTTTTGGGCTTTGCAGAACCAATGCCATTTATTACTGATATCGGGATAAATGGACCATTTTCAACAGCATCCCATACTTCCTCTCCTTGTGCTTCTAAATGCGCCTTCATGCGTATTTTCCAGAAGTCAAAATATTCACCACAGAATAGAGGAGGCTTGTTGTTACTACCACCATCTCTGAAAACTGGTTGATGATTTGCGGAAGCCATTCTGGATCTTTAGGAACAAGTTACCTATAACTTGCTCTGATGCCAATTGTAAGTCTCAGAGTGCCTAAGAGGGGGGGGGGGATGAATTAGGTCTTATAAAAATTTATTCGGTTTTATGAGAATGCTTGGTGGTAATTTTTGGTTAAGTGTTTGAAGGTTTTGATTATATCTTTATCTTTTCCTGATTATGGTGATGAAAGCGATAAATGCGGAAAAGTAAAGCATACGGTGATATATCCTGGTTCCCCTCACAATCCGAGAGTACTCCAGTCCCCTTTCCAACACGAAAGAGATTTCACTATAGTTAGAATGATTGTACAACCTATGCTTACTATCTAACCTATAGGGTGATCAAAGGTTCTTAACACCTTTAAGACCAAACAAACACTAATGTGAATGAAGAACAATCCTCTTCAAATCACAACACTTACTTCCAACAATCCTGGATAGTAAGGGAAAACCTTTAAGTAATACAATGATTAATTTTGAAGTATATGGAGAGCTTTATCAATCTTCAATTGATCTTCTTCTTCAAGATAAAAACAATTCTCAACAATGTATATAAATGTTCACAATGTATGTATGAAACTTGTAATGATAATGAAAGTGTATATGGCAAGTTTCACAAAATTATGAACACATGAAAGTTTAAGTGCAATTTAAATGAATGAGAAAATTGTTAATATGAAGAAGGTTTTTTATTGTTTGAAAATGTTATATGTGTTCTTGTTTAAAAACTGAAAAAATCTGCATTTTATAAAGTCATAAGAACCTCTTCATTCATGCCAATTCATATGAAAAGTTGCAATGCATTCATGAAAAGATACCACTTGAAAAATGTTCAAAAAACAAAATAAAAGTTGCACTGGTTCGCTAGGAACCGGTTCCGACACTGACAAAACCCGGATCTTAGTGAACGTTATAAGTTAGAATTCAAAAATATCACACAGGAACCGGTTCCCCTATTGGTACAACCCGGTTCCTGGTACAAAAACCATGAACATGTTTTTTGAGAAATTCTGGAACCCGGTTCCCTGTTAGGGAGGAACCGGTTCCTAAAGGGTTATTTTCAAAAATACTTTTTGAAAGATATTTCAAGCAAAGTTTTCTTGATGTTAAAGTTATGGAATATGTATATGTTGATGAATGCATATTGTGAACATCTATATTCAAGATTTTAAGAATTATTTATACCATTTGACATTTGATGATTCTTCAATAATTCTTCAATAATCTTCAAGACTTTTATTTGATGTTGATAAGCTTTTTGCACATCCTTTGAATGTTGATGTCCATGTTGTCTTCATCAAAACACATGCTTTAAATATGACTTGAGAAGCTTGCAGTTACAATTACCGGGTTCTGGGAGACCACTGATTAATCTGTTTTTTTTAATCAGTATTTTTTTATGTAATACTTATGGGTGTAATCATTTTTTGTAAATAAAAAATCAATTTTATTGATCCTATATCGAATACGCAACGCACCGGATTAAAAAAAAAGCGAAAATTGCTCTAGAAATGCACTAAGGCGCCATCTCACTTGGCTTAGGGAAAACCCTAAGCACCTAGGCGCCAAGTGAGATGGCGCCTCCCCTTAAATAATAGGTGTAGGCGCCAAGTGAGATGACTCCTCCTTTGGAGAGTCATCTGAAACATGATTATTTGCGTAATTTTTTCCGAAATATGGTTATTTGCGAAATATTTTTTTTAATACCTAATTATTGCAAAAAAAAAAATTTATTTTTCATATGACAAATTATTATAATTATTTTGTCACACATATTACAATATTAACTCTACATTCATATTTCAATGAGCAGTACAAATAGGAGTTCCATCTGTTTCGTGAATTGTACAACCAGATGATGCAAGGCAACAATTGCATGGTGGATCGAGGTGTTCATCTCCTGAAGAAGGACAAGTCATGTATGCAGCTGAATCGTAGCAAAATTCCGGGCAAGCATCAACAATATTTAGATTTCCTCCCGAAAGAATTGCACCTCAAACATAAACAAGAAAAATGTATTTTATAATTTGAGTAAACTAATTAATCTATTCTAGTGGAAACAAAAAGAAACTAATGCATTTTGTTGAAAGTAGATTGATGAGTTTAGAGATTTACTGAAAACGAAGATAAGAAGGATAGTATCAACCGTTAAAACCATGTTTCTGATTTGCATTACTAGTCAAACCTCTCTCATATTTATAGTATACAAAAAGAACTTTCTTCATCCTAAAGTATATTTCAAATAAATAAAAAAAGTTTATTGCAATTGTTACTTTATAATATCAACACAATAATCTTGTTTGATCTATTATACCTTTTATTATTAATTATTGTCTCTTTTCATTATTTTAATTTATTTTTTCATGTTTTATTGAGAATAATATTGTAAAGTAATATATATATATATATATATATATATATATATATATATATATATATATATATATATATATATATATATATATATATATATATATATATATATATATATATATATATATATATATATATATATATATATATATATATATATATATATATATATATATATATATATATATATAATTTTTTATATAAAATTAATTGTTTTTATATGCGATTATTATTGTGACAAATGTTCTGAGATCATAAAATAAAAGCATACGTGCTTCAAAGAAAAGGAATTATTTTGGTCGACTTATTATCAAATAGTCATTGTTCATTTATTTTAAAAGTATGATTTGTCACATGGATCCTTATCCAATTGATTGGTTGGGGGATCCTTTTTAATTATTTATTTATTTTTTGGTTGAAAGGATCCTTTTTTAACTCTAAAAGTATATTAAATAGTTTATTTGGAGAGAAATAAATACAAAAAGTAGTTACTCGATCTCACCGTAAAGCAGACTCCACTATCATTAATTATTTTTAATTTTTTAAAATTATTTTTATCTCTCTATCGATATTTTAAAAATGAAATTGAATCGATTGATTTTAATCGGTTGGATTGGGAATTGATCTGGATTGAGCCTACACTTGCCCTTCGAACGAGAAGTCCAAAAATAGTCCAAGTTAGAGACCGTTGGACAACTCTTCATCCGACCGTTGGAGGACGTGGCCCACGATCCCACGACATCCATCTTAAACTGTCCTCCGGAAATCATGGGTCCAACCCTATTCTCGCAGAGCAGTTGACCAGGGGGAAGGTTACTTGCTGGGCTCCATACACACATAAGCCCTGATAGTTCTTGTTATTGGGCCTCAACGTGACCCAAGAGTGGGAACCTTTGCCCAGCACTGTGGGCTATAAATACCCTCTCTCGAGAGAGGGTCAGGTATTCAATTCATCTCTCTAAACTCATACTTGTTTGCTCATTCCGCAACTTACTTTGCCATCAGAGTGTCTTGCAGGTACCCCCATCTCATTCAACTTCTGCCCGAGCCAGCCGTGACGGTCCATTTCTGATCTGGTAAGGTCAGTGGTGCCGTCTGTGGGAAACTTGCTTCCCCGTCTTCTATTCACTTGAGACCAAAGCTAAATAATCCCCGACTGTCATGGCTGACCAGACTCCAGACAACATGAACGTTTGTATCATCGACGTCAATAACAACACCGCCGGCCTCGATAATGCCGGTACCGTCGGCCACAACACAGCCCCCAACGTCAATATGCTCGGGCCTTCTGACTACAGAGACGAAGCAACTGCTTCGTCATCATCTCTGTCTCGTCGACTTGAAGATGATCGGCCAACTCCCTAGAACTACCAACACGTCCAGTTCCACGAGGTCTCTGTCCCCGCCAAGGCAGATGCTACGACCAGGGAACTGTTCGCGGCAATCAATCAAACCAACTACCTAATCTTCGCCCAGGGAGAAAGACTGAGGGAACTCGAAGACGATCGAAGGCCCCCAAAAAGAAACAGGAGACCTCAATCTCCTCCTCCTCGACAAGCAGAGGAACATCCCCAATGTCCCCCGTGAAGACATAGTCGGGACATCTCTCGAAGCCTGTCTCCCCGACCAATTGGGCGACGACCCCCTTGGAGAGGGATCAACTCGTTGATGCGGGGAGGCGCGACCACAACCCCTCGCGTCAAGACCCCCTGGAGACAAGAACGAGGGAAACCACCAACGATCATACTGCCTAAGAACCGCTCTGCGCGACCAGGGCCACCGTGACCGCCATTACATCAGATCTCCGTCTCGCTCGCCCGAATAGAGTGACGAGGACGACCCACGCGGTCCCTTGTCACAAGCTATCATGGAGGCACCCATTCCCCCGGGCAAGGAGAATCCTCCCCACCTGAAGGAATACGACGGTATCGCTGACCCGGTCGACCATATAGACGTGTATAAAGCCATGCTGCACTATCACAACGTCGGGGGACCGATCAAATTCCAATTGTTCCCCACGACTTTGAGGAAAGCTGCGATGGACTGGTACAAAGGTCTCTCCCCGGGGTCAATTACCTCTTGGCGAAATCTGAAGAACCAATTCATCAGTTCATTCACTGCTTCGCGACGACACCCGAAGACCGAAGAAGCCCTCGAGGCCATCCTCCAGAGACACGATGAGACCCTGAGGGAATTCATTAACTGGTTGAACCGGGAGGCCATCCAGGTCCCCTGTAAGGACCACATGAAAAGATACATGCTCGAGAGGGGACTCCTCCCGGGCATTGAATTCAGAAAGGTTGTAGGCATCGAACCACCCCGGACATTCGATGCCCTCCTCGAGAAGGCCAGAGCTTATATGGACTACAAGGAGAGAGAAGCGGCCAACTGAGCCCGGGATCCCAAGAATCGCGAATCTACCAGTAATCTGCGACAAGACACCGCCCTCCTCGACAAACTGGCGAGAAGAGAAGGAACGACAAACCTCGAGACGCCCGGGAACAAAGGGGCCCCCCAGGGAGGTTCACTGAGTACACTCCACTAATGACTTCCCACGAGTGCATCTTAGCGGAGCGTGCAAATACATACTTCAATGACGGCGGCGTCAAGCGTCCTCGCCCCGCTCCTGCTAAACCCGGGGTAGATTGAAGCAATTACTTCCAGTATCACCGGAGCCACGGGCACTTGACCGAAGATTGTGTCCATCTCAAGGATGCCGTCGAGACCCTCATAAAAGGGGGGAGACTCGCGCAATATCAGCTAGGCGACGCCCCTCATCGAGACTCCTGTGAGACAAGGGAAGTAGAAGAGGATGCCCGATCATCTGACGAGTGAGTCCCTATCCAAACCGCATTCTCCGTCACGAGATCGGAGGACTTCTACATCCCCGAACATGTACAAGAGCCTCTGTCTATGCACAGCAGGTGGGAAAACTTCCCATTCGCCATGGTCATCAATGGTGGAGGGTTTAATGATTTGACCATAAATTCAGCAAAGAGGAAGCTGGACGAACTGGTCGACACGGCTCCTCCGCAAACGGTGACCTTTGAGAAGGTGAAAGGCAGATAAGAGCCGATCAACTTTTACCTCGAGGAGCTTCCCGAAGGGGACCCCAATTCAGCCATCCCTCTTCTGATAAGGGCGAGAATGGCCAACTTCAACGTCCATCGCATCTTGGTCGACGAGGGAAGTTCCGTCGACGTGATGTACAACCAGTTGTTCAGAACCCTGCAGCTCGATGACTCTCACCTTTCACCATACATGGGATCAGACCTGCAGGGCTTTAATGGCTAGACCTCCAAGTCGTGGGGGTACGTGGAGCTTATGGTCACCTTCAGCAAAGATACCTCTACCAAGCAGGTCAAGATGCGCTTCCTCGTCACCGACTGCCCATCCCTCTACAATTGTATCCTCGGGAGACCGACACTGGCAGAGCTGGCCGCGGTGCCCTCCACCGTCCACCTAAAGATGAGTTCTACACCAAGAGGGCATGAGTCGCCACCATTCAAGGGGACCAAGCAGCAGCCCGAAGATGCTTCAACATGGTGGCCAAGGGACACAACACAGTCGACACCAGGACACGGCCCGCCAAGAAAGCTGCAATTGCGCGACCAGAGCCTCAGCAGTCAGAGCCATAACCCGTTAGAGTAGAGGAACAGAGGGCCCCTCCAAAGGTTGACTCTATCTCGCTGGACACTTGCTTCGACCAAGACGAGCTCTCCAATGGAGAGTAGGTGCACCTCCGACCAATTCCAGATGGGGACTTTGAGCTCATCCCTCACGGTGAAGACCCAAGCAGAGGGATGAAGATTGGCACTGGACTCCCCGACTTAGCAAGAAAGTAGATTAAGGTCTGCTTGAGGGAGAACACGGATCTGTTCGCACAAAGTGCTGGGGAGATGCCCGGTTTCGACCTTGAGGTCGCTTGTCATCAACTCGCCATCAATCCAGCCGTTAGGGCAGTAGTACAACATAGGCGTAGGCAGTCTCCCGAGAAAGTGGAGGCTGCTGAAAAAGCTGTAAAAGATCTCCTAGAGGCAAATTTTATTTCTGAAGCCCGTTATTTAACCTGGCTGTCAAATGTTGTACTTGTTAAGAAAAATAATGGAAAATGGCGAATGTGTGTTGACTATACCAATCTTAACCGGGCATGCCCCAAAGATGAATTTCCCTTACCTAATATTGACATGTTGGTCGATAATTCGGTCAACTATAAAATTTTATTGTTTATGGACGCCTATTCGGGCTACAACCAAATCCCAATGGCAATAAGAGACAAACACTCCACCGCTTTCATAACCAGCTCAGGCAACTATTACTACAACGTAATGCCATTCAGTCTGAAAAACGTAGGAGCAATGTATCAGCGGATAATGAACAAAGTCTTCCGCAACCAAATTGGAGATATGCTCGAGGTATACATGGACGACATGATCGTCAATTCCCGAGTAGACACCGACCATTCCGCTCATCTCAGGGAAGTCTTTGCCCAAGAAAGGCAATGTAGAATAAGGTTTAACCCCGAGAAGTGCACGTTCGGGGTCAAGGAGGGCAAGTTCCTTGGATTCTACTTAACAGAACAAGGAATTGAAGCCAACCCCGACAAGTTCCGAGCTTTCTATGACCTCCCTACACCCACGTCAAAAAAATCCATACAAGTCTTGAATGGCATGCTCTCTTCACTCTCCCGTTTCGTTGCAAAATCCGCTCAACATGCCATGCCTTTCTTCAAACTTCTTCGCAAGGAGGCGACTTTCGAGTGGACCGAAGAATGCAAACAGAACCTTCTCCATCTCAAACTGAGCCTCTCACAGCCGCCGATGCTATCACGACCAGTCGACGAGGAGACCTTATTTCTATACATGGCCGTTTCCGTTGAAGCCGTTAGTGCCCTCATTCGCGAGACTCATGACGGACAAAAACCTGTTTATTTCACGAGAAAAGCACTCCAGGGGCCCAAGGTTAGGTACCAACAGATCGAGAAGGTGGCTTTGGCCCTCGTCAATGCAACGAGAAGGCTCAAACACTATTTCCTCGCGCACACGATCGTCGTACGAATGGACCAGCCTGTGAAACAACTCTTAGGTAGACCAAACATGGCGATCCGAATGATGAAATGGTCCTTGGAACTTTCAAAATTCGATGTCCAGTTTGAGAGCAGGAAGGCCCTGAAGGCCCAGGCTCTGGCCGATTTCGTCACGGATATGACCGCTCATAATCCCCCCGTTGGGAAGAAGCACAAATGGACCATCTTTGTCGACGGAGCCTCCAACTCGAACGGAAGCGGAGCGGTAATCCTCCTCGAGAACGAGGAAGGCGTAGTGATCGAACATTCGCTCACCCTCTCCTTTCCAACCTCAAACAATCAGGTAGAATACGAGGCGTTGCTTGCAGGTCTAAGACTAGCTGAGGATTTAGGCGCCCACGAATTACAAATTTTCACTGACTCCCAACTTGTCGCGTCTCAAGTTCAAGGGGGATACCAGGCTAAGAACAACAGCCTCATTGAATATTTAAACTTGGTCAGGGAACATATGAAAATGTTCGACCGGACAGAAATTTCGCATGTACCACGCAGACAAAACACACGTACCGACATACTTTCGAAGCTCGCAAGCACGAAGAAGAAAGGAAGAAACAATTCCGTCATACAAGAATATCTATCTCGCCCGAGCATTGAAAAATCCATGAATTTACCCGAAGTAAATGCCATCGGGGACAACTCGTGCTGGTTGACCCTGATATTCAATTTCCTAACGAAGGGAGAACTTCCCCTGTTCCAAAGGGAAGCGGCCGCGACCAAACGACGAGCATGCTCCTATGTGGTGCTCGAGCATAAACTGTATCATCGGGGATTTTCCATCCCACTCTTGAAGTGCGTCGAAGAGTCCGTGGTCCCCAAGATACTATGAGAAATTCACGAAGGGATTAATGCCCAACACATGGGTGGAAAGTCCCTATCACGAAAAGCATTGTGAGCGGGGTACTAATGGCCGACAATGCAACAAGACGCCAAAGAGCACGTCAAGAAATGTGACAAGTGCCAAAGGCACGCCGACATGCACCTCACCTCACCGCACGAGCTGAACACATTATCGTCCCCATGGCCATTTGCCTGATGGGGGATGGACATCCTAGAAACATTCATACAAGGGACATACCAAAACAAATTCCTCGTCGTGGCCGTAGATTATTTTACAAAGTGGATAGAGACCGAAGCCCTTGTGAAAATCACCTTGCACAACATTCTCTGTTTTTACAAACGAAACGTGCTCGCTTGATTTGGAATCCCTCAGGCGCTCGTCACGGACAACGACACCCAGTTCACCGACCAAGGCTTTCAAAGCTTCGTTGCCAAACTCGGCACCAAACAACATTTTACCTCAGTCGAACACCCCCAGACTAACAGGCAAGCCGAGGCTGCAAACAAGGTTATCTTGAGAGGATTCAAATGCAGGTTAGGTGAAGCCAAGAGGGGATGGGTCAAAGAATTACATAGCGTCTTATGGGCTTATTGAACAACACCCCACTCGACTACCAGCGAGACGCCATTCCGACTGACTTACGGCACCGAAGCAGTCATCCCAGTAGAAATCATGGAGCCATCTAGGCGAATTGAAATGCCCCTCGACGAGGAGATGAACGACGAGGCCCTGAGAGAAGAGCTCGACTTTGTTGAAGAAATCTGATCAGGAGCAGCCCTGCGTGAGGCCACTCTAAAATAACAGGTAGCCCTACACCACGACAGCAAAGTCATAAAACGCGAATTTCAGGTCGACAACCTAGTCTTACGAAGAAACCAGAAGGATTCCCGCGAAGGAAATTTGGCCGCAAACTGGGAGGGATCTTATCGCGTCCAGGGAGCTATGGGCACCAGAGCATATTACCTCGAGAAATTAAATGGAGAACCACTACCTCGACCCTGAAATGCTGCGAAGCTAAAACAATATTATAGCTAAAGTCCCTCACCTACTGAGGACTTTTACCGTCGAATATTCACCTTCAGTTGACGAAGGGAAAAGCTCGACCACGTAGGCGAGTCGAGGTACGAACCCGACCTAACAACCAACAAAGGCATAATGTTGTTCACTTTGACGAATAACATAAGTTCCCGACAGGGACACCTCGATCGAGCTCCGCTGTCGAAGTACCCCAACATGGCATAACACTCAGTTTGCAATGGGGAGTTCACGCCACAAGCGTAGGATCTCGATCGTGATCATACGCCCGTCCCACATATCCCTACTATGCGCCCTTGACACATTTCAAAGTGTGTCGAATCGACATTAGGGCCGAACAGGTATCTCCGCACGAACACGAACTTCATGAAAAATTCATAACGACCATAATAATGGTCGGGCACATACATCAAATATTGTTATTCATCAAATAACTATTGTAAACAAAGCATTCATCAAATAGATAATTATAAACAAAGAAATTATAATATGCCAACCACAAGGGCCGACGTTGTACAAAATTATAGTTTAGGCACGACAACCACAAAACTAAAAGAATGATAGCGGGCACGCATGCCCTAAAATAGCAGCAGACACACAGGCCCTGAACAATAAATACAATCAAACTTCATCCTCCCCATCACTGCTATCAGGGGGATAAAGGATCTTCCCGTCAACGACCTGGTTAAATGGGCCCGCCCCCTCGACCACTAACTCGAACCCGGAGTTCAAGATCTTCAACTGCTCGACGGCAGTATTGAAGCCATAACCAAGGGTATCGACCACGTCTTGTTCGAGCACACGGATGCGAGCAATCAAATCCGCCCTGGTCGCCATGTTCTTCTCCTTATCAGTTTCATCCTCGGCTGGCGCAATGATCCCCTCTAACTCTAAATTACGAGCGACCAGACACTCGTTCTCTTTAGTGGCCGCCTCCAGCTGGGGTCTTAGCTCATTCAAATCCTTGAGAAGCTGAACTTGGGCCTCGAACTTTGACTCGTGGTTGAGGATATCACACTTCAACTTCTCTTTTTTGGCCTTCAGCTTGTGAATTTTGGCATAGGCCGTGTCGAGAGAGGCTTGAGCACTCGAGGACTCATCTTTGAGCAAAAGAGCCGTCTCGAGCACCCTCATCACAGCGGCCACGTCCTCATCTAAGTGCTTTCGACGAACCTCCTTGTCTTCAGTCAAGATTTCCTCTCTCTCCTCCTCGTGCATGCCAAAGGAGTCCTCCTCGCTGAAGAGGTCACGGTTTAGATAGCAAGGAGGCAATACAAAGACCCCCGCGGGCGTTTTGTCACCCTCGGGCGTTGCGCCCGTAGTGTTATCTGCACACTTCCTCTTAGCTACGAGCTCGTTGACGGGAATCTGGGCCGGTTCAGTAGAGGAAGTAGGATTTTTTGATGAGGAAGGGGAACCACTGGCCCGACCGGAAGATTTGGCCTGTTCTTGAAGCTAAGTGACTCTATTTCGTGGCCTAGAAGTGGATGCATTCTTGGGCCTCAACTTCAATTGACTCTCAGAATGGGATGCCATTCGACCTGCAATCAAAAAGAATCGTTAGTCAAGTTGGAAAAATTAAAAATAGCGCGAGCACGTCCCTGCATAAAGAGGAGCAAATTAACTAGGCTATGCCCCTTACCCAAAATCCTAATGGCTTCCCCATTTGAGGAGCACTCGAGCAAGGCCTTCATGTTGATCAACCTATTGACTAAGAGATATTCCCCCTCGTCATCGAACAACAGGTTATTGTTCACATCCATGCACTTCGCGGGGGAGAAACTCTTAACATAAGCCGATAGCTTCTCGTACGAAAGCTGGTCTTGGGCGTCCTAGTCCTCGAGTTTCACTGCATAGTATTCGGGCCTTTGTTCATAATGCTTCCACTTCCATTCGAGCGGGAATCTGGCCATAAGTCGGGTAAATGGACACCCGTCCTCGACCTCTTCCACACGGGTATAAAGAGAATCTATAGCTGCGTCCGTCAGGGGCTTCACGACAAAGTACCTCTCTTTAAAATTTCAGACGGACTCCAGGTAAGGTCGGAAGAGTTTCCCGAACTACTTGAAGGATACCCACGCCTGCCCCCCTCTGACAGATTGTCTTTGGAGGTGAAAGATGCGGAAAAAAGGGGCAGCGTGGCGCCTATCCTCAGGTACTGGAAGACGAGCTCAAATGCCTGCATAAATGCCAATGCGTACGGATGGAGTTGGGAAGGCGCCAACTGAAGCCACTGGAAAACCCCTACCTAGAAATCATTGAAGGGCAGGCGCATCCCCGCCTCGTTGAAAGCAAATTCATACATGGGGAACCGTTGTCCCGGATACGTAGAGCATATCCACCGGTCTTGATGGGGGATTTGGATAATCCAATTGGCGGGGGCCCCTTTTGCGTGTTCCTCTGGGAAATTGAACGCATCCGTCGCGTCTTGGGAAAGCACGATCATTTATCCCGGGGCTCAGGAGCGACCCAAGCCAAAGGGTCCTCGTCAGTATGGGTATCGTCTTCGTGATGGGCGGTCAGGATATCGTCCCCGACTGAGCACGCCATTATACCTGAAAAGCAGGGAAAATTAGTGAATTCGACATGATCAAATCCATCCTTCCACCACAGATCAATTGAAAGGGCGACAAACTCGACCCAAGCCGTCGACGCGCTAAAGTGGACCATTACATTACGAGGACATGTTGCCAGGGGATCATTCATCGAGAAAAATCCCGAGATACTCCCTATATCCGAGGAAACCATCCCCTGTTACAGACGTGTTCGGGGAGGCCCCGATATTATAGCTAATAAACGTTCATAGTGTCCGGCACATTCATGAGTGCTCGATACAGAATCCATGAACTCAAATGAACATTCATGAGTATTCATCAGAAACTCATAAATGTCCATCCAATCAAGGCATAGTTTTGACATTTAATCCAGAAACACTCAAGTAACATGGTGTTAAGAGGTTATAACTTACAGGGATGAAGAACTTGAAGAGAGAATCTGAGAAGTTAAGAAGATTGCTTCGCACAATGAGCAAGGAAATCTGAGAAGTTGAGAGAATCGTTTCACATCGCGAGAAAGAAAAGGTTGAGAGGAAACTTGAGAAGATGACAAATGAGACCCAGGGCCCCCCTTTTATAGGCGACCCACGCCCCAAGGGGTCCCTCATGAAAGGTCATCATTTCATTGGCCCTTTTTGCTTTTTCCTTGAAGGGGTGGCACCCCAAAGCTTTATCGACGTGGCTCAACTGTCAACCACGAGTCCCTTCTGGATTGGCGAGCATACGCCCGAATCTTACGCGTCGCCCCTAGACACGCACGAGGAAAGATACCCACGTGAGGAAATGCTTGACATTAGAGTGTACATAGGGGAATAACCCATTCGACCACCTCGGGGACGAGGTAATGCTCGAAAGTCCAACAACTCCCTAAAGAAGGACATGGCAAAGAGAATCTCGCAGAGGCTCCCCGTCACTAATACATCCTCCCGAGCAAGCGGTTGACCCCTTCGGTCTCGCTGCCCGCTCATCCAGGATACCCCTAGACGTACTCGAGCTTGTCCCCCATGCGGGCAACAACTCGCTCCTTTCGGGGGACTTTGGCCGTCTACCTCGATCAAGTCTCCGGTATCGAGAGTTGAACTCAAGTCACCGCCCTTTTTCTCAAAGACAATAACTTGGGGGGCTCTTGATCTGGATTGGGCCTACACTTGCCCTTCGAACGGGAAGCCCAAAGACAACCCAAGTTAGGGACCGTTGGGCAACTCCCCATTCGACCGTTGGAAGACGTGGCCAACGATCCCACGATAGCCATCTTAAACTGCCCTCAGGAAATCACGGGTCCAACCCTATTCTCGCGGAGCAGTTGACCATGGGGGATCCCACTTGCTGGGCTCCATACACATGTAAACCCTGGCAGTTCCTGTTATTGGGCCTCAACGTGGCCCAAGAGTGGGAACCTTGGCCCAACGCTGAGGGCTATAAATACCCTCTCTCTCGAGAGGGTCAGGTATTCAATTTATCTCTCTAAACTCATACTTGCTTGCTCATTCCGCAACTTACTTTGCCATCAGAGTGTCTTGCAGGTACCCTCCATTTCATTCAACTTCTGTCCGAGTCAACTGCGACGGTCCATTTCTGATCCGGTAAGATCAGGAATTAAAAATGGATCCGGTTAGTTCAACTTTTTAAAATTGTTAGTGGATCAAAATTGAAATAAAACTAGAAAAATCAGATTGATTCATCCAAAACCAATCAAATCAAATAATGGGAGTCAATTTTATAAAATTACCTAGTTCAAAAAATATATCGGATTGGTCATTTTTAAAATATTTTTTAAAAAGGTTTAATATGTCAATATCAAAATTTAAAATATTATATAATTTATTTTTATATTCTACTTATTTAATTTAAATTCTTAATTATTTGAATTTTATATTAGTTATTATTTTCTGTTATTTTAATTTTGGTTTGAATGCGTTTAATTTGATCAAATTACTCTTAAAATAAAAGTGAAATGAAGTGTATAACTATGTTGTGTTAATATATATACTATCGATATTGTTATATTAAAGTTGTAATGAATTTTTTAAATATTTATTTATTAAATCGTAAATATATAATTATGTGTCACATATTTATGAAATTTAATTTTATATTATTAATTTATTTAAAACTGTCCGACCATAAATTTAATCAATTAAATCAATTGAACCTTAAATCGAAAGTTTCACCGATTCCATCTCCGTTCCAATTTTTAAAACATTACTTTTTCTTAAAAAGGAATTTCAAATTTATTCTAAGAAATGAAAAATATCATAACTAGTCGGCCTGTTTTTTTATTATAAAAGAAGCAAAATACAATTAGATGGGCCTTATGTCTTTGATGATTTGGGCTTCAATGCAATATGTTGGGTCTTCAATCCGAAAATCTCTACCCGTACATTATATTTTATTTAACAAAATGTCCTTATATAAAATTTTATTAAAAGTTTAAAAATGTGAATAAATTTGACTATCAAGACTCTGTTGTAAAGTTTTTCGATATATAAAATAAAAGTTAAAAAATATATAAAAAAAAAATACTTTTGGAATTCTTTTTGCCAAGTCTTTCGGTATACAATAAAAATTGATGTAAAAAATGACTTTTAGAACTCTTTTGCAAAGCCTTTTAGTACACAAAATAAAGTTAACGTCAAAAACTGACTACCTGAACACTTTTGCAAAATCTTTCAGTACACAAAATAAAATTTAAAAAATAACTTCCGAAACATTTTTGAAAAGTCTTTTGGTACACAAAATAAAGTTAATATTAAAAATGACTTCCGAAACACTTTTGTAAAATTTTCAGATATACAAAATAAAAGTTAATGTAAAAAATTGATTTCCAGAATACTTTTTTTTTTGTTATACTTCCAGAACACTTTTGAAAAATCTTCTAATACATTAAATAAATTTAACGTTAAAAATGACTTCCGAAATACTTTTGTAAAGTTTTCTGGTATACAAAATAAAAATAAATGTAAAAAATTGACTTCTAGAACACTTTTGCAAAGTCTTCCGATACACAAAATATAGTTAACATTAAAAATGACTTCCGGAAACTTTTACAAAGTCTTCCTATATATAAAATAAATGTTAAGAAAATATTTAAAAGTAAAATGATAACTTAGTTAAAAACATAAAAGAGCAAAATTGGTATTTTTTATAAAATGTAGGGGTATGGGGGAAAATTTTACCCCATACCCCCACATTTGTCCCTCTATCCTTATATTAAAATTTTTTAACCAAAATATCCTCATATAAGAAGTTTATTTCTCTCATTTTTTTTCACATTTTCATCATTTTCACCTTTCCATCATTTATGTTTCGAAATTACGATGTAGAAAAAAATTGTCATACCAAAATACTTTTTAGAAGTGTTCCGATTGAATATAATTCGTATTTCAAAAAAAATTGTCATACCAGAATTCTTTTTAGACATTGGATATCTTTTAAAATGTATTCAAGTTTAAAAACTTTCTAAATGAGTCTTAGCAACAATTTAAAATGTACCAGATTCTTTTAGCAACATTTGAGTGATATTTCAACTTTGGGAGCGGTTTAAAAGTGTTGTCTATTTACTTTAGGCAGCGGTTTAAAACTGTTGCCAAAATTCATTTTGGAAAATTTTCTATCCGGAAGACTTTTTTAAAGATGTCTGGTATTAATAATATCTCCAACCGGATCACTTTCAAAGTGTTCAGGTATGATAGTTTTTTTTTAGAATTTTTGAAACACGAATGATATACAACCGGAATATTTTCAAAAAGTGTTCCGGTATGATATTTTTTACCGAAAAACTTTAAAAAGTACACCGGTATAACTTTTTCTTTGCCGGAACACTTTCGAAAAATGTTCTGGTATGACAATTTCTTTATCGGAACACTTTCAAAACGTGTTCTAGTATGTCATTTTCTTTACTATAACACTTTCAAAATGTGTTTTGATATGAGTTTTTTTTTTAAATTTTTCAAAACACGAATAGAAAATGAGACACATAAAAAGTTAAAAATAAATTATTTATATGAGGATATTTTTGTCAAATTATTTATAATGTAGGGGTAGAAGAATAAATGCGGGGGTATAGGGTAAAATTTTTGATATGGGAATAAAAGTAGGGGTATGAGGTAAAATATCCCTTTGATCCATACACGGTTGAGGTATTTTTTTTTTTGCGTTTTTTTGCTAAAATGAGCACTTCTTTGTTTGTTTCTCAATCTACGAATCTTCTTTGTTGCATTATTGTAGACCATCCCCGTCGTGGTTATTTGTTGGAAATCATCATTTGTGATTTTTGCAAACTCTTTATTGCTAGTCTCAAAAGCTAATTTTGTGAAGAAAATGCCGTTCGCCATTTCAATGGAAAACATCGTTTGGTATTTCTATGAAAAAATGTTATTCTAGTTTGAGTGATGAGGGTTTTCGCGGTTTCATTCGTCAAGGGTAAGTTTGGAAGCTTATTTTTTACTTTCTCGAGATTTTTTTGTGAGTTATTGTTGATATCATTATCCTTTGTGTTTATAAGGTTTTGGTCCGGGTTAGTGTTCGTCTGAGCGTTGTTGGCTTGTTTATATAATGATGCAAAAGATGCATGTCTACATCTCCTTTTGGTGAGTTGAAATCCCTATATTTGCCTATTTTTAATTCTCTTCAGAGCTTCTTTAGATCCTTTTCACCAAATTGTTATGGGAGTTATTCTTGATCTCATTATCCTTTACGTTTGAGGTTTTGATTCGGGCTGGTGTTCCTGTCAGTGTTGTTGGCATGATTCATATGATGATGCAAAAGATTCATGTATTCATCTCCTTCTGATGAGTTCAAAACCCTAGCTTTGTCTCTTTTTTATTCTCTTCAGAGCTTTATTTTGACCATATTCTCGAAATTATTGTAAGAGTTATTGTGTAATACCCGTATCACATGTGATACTCTTTTATTGTCAGTTGGGACAGACTGAGTTCCTAAGCGCTCTATTAGTTGTCAGTTGATATCAGTTGGAACAAATATAGTAATTAGTGAACCCAAAACAGATCAAGAATGGCTCCAGGTTCACTTATAAAACTCCTTCATTAAAAAACTCCTTCTTTCCACTCAAAACTTCTAACGAACAACAATGGCTTCAGGTTCACTTACAAAATGCCAACCACATGTCCCATCTGTGAGAACAAAGTTGGTTCTACATGTGGCCTTATTTTTTGATGATAACCTTACATGTTATCTTTAAGAACAATTGTATACTCTAACAGGTTTCTGTCTAGTGTGTGGCTTTTGTCATATAAGTTCTGCCTCTGGTAAGAAGGTGTGTGTGGTACCCCAAAATTTGGCCTCTCATTTCTCAAGGATTTTCTCACAAGATCTTCCATGACATCAAGTTTGCAGCACTGACATATCAATTTAGGTTTGGAATTGGCACAAGGTCAAAATGGTCAATTGCATATTGAAAAGTCAAACTTTCACTTTTGGATCAAAATCAAGTTTCAAGAATCATATTTCATCAAGGCATGTTAGAATATGAAGTTTGTTTCATTAAGAAAATCAAAGGTCAAAGTTACTTTGGAAAAGTCAAAATTCTAAAGACTTAGAAATATTTCTAAGTGTTAAGAAATATGACAAGTTCAGAACTCCTGGCCAGATTTTCACCATGATGCAAGTTGATTCTAGAAGAACTTCTAATACAAGAGCTGTAGATCTCAATGAGATTTAAAACATTGCAGAACATAACTTCTTCTAGAAGTACTGGGATTTCAAGTTATACATCCTTGAAGACACGTCGATGAAACTGAAGCACTCAGTAAATTCTGGACATTTCCAAGACAGAATTTGGTTAGAACTTCTGGGCCAGTTTTCACGTAGGTTCAGCCAGAGTTTGCAAGAGTAACTCAAATAAAGTCTACAAAGCGTGTTACAAGCTTTCTGAAAAGTCTAAGAACTCCTTTAAAACATGCTAGAGCAAGGGGATTCAAAGATCAGAAGTTGGATATTTGTTCTAAGTCGCGCTGATGCTGAACTTCTGACCCAGAATTAAACTATGATACATAATCTCATATTGCAGATTTTCTGTTTGATAAATCTCATCATCATTTAATTCTCACACCCACTTTTGAGTCTTTATCCAAAGGATTTTCCCACGTGTGGTATAGAAGTACCTTTGTCGTCCTTGAAAAGCAAACTTTTGTACAAGTGTATGTTGGGCCCATGTTTTGCTTTTTCCTCTGAGGGTACTTTTCATTAATTCATGCTTACAAATCCAGCTAAGGCACGACTAAAAGCTGCTAACCTCCCTACTTTGTGCCTTGAACCATACTTGTTTAACTTTCTTCAAGAACAAGTCAGCGCCCTAGCATGATGGATCTACTCTTGGCTTCTCAAAGTTTCAAAATCCTTGCCTATAAATTGAACTTCACTTGAAACTGTAAAGGGGGAGAGAGTTTGAAAATTAGCCTTGAAACCTTACTGAAATTTCAAAGAATTGGAAACTAAAAACATAAACACAAAAACCTGCTAAGCTTCTGTTTCTCTTTTACGCCCAAACTCTAATTTTATTGCACACCTCTTGGCCAAATCACCAATTCAATTTCTAATATACATTAAGAAACAATCCCAACTTCTGTTTACAGACTGCAATTCAATCTCCACCAACTTCCATTTCAAAAATCAGAACTTTGCTACTTGGCTGCTCCATAACATTACAGTCATTCATAACTCAAGTGGAGGTTTGTTTCAGCTTTCTGGGAACATGAGAAAAGCTGACCAGAAAATCACAGCAGTCAGAACCAGGCTCTAATTCAGAACATTTTCCAACTGCAAGGTAAGCTTCTGCTGACTCTCATTATATTACTTAGGCATTGATATGCTTGCATGTTCAAAAATACAATGTAGACATCCTGACTCTGATTCCGTACATATTCACAGATTTCATGTATTTTTACCTAAGTAGACAGGATTTCAGTTCAGAAATTATTGAGAAAATTAGGATTTAGAATTAGGATCATAAAAATACATGCTTACTTCTGATTTACAGTCCTGATATTTTTATGTTTCTGATGAAAAAACCTGTCATAACTGGTATGTTTGCATTTTCTATTTTTGTTGAGAAATGACTAAGCTAGTGGGGAGAAGGAGATGAAGTTCATCATCAGAACTTACTTTGTAATATATGTTTATATTTTTGCTTCTAATACCGGATATATAACCACCCCAGTGGTAGAGAGCGCGTGCATAAGACATCAGTGTTAAGGGTCCTGAGTTCTAACCCCAGAAACAACCCTTTATGTTTATTTCCTAACTTTTTACCCCATTAATTGGACCAGAGATTCTAGATCAATCTTCCTTATTTGTTTGTCAAAATACTGACCCCGGACCAGAACTTCTAGATATTCTCATCCAACATCATTGACACTTCACTTGCCCACTATCAGAATTTCTAGGTCTCCATTTGCATTAGGACTTCTAGTCTCTCTCAAACAACCAGAACTTATGACCTGCCAATGACATTAGAACTTCTAGATTCCCAGCTGCACTAGAGCTTCTAGACTTCCTCAGCAATCAGAACTTCTAGACTTTCTATTGTTCCCAGCAACCTCAGAACTTCAGTGTACACAGACCCAGAACTTTTGACCTTCCCCATTTCTGCTAACATGTTATTTCTAATTTTTGCAGCGCACCAGAGTCAGAGCTTCTACTCTCCCCTCTTTCAACAATGCGCTGATTCTGATTCTTTTCCCTTTCATTATTTTCATCATCACTTCTATTTTCATTAATTAAAAACCCCAAAAAATATTTTATATTCATGCACTTTATTTTATTTTCTTTTAAAACAAAAAGACTAAAAATATTTTCCCAAGCCAATTTATTTCTTTCTCTTAACCAAAGCAAAAGAAATCCATTTTACATTTCTTGTACATTATTTCAATATGGTTGTAATAGATAATTAGGATTTTGATTTCTTGCAATCCCCATTTGTAAAATTGTACACCCCATCCCCCTAATGATTATAATAGCGTAAAATATTTACTTTCTGTAATTTATCGCTTTCATATAAATAATAGTAATTAGGATTTGTATGGGAAGATACAAATCAACAAGTAGATAATCCTAATCAAAGACTAAATGCATGCAAATCAAACACACTATTCACAGATGCACCCCTAAGGTTAATTCCACTTGTTGCCTTATAAAAATGGTCATGTTATGCATGTGAGACGTCTTAGCAAAAACAATAAAAAATACAAGATCATAGTCCCTCGATGACGCTTCAAATGTTTCCTTACAAATGATCTTAGTCCCTCCAAGGGAAATGCTAAGATATCTCGCAACATTGCTATCATGACTATACGATGACCCACGCCCGTCCCTTTACATCCAAAGATAAGGTTTCTTGCCAATCAACCGTAAGATGGAAATATGAAAGGAAAAAGGAGGAAAAGAACAAAGAATTTTGAGTAGGTATAAACGTTCCTAGTTGTTTGCTCACTTTCAAAACAAACAACCTACAAAACACGCACCAAACACTTTCAATACATGAAATATTTTCAAAATTTCAACACTTCGTATATGTTCTTATAAAACGAGAACCATTAAAAAGTTTTCCTAAATGAAGGTGCTTTTCAAAAATACTTTCAAAAACCACCACAAAGCACATTTTCAAACAAAGAAAGTGATCTAGCAAGCAACTAAAAGCCCATAGATAACTATGGATGAAAAGGGTGATAAAACCATCCCTTTTCATAATCTACCCCCCGAACTCAAGAAAATAATCTCAAAGGTCTTTCATGTTCTTTTCAGCCTTTCCTTTTAGATAAAAGAAAAGTCGGTGGCGACTCTTGCTAACCACAACAATTGCGATAAAACGCAAAACATTCCAAGTCAGTTCTCCCACCGTATTACAGAACTGGTGACTCTGTTTGGAAAAAAAGTGGCGTAACCTTAGGGCTAGATCACCTTTATTTGCTTTCATTGTTTGACTTGCTTGCTTTACATTTTGGTTCCTTGTTTCGGCTTGTTTTGATCCTCTACCCGGATATGGGATACCTTATAGGTAAGTAGCAATACGTTGTGGAAATTGTGCGGGGTATATCGACATGGTCTAAGAAATAGCTATGTTAGTGTGACACATTTGTGGGTATCGGTAGCACTTGAGTAGTCAAGGAGAATACGGGGCCGCTGTGTGGTGTCATTAAGCACTAACTTACTTTAGAACCTTTACTTGACCAACTTGGCCATTAGGAAGTAGAGAGATAGCTGACTTTGGTGCAGCCTGAAGTTGGTTGATACTCGATACTATGCACATTGAGATTGGACTTCTCGGGATATTTCAATTGCCATTAAAGAGGCTTGCGCTGAAACAATGCCCGACAAGAAAGATCAATGATATTGAGATCTCTTATGTTGTACCCCAAAATTTGCCCTCCTATATTTCTCAAAATATTTCAAGAAAAATTCACAAGTCCAACCCGGCGCATCATATTCAGGTGTTCTTTCGCCAAGATATCTCTGATAACATATTCTCAAATCCAGGTTCGGCTCAAGAGTCAATTCTTTAAAGAAGGTATCCGAATGTGTGAGTTTTCTCGAAGAAATATGGTGAAAAAGTGTGCTGAAAGTGCAGTTTTTACGCGCTAAAAAATTCATAACTTGAAGATCGTGACTCGTTTTGAACCCGTTCCAGTGGACAAAATTCCATCTTGACATTATCTACGTTTTCATCTCTCACGGATGGGAGCCAATTTCGATCAGAAGGTCTTCAAAAATGTGGATTTATCAAGTATTTTCGCACAGAAAATTTGTGACAGAAGTTTATTTGCGTCATGTTCAGAAAATCATAACTTGGTCGATTTTCATCGTATCGAGCTGGTTCCGGCGCCAAAATTTCACAAATTGAGGTGACTACATTTTCACAGAAGGTGTTGAGTTCAAGAGGTATTCAAAAGGCCTTCGTTTTTTGCTCAGAGTGCGTGACACGCTGAAAATCCTGAATGCTGAATAGTATTTCATCTGGGCCGAAACTTCGAAAATTCATAACCCGGTCAATTTTTATCGGATTGGGCTCATATTTTTACACAAGGTCCCTGACTCATAGATCTACAACTTTGCTTCAAAAGTCGAGACCGGATTATGCTCCGATCAATACCAGTTTTTTATTGAAGAACGTGTCAGAGTCGACACTGGAGCCCAAAATAAGTTTGTCTGAGCTGAAACTTCAAAAATTCATAACTAATTCACCGTTTATCCGATTGAGCCGATTTTCGGACAGGAGTTAGTTCTCGATATCGGCTACATTTTGTTTACACATTTCAACTTCAAAAATTGCACTTAAGTCCCTGCGATTTAGCCTGGAAAGTGACGAACTCAAGTGAACATTGGAGGCCCAATTGCACATTCAAAGCCCATTTTCTTTACCCTAATTTCCATTATATAATCATCTTCTTTTCACACAAACCAGAGAGGAGAAAAAAGAGAAAAAAAACCTGGCCACAACACTGTTAGAATATCAAATTCTTTCAAGAACCCTAAAACCTTGAAATCCTTATTACAAAACCCTCTCTCACTACAAACAAGCCATCACAGTTACAAACCAACACCTCACTACTTCTTCAGTAAGGGTAAGGTTGGCTTGATCTCCATGATCCAAAAGGCATAAAAGCATTCATGTCACTAATTTTCCAGTGAGGATAAGATTGATTTGATCTCCATGATCAAAAGGGTATAATCATTCATACATGCCATATTGTGCCTAAACATTAAATTTCTTCATATATTGCCTTTATTTGCATTTTATGATTTTATTTAATGTGTTCATGAGATTCAACACTGCAGATTTAGACAGGATCCCATGCAGGTTCATTAAGGAACGTTGAGGCCAGAACACAAATGGCCAAAAGCCAAATGGCCAAAAGAACAACTTATGCATGACACCAATACATGGCGAGACAGACATCCTGAGAAGATTAAGGAACGTTGAGGCCAGAACACAAATGGCCAACAGCCAGAACACAAATGGTCATGAAACCCAATCCAATGGCCAAAGAATGCAGACCACGGTACTCAGGAGTCAATGAACACGCACGTGATGCCAGAAAGTCAAACAAGGCTTTTTGTCTAATGGGCCAAATTACTTCCGAAAAACCTCCTAAATGGGCCTGATACCCCCCTTGGTTTGCATCCTTTTTAATTTTATTTTCTTTTCTTTTCTAATTCTTTTTTAACTGTTTTAATTTTGTTTTCAACATAAAATAATTTTCTATAATAAAAACAGAAAAAATCAAAAATACAAATATATTTAATTATTATTAATTTCATCACTAACCTATTTTTTGTAAATAAACTCTAACAATTAACTTAGTTTAATTTAGGTTTTTAAACTTTAATCTTTTTCTTAATAAGTAAAAAGTATCTAGAATTAGGTTTTTTTGACATATTCATATTTTTCTTAAATAAATTATTAATCACCATTATTTATCATTATTATTAATTATCATTAATTTTGTAAATAAACATGTAAATAAATTAATTAACTAGTAAATTAGGTTAACTTTAATATTTTCATTAATAATTAAAATAATCTAGATTTAGGGTTTCCTTTTAATTCTTGTTCTTTATTTTCCATTAAATACCAAAAACCTAAAAAATATTTCTTTTCTTTTAATTAAATAATTAATTAACTTTTAATTCAATTTAATTCCAAAAGGGTCCAACGCCCTCGAACGTTCTATTTTCTATTCTTTTCGCGCATTTATTCTTATTTTTCTTGTGAATATTATGTAATTGCTCAAGCCATGTAATAGTAACTAGGTTTTACTTTCCGTATTTTTATTCAAAACGGGTCTTTGTTAATTTGGTGATGTATAGACCCGCGCCTTGTAATAGCGTATGATTTATCTTTCCGCATTTAAATTTCCGCACTTTTAAATTCTAAACTTTGCATGAAAGAATGAATGTTAATTAAAAAACAAGCGTAGCTCACAATGATGCATGATCAAAGATAAATGTTAACCTGAAAATAATGCACAAATTCACACACCACTCTTAGGGTACGCCTCACTGTTGCCTTGCCCTCGAAACGTGGTCGTCGAGTATAGGACGTTTTAGTAAGTCCTTATGTTTGTTGATCCATATGCCTCAAAACAAGTTGCCTCGGAAAAGTTGCCTCGGATTAAAAAGGATCAATGGTATAAGGGTAGCTTCTAAGGTGTCCTACTGTTGCTCTGGTGACCACACTGTCCCTAAACTCGAATTGACCCGAACACCTCCAACGGTGGTGCTACCTATCTCTCAATGGTGGGATGGCACTACCTTAAGGACATTTACACAGCCTAATTCCTTAGGGTAGGTGGATGACTCGTAGATACTTGCTCTATTCAAAAACAAATCAAAACTCTTTTCACACCGACACTTTCAAAAAAAAGCTTTCAAAACAATTTTTCAAACACTCTTGAGGACTGATACAAGAGTCGATCTGAAATCTTTAAACGAAACTTTTTCAAACTCACTCACATCTTGAAAAGCAAATACTTTTGAAAACACAATGAGCAAGTATCTAAGAGCCCATGGATAACCATGGATAGAAAGGGTGCTAACACCTTCCCTTTCTATAAATCTACCTCCCGAACCCGAGAAACATCTCGAAAAGGAATTTTGCTGTGCTTTTGTCCTGTCCATGTTGGAGAAAATAAAAGACGGTGACGACTCTTGCTTACTGCGACATTTCGCGAACCAGCTTTAAACAGTCAGTTCTAAATCCACCGATCACAGAACTGGCGACTCTGCTGGGGAATTATTTTAAAGTGAGGTGTACCTTAGGACTAAGATCACTTGTGTTTTCAATTGTCTGAATTGTTTGCTTTAAATTGTGGGTACTGTCTTGGGAGTTCTATAGATCCTAACCCGGATCTGGGGATACCTTCTTAGAAAGTAGCAACAAGGCTGTGAGGGAGCTATGCGGGGTATACTGACATGGTTGAAGCAGTCTGCTACGTTGATGTGTACCGGTAACCCTTGAGTTCAGTCAAGGAGAGTACGGGGCCTCCGCGCGGTGTCATGAAGCATCAACTGACCTTAGGAACCTTAATTGAATCATCTTGGCCTCTTTAGGGTAGTGAGATAACTGACTTTGGTGCAGTCCGAGGTTGGTTGATACTCGATACTACACTCAATTGAGGGTTGTTTTCTTGGAATATTTCGGTCGCCAATTCAGTGGCTAAATCGAAACGATGAACAATGAAAGCAATCCAATGATATTGGGACCCTTAGAACCCGGTTACTTATGATAGGACAGGTTGAGCCCACCAACTTCAAGAGGGTAATACCCAAACTTCATGCTGGCCTAAAATCTAAGGGCTCTTTTGTGTGACTTGTGTGCTTTCAAACTTGACTACGTGCATACTTGTTATTTAACACATGAGTTCCCTTGCAGGTTTTGTTTACAGTCCTTAATTGGGACTCATTATAGGGCCTACTTACATCACTCCATGCATAGCATACCATCATACCATTGCATACATCCTGCATAAGGACTAACCCATTTCAAGGATCTCAAAGGTATGTGATGCAGGTCATGATGAACTAATTATCCAGCAAGGGGCAAAGGGGATTTATTTTCCTCTAGCCAAGGTTGTCAGGGGCTATGACCCACTCGATATGGTGAGCCTTGACCCTTGAAGAAGGACTCTCAACAACATGCAGTTCCTTCAATCAAGCTATTGGATCTCAACTCTAACAATTTTCTTGTTTACCCCGCGAGATCCTTGAAAACATTGCATGCATACATACATATCATTGCATTACAGGTATCCCTTTTACAGGTTGCTTACCTTCTCCGCTGTTTATTTCAGCCGATCGTCATGAATCCTGAATCATCTACTGAGCAATCCATCAAGGCCCTCCAGGCTCAGAACGCCCAGTTCCAAGAGTTGATCATGAGTTTGGCCCAGGGGCAACAGGATTTGAAGACTCTGCTCTTGAAAAAGAAGAAGAAGAGGACTGTGATGTTCAACCCTAGACGCAAATCTGGGAATGGATCACAAAATGAAGTTGAGCAGACTACCCCATCTGTTGGAAAGGACAACCCCCATGAGAGATAGGTTCCTAGTCCAGTGGTCTCCGACAACGAGACAGAGTTCAATGATGAACAGTATCCTCCAGCTGAGGACAGGTACAAACAGTTGGAAGACCAGCTAAGTGCTATGGAGATACAAAAAGTGCCCGGCCCGGACTTCGAAGATCTAGGTCTGTCTTCTGGGGTAGTGATCCCGCACAAATTCAAGGCACCTGCCTTTGCAAAGTACGACGGGGCATCCTGTCCTAAGCTGCATCTCAGGTCATACATGAGGAGGATCCATCCCTACACGGCTGGCAAGAACTTATGGATCCATTTCTTCCAGGAGAGTCTTTCAGGGACTCAGCTTGAGTGGTTCTATCAACTGAATGGAGCCAACATCCGTACCTGGGAAGACTTAGCCACTGCATTTTACAAGCAATACCAGTATAATACCGACCTTGCTCCCACGCGCACTCAGCTCCAGGGAATATCTATGGGTACAGGCGAGGGCTTTAAAGAGTATGCTCAAAAATGGAGGGACCTTGCTGGAAGGGTACAACCACCTCTAACTGACCGCGAGCTCGTCGACATGTTCTTGGGGACCCTGTCTGGTCCATTCTTCAACCACCTGATTGGGAATTCTGCTGTTGGGTTTACAGATTTGGTCTTGACCGGGGAAAGAATAGAAGCTGGCATCAAGTCAGGGAAAATACAGAATGGTGACTCCTAGAACACTGAGAAGAAACCATCCAAGAGAGAATCTAGTGTTGTCTATGGCTCAAGAGGGCAGAATAGGTCCGAACACCGCCAAGATGTCAACGCGGCGCTTATTGCAAAACCGGCCGGCGCTCCTCAGCGTCACAATCAGCAAAGGGAAGAGATACCCAAAAGGCAATTCACTCCCCTCGGTATGACCTTGTCACAGATATTGCCACAGTTGCTGGAAACCAAGTTGGTAACCTTCATGGACCCTCCAAAGAATCCCAATAGGACGCCTTCAAGGTATAACCCCAACGTTCGCTACGCTTATCATTCTGATAGCCCGGGACATGCTACAGATGACTGTTGGACTCTGAGAAATAAGGTCCAGGATCTGATCGACGCAAAGGAAGTCCAGCTCGACTCTCCAGAGACTCCCAATGTGATCACTGCTCCCTTGCCAAAATATGGCTAGGACTGGATTTTTTTGGTTCATTCGAATGCTCAATTTGTAATTTTCTTTTGATTGTTCAAACATTTATTCATGTTAAACATTGTTATTTCATTAATGCACTACACATGTCTGTTTTGAAGTAATTATTTCGTATTCACTATATGCAAACTGTTTTCATTTTTTTGTGATGATCAATTCTCGGTTAATAATTCTAAGCCTCTTGAGGGAGGATGACGAAAACGATACCACGATCTTTACAATATGCTTTTGAACAGACCCCGCTGATGAGGTACAAGCATTATTTCAATTCCCAAATACTGGAGTTATAAGGAAGATAATCCCTCGTCAACCCCTTTGACCCAAAGAAGTTGGAGTTTTTCTTTTCGAAAATTAAAACCCTTAATCATAACCTGGGGCAGGGTAGTTCTCTCAGTTGATCCAAGTGCATAACGAATGGAACCAAAGAGGTCCTTACAAAACAAAAGACAATGATGGTTCCGAATAATCATAAAGACGGGCAGTCATTACCAAAAAAAAAAAAAACTAAAGCCCAATAAGTCAAAACCTATGAAGGAGACTTATAAAACTGGGGCATCCTGCTGACTGTAATTCCAAAAGAAACAGTTCAGGAAAAAAACAGGGATAATGAAATCAAAAAGAAAGAGGTCCAACAAATCCTCAACAAAAGGAAAGGACTGCCTATTCAAATGAATTGTCAACATCCGAACCATCATTGGAATTTCAGAGCAAAGACTCAAACAAGGTCTAACGCACGATCAGCTGAGTTTAGGTTTGGAGAACATCACGAAGAGCGGGTGGGTACAAATAATTTGAGCCTTTATCCTTTGTTTCTTAAACCATGAACCAGGCCACGCTACAACCCTTAAAAGTCCTAGCTGAAGCATGGGTTAGTTCGAAAGCATACTGTTACCAAAGGTATCCTGACTCCTTAAGGCTTGCTATAAAATATTGAGTTGACATCACATTTTACAAAATTTGCTGGTTTTACTGAAAAATGCATTTTTCAAAAACTTCAAGACAGACATAAGCTTTGCATTTTTAACATAACTTTGTTTGCATATGACTTTTTGTTTGAACATCATAGAAATTCGCACGACGAATGCCTAATGAACAAAAGCACCTCCAATCAAGGGGCATGGCCTGATCATTGTCCATCATCTGGGGCAGTCCAGTCAAGATTCAAGGAATCTCTCAAGATGCCAAACAGCCAGGGGCAAACCTCCGCCTGAGCCACTTGGGGCATTGGACATGAATTCCCAGCAACAAATCTTGCATGACCAAACATCTTCTGGTAGCGTGGCAACACAATAACAGGGGCACCTCCCTACATCCTGAGAGCATGGACATAGTCGGAAAAAATACTACGCGTAATCAAAGACCCGCTAGGTTGACACACCTAGGCAAAAATAAGGGCTTCCCGGCGAACCAAAAGCGTTCGGGCAAAAATGAGGGATGAAATGAAAAAAATCTGTATACCCGGTAAGTCGAAAACCTGAAAAGGCGGCTTGGGCAAAAATGGGTATCCCGGTGGACTGAAAACCCGAAAGGGCGGTCCAGGAAAAAGTTAGGGATCAAAACGTACGACTATGTCCTGTCATCTCGTCACTTGCCTACCAGAAGAAGATTTGTCAATTGGAAATCATCAAACACCTTCACTGGTACCTTCTTCTCCAACAGAAACTGGGGCAATAATGAGTTGTCTAAATGATCCGGTTGCCCTGTCCACCGAAGTGCCAAGGTAAGTTCAGCTGAAGAATGCGACCAAGATACCTTCATTTCCAACAGAGCACAACAACGAAATCCCCAGCGGAGTTATCATCAAATCTCAGCGAAGTATCTCTTCCCACAGAGTAATTCCCCGCAGAGTAATCTATTCGCCAAGTTTATTCCTCAACGGAGTCATCTTCTCCGACCGGTATTCTTGCAATCATCATCCCCAACGGAAACGAAGAATCGCACTCTTCAACATCAGCCCAGGATTTGACTTCCCGGCATCCGTCAAGGATCTATTTTCCTAGACGAAGATACATTCATAAACATCACATTGTTATGCATCATGATACATGCATATACGCATCATATCATACAATCTCATGTGTTGAAAAATATTATTGCTTGATCCATATCATGCATTGCATATGACTGACCTTTACCTTTCAGGAAGGATACAGTTAAAAGATCAGCTATGTAGACGAATACAGTCAAAAGAGATCAACCCAGTCAAAGAATACAAATCCAGTTAAATCAATGCCTAAAGATTTCTCTGATACAACCCGTCGTTATAGACACTCGTCGTTATAGACACTCGTCGTCATAGACACTTGTCGTTATAGACACTCGTCGTTATAGACACTCGTCGTTATAGACACTCGTCGTTATAGACACTCGTCGTTATAGACACTCGTCGTTATAGACACTCGTCGTTATAGACACTCGTCGTTATAGACAATCGTCGTTATAGACACTCGTTGTTATAAACACCCGTCGTTATAGACACTCGTCGTTATAGACACTCGTCGTCATAGACGCTCGTCGTCATAGACGCTCGTCGTCATAGACACTCGTCGTCATAGACACTCGTCGTTATAGACACTCTTCGTTATAGACACCCGTCGTTATAGACACTCGTCGTCATAGACACTCGTCGTCATAAACACTCGTCGTTATAGACACTCGTCGTTATAGACACTCGTCGTTATAGACACTCGTCGTTATAGACACCCGTCGATAAAGACCACCCGTCCATGGAAATAACCTGTCAGTAGAGACAACTCACCAACCTTTCTGAATTCCAGACTCGATTCCTGTATCCGGCCAGGGCACGTCTGAAGAGTTCGAAGATCCGATTCCTGTATCTCGCCAGGGTGTATCTGTTGACGACTAACATTACCAGACTCGATTCCTGTATCTTGCCAGGGCACGTCTGAAGAGTTTGAAGATCCGATTCCTGTATCTTGCCAGGGTGTATCTGTTGACGACTAATATTCTCCGGACTCGATTCCTGTATCCTGCCAGGGCACGTCTGAAGAGTTTAAAGATTCGATTTCTGTATCCAGCCAGGGCACATCTACGTAAAGAGTTTGAAGATCAACTCCTGTAACAGGCCAGGTAATTATTTTTCTTTCTCAGGTACGCAAGTTCTCGCTAAGGAATCTCTTACGCGATCGACACCTAGGTGGCGTCTATAAGCCCATTCCCGACAAGGTACTATCATACTTCCAGATGGCATCTATAAGCCCATCTCCACAACCCTACAGTCTCCAAATGGCATCTGTAAGCCCATTCCCTGCATCACATTGCTGACATTCTACTATGTGAGTGCACATTTCTGGGCACTCTAGTGTTCAATCATCTTCCACCTTCAGATTACGAAAGGCACGCCAACCAATCTACATCCTCAGGTCTAAGAAGATTGAACAGGGGCAACTGTTGTACCCCAAAATTTGCCCTCCCATATTTCTCAAAATATTTCAAGAAAAATTCACAAGTCCAACCCGGAGCATCATATTCAGGTGTTCTTTCGCCAAGATATCTCTGATAACATATTCTCAAATCCAGGTTCGGCTCAAGAGTCAATTCTTTAAAGAAGGTATCCGAATGTGTGAGTTTTCTCGAAGAAATATGGTGAAAAAGTGTGCTGAAAGTGCAGTTTTTACGCGCTAAAAAATTCATAACTTGAAGATCGTGACTCGTTTTGAACCCGTTCCGGTGGACAAAATTCCGTCTTGACATTATCTACGTTTTCATCTCTCACGGATGGGAGCCAATTTCGATCAGAAGGTCTTCAAAAATGTGGATTTATCAAGTATTTTCGCACAGAAAATTTGTGACAGAAGTTTATTTGCGTCATGTTCAGAAAATCATAACTTGGTCGATTTTCATCGTATCGAGCTGGTTCCGGCGCCAAAATTTCACAAATTGAGGTGACTACATTTTCACAGAAGGTGTTGAGTTCAAGCGGTATTCAAAAGGCCTTCGTTTTTTGCTCAGAGTGCGTGACACGCTGAAAATCCTGAATGCTGAATATTATTTCATCTGGGCCGAAACTTCGAAAATTCATAACCCAGTCAATTTTTATCGGATTGGGCTCATATTTTTACACAAGGTCCCTGACTCATAGATCTACAACTTTGCTTCAAAAGTCGAGACCGGATTATGCTCCGATCAATACCAGTTTTTTATTGAAGAACGTGTCAGAGTCGACACTGGAGCCCAAAATAAGTTTGTCTGAGCTGAAACTTCAAAAATTCATAACTAATTCACCGTTTATCCGATTGAGCCGATTTTCGGACAGGAGTTAGTTCTCGATATCGGCTACATTTTGTTTTCACATTTCAACTTCAAAAATTGCACTTAAGTCCCTGCGATTTAGCCTGGAAAGTGACGAACTCAAGTGAACATTGGAGGCCCAATTGCACATTCAAAGCCCATTTTCTTTACCCTAATTTCCATTATATAATCACCTTCTTTTCACACAAACCAGAGAGGAGAAAAAAGAGAAAAAAAACCTGGCCACAACACTGTTAGAATATCAAATTCTTTCAAGAACCCTAAAACCTTGAAATCCTTATTACAAATCCCTCTCTCACTACAAACAAGCCATCACAGTTACAAACCAACACCTCACTACTTCTTCAGTAAGGGTAAGGCTGGCTTGATCTCCATGATCCAAAAGGCATAAAAGCATTCATGTCACTAATTTTCCAGTGAGGATAAGATTGATTTGATCTCCATGATCAAAAGGGTATAATCATTCATACATGCCATATTGTGCCTAAACATTAAATTTCTTCATATATTGCCTTTATTTGCATTTTATGATTTTATTTAATGTGTTCATGAGATTCAACACTGCAGATTTAGACAGGATCCCATGCAGGTTCATTAAGGAACGTTGAGGCCAGAACACAAATGGCCAAAAGCCAAATGGCCAAAAGAACAACTTATGCATGACACCAATACATGGCGAGACAGACATCCTGAGAAGATTAAGGAACGTTGAGGCCAGAACACAAATGGCCAACAGCCAGAACACAAATGGCCATGAAACCCAATCCAATGGCCAAAGAATGCAGACCACAGTACTCAGGAGTCAATGAACACGCACGTGATGCCAGAAAGTCAAACAAGGCTTTTTGTCTAATGGGCCAAATTACTTCCGAAAAACCTCCTAAATGGGCCTGATACCCCCCTTGGTTTGCATCCTTTTTAATTTTATTTTCTTTTCTTTTCTAATTCTTTTTTAACTGTTTTAATTTTTTTTTCAACATAAAATAATTTTCTATAATAAAAACAGAAAAAATCAAAAATACAAATATATTTAATTATTATTAATTTCATCACTAACCTATTTTTTTTAAATAAACTCTAACAATTAACTTAGTTTAATTTAGGTTTTTAAACTTTAATCTTTTTCTTAATAAGTAAAAAGTATTTAGAATTAGGTTTTTTTGACATATTCATATTTTTCTTAAATAAATTATTAATCACCATTATTTATCATTATTATTAATTATCATTAATTTTGTAAATAAACATGTAAATAAATTAATTAACTAGTAAATTAGGTTAACTTTAATATTTTCATTAATAATTAAAATAATCTAGATTTAGGGTTTCCTTTTAATTCTTGTTCTTTATTTTCCATTAAATACCAAAAACCTAAAAAATATTTCTTTTCTTTTAATTAAATAATTAATTAACTTTTAATTCAATTTAATTCCAAAAGGGTCCAACGCCCTCGAACGTTCTATTTTCTATTCTTTTCGCGCATTTATTCTTATTTTTCTTGTGAATATTATGTAATTGCTCAAGCCATGTAATAGTAACTAGGTTTTACTTTCCGTATTTTTATTCAAAACGGGTCTTTGTTAATTTGGCGATGTATAGACCCGCGCCTTGTAATAGCGTAGGATTTATCTTTCCGCATTTAAATTTCCGCACTTTTAAATTCTAAACTTTGCATGAAAGAATGAATGTTAATTAAAAAACAAGCGTAGCTCACAATGATGCATGATCAAAGATAAATGTTAACCTGAAAATAATGCACAAATTCACACACCACTCTTAGGGTACGCCTCACTGTTGCCTTGCCCTCGAAACGTGGTCGTCGAGTATAGGACGTTTTAGTAAGTCCTTATGTCTGTTGATCCATATGCCTCAAAACAAGTTGCCTCGGAAAAGTTGCCTCGGATTAAAAAGGATCAATGGCATAAGGGTAGCTTCTAAGGTGTCCTACTGTTGCTCTGGTGACCACACTGTCCCTAAACTCGAATTGACCCGAACACCTCCAACGGTGGTGCTACCTATCTCTCAATGGTGGGATGGCACTACCTTAAGGACATTTACACAGCCTAATTCCTTAGGGTAGGTGGATGACTCGTAGATACTTGCTCTATTCAAAAACAAATCAAAACTCTTTTCACACCGACACTTTCAAAAAAAAGCTTTCAAAATAATTTTTCAAACACTCTTGAGGACTGATACAAGAGTCGATCTGAAATCTTTAAACGAAACTTTTTCAAACTCACTCACATCTTGAAAAGCAAACACTTTTGAAAACACAATGAGCAAGTATCTAAGAGCCCATGGATAACCATGGATAGAAAGGGTGCTAACACCTTCCCTTTCTATAAATCTACCTCCCGAACCCGAGAAACATATCGAAAAGGAATTTTGCTGTGCTTTTGTCCTGTCCATGTTGGAGAAAATAAATGACGGTGGCGACTCTTGCTTACCGCGACATTTCGCGAACCAGCTTTAAACAGTCAGTTCTAAATCCACCGATCACACCTTAGAACCCGGTTACTATTACTAAGACAGGTTGAGCCAACTAAACTTCAAGAGGGTACTTACCTATAAGACTGCAGGCAAGCCTAAACCTAAGGACTTGTTTGCCTTGTGTGTATATGCTTACTTGTACATAACATCATAAACATCATAAAATCATAAGCATTCTCACTTACCATTTCAAGGATTATTGGGATTTATCTTTGTTCTGTTTTATAGGACATGGCTTCCATCCGCAGGAATACTATCCAAGTAAATCTCATAAGAATTCCTTCTCAACTGAAAGAATTAACATCAAGGGTCCCTGAGGATTCTTCATTCACCGAAAGACATGGTCCTCTCCTAAACTTGGTTACCTCGAGCACTGATGAAGATATGATGAATGTGCTTTTCCAGTTCTTCGACCCTTTGCACCATTGCTTCACCTTTCCTGATTACCAGCTTGTACCTACTATGGAAGAATTCGCTAAACTCTTGAGGATTCCCATTCTCAATCAACTAACTTTCAATGTTACGGAAAGAGATCCAAGCCCTAAAGAGATTGCCTGAGCGCTACACTTGCAACAATCCGATGTCACGACTAATTGGGAAACAAGGAGTGGTGTAAAAGGGTTCTTAGCCAAGTTCTTGTTGGAGAAGGCTCAAGATTGTTGGAACACTCTGGATTTACAGGCTTTTGAAGAAATCTTGGCCCTTCTCATCTATAGGATGGTTTAATTTCCAAACCCTGACCAACTTATAGATGTAAATTCTGTCAAAATCTTCATGTCTCGTAATCTGGTGCCTACTTTGTTGGGAGATATCCTACATTCTCTCCACTCTCGCACTATGAGGAAAAGAGGGACCCTCATCTGGTGTACTCCTCTTTTGGATAGATGGTTTGTCTCGTATCTCCCCCGGTCTGTGTTGAAGAATGAGCAAGGTTTGAGATGGTCACAAAGGTTGATGTCACTCAGACATTCAGATATTCACTGGTGTTCTCGATCCTTAGAGAACATTACTGTCATCGACCATTGTGGGGAATTCCCTAATGTCCCTTTGCTTGGCATTAGGGGAGGTATCACTTACAACCCTTGCTTATCCTTGTGACCATTTGGTTATGCCCGAAGAGATGACCCTCATGAGATACTCATATAAGGAGTGATATTCGACTACGAGAGCGACAATCAAGGCTATCGTCAGAGGTTTGTACGAGCTTGGAGGATGGCTAGAAAAATGGATAGTAAGACGCTGGGACACAAGAGTTCTATACCCCTTAAGCCTTACCTTAGGTGGGTACGAGCTCATTCTTAGAAGCTCGTGATGCCTTATCCCTCCATCCTACCAGTTATCATGGAGCCTGTGGCCGAAGAAGATTTCCCGTACACTGTCCTCCATCCTGACATGCCTACTTCTCTTGAAGACTTGCAAAAAAGTTGGATTCAGCTAAAGGAAGAACGAGATACCTTCGAAGCTTAATTCTACGCTAGCGAGAAAAGGGTTTTGGAACTTATAAAGCAACTCCAGGAAGAGCAAAGCTTGAACGTATACCTTGCACCGAAGAGGATGCGTTCGACCTTTTTATCTTAGAGATTTATTTTGTAAGACCAAGAGGCATGATGTAATCATTTTGAACTAATTAGTGAAATTTGACGTTTGTTCATTCTGTGTCTATACAAATTTAAATTTCATAAATCCTTGAAATCATTTGCATACACATCTTCCATGCATCATAACATAACAGGTTTTCCATGGCATGTTTCCTTATCTTTCCGTTGTTTCTTTCAGCAAGATGGATATCGAGAAAACAGTGAAAGAGCTACAAGCAGAAAACTCCCAGTTTCAAGAGACTCTTCTGACCCTGGCCAAGGGGAAACAAGATTTGATGGCGTTGCTAGAAGCCAAAGAGGAAATCCCTAGTCAAAATGGGTAAGAGATTCAGAGAGTCGATCCGTCAGATACCAGTAGTGGAAGACTCGTCTGAGGAAGACGAAAATTAAATTGGAGAAGAAAGGAGTACCCAGGCTGGGTGTATCAATAATATAGCGTCCGATGATGAAGATTATTTTGATGAGAAATATCCTGCTGCCGATGTTAAGTACATGCATCTAGAGGACAGACTGAAGGTCATTGAGATTCAAGCCGTCCCCGGTTTGGATTTTAATGATTTGGGTTTAATATCTGGGGTTGTCATTCCCCACAAATTCAAGATACCAGTCTTCGTTAAATACGATGGGGTTTCCTGCCCAAAGCTTCACCTGCAATCTTATGTGCGCAAGATACAACCGCACACCGCTGACAAGAAACTTTGGGTTCACATCTTTCAAGAAAGTTTGACTGGGACGCAACTAGAGTGGTTTTACCAATTGGAGGGTTTCCATATCCATACATGGGAAGACTTAGCCACTGCTTTCTACCACCAATACCAGTACAATGCCGACCTGGCACCGACAAGAGTTCAATTGTAAGACATGACAATGGGTAAGAGTGAAGGGTTCAAAGAGTACGCCCAAAAGTGGAGGGATCTTGCCAGTAGGGTCCAACTGCCGTTAACCGACAGGGAGCACATTGATATGTTTATGCACACTTTATCTGGTTCATTTTTCAACTTATTGGTTGGTTGTTCTTCTTCTGGTTTCATCGAGCTAATCTTAACCAGTGAAGGAGTTGAAAGCGGTATCAAAAGCGGGAAGATTCCCATAGCATCTGCTTCCACCTACAATCCTGTAAAGAAAACTTTTACCGGGAAGAAAGAAATCAATGTTGTGTATGGGGCAAGGGCCCGTACCAAGAAGGATGATCGTCCGTCCATTAATTCTGTTCGGATTTCCAACCCACCACCTGTTCAAAGATAACCTTCCAATCATCAACGGTTTGAGGCTCCACGAAGACAATACACAAGGATAGGCATGTCACTATCCCAAGCCTTAGAACACCTATTAAAGGATAATTTGGTGACACTGCATGATCCTCCGGACAATCCAGATACCTCTTCACCTAAATACAATCTGAATACCAAGTGTGCATATCACTCGAATAGTCCCGGGCATGAGACTGACCAATGTTGGGTGCTGAAGAATAAAATTCAAGACTTAATAGACAACAAGACCATTGAATTTGATCCTCCCCCAACTCCGAATGTAATCACCGCGCCTATGCCAAATCATGGTAAGGGTGTCAATGGTGTTGAAGAAACCATTTTTGTTTCCTCCGTCGAAGACTTGACTACTCCGTTAAACATTATCAAAAAGAATCTGCTGAAAGACGGGATTTTTGATGGCTGTTTGAAGGATTGCAATTGCTACGCCACACAACTCAATGGATGCAAATGGCTGAAAGAAGGCATTCAACACCTGATGAATAGCCATGATATCCTATTTGAGAAGACTCTGTTCGCCAAAAGTTTGACCAATAAGATTGAAGACCTCTCCATCATAACAATCTCAAACAAGCCTCTTAGGATCTCCTCGAAGGGTCCTAACAGGATTTAAAATGAACTGACTGTTGCTCCTCTAATAATTACCGCCCCCGAGCCAATTCTGTACTCTTCTAACAAAGCAGTGCCATGGAACTATGGTGCTGAGGTGTTTTACCATGGAATAAAACAAGACGCTTGGATTGAAGAAAGAAAAGCTGATGACATTGGTAACATTATTGGCTCTAGTAAGGTGATCAGAACTGGGAGAATCGTTTCACCCAATATCTCACCACCAACTGCTACAAAGGCACTTGTCCGCATCACCACTGCTAAGCCTAGTGCTGACACAAGGGGAAAAGAGATAGTTGAGCCTGCTAAGACAGAAATACCCACAAAAGACATTGCTACTGAGGAACCTTCCGCTCGAGAAATGGATGAGATCTTGAAAATTATAAAAAGGAGTGACTTCAAGATAGTGGAGCAGTTGGGGCAAACCCCTTCCAAGATTTCCATGTTATATTTGCTACTCTCGTCTGATGCTCATGCTCGAGCGTTAATCAAATTCTTGAAGAAGGCTCATGTCCCTCATGAGACCACAACTGACCAGTTTGAAAATTTTGTGGCAAGCTTGACGGCCGACAATGGTTTGGGGTTCTCAGATGCTGATTTGACACCATTGGGAAAGAACCATAACAAAGCTCTGCATGTTTCTGTTGAATGTAAGGGGACTACCCTAGCACATGTTCTGGTTGGCACTAGCTCTTCTTTAAACGTGCTACCCAAGGGGGCTTTGGACCATTTAGACTGTGACGGACTAGTTTTAAAACCAAGTGATATTATTATGAGGGTTTTCGATGGGTCCAAAAGGAAAGTTCATGGAGAGGTGGATCTCCCGATCAAGGTGGGCTCGCAGATTTTCAACTGTACTTTCTACATCATGGATATCCGTCCTGCTTACTCCTGTTCGCTGGGCCGCCCTTGGATCCACGGAGCAGGGGCAATAACGTCAACCCTTCATCAAAAGCTCAAGTATCCGGTCAAAGGAAGGATTGTCACTGTCTACGGTGAGGAGGAGTTCATGGTAAGCCACCTCAACTCTTTCAATATGTGGAGATGGATGGCGAATTTATAGAAACCCCGTGTCAGGATTTTGAAGTTGTGCCACCAATGGTTGCTACTGCCATGTTTTCCTCTAATGTGTCCAAAGCTGTTAAGGTCGTGCCAAAGATGGTTTCATTTAGAGATGCTCGTGCTGCAGTCGAAGAAGGAAGTTGTGATACTTGTGGGAAACTCCCCGAGATCCCATTCAAAGCAGACAAATGTGGTTTGGGTTTCACTATAAAGGCTCAGAAAGAAGTGAGGAGGGCTCGTGCAGGTAAGCCCCTCTCCGTATTGGAAGTCATGAAGTTAACGCTGTGGGTGATTCTGATGATGAGGTTGCATTTGAATAATGGGTATACCCTACTACAATAGAGCTCAACAATTGGCATGCAAAGGACTTTGTTCCCATATCCTTCCTTGAGGAGTAATTACTTGTTTATCACTTTCTTTTAATTTAAGAACATTTTGTCTGTAATATTAAACAATGACTTTTAAGCCATGTGCCTGGCCGGGGGAACTATGATCCATTTGTCAAGGGTTTTATTTATGTTCATTTTATCATATGATCATTCAATACAAACCATTGGACTTTTTTGCATTCGAACGTTAGTGCTCATTGTCTTTCTTTTTCTTCAATGCATTTTTCAAAATAGCCATGTATCTTACATGCATACACACACTCTTGCAGGTCCTCATCCACTCCGGATTTCATTGCCAACGACTCTATTATTACCGACTATGATTTCGAACATCCCATTAACCAAGCCGAAGACAAAGGCGAGGAAGATTGTGAAATACCAGGAGAACTAGCCAGACTTCTATTACAAGAGGAAAAAGCTATTCAGCCGCACGAAGAGTCAGTTGAAGTCATCAATCTAGGTATCGAGACACACAAGAAAGAGGTCAAGATCGGCGTTAACCTGGAAAGAAGTGTCAAAAGCAGATTGGTTCAGATGTTGCATGACTATGTGGAAGTGTTTGCTTGGTCGTATGAAGATATGCCAGGGTTGGATGCCGACATCGTAGTCCATCGTCTGCCGACAAAGGAAGATTGTCCTCCTGTCAAACAAAAAGTTCGTCACACGAGGCCTGACATGTCTGAAAAGATAAAAGCTGAGGTGATGAAACAATTTGACACAAGATTCCTAGCTGTGACATCTTATCCCCAATGGGTTGCAAACGTGGTGCCAGTGTCGAGGAAAGACGAAAAAGTTTGTATGTGCGTAGATTATAGGGATCTGAATAGGGCAAGTCCCAAGGATGATTTCCCTCTACCTCATATTGATGTCTTGGTCGATAACACTGCTCAGCATAAAGTCTTCTCTTTCATGGATGGTTTCTTCGGCTATAATCAAATTAGGATGGCTCTGGAAGACATGGAGAAGACCACTTTCGTTACGCAATGGGGCACCTTTTACTACAAGGTCATGCTGTTCTGATTAAAGAATGCAGGGGCAACATATCAAAGGGCTATGGTAGCTTTGTTTCATGATATGATCCATCATGAAATAGAGGTATATGTGGATGATATGATTGCAAGATCACAAACCGAAGAGGAACATATCGATCACCTATACAAGCTATTCGAGAGGCTGGAAAAGTACAAGTTGAGGTTGAACCCTAATAAGTGCATATTCGAAGTACGATCTGGAAAGCTTCTAGGTTTTGTTGTCAGCGGTAAAGGCATTGAAGTCGATCCCGCCAAGGTGAAGGCCATCCAAGAAATGCCATTCCCCCACTCTGAAAAGGAAGTTAGAGGATTCTTGGGTCGTCTTAACTACATCGCCCGCTTCATATCTCACTTAACTGCTACTTGTGAGCAAATCTTCAAACTCTTGAAGAAAGATCAAGTAGTCAGATGGAATGATGAATGCCAAGCTGCCTTCGACAAAATCAAATAATATCTACAAGAACCTCCTATCCTCATGCCTCCAGTTGAAGGAAGACCCTTGATCATGTACTTGACAGTACTAGAGAATTCTACGGGGTGTGTGTTGGGCCAACATGACGAGTCTGGCCAAAAAGAGCATGCTATTTACTACCTGGGCAAAAAGTTTACCGAGTGTGTAACCAGATATTCACTGCTCGAGAAAACTTGTTGCGCTATGGCATGGGCTGCTCACGGCTAAGATAGTATATGTTGACTCATACCACTTTGTTGATTTCTAAGATGGACCCTATCAAGTACATCTTCGAGAAACCCGCTCTTTCAGACGGATAGCTAGATGGTAAATAATCTTGACTGAGTACGATATTCAATACACAATGCAAAAGTCCATCAAAGGAAGTGTATTAGAAGATCATTTGGCCCATCAAGCTGTTGATGATTATCAATCTATGAACTTTGACTTCCCGGATGAGAACTTCATGCTAGTGACCGACTGCGCGAAGCCTGGACCGTATGACGGACCTGAACAAGGATCCCGATGGATTATGGTCTTCGATGGGGCTTCCAACACTTTGGGTAACAGAATTGGTGCTGTGATAATCTCGCCTGAAGGTTGCCACACTCCTTTCACTGCCAGACATTGGTTCGAATGTACGAACAACATGGCTGAGTACGAAGCATGCATTTTGGGTCTGAAGGTTGCCATTGATTTGAGGATCAAGCATTTGAATATGTTTGGGGATTCCGCTCTAGTGATTATCCAAGTAAAAGGAGATTGGGACACTAAGCACCCTAATCTCATCCCTTACAAGGAGCTTGTGCTATCTCTGATTCCT
This sequence comes from Vicia faba, assembly GCA_948472305.1. NCBI lineage: Eukaryota > Viridiplantae > Streptophyta > Magnoliopsida > Fabales > Fabaceae > Vicia > Vicia faba. The sequence continues at coordinate 1,445,201,162 of OX451737.1, read as the reverse complement.
TACTTCGAAGAGGTCACATTTAAACACTTCCCTAGGGAATAAAATCGGATAGCCGATGCTTTGGCCATAATGTCTTCTATGTTCAAGGTCATATAGGACAACGAAGCTCCTATGATTACAATTGAAAGATTTGACGAACCTGTGCACTGCTATGAGCTCGACACTAACACAGAAAAGACATGGTACCATGAGGTGAAGAGATATCTTGAAGAATAAGAGTACCCTGAAGGATCATCCATCAATGCTAGAAAGTTCTTACGAAGATTTTCAGCCCAATTCTTCCTAAGTAATGGAATCTTGTACAAACACAACCATGACTCTATTATACTCCGATGTATGGACAAGAAGGAGGTAGAGGAAATTATGGAAGACATGCACGATGGTCTCTTTGGGACTCAGTCTAGCGGACATACTATGGCCAAGAAAATCCTGAGAGCTGGTTACTATTGGTCAACAATGGAGACTGATTGCCATCACCACTTAAGAACTTGCCACAAATGCCAAATCTATGCTAACAAGGTCCATGTGCCTCCTATCCCTCTGAACATCATGACCGCTCCATGGCCATTTGCAATATGGGGAATTGACATGATTGGAGAGATCAAACCTACTGCTTCTAATGGACATCGCTTCATTCTTGTCGCTATCGATTATTTCACCAAATGGGTCAAAGCTGCCTCATTTTCCTCAATCACCAAGAATGTGGTAGCCAGATTTATCAAACATAACCTCATCTGCCGCTATGGTATCCCCGAAAGGATCATCACCAACAATGGGACTAACCTCAACAATGTTATGATTACCGAACTTTGCACTCAGTTCAAAATCAAGCATCAATTCTTCTCCTTATAGACCTAAAATGAATGGTGTTGTGGAAGCGACCAACAAAAACAGTAAGAAGATTGTGCATAAGATGGTAGTAACCTACAAAGACTGGCATGAGATGTTACCGTTTGCTCTTCTTGGCTACCATACTTCATCTCAGACATCAACTGGGGCAACTCCTTTTCTTTGGTCTAAGGCATGGAAGTTGTTCTTCCGGTGGAAGTTAAGATTCCCTTATTAAGGATTATGAATGAAGCAGGCCTAGGCGAAGACCAGTGGATTCAGACAAGATTGGATCAGTTAAGCTTGATCGATGAAAAGCGACTGGCTACCGTTTGTCATGGTCAGATGTACCAAAAACGTATGATCAAGGCTTTCAACAAAAAAACCAGGTCTCAAATATATCAAGCTGGTGACTTGGAAATAAAGCGCATCATTCTTCCACAAGGCGACCCCAGGGGAAAATGGACTCCCACCTACGAAGGGCCATTTGTTGTCAAGAGAGTGTTCTCTGGTGGTGCCATGATGCTGACTACCGAGGACTGTGAAGACTTCCTACATCCCGTGAACACGAACATAGTTAAAAAATACTACGCATAAGAGACCCGCTCGGCTGACACACCTAGGAAAGACAAGGGCATCCCGGCAAACCAAAAGGTTTGGGCAAAAATTAGGGATACACGCAAAAGATTGTACACCCGACAAACTGAAAACCCAAAAGGGCGACTTGGGCAAAAATGGGTATCCTGGTGGACTGAAAACCCGAAAGGGCGGTCCAGGCAAAAGTTTAGGATTGAAAGCGTATGACATGTCCCATGGAATCACCACAGTCGACTTTATTACCAAGATCCGAGTTCAAACGATCAATCCAATCAATTTCTGTCAATGGCAAGGGACATTCGAAGACATTGGGGAAATAGTAGAGTCGGAACGCGATGCAATCATTTCCACATGGCTATTATCTTTGTTTTAAATTTTGTTTTCCTTTCGACGATTTACTCCTACTTGGATCTCCGTCTCTTTGTACAAAAAATGCCTATTCATGGGCAAAATATCAATACAAAAATACTTTGAAGTGTAAACTTTCTATTTTTTGTTTTGAATCGAAAATGTCCAATGACTAAAATTGAACGAACATATGCATGTGAACATAATTAAAACTATTTAGCACATGTGTCCTGCCAAGCAACAATAAGCATCCGTTTAATGCAGTTAATATATCCCCAAAGAGTTATCTCATTAGCATTATCCCCACAAGGCCGGCTACAATAAAGCTTCATCCCCAAAAGAGTTGCCCACAAAGTCCCTTTGCATTAGGTTGGGCCCCAGACAGAGTCTCAATCTCTTGGCAGCCCTCTCCCCAGCCAAGTTGATTCTAGAAGAAGAAGAAGCCTTGTGGATCTCTTCCTAAAAGGACTCACCTTGTTAGCAGTTCTCCAAACACTCATCAACAAGGTTTATTTCCCCAACAGGGTTTATTTCCTCAACATGGTTTATTTCCCCAACGGAGTTTATTTCCCCAATAGGGTTTTATTCCCTACCCGAGTTTATTTCCCCAGCTAAGTATGTCTCCATGGCTGAGTCTATCCTCTCTAGCTTGAGTTTGCCTCTTAGACTATTACAAATCAGAGGACCACAACCCCTGATCCCAAGTGAAGTCACCAACAAAGTCTTTACTATCTCCAAAAGATTGTTGTGAAGCCTGGACCCGACTAGATAACAATTTAACTTCAATAAGTTGTTGTGAAGCCTGGACCCGACCAAATAGAAATTAACTTTATCCCCTCAGAAATTTGTTGTGAAGCCTGGAACCCGACCAGATAACAACTAATTTCTGGCAAGTCACTGTGAAGCCTGGATCCGACCAGATAACAGTCAACTTCTTTCTTTTTAACAAGTTACTATAAAGCATGGACCCGGCCAAATAATAGCACAACTTTTCAAATACTATGAATCCTGGACCTGACCAGATAATAGTACAGCTTTCACCCACTATGACGCCTGGACCCGACCAGATAATAGTGAAACCTTTCAGTCACTATGAAGCCTGAACCCAACAAGATAATAGTTTAACTCCTCAAGATATTGGAAAACCTGGACTCAACCATACAAGAGTTTAATTTCTTTTACCCAGTAGAGTTTTCCTCTACCCCAACAAGTTACTGTGAAGCCTGGACCTGACCAGATATTAGTTCAACTCCATCTTTTCAAGTAAGTTACTGTGAAGGCTGGACCCGACCAGATAACAGTTAATTTATTCTTCCTTGGTAAGTTACTGCGAAGCCTGGACCAGACTAGATATCAGTTCAACTTTGTCTATTCAAGCAAGTTATTGTGAAGCCTGGATTCCGACCAGATAATAACTAGCTACAATCCGCAGTGAGTCACTATGAAGCCTGGACCCGACCAGATAATAGTGTAACTTTTCAAAAACTATAAAGCCTGGACCCGACCAGATAATAGTTACCACTTCAAATTACTGTGAAGCCTGGAACCTGACAAGATAACAGTTAATTCAGATCTTCCTCTGCAAGTCACTGCGAAGCCTGGAATATGACCATATAGCAGTCAACTTCACTATCCCCAATAAATTGCTGCCAAGCCTGGATTTCGACCAGATAACAGCCAATTTCGGATGCTCTCCAGTCAGGAATATTCCCTAGTAGAGCATTGAACAATCAAAACTCCTAAACTCTTTTCCCAAGCAGAGATCAGCACTCTCTACAGAGTCTTCTTAAACAAGCCAGTTTTCCCCAACAACAGTCTGGAAGCTCATTTCCTAAGGCTCATCAGCATGTTGTCAAGGTTTATTTTTCTAGACAAAGACACGTTTCATGAAATGCATCACATTCATAAATCATAACACATACATGACAAGTGCATACAAAATAATCTCATTTATTTTGAGAACATCATTACGCTATGCATACATATGCATGCAACTAATCTTTTTCCTTGCAGAAAAATCTACAAACAAAGACATCTACCACTCCAGTTTAAATCAACCAAAAGATTAATCATGTAAGTGTTTGCTTGTTGGCATTATTTTTTGGTAAAACCAGATTTGCGAATGTCATGACTGATGTCATAACATTCTGGGATAAAGTCAAATTCTGCAGAAGGAATGTTCTACAGGAATAACTCAGTATGAGTAAATATCATGATGATTAAGCTATGATCATATATACTGAATTCTACCAAAATCAGTGAGCAAGATACATGATGTCATAACCAATGTTAAGACATCCTGTACTGATCAAGTTGTTATGCAGAGTTATTGTTCCTGAGATTTTTCAGGAATCGGGTATGTTATTCTGAGTTAAAGTATATTGACGTGGATATTAGGTTAACCTTGCTTAACCCTAATCTGTTATGATGAAATCCCAAGACCAAGTCTTTAGGTTAACTTTGGTTAACCCTATCTATTTTTATGGAAGCCCTAAAATGAAGAATAGACTGCTTATATATATATTTCTCACGAAGCCTAATGGTGAGGAATACTTTTACAGAAGATCAATAAGGCATTGTATAGTTGTGATAGTTTTAGTAACTACTGTGAGCCAAGAAATTATCACTTGATAAGTGACTTGGAGTAGGATTTGGTTGTAAGGGTTATTTATCACTCAAAGCTTTGAAGCACGAGTGTTGTGTCTCTTGATTAAAACCTTGAAGCAAAATCAAGCGTGTGTATTGAAGAATGTCTTCATAATCTTATTAATCAGTAGATTAGTATCACTGCTGTGATTGAGGGGGAGTGAGTAGGAACTCAGGTTTAAGTAGGACTTAGATTGAAGTTACATTGGGTAGGTCTTAAGTGAAGGAGATAAACTAGTTGATTTATTCCTAAATTAATACCTCTTATAGTGAATTTCCTCCCTGGCTTGGTAGCCCCCAGAGTAGGTGTTGTTATACACTGAACTGGGTTAACAATTGATTGTGTTCTTTACTGTCTTTTAAATTACTGTTTGGTGTGTGTACAATTTGTCAGATACGGTGTCATAACATTCACTGTGACATTAAGTATCTGTTGCCAGAATTTAAATTGGCATCAGAGCAGGCACCCTGCCTGTCTTTCTGGGTGAGATCTAGGGATATTATTTTCTGGCGCTATGGACAAGGAAGGAGGATTTGGGAACAGACCACCTATTCTGGATGAATCAAACTATGACTACTGGAAACCTCGTATGATTGCCTTCTTGAAGTCACTGGACAAAAAAGCTTGGAGAGCTGCTGACAAAGGATGGAACCATCCCACCATAACTGGGAAAGATGGGACGACTAGTCTGAAACCTGAGGAAGAATGGAGCAAAGAAGAAGATGATTTAGCCCTGGGTAACTCTAAAGCATTGAATGCCTTGTTCAATGGAATTGATAGAAACATATTCAGACTAGTACATCAATGTGAAGTGGCCAAGGATGTTTGGGACACTCTCAAAACCACCCATGTGGGTACATCCAAAGTAAAAATGTCAAGACTTCAGATGCTCACTACCAAATTTGAGAATCTAAGGATGATGGAAGATGATACCATTCATGAGTTTCACATGAACATCTTGGAAATTGCCAACACCTCAGGAGCATTGGGAGAAAAGATGTCAGAAGAAAAGCTGGTGAGAAAGATTCTCAGATCCTTGCCTAAAAGGTTTGCAATGAAAGTGACTGCTATCGAGGAAGCTCAGGATATCTGCAACTTGAAGGTTGATGAACTCATTGGGTCACTTCAGACATTTGAGATGGGGATCAGTGACAATGTTGACAAGAAAAACAAGAGCATAGCCCTTGTATCCAATACTGAAGATGAAATCAAGGAGAGTGATGAAGAGAATATTTCAGAAGCTATAGCTATGCTTGGAAGGCAGTTCAACAAACTCATCAAGAGAATGGACCCAAAGTCAAGGTCAAATGTCAAGAACATTTCCTCTTACATTAGCAGATCCTATGACTCCAGCAGAAGAACTAAGTCTGAAGAAAAGGGAAATCAAAGCAGAGGAATCCAATGCCATGGATGTGAAGGATATGGGCACATTCGAGCTGAATGTCCTACCTTTCTAAAGAAACAAAAGAAAGGAATGTTTGTTACTTGGTCTGATGGTGACTCAGAAAGTAACTCTGAAGAAGAATCTGCTAAACTAGTTACTTCACTATCTGGTATTTATAACTCTGATAATGATTCTAGTGATGAGGAAGTGACATTTGAAGAACTTGCTGACTCCTACAAGAAGATATGTATCCGAAGTGCTGAAGTCTGTCAGCAAAATGAGAAACAGAAAAAGCTCATAGTGAAGTTGGAGGCTGAGAAGAAGGCAGACACTGCTACTATAAGTCATCTCGAAGGTGAAGTTCTAATGTTGAACTCCAAACTTGATCAGATGAATAAGTCTGTCAAGATGTTAACAAATGGAACTGACAAGTTGGAAGAAATCCTTCAGGCTGGACAAAATGCAGGAAACATGTCTGGTCTAGGATTTGTGGCTCAAAGAAATTTGCTGTTGACAAGAAGAAGACCAGGCTGATAAACAAATGTCAAAGAAGATGTCACAACATAGGACTCAACATCAAGAACAGGGAAATATGAAGAAAAAGTATCAAAGATGGAGATGTCATTATTGTGGGAGGTTTGGTCACATAAAGCCATTCTGCTTCAGATTATATGGATATCCTAATCATACCCCATATGTCAAACCTAAGACTAACAAGGCACCATATACTCAACAGTGGAAGAAAAAGACTGCAACCCTGATAGCTCACACCTCCCTTAGAGTTTCTGCCAAGGAAGACTGGTACTTTGACAGTGGATGCTCTAAACACATGACTGGAATCAAGAATCTGCTGAATGATGTCAAACCTCATACTACTAGTTATGTCACTTTTGGAGATGGTGCTAGAGGAGAAATCAAAGGAGTTGTAAACTTGGACTTCCCTGGAGTTCCAAATCTAAATGAAGTGTTGCTGGTAAATGGTTTGACTTCTAATCTCATAAGTATCAGTCAACTATGTGATCTAGGATTCAAGGTCAACTTCACCAAGTCTGAATGTCTTGTAACTAATGATAAACAAGAAGTTATAATGAAAGGAGTCAGATCAAAAGACAACTGTTACTTATGGGAGTCTGAGAACACTAACTACTCTTCTGTGTGCTCTATAGCCAAAGAAGAAAAGGAAGTGAAACTGTGGCACCAAAAACTGGGTCATTTACATCTTAGAGGGATGAAAAAGATCATATCCATGGAGGCTGTCAGAGGGATTCCAAGGCTTCAGATTGATGAAGGGAGAGTCTGTGGTGAATGTCAGGTTGGAAAGCAAACTAGAATGTCACATCCAAAGACAAGACATCTGACCACCTCTAAGGCGCTAGAACTTCTACATATGGATCTGATGGGTCCCATGCAGGTGGAAAGTCTTGGTGGAAAGAGATATGCCTATGTTATTGTGGATGATTTTTCCAGATTCACCTGGATAAACTTCATTAGGGAAAAGTCTGATGTATTTGATGTTTTTAAAGAATTGTGCAAAAGAATTCAAAGAGAAAAATAAGGATGCATTGTGAGAATCAGAAGTGATCATGGTAAGGAATTTGAAAATAGTAAGTTTGATGAGTTCTGTTCCTCAGAAGGAATCAATCATGAGTTCTCTTCACCTATAACTCCTCAAAAAAATGGAGTTGTGGAAAGGAAAAACAGAACTATACAGGAATCTTCCAGAGCAATGATACATGCCAAGAAGCTTCCTATTCATTTTTGGGCTGAAGCTATGAATACAGCTTGTTATGTCCACAACAGGGTCACCTTGAGAAAAGGAACATCATCCACCCTTTATGAACTATGGAAAGGAAGAAAGCCTACAGTGAAGTACTTCCATGTCTTTGGAAGAAAATGCTATATTCTGACAGATCGTGAACAAAGGAGAAAGATGGACCCTAAAAGTGATGAAGGAATATTCCTAGGATACTCTACCAACAGCAGAGCATACAGGGTGTTCAATTCTAGGACCAAAGTTATGATGGAGTCTATAAATGTCATAATTGATGATCACCATGAGGAAACAAATGTCCCATATGATGTTGAGACATTCTTTGAGACTTCAACACAAGTGTCTAAAAAGGATGATGTGCCTAATCCTACTCCATCAGAGTCTGAATCAAAAGAAGCTAACAAAGATCCTTCCATCAGAATTCAAAAAGATCATCCTAAGGAACTCGTCATAGGAGATCCTAATAGTGGAGTCACTACAAGATCTAGAGAAATCATCACAAACTCTTGTTTTGTGTCTAAGATTGAACCAAAAAATGTTAAAGAGGCTTTGACTGATGAATACTGGATTGGAGCAATGCAAGATGAATTGAACCAGTTCAAGCAACATGAAGTATGAGAGTTAGTTCCTAGACCAGAAGGAACAAACATCATTGGCACAAAATGGATCTACAAGAACAAGTCAGATGTTGAAGGAGTTGTCACCAGGAATAAGGCAAGGCTTGTTGCTCAAGGATACACTCAAGTTGAAGGGGTTGATTTTGATGAGACTTTTGCTCCTGTAGCCAGACTGGAATCAATCAGACTTCTCTTGGGAGTTGCTTGTCTCCTTAAGTTCAAGCTGTTTTAGATGGATGTGAAGAGTGCCTTCCTAAATGGGTACTTAAATGAGGAAGTGTATGTGGAACAACTTAAAGGATTTGTGGATCCAAACTGTCCTGATCATGTCTACAAATTGAGGAAAACATTATATGGTCTGAAACAAGCTCCTAGAGCTTGGTATGAAAGATTGACAAAGTTCCTCCTTGACAAAGGATACAGGAAATGAGGTTTGGATAAAACTCTTTTTGTCAAGAATGAAGGAGGAAAGATAATGGTAGCTCAAATTTATGTTGATGACATAGTGTTTGGAGGAATGTCAGATAAAATGGTTAAACATTTTGCTAACCAGATGCAAGCTGAATTTGAAATGAGCCTCATGGGAGAATTGACCTACTTTCTTAGACTACAAGTCACACAGATGGAAGACTCAATTTTTCTGTCTCAAAGCAAGTATGCAAAGAATATTGTCAAGAAGTTTGGGATGGAGAATGCCAGTCATAAAAGGACTCCTGCACCTACTCATTTAAAGTTGTCCAAAAACACAAGTGGGGCAAATGTGGATCAAAGCTTATACAGAAGCATGATAGGAAGTCTGCTATACTTAACAACCAGCAGACTTGACATTGCCTTTGCAGTTGGAGTATGTGCAAGATACCAGGCTGAACCCAAAGTAAGTCACATCAACCAGGTGAAAAGAATTCTGAAGTATGTGAGTGGAACTTACAATTATGGCATACTGTACTCTCATGGATGTGAACCAATTCTGTCTGGTTATTGTGATGCTGATTGGGCTGGTAGTGCTGATGATAAAAAGAGAACCTCTGGAGGATGCTTCTTTTTGGGAAATAATCTTGTCTCTTGGTTCAGCAAGAAACAAAACTGTGTGTCTCTATCTACTGCTGAAGCTGAATACATAGCAACTGGTAGCAGCTGTTCTCAAATGATCTGGATGAAACAGATGCTGACTGAGTATAATGTCACACAAGATGTCATGACATTGTACTGTGACAATATGAGTACTATTAACATATCCAAGAATCCTGTACAGCACAGCAGGACTAAGCATATTGACATTAGACATCACTTCATCAGAGATCTTGTGGAGGAGAAGGTGATTAAGCTGGAACATGTTGCCACTGAACTACAACTGGCTGACATTTTTACCAAGGCACTTGATGCTAGTCAGTTTGAGAATTTAAGAGGCAAGCTGGGTATTTGACAATATGAAGAGATGTAGCAATTAATTTTTCTTAATAAAAGGGTTGAAAGAGATATGTTAATCAAGTCTATTCTGATTGGGCTAATCATTTGTTTCCCTCTTTCTTTCCAAAAGTTTAAGAAGAGGAATAGACATATTTATATCTCCTTCTTCTCATTTTGCTGCATCACTCTACATTCCCTCAAAAGAAGATTTCACATACGCTGTCCCTTGTTTTCTCAATCTCTCAAGATGTCTCAACAATCTGTGTCATCATCTTCATCAAAGGCAACTGCATCTTCCTCACCCACTGACACCGAACTTAGGGCAATCGTAAACTCCATAGATGCTGATGTTCTTGAGGTAACTCCACTTCGTGAAATGGCAGCTGATCCTACTAAGGTCAAGAAGCTGCGAACCAGACATGCAAGAAGCTCACAAGCTTCTCCCTCTGGTAAATCTTCTCAACCATCATCCTTTGTTCCTCCAGAGATAGCTAATAGGGAAGGTTCTGCTTATGTACATCAAGCTATTGGCATACTAGTCACTAGGATTCTTAATGAGAATCACTCTGTTCCTGGTATATCTGTACCATTGAACCAAGAAACTGCTAGCCCTAATTTAGAAAGTGATCCCAATGTCACTCAGAATGTTGAGACACCTGACGACAACATTGAGAAATCTCCAGAGAAACCTGATGATCACCAGACCCCTACTGACAAGACTGTTGAACCTCCTGTCATTGATGTTGATGAAGAATTTTCTGACAATGATTTAATTTCTAATATCAACCCTAGCATAGCTAGAAGGATGATGAGTAGAAAATAAAATCAGAGTGCTTCCTAAAGCCCCTCCAAAGAGAAGGCTACTGAAGTTGTTCACGAGAAAGCTAGGCCTGAGAACAAGGCTAGAGAAGAAGCTAAGAAGGATCAAAAAGCTGGAACTTCGAAAGGGAAGGGTAAGGTAAAAGCTAGAGTATCTATTGGTAGTCTCTCAAAACCCTTGAGACAACCTATAGCCAAGAAAAGAAAGGCTCCTGAACCCTCTGAATCTGATGAGGAATCAAACTTTGATTTTGATGTTGAGAGCAATGTTCCAGACATTCCTCTCGGGAAGAAACCCTCTTCTAGCAAACTGCCTAAGGTTCCTGAAGTTTCCATTGACAACATCTCCTTTCACCATCCAGAAAATGCAAGCAGGTGGAAGTATGTGTTTCTGAAAAGGATTGCCTTAGAGAGGGAGCTGAACACAAGTGCTATTGAGTGTAAAGAAGTCATGGATCTCATCAAGGCTGCTGGCCTGATGAAAACAGTGGTCAAGTTTTCCAACTACTATGAGATTCTTGTCAAAGAATTCATAGTAAATTTGTCTGGTGGTTGTGCTGATGGAAAGTCAGCTGATTTTAAGAGTGTTTATGTGAGAGGAAGGAAGGTAAATTTCTCTCCTACTGTGATAAACAAATACCTAGGGAGGCCTGATGATGCTCAACCTAAGCTTGAAGTTACTGACAACCAGGTTTATCAAACCATCACTGCCAAGCAAGTCAAGCACTGACCCTTGAAAGGGAAGCTAACTGCAAGCAAGCTGAGTATGAAGTTTTCCATACTGCACAAAACTGGTGCAGCTAACTGGGTTCCCACCAACCACAAATCCACCATCTCCACTGGTTTGGGAAGATTTATCTATGCTGTTGGAACCAGAACAAACTTTGATTATGGCAACTACATCTTTGATCAAACAATGAGACATGCTGAGAGTTGTGCTGTTAAAGGCCCCATTGCTTTTCCCTCTCTCCTGTGTGGCATAATCATTGACCAGTATCCTGATATTCTGGTTGAAAAGGACTCTGTGTGCAAAAGAGCCCCTGCACTTGGTTTTCACTATAAGCTGTTTCAGGGAACACATGTCCTTGACATTGTTATGACATCTGCTGAGACATCAAATGTCAAAGCTCATTCCAAAAAGGCTGATGTTATAGCTGTTCTAAAAGAAACCTGCAGAGAGCTTGATGCAAGAAAAAGGACTCTGGAAGAGCTGATTACTAGTCTAGAACAGGAGGAGAATGAAGAACAAATAAGGGAAGAGGATGCTGATGAAGAACAACATGAAGGTTCTGCAAGAAGCTCACCAGAATATGCTGCTGAAAATAGTGCTTCCTCAGGGGATGACAGTACCTGAAGATTGATGCTGGAACTTGCTGCAGCTATTTGATACCTTATCTCCGTTTCTGTGGAATTCCTTTTGATGACTGTATAACTTGAAGTACTAGATATTTTGGCCTCTTTATGGCTAAAAAGTGGGAGAAGTAATTGTGTGGTAATTTTGGTAGAATTGGATATTGGTAGTTATATTAGCTGTTGTTAAAAATTCTGCTGCATTCTAATCTCTGATTGTTTAGGGGTTTTAGCCAAAAAATTTCCAAAGGGGGAGTTTGTAAGTGTTTGCTTGTTGGCATTATTTTTTGGTAAAACCAGATTTGTGAATGTCATGACTGATGTCATAACATTCTGGGATAAAGTCAAATTTTGTAGAAGGAATGTTCTATAGGAATAACTCAGTATGAGTAAATATCATGATGATTAAGCTATGATCATATATACTGAATTCTACCAAAATCAGTGAGCAAGATACATGATGTCATAACCAATGTTAAGACATCCTGTACTGATCAAGTTGTTGTGCAGAGTTATTGTTCCTGAGATTTTTCAGGAATCAGGTATGCTATTCTGAGTTGAAGTATATCGACGTGGATATTAGGTTAACCTTGCTTAACCCTAATCTGTTATGATGAAAGCCCAAGACCAAGTCTTTAGGTTAACTTTGGTTAACCCTATCTATTTTTATGGAAGCCCTAAAATGAAGAATAGACTGCTTATATATATTTCTCACGAAGCCTAATGGTGAGGAACACTTTTACAGAAGATCAATAAGGCATTGTATAGTTGTGATAGTTTTAGTAACTACTGTGAGCCAAGCAATTATCACTTGATAAGTGACTTGGAGTAGGATTTGGTTGTAAGGGTTATTTATCACTCAAAGCTTTGAAGCACGAGTGTTGTGTCTCTTGATTAAAGCTTTGAAGCAAAATCAAGCGTGTGTATTGAATAATGTCTTCATAATCTTATTAATCAGTAGATTAGTATCACTGCTGTGATTGAGGGGGAGTGAGTAGGAACTCAGGTTTAAGTAGTACTTAGATTGAAGTTACATTGGGTAGGTCTTAAGTGAAGGATATAAACTGGTTGATTTATTCCTAAATTAATACCTCTTATAGTGAATTTCCTCCCTGGCTTGGTAGCCCCCATAGTAGGTCTTGTTATACACTGAACTGGGTTAACAATTGATTGTGTTCTTTACTGTCTTTTAAATTACTGTTTGGTGTGTGTACAATTTTTCAGATACGGTGTCATAACATTCACCGTGACATTAAGTATCTGTTGCCAGAATTTCAAATCCTGATACTTTCCCTAGTCACTCTGAATGGCGTCTCTAAGCCCATTTCCTACACAGTCAACTAACACATCATCGAGTGCAAATTTCTGGGCGCTCTAGTGTTCAATCATCTTCCACCTTCAAGTCACGAATGGCGGACTCGCCAATCTAACTCTTTAGGTTTAAGAAGATTGAACAGGGGAAGCTGTTGTACCCAAAATTTTCCCTCTCATTTCTCAAGGATTTTCTCACAAGATCTTCCATGACATCAAGTTTGCAGCACCGACATATCAATTTAGGTTTGGAATTGGCACAGGGGCAAAATGGTCAATTGCATAATGAAAAGTCAAACTTTGACTTTTGGATCAAAATCAAGTTTCAAGAATCATATTTCATCAAGGCATGTTAGATTACTAAGTTTGTTTAATTAAGAAAATCAAAGGTCAAAATTACTTTGGAAAAGTTAAAATTCTAAAGACTTAGAAATATTTCTAAGTGTTAAGAAATATGACAAGTTCAGAACTTCTGGCTAGATTTTCAACATGATGCAAGTTGATTCTGGAAGAACTTATAAAACAATAGTTGTAGATCTCAATGAGATTTAAAACATTGTAGAATAGAACTTCTTCTAGAAGTGCTGGGATTTCAAGTGATACATCCTTGAAGACACGTCCATGAAACTGAAGCACTCAGTAAATTCTAGACATTTCCAAGACAAAATTTGGTTAGAACTTCTGGGCCAGTTTTCACGTAGGTTCATCCAGAGTTTGCAAGAGTAATTCAAAGAAAGTATACAAAGCGTGTTACAAGCTTTCTAAAAAGTTTAAGAACTCCTTCAGAACATGCTGGAGCAGGGAGATTCAAAGATCAAAAGTTGGATATTTGTTCTAAGTCGCACTGATGCTGAACTTCTGACCCAGAATTAAACTATGATACATAATCTCATATTGCAGATTTTCTGTTTGATAAATCTCATCATTATTTAATTCTCACACCCACTTTTGAGTCTTTATCCAAAGGATTTCCTCACGTGTGGCATAGAAGTACCATTGTTGTCCTTGAAAAGAAAACTTTTGTACAAGTGTATGTTAGGCCCATGTTTTGCTTTTGCCTATGAGGGTACTTTTCCTTAATTCATGCTTATAAATATAGCTTAGGAACGGCTAAAAGCTGCTAACCCCCCTACTTTTTGCCTTGAACCATACTTGTTTAACTTGCTTCAAGAACAAGTCAGCACCCTAACATGATGGTTTTACTCTTGGCATCTCTAAGTTCCAAAATCCTTGCCTATAAATTGAACTTCATTTGCAACTGTAAAGGGGGAGAGAATTTGAAAATTAGACTTGAAACCTTGCTGAAATTTCAAAGAATTGGAAACTAAAAACATAAAAACAAAAACTGCTAAGATTTTGTTTCTCTTTTACGCCCAAACTCTAGTTTTCTTACACACCTCTTGGCCAAATCACCCACTCAATTTCTAATATACATTTAGAAACAATCTCAACTTCTGTTTACAGACTGCAATTCAATCTCCACCAACTTCAATTTCAAAAATCAGAACCTTGCTACTTGGCTGCTCCATAACATTACAGCCATTCATAACTCAAGTGGAGGTTTGTTTCAGCTTTCTGGGAACGTGAGAAAAGCTGACCAGAACATCACAACAGTCAGAACCAGGCTCTAATTCAGAACATTTTCCAGCTGCAAGGTAAGCTTCTGCTGACTCTCATCATATTACTTAGGCATTGATAGGCTTGCATGTTCAAAATACAATGTAGACATCCTGACTCTGATTTTGTACATATTCACAGGTTTCATGTATTTTTACCTAAGTAGAGAGGATTTCAGTTCAGAACTTCTTGAGGAAATTAGGATTTAGAATTAGGATCAGCAAAATACATGCTTGCTTCTGATTTACAATCCTGATATTTTTATGTTTCTGATGAAAAAACCTGTCATAACTGCTATGTTTGCATTTTCTATTTTTGTTGAGAAATGACTAAGCTACAGATGTTCTGATTAGCATGGACAAGGAGATGAAGTTCATCATCAAAACATACTTTGTAATATATGTGTATGTTTTTGCTTCTAATATCGGATGTATAGCCACCCCAGTGGTAGAGAGAGCATGCATAAGACATCAGTGTTAAGGGTCCTGAGTTCTAACCCCAAAAACAACCCTTTTTATGTTTATTTCCTGAATTTATACCCCATTAATTTGACCAGAGCTTCTAGATCAACCTCCCTTATTTGTTTGTCAAAATAGTGACCCTGGACCAGAACTTCTAGATATTCTCATCCAACAACATTGACACTTCACTTTCCCACTATCAGAATTTCTAGGTCTCCAGTTGCATTAGGACTTCTAGTCTCTCTCAAACAACCAGAACTTCTGACCTGCCAGTGACATTAGAACTTCTAGATTCCTAGCGACACTAAAGCTTCTAGACTCCCTTATCAATCATAAATTCTAGGCTTTCCTTTGTTCCCAGCAACCTCAGAATTTCAGTGTACCCAAACCCAGAACTTCCCACCTTCCCCATTTATGCTAACATGTTATTTCTAATTTTTGCAGCGCACCAGAGTCAGAACTTCTGCTCTCCCCTCTTTCAGCAATGCGCTGATTCTGATTCTTTTCCCTTTCATTATTTTCATCATCACTTCTATTTTCATTAATTAAAAACCCCAAAAAATACTTTATATTCATGCACTTTATTTTATTTTCATTTAAAACAAAAAGACTAAAAATATTTTCCCAAGCCAATTTATTTCTTTCTCTTAACCAAAGAAAAACAAATCCATTTTACATTTCTTGTACATTATTTCAATATGGTTGTAATAGATAATTAGGATTTTAATTTCTTGCAATTCTCATTTGTAAATTTGTACACCCCATCCCCCTAATGATTGTAATAGCGTAAAATATTTACTTTCCGTAATTTATCGCTTTCATATAAATGCTAGTAATTAGGATTTATATGGGCAGATAAAAATTAACAAGTAGATAACCCTAATCAAAGACTAAATGCATGCAAATCAAACACACTATTCACACATGCACCCCTAAGGTTAATTCCACTTGTTGCCTTATAAAAATGATCATGTTATGCATGTGAGACATTTTAGCAAAAATAATCAAAAATACAAGATCATAGTCCCTCGATGACGCTTCGAATGTTGCCTTACAAATGATCTTAGTCCCTCCAAGAGAAATGCTAAGATATCTCGCAACATTACTATCATGACTATACGATGACCCACGCCCGTCCCTTTACATCCAAAGATTAGGTTTCTTGTCAATCAATGATAAGATAGCTGTGATACGGTGGGAGAACTGACTTGAGGTTTTGCGTTTGTGTTTGCTAATGTTGCAGTTAGCAAGAGTCGCCACCAACTTTTCTTTTATCCAAAACGAAAGGTAAAAAAGCACAGGAAAGACCTTTGAGATGTTTTCTTGAGTTCAGGGGGTAGATTTTGAAAAGGGAAGGTTCTAGCAGCCTTTTCATCCATGGTTTTCCATGGGCTCTTAGTTACTTGTTTAGATCACTTGCTTTGCTTTGAAATTATTTGAAATGGTGCTTTGTGTAGTTTTGAAAGTATTTTGAAAAGAGGCCATCGTTTAGGAAATCTTTGTAATGATTCTCGTTCGTAAGAATGTATACAAAGATGTTTGTCTTTTGAAAAATGTTTCAATGTTTTGAAAGTTGTTTTGAAATGTGTGTGTGCTTTTGAAAATAGCAAGAATTATTTTGAAATTGATCAAGTAACTAGAAGCTATCTACCTACTCAAATGTCTTTCTTGTGCATTTTTATTCCTTTGACATTGTTGATTTACCATTGATTTGGTAAACAACCCTATATTTGGATGTTAAACGGGACGGGCGTGGGTCATCATATAACCATGATAGCAATGTTGCCAAGTATCTTAGCATGTTTGAGGGACTAAGATCATCTTTGTTTAGGAAACCTTTTGATAGCGTCATCGAGGGACTATGATCTTATTTTGTTTTGTTTTGCCAAGATGCTTCGCATGCGTAACATGGGCATTTTTATTTAGGCAACCAAGTGGGTGAAACCCTAAGGGTGCTTGTGTGCAATGTGTGTCATTTTACATACATTTGTCTTGCATTAGGTCTTTTCTATTTGCTTGTTTTTGGTCTTGTCATGCAAACCCTAGTTTACTAAACATGGTATAAATGCGATAAATTGCGTAAATGTAAACTAAGCTATTACAACAATTATTATGGGAGGGGGGATACAAGTTTTTTGAATGGGGATATCGCACAAAATAAACCCTAAAAATACTATTACAACTCAATTGAATATTATGCGCATTAAATAAATAAACAAGTATTAAAATGCAATGCAAATGTATTTATGCAAAAAGAAGGTTTTGTATTTGATTTATGGTATGAGAAAATAAAATTAATTAACCCTAGAAAATAAGGAAAAAAAATAATATTATTTTTGAAAAGGGGAAACCCTAATTTTTGATTAAAAGAAATATATGTTTCCTATTATTTATTTTGTCCATTTTTGTACTAGAAAATAACAAATAATATTATATACAAATATTAAAAATTAAATATGTATAAAAAATAAATATTTTATGTGTAAAATAATAAAATAAAAATGTATAGTATTTATTAAATATATTTACAATTTATTTAAGAAAATAAAGTCCATTATCCTAATAAGACTATTTTTTATGCCAAAAAAATAAAAATAAAAATAAAAATAAATGCAAAAAATAAAGAAAATATTTTTCATGATTTTTATGATTCATAAAAATAAATAAAAGCAATGAATATAAAAATATAAAAAGAAATATGAAAAATAAAACAAATATGCAAGGGGGGTGCAAAAGTAATACAAGGGTGTGAAAAGTAAAAAGAAAAAGGCCAGTAATGCAAAAAGCCCAAGGCAAGCTTCGTCCCTGTCCTCTGTCTCCTCCTGCGCGCGCTTTCAACTCAAACCTGCAACTTTCTCATACTTGCATAAAAACCAAAACTTATAACACAAAACATGTAGCATTTTATCTCACGATTCCAATGATATAAAATTTGTAATCTAACTCTCAAAGATCAGGGAGAATTTTGTCAGCCCTAATTTGTGACCTAATTATTTCATGAACTTCAAGCTTCAAATTCTCATGGCACAGTTACTATAAATGACAAGTATGCATATGTACAACTTCCCCAAGATAAGGGCTACATTTTTTCTTCACAAATCGTGGCTTGAGGATGCCTAAATAGAGAGATAGAGATTTGAAAAATACCTCCTTCAGCTGGATTTGGATATGAAAATGTGGGGACTTTGAGTGATGCCTGAGGATCGTGTGAGCTTCCCTGAACTTCCTTCAAACTATTCCAATACCTAGCTTGCTTTGTGGATGGCCAAAACTCTCTGTAGAAGTCAAGCTGCAAGCTCCAAGTTTGAAAATGGCAATGGCAGAAACAGGGGTTACAACAACAATGTAAAGGCCTGGATAGCTTTAGTATGATGTGTAAAAGGTGTTTCAACTGTTAAAGGGCAAAACGCACGAGCCAAAATGAAGTTGGCAATGGTTTTACAGAACTGCAATGTTTTGGCAGAAATTTGTGTTTTTTGAGCTTGAGAGTGTTTTGGATGCTATCAATTCGTGTTTTGCCTTGCAATGAGTTTGTATATTTGTATAGAATGATACAAAGTCCACTCCTTATCAGTTGTACAAGTTCTGACCTCTTTTGCAACTTTTCTTGCATTTGAAGAAAAGTTGAAGTGACCATACTAACAGGCCTGTCCTTGCTTGCTTGTGAGCTACAAAGGGCTTGTATAAGTTTCTTAAGATCTGTGGAAATTTCATGCACCCAAGGGACATCTCCAAGGCTCAAGAATGATAAAGTTGCAAAAGCTTGCCTTTATGAAAATGGCAATGTGCCCTTTATGCCATTAATGGAATTATCTCTTGTACAATGTTTCAAAAGCCAAAATAAAGCCTTTATCCTCTGAGTTTGCATTTAATTATGGAGTGTAGAATGAGTTTAGGACCTGTAATGCAAGGTACAAGCATCCAAGATCATATTTTCCACTTGATACTTTGTGAAAATGGCATGAACAAAAGTGATACAATGCCAATTTCTCTTCTTCGATTCTCCCTAACCACAAATGTTCTTGGAGAGTTCTTGGAAATTTTGGAAAACTTGCAATGTGCTCTATAATTCATATTTGAAATGCATTTTGAGATACCTCTTGGAACTAGGTGAAAAATGTCCATGATGTTGGGTCAAAAAACTGCCTAAATTACGGCAAATTTTCACTAAGTTATTTAGTTTATGGACCTATGTTCACAAATTCATAACTTGAGATCCAAGCATATTTTTGGAAACGTTTGTGAACAAAAGTTGTAGATTTCATGGAGGACTACAACTTTAATGTTGGAAGTTTTCTTTGAATCAAATTTCATCATGGTGAAAAAGTGGTGAAAAGTTGGGAAAAAATAAGAAAATTTCCATACTTAGAAAAATTCTAAGTTATGAAAATTTTCAAATTCAAAACCCTAATTTTCAAAATTGGTTTCCTTGGTCAACAAGTTTCATATTTTGACATATCTTGATGAATTATGACCCTTGGCACTTGATTTTGACCAAAAAGTCAAAGTTTGACTTTTTAGTGCACAATTGACTTTTGATCAATTGACTGCAAAATTCATTTGTCAATCCAATAAACTTGAGATCTTTTGAACTATGTACTTAAGTCAAGATGATGCCATTGAACCCTTAAAATAATGTTTGAACTTAATTGGTCATTGGCTAGGTTAAAAATCAGAAATTGCCCTTTCTCATTCAAAACCCTAATTTTGACCATTTTGCCCTTTTGATGATTTGATCAAATTTCTTGAGGAGTTGTGATCCAAACTTGATCAAATGGTACATAGGAGTCTAGAATGTTGATGTGGATAAAAAATTATGAAGTTTGACTGTAAATTGGCCATAGTTGACTTTTTCCCCAATACAGCTGATTTTTAGGTCAACTGTCCAATTGACTGATCAAAAATGTGATTCAAGGCTTGAAACTTAATATGAGAAATCTTAGGGGTCCAAGATGATGTATGAAAGTCACATGAAGCATTGATGGTCCAAAAATCCTTGTGCAAACTCAAACCCTAATTTTAGGATATCAGTGCAATATGAGGTATCTTGAGCTGAGCAAACCCTAATCTTGTCCTGAGTCCAAGAAGTCTTGATAGAAAAGTCCTGATAAGTGAGAGGGAAATTTTTTGGGTACAACAGCTGCCCATGTTCAATCTTCTTGAACCTGAAGAGTTAGATTGGCGAGTTTTGTCGTTCGTGACTCGAAGGTAAAAGATGATTGGACACTAGAGTGCCCATAAATTTGCACTCGACAAAATGTAGTTGAGGGAATGGGCTTAAAGATGCCATTTGGAGAGGTGATAGAATCTTGTTGGAGATGGGCTTAAAGATGCCATCCAAGAATGTTTGCTAAGTTGTAAGTTGTAAGTCAGAAGAATAAGTATCAGAATGGTGTCCGTGTCTGGAACGTATCTGAACTGTATCTAGAGACTGAGATCTGAATGAGAAACAAAATAGCATCCATATCTGGAGCCGTATCCGAACTTGAAATTTGAATGAGGGCCAGAATGGCATCCGTGTCTGGAGCGTATCTGAACTTGAAATCTGAATAAGAGTCAGAATGGCATCCGTGTATGGAGCCTATCTAAACTTGAAATTTGAATGAGTATCAGGATGGCATCCGTGTCTGGAGCATATCTCAACTGTATCTGAATAAGTTACAGAATGGCAACCGTGTCTAGAGCGTATCTGAACTGTATCTGATAGTTGAGGTCTGAATGAGTACTAGAATAACATCTGTGTCTGGAGCGTATCTAAAATGTATATGGGATTTGAATTTGAACGAGTAGCAGAATGACTTCCGTGTCTGGAGTGTATCCGTACTGTATCTTTGAAAGTTGAATCTGAATGAGTACCAGAATGACATCCTTGTCTGGAGCATATCTGAACTTGAAATTTGAATGAGTATCAGGATGGCATCCGTGTCTGGAGCGTATCTGAATTGTATCATGATTGCATATTATTAATCGGTAGCTTTTAATCTTATCCTGAAAAGGGTAAAATGTTAGTTGAACACAAAGTTATGTTGCATGAAATGTATGATGCAATATATGTGTTTTGTCAATGTTTATGATATATGGATGTAATGTATGCGCATGTAAGCTGATTTGCTGTATTGCTGAGGAAAATAATTCCTTGACTGTTGCCAGGGAAAATAAATCCTTGACTGCTGAGGATAAGAATCCTTGGCGACTGTTGGGGATATAGGGATCCTTCATGTCTTGAAGTTGGAGTTTTTGACAAAATTTTGTTGTGAATAATGCCATGTGCTGCTTGAGCAAACTGCTTGGGGAATCCAGAGAATTTTGATGACTTCTACTGGGGATTACACAATGGGGAAACCCTGTTCCATTGGGGAATAGAGAAAACTCTGATGACTTCTGCGGGGAATTAAGAATGAGAATCTTCATTCTGTTGGGAAACAATAAAAACTCTGTGGGGAAGAAGGCTTACTGCTGGGGAGTAGGTTCAGGAGTTTGGGTTGTCTGCCACTCTACTGGGGAATTATCCTAGGTTGGGGAGAGACAAAAGTTAACTGTTATCTGGTTGATTTTCAGACTTCAAGATAATTTGCTGGGGAATTTGGAGAAACTGAATGGTTTCCGCTGGGGATTGATAATTAGAAGTTTTGGCTCCACTGGGGATTGGGAGTTTTGAAGTTTTAACTCTGATGGGGATTAAGGGTTTGAAATTTTAGCTCCACCGGGGATCTAGATGATGCACTGTAGGGATTTCTCATGGAATAGCCTAAAGATGTTTTCCTATCCTTTCAGTCTGTCAGTAATTGTTCTCTTCCATCCTGTTTATTTGTAAACAGTAATTATGTTCAAATGCATATGTTCATCAATGAATCATTGGACGCTTTTGCAAATAAAAACACAAGTGTAAAGAAAAATAGTTTTATGTACTTTGAAAGAGATATCTTTGTATTTACTTTGAATAAGTGTTTTGTACAAAGGAGACAGACATCCTAGTAAGAGGATGGTGTCATAAAAGTAAGAAAAATTTATACAAAGACAGATAGCTATGTGTAAAAAATCCCATGGGGTTCCCATTCCGCTATAGCCTTCGCATCTCTGAATATCTTGTCTGTCCGTTTCTTCGTTTGACGATGATTGAATTGATCAGAAGCTCCAGGTTTGTCAGTGAAGAGATTGTCCTTAAAGTGATCCGACGAGACATAGTCATACGCTTTAATTCCCTAACTTTTGCCTGGACCGCCCTTTCGGGTTTTCAGTCCACCGGGAAACCCCTTTTTGCCCAAGTCGCCCTTTCGGGTTTTCAACTTGCCGAGTGTACAGATTTTATTTATTTTATCCCTAATTTTTGCCTGAACCTTTTTGGTTCGATGGGATGCCCTTGTTTTGCCTAGGTGTGTCAACCTAGCGGGTCTCTTATGCGTAGTATCTTTTGACTATGTCTGCATTCACAGGATGCGACAGATCGTCACCGTCCATGGTGGTTAAGATCATTGCCCCACCAGAAAAGATGTTCTTGATTACAAATGGTCCTTCATAGGTAGGAGTCCATTTTCCCCAGGGATCACTTTGTGGCAAGATGATGCACTTGATCACTAGGTCTCCAACTTGATATACTTGGCGTCTGACTTTCTTGTTGAAAGCCTTGATCATTCATTTTTGGTACGTCTGACCGTGGTAAACAATAGTAAGTCTCTTCTCGTCAATTAAGTTCAGTTGATCAAGTCGGGTCTGAATCCAATCGTCTTCACTCAAACCTGCATCCTTCATGATTCTCAAGGAGGGAATCCGAACCTCGATAGGTAAAATAGCCTCCATGCCATATACCAAAGAATAGGGTGTTGCCCCAGTTGATGTGCGAGCCGTGGTACGGTACCCGTGGAGAGAAAACGGTAGCATTTCATGCCAGTCTTTGTAGGTGACTGTAATCTTTTGTATGATCTTTTTGATGTTTTTGTTAGCAGCTTCGACTGCACCATTCATCTTTGGCCGATAGGGGGATGAATTGTGATGTTGAATCTTGAACTGCTCGCACAAGGCGGTGATCATAGTATTGTTAAGGTTTGTACCGTTATCAGTGATAATCCTTTCGGGGATACCGTACCGGCAGATGAGATTCTGCTTGATGAAGCGGGTAACAACATTCGTAGTAACAAATGCGAAGGAAGCTGCTTCGACCCACTTGGTGAAATAGTCAATGGCCACCAGAATGAAGCGGTGTCCATTGGAAGCTGTAGGCTTGATCTCTCCAATCATGTCGATTCCCCACATAGCGAAGGGCCAAGGAGCTGTTAGGACATTTAGAGGAACAGGAGGCACGTGCACCTTGTCTGCATAGATTTGACATTTGTGACAAGTTCGGGAGTGTTGATAGCAGTCAGCTTCCATGGTAGACCAGTAATAGCCTGCCCGTAGAATCTTCTTTGCCATCGTATGCCCGCTAGAGTGGGTGCCAAAGGTACCTTCATGCAATTCAGCCATGATCTTTTCCGCTTCAATCTTGTCCACACAACGGAGCAGAATAGAATCATGATTGCGCTTATACATGATGCCATTACTTAGGAATAACTTTGCTGAGAATCTCCTTAAGAACTTTTTGTCATTGACGGAAGCTCCTTCTGGATATTCTTGAGCCTCGAGATACCTTTTGAATTCATGAAACCATGGCTGGTCCACTACTTCTTCGGTATTAATCTCGTGACAGTGTGCTGGTCCGTTCATCCGTTCAATGGAGATTTGGGAAGCCTCATTATCCCAATTAAGTTTAAACATGGATGACATTGTAGCTAGAGCATCTGCTAGCTGATTTTCTTCTCGCGGGAAGTGCTCGAAGGTAATCTGCTCCAAAATGTGGTAACAATGTCAAAACATGTTCTTTGTAAGGGATGACATTTGGATATTTAGTGTCCCACTCTCCTTTGATCTGACTGATGACCAAAGCTGAGTCCCCAAACACATCTAAAGATTTGATTCCCAAATCTATGGCAGCCTTGAGACCAAAGATGCATGCCTCGTACTCTGCCATATTATTCGTACAGTTGAAGAAAAGTATGACCGTGAAAGGAGTATGGCATCCTTCCGGAGATATGAGCACAACACCGATACCGTTACCAAGTGCATTGGATGCCCCATCAAAGTACAGGGTCCATCAGGATCCTTGTTCAAGTCCGTCATATGGTCTGATCTCTTCGCAGTTGTCCAATGTCATGATGTCTTCGTTAGGGAAGTCAAACTTCATAGATTGATAATCTTCTACAGCTTGATGGGCCAGATGGTCATCTAGCACACTCCCCTTTATATCTTTTTGGGTCGTGTACTGTATGTCGTATTCCGTTAGGATCATCTACCATCTAGCTATTCTTCCAGACAAAGCAGGCTTCTCGAAGATGTACTTTATCGGATCCATCTTAGATATCAGCAAAGTGGTATGAGTCAACATATACTGCCTTAGCCGGTGAGCAGCCCATACCAAAGCGCAGTAAGTTTTCTCGAGAAGTGAATATCTAGTTTCAGAGTCGGTAAACTTTTTGCTTAGGTAATAAATGGCATGCTCTTTTCGGCCAGACTCGTCATGCTGCCCCAATTAGCACCCCATTGAGTTTTCTAAGACGGTCAGATACATGATTAGCGGTCTTCCCTCGACGGGTGGCATCAGGACAGGAGGCTCTAGCAAATACTCCTTGATTTTATCGAAAGTAATCTGAAATTCATCATTCCATCTGACTACTTGATCTTTCTTCAACAGCTTGAAGATTGGTTCACAAGTAGACGTTAGGTGAGAAATGAACCTAGAAATGTAGTTTAGGCGTCCCAAAAAACCTCTGACCTCCTTCCCAGTGCGAGGAGCAGGCATTTCTTGTATAGCTTTGACTTTGGCAGGATCAACCTCGATGCCTTTGTTGCTGACAATGAAACCTAAGAGTTTACCGGACCAGACTCCGAATGTACACTTGTTTGGGTTCAATCTTAGCTTGTACTCCTTCAACCTGACAAATAACTTTTGCAAGTGATCAAGGTGTTCTTCTTCAGCTTGTGATCGGGCTATCATGTCATCTACGTAGACCTCTATCTCATGATGCATCATATCATGAAACAAAGCTACCATGGCGCGTTGATAGGTTGCCCCAGCATTCTTCAGTCCGAATGGCATCACTTTGTAGCAGAACGTACCCCAGTGTGTGACAAATTTAGTTTTCTCCATGTCCTCAGGTGCCATTTTGATCTGGTTATAGCCTGAGAATCTGTCCATGAAAGAAAATACTTTGTGCTGAGCTGTATTATCAACCAGGATGTCGATGTGTGGAAGTGGAAAATCATCTTTAGGAATGACCCTGTTTAAATCTCTATAATCCACGCACATTCTCACTTTGTCGTCCTTTTTAGGCACGAGAACAATGTTGGCCACCCATTGAGGATAGGAAGTAATAGCCAGAAATCCAGCATTGAACTATTTCATAACTTCTGCTTTGATATTCTCTGACATGTCAGGTCTCATGCGGCGGACCTTTTGTTTCACTGGTGGACAATCTTCTCTTGTGGGTAGACGGTGTACCACAATGTCTATATCGAGTCCCGACATGTCTTCGTATGACCAGGCGAAGATCTCAACATAATCATGCAATAGCTGAGTTAGGCGCTCCTTGACACTTGGTTCTAGATTGGCACCTATTTTGATTTCCTTTTTATCATCCTCAGTACCCAAGTTGATTGTATCCAACTGCTCCTCATGAGGCTGAACTGCTCTTTCCTCTTGCTGTAGTAATCTAGGCAATTCCCCTGGCACCTCACAATCTTCCTCACCTTCGTATTCGGCTTGGTAGATCAGATATTCAGAGTCACTGAAGGCTATAGCAGTATCGTTACCCATGGGATCCGGAATGGAAGGGTACCTGCATTTATGAGTGTGGGTGTGTGTAAGGGCATAGCCATCTTAAAACAATAAAATGTAAAAGAAAGACAATGAGCATAAAAAGTTTATATGTGAAAAAGCGTCCATGATTCATTGAATGACATATGTAGATGAAATAAAAACCCTTATAAATGGACCATTGTGCCTCGGGTAAGACACAAGGTTTTTAAAGTACGAATTGTTTGTGAATTATTACAGTCCAACATAAATGTAAAAGATAAATTACTGCAGTATGAAAGTTATCGGAACGAAGTCTTTGGCTTCCCAGTTGCAAAGTCCTCCGTTGACAGTAGGAAATATCCAATCTTCCAAGCTGCCATCCTCTTCATTGTCTTCCTCAACAGCATTGGCATTGTGACCATGCCTCGGCATTGGAGCGGAAATAACATTCGGTTTCTCAGGCGCTTCAAATTCAACTTCCTTCGCGTCTATCAGATCTTGAATCTTATTCTTCAGAGCCCAACAGTTGTTGGTGTCGTGCCCTGGACTTTCAGAATGGTACACACATCTGGCGTTGGGATGGTAATGTGGAGAAGCAGTGTTAGGATTTTTTGGGGCCTCTTTTAGAGTGGCCAGATTCAACTTCAAGAGATGTGGTAGAACTTGGGCTGGAGTCATGTTAATCTTGGTAAATTTCCGCACTGGCCTTTCTACCCTTTGCTGGTTATTTCTCGGTTGGTCTGATGCAGGCTTCGGAATCAATACTTCCCCCACCGTTGGTCGGCGCTCGGTTCTTCCCTGATTTCTCTGTGAATAGACCGCATATACTTCCTTTCTTCCCGTGAAGGGCTTTTTTACAGCGGTTGATGCAGATGCGTCCTTCTGAATTTTCCCATTTCTTATACCAACCTCCACTCTTTCGCCGGTTAGAATCAATTCGGTAAACCCTGCAGAAGAACTCCCAATCAGATGATTGAAGAAAGGACCTGATAGAGTTCCCAAGAACATGTCCACTAACTCCCTTTCAGATAAAGGTGGTTGCACCCTTCCGGGTAGATCCCTCCACTTTTTTGCGTAATCTTTAAAGCCCTCATTGGAAGCCATATCCATACTCTGTAGCTGAGTACGGGTTGGCGCCAAGTCGGCATTGTATTGATACTGTTTATAGAAGGCTGCTGCCAAGTCTTCCCAATTATGAACATCTGCCCTCTCCAACTGGTAGAACCAATCAAGTTGCGTTCCTGATAAACTGTCCTAGAAAAAGTGGACCCACAGGTCTTTGTCAGCAGAATGTGGTTGAATCTTCCTGACATAGGATCTGAAGTGCATTTTAGGACAAGACACCCCATCATACTTGGCAAACAGTTGCACTTTAAACTTTGGAGGGATTACAATTCCTGATACCAGCCCTAATTCCTCAAAATCCAGCCCTGGTACTCTTTGGATCTCCATAGCAGCTAGACGCTCTTCCAAGTGTTTATATTTGTCATCGGCCGAAGGGTATTGTTGTTCAGAGTAATCCTCTTCTTCTGCTTCAAAATCTGATGGCACTGCCGTTCCTTTTCCTTTTCCTTCCCCCTCTTCAGATGTTGTTGGGAATTGCAAGGTTCTTCTGGCTTGTCCTTGAAATCTTCTACCCATGATAACCACACCAGTTGGCTTCTTCTTCTTTTTCTCTTTTTCTTTTTCTAGAAAAGTCTTCAGCTCCTCCTGCCCCTTGGCTAAGGTCATGAGCAACTGTTGAAATTGTGAATTCTGAGCTTGCAAATCTTTGACCGTTTGTTCAATATCCATCTTGCTGAAATAAACAACAGAGAGATGAGGAAACTTGGTGTGAAGACCTGTTTATGCATATGATGAATGATATGTATTCATACAATGCTTTCAAGGATTTAGAAATTCAATTTTTTTTTAATAAAAAAGAAACACACGTCATATTAACAAGATAGAATTGTGAGTACATCAATGCCCCTTGGGCAAAATAATACAAAACTCTAAGGTAAAAAGACGTTGCACATCCTCTTTGGTGCAATGTAGGTGTTGAGAGTCTGCTCTTCGTGAAGTAGCCGAGTGAGTTCCAAAACCTTCTTCTCGCTTGCGTAGAATTGGGCTTCAAAATTATCGTGCTCTCCCTTGAGTTGTATCCAACTCCTTTGTAGGTCTTCGAGTGATGTCGGCATGTCAGGATGTAGGATGGTGTATGGAACCTCTCCTTCCTTAACATGCTCTATAATCACTGGGAGAATGGAGGGATAAGGCATCATAAGACTTTAGGCGCGGGTTCGTACCCACTTGAGGTAAGGCTCAAGAGGGATGGAGTTCTTGTGTCCCAAGATCTTGCTATCCACCTTGTTGGGCATCCTCCAAGCTCGGATGAATCTCTGACAGAGTCCTTGGTCGTCGTTGTCGTAGTCGAAAACCAATCCTTGAATCAGCATATCATGTGGGCCATCCCTTCGGGCATAACCAAACTACCTTAGAGCCAAGCAAGGGTTGTAGGTGATGCCTCCCCTAATTCCAAGTAGAGGGACATTAGGGAATTCCCCACAACGGTCAACAATGATGACATTCTCTCTGGATCGAGAACACCAATGAATATCTGAATGTTTAAGTGTCATTAACCGTTGTGACCACCTCAAACCTTGCTCATTCTTCAAGACTGATTGGGGAAGATGAGAAATAAACCATCTTGCTAGGAGAGGAGTGCAGCACATGATAACACCTATTTTCCTCATTATACGAGTGTGAAAAGAGTGAAGGATATCCCTAAGCAATGTAGGTACCGGGTTACGAGTCATGAAGATTTTGACAGCGTTCACATCTATGAGTTGGTCAGGGTTAGGGAACAAAACCATCCCATAGATGAGAAGAGATACAATCTCCTCAAAAGCTTGCAAGTCTAGGGAATTCCAACAGCTTTGAGCCTTCTCAAACAGAAACTTTGACAAGAAGCCTTTGACACCACTTCTAGTTTCCCAATGAGTTGTGACATCAGATGAGTGCAAGTGTAGGGCTTGAGCAATATCTTCTGGCATTGGATCTCTTTCCGTACCGTTGAAGGGTAGTTGATTGAGAATAGGAATCCTAAGAAGTTGAGATAATTCTTCCAAAGTGGGCACAAGTTGATAGTCCGGAAATGTGAAGCAATGATGCAAAGGGTCAAAGAACTGGAAGAGAACCTTCATCATATCCTCCTCTGTGTTGGTGGTGACCAAGTTGAGTAGACGACCATGTCTCTCGGTGAATGGAGAGTTCTCAGGAATCCTTGAAGCTAGCTCCTTGAGTTGTGGAGGAATTCTTACAAGGTTGATTTGGATAGTTTTCCTGCGAAGTGAATCCATAACCTACAAAACAAGAACAAAGATGAATCTCCAAAATCCTTGAAATGGTTAGTGGATGCATATGATGTTCATGCTGTCAATGATGTTATGTACAAGTATAATATGTACAAGAAAATCACACAAGTTCCTAGTTTAGGCTTGCATGGGGTTTCATAGGTAAGTAATCTCTTGAAGTTTAGTTGGCTCAACCTGTCCTAGAAATAGTAACCGGGTTCTATGGAGCTCAATATCACTGGATTGTTTCCTTGTTCATTGTTTCAATTCAAGCCTCTTTAGTGGCGACCAAAATATTCCAAGGAACCAACCCTCAATGAGTGTAGTATCGAGTATCTACCAACTTCGGACTGCACCAAAGCCGATCATCTCACTACATCCTAAAAGGCCAAGTTGGTCAAGTAAAGGTTCTAAAAGTTTGTTAGTGCTTCATGACATCACTCAGCGGCCCCGTATTCTCTTTGATTGACTCAAAGGCTACCGGTACCCACAAATATGTCGCACTAACATAGCTATTGCTTAGACCATGTCGGTATACCCTGCACAATTTCCACAACGTATTGCTATTTACCTATAAATGTTTCCCAAATCCGGGTAGAGGATTCAAACCCAAACAATAGAACCAAAATGTAAAGCATACAAGTCAAACAAATGTGAGCAAATAAAGGTGATCTAAACCCTAAGGTAACCTCATTTTATAATTTTTCCCAGCAGAGTCGCCAGTTCTGTGATGCAGTGGGAGAACTGACATGAGGTTTTGTGTTTGTGTTCGTAAATATTACGGTTAGCAAGAGTCGCCATCGACTTTTGTTTTATCCAAAAGGAAAGGTAAAAAAGCACAGGAAAGACCTTTGAGATGTTTTCTTGAGTTCGGGGGGTAGATTATGAAAAGGGAAGGTGCTAGCACCCTTTTCATCCATGCTTTTCCATGGGCTCTTAGTTACTTGTTTAGATCACTTGCTTTGCTTTGAAATTGTTTAAAATGGTACTTTTTGTAGTTTTGAAAGTATTTTGAAAAGAGGCCATCGTTTAGGCAATCTTTGTAATGATTCTCGTTCGTAAGAATGTATACAAAGATGTTTGTCTTTTGAAAAATGTTTCAATGTTTTTAAAGTTGTTTTGAAATGTGTGTGTGCTTTTGAAAATAACAAGGATTGTTTTGAAATTGATCAAGTAACTAGAAGCTATCTACCTACTCAAATGTCTTTCTTGTGCATTTTTATTCCTTTGACATTGTTGATTTACCATTGATTGGGTAAACAACCCTATCTTTGGAAGTTAAACGGGACGGGCGTGGGTCATCGTATAACCATGATAACAATGTTGCCAAGTATCTTAGCATGTTTGAGGGACTAAGATCATCTTTATTTAGGCAACCTTTTGATAACGTCATCGAGGGACTATGATCTTATTTTGTTTTGTTTTGCCAAGATACTTCGCATGCGTAACATGGACATTTTTATTTAGGCAACCA
Organism: Vicia faba; assembly: GCA_948472305.1. Taxonomy (NCBI): domain Eukaryota; kingdom Viridiplantae; phylum Streptophyta; class Magnoliopsida; order Fabales; family Fabaceae; genus Vicia; species Vicia faba. Next base: position 1,445,170,368 of record OX451737.1, on the reverse strand, counting down.
AGTGGGTGAAACCCTAAGGGTGCTTGTGTGCAATGTGTGTCATTTTACATACATTTGTCTTGCATTAGGTCTTTTCTATTTGCTTGTTTTTGGTGTTGTCATGCAAACCCTAGTTTACTAAACATGGTATAAATGCGATAAATTGCGTAAATGTAAACTAAGCTATTACAACAATTATTATGGGAGGAGGGATACAAGTTTTTTGAATGGGGATATCGCACAAAATAAACCCTAAAAATACTATTACAACCCAATTGAATATTGTGCGTATTAAATAAATAAACAAGTATTAAAATGCAATGCAAATGTATTTATGCAAAAAGAAGGTTTTGTGTTTGATTTAAGATATGAGAAAATAAAATTAATTAACCCTAGAAAATAAGGAAAAATAATATTATTATTTTTGAAAAGGGGAAATCCTAATTTTTGATTAAAAGAAATATATGTTTCCTATTATTTATTTTGTCCATTTTTGTACTAGAAAATAACAAATAATATTATATACAAATATTAAAAATTAAATATGTATAAAAAATAAATATTTTATGTGTAAAATAATAAAATAAAAATGTATAGTATTTATTAAATATATTTACAATTTATTTAAGAAAATAAAGTCCATTATCCTAATAAGACTATTTTTTATGCCAAAAAAATAATAAAAAAATAAAATAAAATGCAAAAAATAAAGAAAATATTTTTCATGATTTTTATGATTCAGAAAAATAAATAAAAGCAATGAATATAAAAATATAAAAAGAAATATGAAAAATAAAACAAATATGCAAGGGGGGTGCAAAAGTAATACAAGGGGTGTGAAAAGTAAAAAGAAAAAGGCCAGTAATGCAAAAATCCCAAGGCAAGCTTCGTCCCTGTCCTCTGTCTCCTCCTGCGCGCGCTTTCAACTCAAACCTACAACTTGCTCATACTTGCATAAAAACAAAAACTTATAACACAAAACATGTAGCATTTTATCTCACGATTCCAATGATATAAAATTTGTAATCTAACTCTCAAAGATCAGGGAGAATTTTGTCAGTCCTAATTCGTGACCTAATTATTTCATGAACTTCAAGCTTCAAATTCTCTTGGCACAGTTAATATAAATGACAAGTATGCATATGTACAACTTCACCAAGATAAGGGCTACATTTTTTCTTCATAAATCGTGGCTTGAGGATGCCTAAATAGAGAGATAGAGATTTGAAAAATACCTCCTTCAGCTGGATTTGGATATGACAATATGGGGACTTTGAGTGAGGCCTGAGGATCGTGTGAGCTTCCCTGAACTTCCTTCAAACTATTCCAATACCTAGCTTGCTTTGTGGATGGCCAAAACTCTCTGTAGAAGTCAAGCTGCAAGCTCCAAGTTTGAAAATGGCAATGGCAGAAACAGGGGTTACAGCAACAATGTAAAGGCCTGGATAGCTTTAGTATGATGTGTAGAAGGTGTTTCAACTGTTAAAGGGCAAAACGCACGAGCCAAAATGAAGTTGTCAATGGTTTTGTAGAACTGCAATGTTTTGGCAGAAATTTGTGTTTTTTGAGCTTGAGAGTGTTTTGGATGCTATCAATTCGTGTTTTGCCTTGCAATGAGTTTGTATATTTGTATAGAATGATACAAAGTCCACTCCTTATCATTTGTACAAGTTCTGACCTCTTTTGCAGCTTTTCTTGCATTCGAAGAAAAGTTGAAGTGACCATGCTAACAGGCCTGTCCTTTCTTGCTTGTGAGCTACAAAGGGCTTGTACAAGTTGCTTAAGATCTATGGAAATTTCCTGCACCCAAGGGACAGCTCCAAGGCTCAAGAATGATAAAGTTGCAAAAGCTTGCCTTTATGAAAATGGCAATGTGCCCTTTATGCCATTAATGGAATTATCTCTTGTACAATGTTCCAAAAGCCAAAATAAAGCCCTTATCCTCTGAGTTTGCATTTAATTATGAAGTGTAGAATGAGTTTAGGACCTGTAATGCAAGGTACAAGCATCCAAGATCAGATTTGCAACTTGATACTTTGTGAAAATGGCATGAACAAAAGTGATAAAATGCCAATGCTTCTTCTTCGATTCTCCCTAACCACAAATGATCTTGGAGAGTTCTTGGAAATTTTGGAAAACTTGCAATGTTCTCTATAATCCATATTTGAAATTCATTTTGAGATACCTCTTGGAACTAGGTGAAAAATGTCCATGAAGTTGGGTCAAAAAACTGCCTAAATTAGGGCAAATTTTCACTAAGTTATTTAGTTTATGGACCTATGTTCACAAATTCATAACTTGATATCCAAGCATATTTTTGGAAAGGTTTGTGAAGAAAAGTTGTAGATTTCATGGAGGACTACAACTTTCATGTTGGAAGTTTTCTTTGAATCAAATTGCATCATGGTGAAAAAGTGGTGAAAATTTAGGCAAAAATAAGAAAATTTCCATACTTGGAAAAATTCTAAGTTATGAAAATTTTCAAATTCAAAACCCTAATTTTCAAAATTGGTTTTCTTGGTCAAAAAGTTTCATATTTTGACATATCTTGATGAATTATGACCCTTGGCACTTGATTTTGACCAACAAGTTAAAGTTTGACTTTTCAGTGCACAGTTGATTTTTGATCAGTTGACTACAAAATTCATATGTCAATCCAATGAACTTGAGATCTTTTGAACTATGTACTTAGGTCAAGATGATGCCATTGAACCCTTGAAATAATGTTTGAACTCAATTGGTCATTGGCTAGGTTAAAAATCAGAAATTGCCCTTTCTCAGTCAAAATGCTAATTTTGATCATTTTGCCCTTTTGATGATTTGATCAAATTTCTTGAGGAGTTGTGATCCAAACTTGATCAAATGGTACATAGGAGTCTAGAATGTTTATGTGGATCAAAAATTATGAAGTTTTACTGTAAATTGGCCATAGTTGACTTTTCCCCCAATACAACTGATTTTTAGGTCAACTGTCTAATTGACTGATCAAAAATGTGATTCAAGGCTTGAAACTTAACATGAGCAATCTTAGGGGTCCAAGATGATGTATGAAAGTCACATGAAGCATTGATGGTCCAAAAATCCTTTTTAAAACTCAAACCCTAATTTTAGGTTATCAGTGCAAGATGAGGTATCTTGAGCTGAGCAAACCCTAATCGTGTCCTGAGTCTAAGAAGTCTTGTGAGAAAAGTCCTGATAAATGAGAGGGCAAATTTTGGGGTACAACAATAGAAATATCAAAGGAAAAAGGAGGAAAATAATAAAGACTTTTGAGTAGGTAGAAACGTTCCTAGTTGCTTGCTCACTTTCAAAATAAACATCCTTACGAAACACACACCAAACACTTTCAAAACATGAAATATTTTCAAAAGTACAACACTTTGTATACGTTCTTATAAAACGAGAACCATTAAAAAGTTTGTCTAAACAAAGGCGCTTTTCAAAAATACATTCAAAAACCACCACAAAGCATATTTTCAAATAAAGCAAGTGATCTAGCAAGCAACTAAGAGCCCATAGATAACTATGGATGAAAAGGGTGCTAAAACCTTCCCTTTTCATAAACTACCCCCCGAACTCAAGAAAATAATCTCAAAGGTCTTTCCTGTTCTTTTCAGCCTTTCCTTTTGGATAAAAGAAAAGTCGGCGACGACTCTTGCTAACCGCAATAATTGCGATAAAACACAAAACATCCAAAGTCAGTTCTCACACCGTATTACAGAACTGGTGACTCTACTGGGGGAAAAAAGTGGGGTTACCTTAGGGATAGATCACCTTTATTTGCTTTCATTGTTTGACTTGCTTTCTTTACATTTTGGTTCCTTGTTTAGGCTTGTTTTGATCGTCTACTCGGATCTGGGATACCTTATAGGTAAGTAGCAATACATTGTGGAAATTGTGCGGGGTATACCGACATGGTCTAAGCAATAGCTACGTTAGTGTGACACATTTGTGGGTACCGGTAGCCCTTGAGTAGTCAAGGAGAATATGGGGCCGCTGTGTGGTGTCATTAAGCACTAACTGACTTTAGAACCTTTACTTGACCAACTTGGCCATTAGAAAGTAGTGAGATAGTCGGCTTTGGTGCAGTCTGATGTTGGTTGATACTCTATACTACGCTCATTGAGATTGGACTTCTCGGGATATTTTGGTGGCCCTTAAAGAGGCTTACGCTGAAACAATGCCCGACAAGAAAGATCAATGATATTGAGATCCCTTAGAACCCGATTACTATTACTATGACATGTTAAGCCAACTAAAATTCAAGAGGGTACTTACCTATAAGACTCCATGCAAGCCTAAACATAAGGACTTGTTTTCCTTGTGTGTATATGCTTACTTGTACATAACATCATAAACATCATAACATCATAAACATTTCTACTAACCATTTCAAGGATTATTGGGATTTATCTTTGTTATGTTTTGTAGGACATGGCTTCCATCCGCAGGAATACTATCCAAGTCAATCTCATAAGAATTCCTTCTCAACTCAAAGAATTAGCATCAAGGGTCTCTGAGAATTCTTCATTCACCGAAAGACATGGTCTCCTCCTAAACTTGGTTACCTCGAGCACTGATGAAGATATGATGAAGGTTCTTTTCCAGTTCTTCGACCCTTTGCACCATTGCTTCACCTTTCTCGATTACCAACTTGTACCTACTATGGAAGAATTCGCTCAACTCTTGAGGATTCACATTCTCAATCAACTACCTTTCATCAGTATGGAAAGAGATCCAATCCCTGAAGAGATTTCCTGAGTGCTACACATGCAACAATTTGATGTCACGACTAATTGGGAAACAAGGAGTGGTGTCAAAGGGTTTTTAGCTAAGTTTTTGTTGGAGAAGGCTCAAGATTGTTGGAACACTCTAGATTTACAAGCTTTTGAAGAAATCTTGGCCCTTCTCATCTATGGGATGGTTTTATTTCCAAACCATGACCAACTTATAGATGTAAATGCTGTTAAAATCTTCATGTCTCGCAATCCGGTGCCTACTTTGTTGGGAGATATCCTACATTCTCTCCACTCCCGCACTATGAGGAAGAGAGGGACTCTCATGTGTTGCACTCCTCTTTTGGCTAGATGGTTTATCTCGCATCTCCCCTGGTCTGTGTTGAAGAACGAGCAAGGTTTGAGATGGTCACAAAGGTTGATGTCACTCAGACATTCAGATATTCACTGGTGTTCTCGATCCTTAGAGAACATTATTGTCATCGACTGTTGTGGAGAATTCCCTAATTTCCCTTTACGTGGAATTAGGGGAGGTATCACTTACAACCCTTGCTTAGCCTTGTGACCGTTTGGTTATGCCCGAAGAGATGTCCCTCATGAGATACTCATCCAAGGAGTGGTATTCGACTACGAGAGCGGCGATCAAGGCTATCGTCAGAGGTTTGTACGAGCTTGGAGGATGGTAAGCAAAGTGGATAGTAAGACACTAGGACACAAGAATTCTATTCCCCTTGAGCCTTACCTTAGGTGGGTACGAGCTCGTGCTCAGAAGCTCGTGATGCCTTATCCCTCCATCCTACCAATTATCATGGAGCCTGTGGCCGAAGAAGATATCCCGTACACTGCCCTCCATCCCGACATGCCTACTTCTCTTGAAGACTTGCAAAAAAGTTAGATTGAGCTAAAGGAAGAACGAGATACCTCCGAAGCTCAATTCTACGCTAGTGAGAAAATGGATCTAGAACTTACAAAGCAACTCCATGAAGAACAAAGCTTGAACGTCTACCTTGCACCAAAGTGGATGTGTTCGACCTTTTTATCTTAGAGATTTATTTTGTAAGCCCAAGCGGCATGATGTAGTCATTCTGAACTAATTAATGAAATTTGATGTTTGTTTATTCAGTGTCTATACAAATTTAAATTTCATAAATCCTTGAAATCCTTTGCATACACATCTTCCATGCATCATAACATAACAGGTTTTCCATGGAAGGTTTCCTTATCTTTCTGCTGCTTATTTCAGCAAGATGGATATCGAGAAAACAGTGAAAGACCTTCAAGCACAAAACTCCCAGTTTCAAGAGACTCTGCTAACCCTGGCCAAGGGGAAACAAGATTTGATGGCGTTGCTAGAAGCCAAGAAGAAACCAAAGAGGAAAGCCCTAGTCAATATGGGTAAGAGATTTAGAGAGCCGATCTATCAGATACCGATAGTGGAAGACTCGTAAGAGGAAGACGAAAATTAAATTAGAGAAGCAGGGAGTACCTAGGCTGGGTGTATCGATGATCAAACGTCCGATGATGAAGATTATTTTGACGAGCAGTATCCTCCTGCTGATGTTAAGTACAAGCAGCTAGAGGACAGACTGAAGGCCATTGAGATTCAAGCCGTCCCCAGTTTGGATTTTGATGATTTGGGTTTAATATCTGGGGTTGTCATTCCCCACAAATTCAAGATATATGTATTCTTTAAATACAATGGGGTTTCCTGCCCAAAGCTTCACCTGAAATCTTATGTGCCAAGATACAACCGCACACCGATGACAAGAAACTCTGGGTTCACTTCTTTCAAGAAAGTTTGGATGGGACGTAACTAGAGTGGTTTTACTAGTTGGAGGGTTCCCGTATCCATACATGGGAAGACTTAGCCACTTCTTTCTACCACCAATACCAATACAATGCTGACCTGGCACCGAAAAGAGTTCAATTGTAAGACATGACAATGGGTAAGAGTGAAGGGTTCAAAGAGTACGCCCAAAAGTGAAGGGATCTTGCCAGTAGGGTCCAACCACCGTTAAACGATAGGGTGCACATTGATATGATTATGGGCACTTTATCTGGTCCATTTTTCAACTTATTGGTTGGTTGTTCTTATTCTGGTTTCACCGAGCTAATCATAACCGGTGAAAGAGTTGAAAGTGGTATCAAAAGCGGGAAGATTCCCATAGCATTTCATTCCACCTCCAATCCTGTAAAGAAACCTTTTACTGGGAAGAAAGAAATCAATGTTGTGTATGGGGAAAGGGCCCGTACCAAGAAGGATGACCGCCCGTCCGTTAATTTTGTTCAGATTTCCAACCCACCACCTGTTCAAAGACAATCTTCCAATCATCAACGGTTTGAGGCTCTACGAAAAAAATACACAAGGATAGGCATGTCGCTATCCCAAGCCTTAAAACACATGTTAAAGGATAATTTGGTGACACTGCGTGATCCTCCGACCAATCCAGATACCTCTTCACCTAAATACAATACGAATACCAAGTGTGCATATCACTCGAATAGTCCCAGACATGAGACTAACCAATGTTGGGTGCTGAAGAATAGAATTCAAGACTTAATAGATAACAAGACCATTGAATTTGATCCTCCCCAACTCCGAATGTAATCACCGCGCCTTTGCCAAATCACGGCAAGGGTGTCAATGCTGTTGAAGACACCATTTTTGTTTCCTCCGTTGAAGACTTGACTACTTCGTTAAACATTATCAAAAAGAATCTGCTGAAAGCCGGGATTTTCCCTGGGTGTTTGAAGGATTTTGATTGCTACACCACACAACTCAATGGATGCAAATGGCTGAAGGAAGGCATTCAACGCTTGATGAATAACCATGAGATCCTATTTGAGAAGACTCCATTCGCCAAAATTTTGACCAATAAGATTGAAGACCTCTCCATCATAAAGATCTCAAACAAGCCTCTTAGGATCTCCTCAAAGGGTCCTATCTGGATTTCAAATGAACCGACTGTTACTCCTTTGATAATTACCTCCCCCGGGCCAATTTCGTACTCTTCCAACAAAGAAGTGCCATGGAACTATGGTGCTGAGGTTTTTTACCATGGAATAAAACAAGACGCTTGGATTGAAGAAAGAAAAGTTAATGACATTGGTAACATTACTGGCTCTAGTAAGGTAACCAGAACTGGGAGAATATTTTCACCCAACATCTCACCACCAACTGCTACAAAGGCACCTGTCCGCATCACCACTGCTAAGCCTAGTGCTGACACAAGGGGAAAAGAGAAAGTAGTTGAGCCTGATGAGACAGAAATACCCGTAAAAGACATTGCTGCTGAAGAACCTTATGCTCGAGAAATGGATGAGATTTTGAAAATTATAAAAAGGAGTGACTTCAAGATAGTGGAGAAGTTGGGGAAAAGCCCTTCCAAGATTTCCATGTTATCTTTGCTACTCTGTTTCGATGCTCATGCTCGGGCGTTAATCAAATTCTTGAAGAAGGCTCATGTCCCTCATGAGACCACAACTGACCAGTTTGAAAATTGTGTGGCAAGCTTGACGACCGACAATGGTTTGGGGTTCTCAGATGCTGATCTAACACCACTGAGAAAGAATCATAACAAAGCTCTGCATGTTTCTGTTGAATGTAAGGGGACTACCCTAGCACATGTTTTGGTTGACACTAGCTCTTCTTTAAACGTGCTACCCAAGGGGGCTTTGGAACATTTAGACTGTGAAGGACTAGTTTTGAAACCAAGTGATATTATTGTGAGGGATTTCGATGGGTCCAAAAGGACAGTTCACGGAGAGGTGGATCTCCCGATCAAGGTGGGCTCACAGGTTTTCAACTCTACTTTCTACATCATGGATATCCGTCCTGCTTACTCCTGTTTGCTGGGTCGCCCTTGGATCCATGGAGCAGGGGAAGTAACGTCAACCCTTCATCAAAAGCTCAAGTATCCGGTCAAAGGAAGGATTGTCACTGTCTGTGGTGAGGAGGAGTCCATGGTAAGCCACCTCAACTCTTTCAAATATGTGGAGATGGATGACGAATTTATAGAAACCCCGGTCAGGATTTTGAAGTTGTGCCACCAATGGTTGCTCCTTCCAAATTTTCCTCTGATGTGTCCAAATATGTTAAGGTCGTGCCAAAGATGGTTTCGTTTAGAGATGCTTGTGCTGCAGTCAAATAAGGAAGCTGTGATACTTGGGGGAAACTCCCCGAGATCCCATTCAAAGCAGACAAATGTGGTTTGGGTTTCACTATCAAGGCTAAAAAAGAAGTGAGGCGCGCTCGTGCAGGGAATCCCCTTCTCCATATTGGAAGTCATGAAGTTAACACTGTGGGTGATTCTGATGATGAGGTTGCATTTGAAGAATGGGTATACCCTACTACAATAGAGATTAATAATTGGCACGTAAAGGACTTCGTTCCCATCTCCTTCCTTGAGTAGTAATTACTTGTTTATCGCTTTCTTTTAATTCAAGAATATTTTGTCTGTAATATTAAACAATAAATTTTAAGCCATGTGCCTGGCCCGGGGCACTATAGTCCATTTGTCAAGGGTTTTATTTATGTTCATTTTATCATATGATCATTCAATACAAACCATTCCAGATGCACACACACACACACACACACACACACACACACACACACACACACTTGCAGGTCCTCATCCACTCCAGATTTCATTGCCAACGACTCTACTATTGTTGACTATGATTTCGAACATCCAATTAACCAAGCCGAATACAAAGGCGAGGAAGGTTATGAAATACCAGGAGAACTAGCCAGATTTCTATTACAAGAGGAAAAAGCTATTCAGCCGCATGAAGAGTCAGTTGAAGTCATCAATCTAGGTATCGAGATAGACATGAAAGAGGTCAAGATCGGCGTTAACCTAGAAAGAAGTGTCAAAAGAAGATTGGTTCAGATGTTTCATGACTATGTGAAGTGTTTGCTTGGTCGTATGAAGATATGTCAAGGTTGGATACTGACATTGTTGTCCATCATCTGCCGACAAAGGAAGATTGTCCTCCTGTCAAACAAAAAGTTCATCACATGAGGCCTGACATGTCTGAAAAGATAAAATCTGAGGTGATGAAACAATTTGACGCAGGATTCCTAGCTATGACATCTTATCCCCAATGGGTTACAAACGTGGTGCCAGTGCCAAAGAAAGACGGAAAAGTTCGTATGTGCGTAGATTATAGGGATCTGAATAGGGCAAATCCCAAGGATGATTTCGCTGTACCTCATATTGATTTCTTGGTCGATAGCACTGCTCAACATAAAGTCTTCTCTTTCATGGATGGTTTCTTTGGCTATAATCAAATTAGGATGGCTCCCGAAGACATGGAGAAAACCACTTTTGTTACGCAATGGGGCACCTTTTACTACAAGGTCATGCCGTTCGGATTAAAGAATGCAGGGGCAAGATATCAAAGGGCTATGGTAGCTTTGTTTCATGATATGATCCATCATGAAATAGAGGTATATGTGGATGATATGATTGCAAGATCACAAACCGAAGAGGAACATCTCGATCACCTATACAAGCTATTCGAGAGGCTGAAAAAGTACAAGTTGAGGTTGAACCCTAATAAGTGCACATTCAGAGTACGATCTAGAAAGCTTCTAGGTTTTGTTGTCAGCGGTAAAGGCATTAAAGTCAATCCTGCCAAGGTGAATGCCATCCAAGAAATGTCATTCCCCCACTCTGAAAAGGAAGTTAGAGGATTCTTGGGTCGTCTTAACTATATCGCCCGCTTCATATCTCACTTAACTGCTACTTGTGAGCCAATCTTCAAAATCTTGAAGAAAGATCAAGTAGTCAGATGGAATTATGAATGCCAAGATGCCTTTGACAAAATCAAAGAATATCTACAAGAACCTCCTATCCTCATGCCTCTAGTTGAAGGAAGACCCTTGATCATGTACTTGACAATACTAGAGAATTCTATGGGGTGTATGTTGGGCCAACATGACGAGTCTGGCCGAAAAGAGCATGCTATATACTACCTGAGCAAAAAGTTTATCGATTGTGAAACCAGATTTTCAATGCTCGAGAAAACTTGTTGCGCTCTGGCATGGGCTGCTCACCGGCTAAAACAATATATGTTGACTCATACCACTCTGTTGATTTCTAAGATGGACCCTATTCAAGTACATCTTCGAGAAACCCGCTCTTTCCAGACAGATAGCTAGATTGTAAATGATCTTGACTGAGTACGATATTAAATACACAACATAAAAGGCCATCAAAGGAAGTGTATTAGTAGATCATTTGGCCCATCAAGCTGTTGATGATTATCAGTCTATGAACTTTGACTTCCCAGATGAGAACATCATGCTAGTGACCGACTGCGCGAAACCTAGATCGTATGACGGACCTGAATAAGGATCCCGATGGACTATGGTCTTCGATGGGGCTTCCAACGCCCTGGGTAATGGAATTGGTGTTGTGATAATCTCCCCTGAAGGTTTTCACACTCCTTTCACTGCCAAACTATGCTTCGACTATCGAACAACATGGCTGAGTACGAAGCATGCATTTTGGGTATGACGGTTGCCATTGATTTGAGGATCAAGCATTTGAATGTGTTTGGAGATTCTTCTCTAGTGATTTTCCAAGTAAAAGGATATTGGGACACTAAGCACCCTAATCTCATCCCTTACAAGGAGCTTGTGCTATCTCTGATTCCTTACTTCGAAGAGGTCACATTTGAACACTTCCCTAGGGAAGAAAATCAACTAGCCGATGCTTTGGCCATAATGTCTTCTATTTTCAAGGTCAGATGGGACAACGAAGCTCCTATGATTACAATTGAAAGATTCGACGAACCTGCGTACTGCTATGAGCTCGACACTGACACAGAAAAGCCATGGTACCATGAGGTGAAGAGATATCTTGAAGCACAAGAGTACCCTGAAGGAGCATCCATCAATGACATAAAGTTCTTACAAAGATTTTCAGCCAAATTCTTCCAAAGTAATGGAATCTTGTACAAACGCAACCATGATTCTATTCTACTCCGATGTGTGGACAAGAAGGAGGCAGAGGAAATTATGGAAGACATGCATGATGGTCTCTTTGGGACTCACTCTAGCGGACATACTATGGCCAATAAAATCCTGAGAGCTAGTTACTATTGGTCAATGTGATACGGTGGGAGAACTGACTTGGGATTTTGCGTTTGTGTTCGCAAATGTTTCGGTTTAGCAAGAGTCGCCACTGACTTTTTATTTTATCCTAAGGAAAGGTCAAAAAGCACAGGAAAGACCTTTGAGATGTTTTCTTGGGTTCGGGGAGTAGATTATAGAAAGGGAAGGTATTAGCACCCTTTCTATCCATGGTTATCCATGGGCTCTTTACTTGTTTAGATCACTTGCTTTGCTTTTCAATTGTTTGAAATGGTGCTTTGTGTGTGGTTTTGAAAGATGTTTTGAAAAGAGGCCATCGTTGTGGCAACCTTTGTAATGATTCTTGTTTGAATGTATACAAAGGTGTTTTTGTCTTTTGAAAAGTTTTCAATGTTTGAAAGTAGGGTTTTGAAATTGTGTTGTGAAGTGTGTTTTGAAAATAGCAAGGATGTTTTTGCAAGTTTGATCAAGTAACTAAGAGTTTGTCTACCCTATTTTACTCAAAGATCTTTCTTATGTTTTAACCCTTTTAACAGTGTTGTTTCACCATTGTATTTGGTGAACAACCTTGTGTTAGGATGTTAACGGGACAGGCGCGGGTCATCGTATAGACCATGATAACAATGGTGTCAAGTATCTTTGGAAATTTTCTTGAGGGACTTGATCATTTTGTTTAGGAAACTCAGCTAGCGTCATCGAGGGACTATGATCTTTTTGTTTGTTTTTGTTTTTGCCAAAGTACTCAACATGCAACCATGGCCCATTTTTGAAGGCAACAAGTGGATGAAACCCTAGGGGTGCAAGTGTGCATTGTGTTTGTTTTTCATGCATGTTTATCTTGGATTAGGTCAAGCTAGTTGTTGATTTTATTTTGCATACAAACCCTAAGTCTAAGCATGGCATAATTTGGGAGCTTTTAAATGTGCGAGAATTTAAATGCTACACTATTACAACATGATATAGGGAGGGGGGTACAAATTTGAATTGGGAGTAATTGACAAGAAAATAAATTCTAAGTTATTACAACCATATTGAATGTATAGGCACTATTTAATATTTAAATAAATACAATTAAACAAATATCAACTAAAATGTATTATGCAAAAAAAGATTTTCATGTATGTAAAAAGTATTTTTTCAATGTGAAATGTAAATAAATAAAAAAAATGGTCAATTTTAATTATTTTCCTATTTAGGGCAAAAACCCTAATTCTTAATAAATAATATTATTTATTAATTATATACAATAATATATTAATTTATACAAAAAATAAAAGTATATTATGAAAATGATATTTCTAGTACAAAATATTAATAAAAATGAAAATGTAGTATTTTTGTATTTCTTGACCTAATTATTTAATAAAACAAGTATATATATATATATATATATATATATATATATATATATATATATATATATATATATATATATATATATATATATATATATATATATATATATATATATATATATATATATATATATATATATATATATATATATATATATATATATATATATATATATATATATATATATATATATATATATATATATATATATATATATATATATATATATATATATATATATATATATATATATATTATATATATATATATTAAACATATTAAATATACAAAGATAAAAATTAATTATTTACAAAAAATGGATATTTTCAAGAAAATGTTCTTAAATATAAATAGAAATAATAAATGAGAATAAGTATATTTTTTGTATTATTTTTGAGTTTTATTAAAAAGAAAATAGTTTATTTACATATTTATACTTAGTAAAATAAAAATAAAAATCAAATAAATATGAAAAATATAGAAAATAATTTTTTGGCATTTTTTATACTTAGACAAAAAATAATAAAGTCAGAATAAAAAATAAAAAAGTAAAAATGATAAATATTTAAATAAATGGGTTAGGGGGTGTAAACAGAAAAGGGGGGTGTCAAAAGCAAAGAACAACCAGGCCCAGCCCAATCAGACTTCATCTTCTTCCTCTTGTTCACAAAACGCGTGCCTCTGTACATCAATGGCTATCTCCTGATTCTTTGATTTTTTGACAAAACTCATAACATGAACATTGTAGAGAATTAAACAACAAATCCAACCATATAAAAAACTTGGATTAACTCTCAAAGACCAGAGAGAATTTCTCTGGCCCTAATTTCTAACCTAGTTTTTTCAGAAAGTTCATGAGTGAAATTCTCTTAGCACGATTAATGTAAATGAAAACTAAGCATGTGTATGGCTTCAGGGCTATGAGTACAACATATTTCATTCACAAACCTAAGCCTAACCATTCCTAAATAGAGAGATAGAAGTCCATGAAATACCTGTTTCAGTTGACTTCGAGCTGGACAATGTAACAACCTTCAATGGTGTTTGAGCTTCTTTTGAGCTTGCCTGAGGTCCAAGGAAGCTTTTCCAATGCTTGGCTTGTTTTGAAACAGCTTGAATCGTGCTGTAGAACTCAACCTGCAGAGCTTTGAAACAAAAATGGCAAAGTATGTTAGAGGTGTTACAGCTTGCAATGGGGGCCTGGGATAGCTCAGGTGAGTTGATTAGAAGGTGTTTGAACTATCCTTGGACAAAACGCACGATGGAATTTGGTTATGGCTTGCAAAATGCAGAACTTGCCCTGTTTTGCAGAAAAACAGTGATTCTGTGTACAAGGGAGTTTGAGAGGCAAAGGGGTCGTGTTTCAGGCTTGTTGGGAGGTATGGAACTTGTCTATAATGTTTGTGTAAGCTTGTCTTAACAGATATGAGAGATGGCATATGATTTGCACCTTATCTTCTACTTGAAGCAAGAGAATGGAAGTGATGTTATAGCCTTGTACAGGCCCTCCTATCACCATGCACACAACACTCTTGGCCCCTCCAATTCATGGATTTAGTTTGAAGTCTCAGATTTTGTTCAAGGCTCAATGCTTAGTGTTTTGACATAAAGTAACCTTTTGCAAAAATGGCAATATACCTTTTACCATTTAAGGCTTAATCTTGTGTACAATGCCCTAATGACCAAGACAAAACCTTAACTCAATGGATATGCATTAAATTATGGAGTACAAGTTGGTTTTGAGGCCTGCAAGCTAGCACCAAACATGCTGATTTGAAAATGCAAGTTTGTATGAACATGTATTGGCCATGGACAAAAGTGAGTTTTTGCCAACTTCAAGCATTCGATTCTCTATAACCACAAGGGTGTTTGAGGAGTTCTTGGACAATTTGGAAAGCTTGGAACATGTAATATAATCCATATTTGCAATGCAACTTGAAACTCCAAGTGGAACTATGTGAAAAGTGGCCAAGAAGATGGGTCAAAATCCTGCCTAGATTAGGGCAAATTTTCTAAGTTAAAAGTTTTAGGTACCCTTGTTCCAAAAATCATAACTTGAACTACAAGTTTCTTTTGGGAAAACTTTGTGAATCAAAGTTGTAGACTTTGTGATGGACTACAACTTTCATGTTGCAAGTTTTCTTTTAATCCATTTGCATCTTGGTGAAAAAATGGGACAAAGTTAGGATAAAATAAGAAAATTTCATAACTTAGAAAATTTCTAAGTTATGAAATTTTTCCTTTTTAAACCCTAATTTGCATTTTTGGGTTTCTTGATGAACAAGTTTCATAATTTGACATGTCTTGATGAAAAATGAATCTTGGCACTTAATTTTGACCAAAAAGTCAAAGTTTGACTTTTCAGTGTACAGTCAAATTTTGATCAGTTGACTGAAAAATTCATCTGTCAATCCTATGCATTTGAGATCTTTTGAACTTGTTGAATGGGTCAAGACAATGTCATTGATTCCTTGAGCCCATGTATGAGCTTGATTTGCCATTGGCTAGGTCAAACAGTCAAAAATTGCCTTTGTGCAGTCAAAACCCTAAAAATGACCATTTTGCCCTTTTGGTGATCTGATCAAATTTCTTGTGGAATTGTGATCCAAACTTGATCAAATGGTTCATATGAGTTTATAATGTTGATGTAGGTCAAATTTCATGAGGTTTGACTGTCAATTGGCCACAGTTGACTTTTTCCTCAATAGAACTGATTTCTAGGTCAATTGTCCAATTGACTGGGCAAAAATTTGAATCAAGGCTTGAAACTTGGTATGGACAAACTTGCGAGTCCAACATGAAGTATGAAAGTCACTTTGGGCATTGTAGGTCAAAACATCCCTGTGCAAATTCAAACCCTAATTTAGGTCAACAGTGCAAGGAGATGTCTTGAGCAGAGCAAACCCTCGTTTGATCTTGAGTTCCAAGAGTCTTATGATTGAAAAAATGTTGATGAAATGAGAGGGAAAATTTTGGGGTACAACAGTCAACAATGGAGACTGATTGCCATCACCACTCAAGATCTTGCCACAAATGCAAAATCTATGCTGACAAGGTCCAAGTTCCTCCTATCCCTCTGAACGTCATGACCGCTCTGTGGCCATTTGCAATATGGGGCATTGACATGATTGGAGAGATCAAACCTATTGCTTCCAATGGACACCGCTTCATTCTTGTCGCTATCGATTACTTCACCAAATGGGTCGAAGCCGCCTCATTTGCCTCAGTCACCAAGATTGTGGTAGCCAGATTCATCAAACATAACCTCATATGCTACTATGGTATCCCCGAAAGGATCATCACCGATAATGGGACTAACCTCAACAATGCTATGATTACCGAACTTTGCACTCAGTTCAAAATCAAGCATAACAATTCTTCTCCTTATAGACCTAAAATGAATGGCGCAGTGGAAGAGGCCAACAAAAACATTAAGAAGATTATGCATAAGATGGTAGTAACCTACAAAGACTGGCATGAGATGTTACCGTTTTCTCTTCATGGATACCGTACTTCAGCTCGGACATCAACTGGGGCAACTCCCTTTTCTTTAGTCTATGGCATGGAAGTTTTTCTGCCGGTGGAAGTTCAGATTCCCTCATTAAGGATTATGAATGATGCTTGCCTAGGCGAAGACCAGTGGATTCAGACAAGATTGGATCAGTTGAACTTGATCGATGAAAAGCGACTGGCTGCCGTTTGTCATGGTCAGATGTACCAAAAATGTATGATCAAGGCTTTCAACAAAAAGACCAGGCCTCAAATATATCAAGCTGGTGACTTGGTAATAAAGCGCATCATTCTTCCACAAGGCGACCCCAGGGGAAAATGGACTCCCACCTACGAAGGGCCATTTGTTGTCAAGAGTGTGTTCTCTGGTGGTGCCATGATGCTGACTACCGAGGACGGTGAAGACTTCCCACATCCTGTTAACGCGGACATAGTTAAAAAATACTACGCATAAGAGACCCGTTAGGATGACACGCCTAGGAAAGACAAGGGCATCCCGGCAAACCAAAAGGTTTGGGAAAAAATTAGGGATATATGCAAAAGATTGTACACCCGACAAGTTGAAAACCCGAAAGGGAGACATGGGAAAAAATGGGTATCTTGGTGGGATGAAAACCCGAAAGGGTGGTCCAGGCAAAAGTTAAGGATTAAAAGCGTATTACTATGTCCCGTGGAATCACCACAGTCGACTTTATTACCAAGATCCGAGTTCAAACAGTCCAAGATCAATCCAATCAACTTCTGTCAATGTCAAGGGACATTCGAAGACATTGGGGAAATAGTAGTGTAGGAATGCGATGAGATCATTTACACATGGCTATTATCTTTGTTTTCAATTTTGTTTTCCTTTCGACGATTTCCTCCTACTAGGATCTTCGTCTCTTTGTACAAAAAATGCCTATTCATGGGCAAAATATCAATACAAATATACTTTGAAGTGCAAACTTTCTGTTTTTTGTTTTGAATGCAAAAATGTCCAATGACTAAAATTGAACGAACATATGCATGTGAACATAATTAAAACTATTTAACACACGTGTCCTGCCAAGCAGCAATAAGCACCGGTTTAATTCAGTTAAGATATCTCCACAGAATTATCTCATTAGCATTATCCCCAAAAGGCCGACTAAAATAAACCTTCATCCCCAAAAGAGTTTCCCACAAAGTCTCTTTGCATTAGGTTGGGCCCCATAGAGAGTCTCAATCTATTGGCAACCCTCTCCCCAACCGAGTTGATTCTAGAAGAAGAAGCCTTGTAGATCTCTTCCTAAAAGGACTCATCTTGTCATCAGTTCGTCAAACACTCCTCAACAGGGTTTATTTACCCAACATGGTTTATTTCCTCAACATGGTTTATTTCCCCAACAGGGTTTATTTCCCCAGCATGGTTTATTTCCCCAACTGAGTTTATTTCCCCAGCTAAGTATGTCTCCCCGGATGAGTCTATCCTCTCCAGCTTGAGTTTGCCTCTTAGACTATTACAAATCAGAGGACCACAACCCCTGATCCCTAGTGAAGTCACCAACGAAGTCTTTACTATCTCCGAAATATTATTGTGAAGCCTGGACCCGACCAGATAACAGTTTAACTTCAGTAAGTTGTTGTGAAGCCTGGACCCGACCAGATAGCAATTAACTTTATCCCCTCAGAAATTTATTGTGAAGCTTGGAATCTGACCAGATGACAACTAATTTCCAGCAAGTCACTGTGAAGCCTGGATCCGACCAGATAACAATCAACTTCTTTATTTTGAACAAGTTACTATGAAGCATGGACCCGACCAGATAATAATACAACTTTTCAAATACTATGAAGCCTGGACCCGACCTGATAATAGTACAACTTTTCAAATACTATGAAGCCTGGACCCGACCAGATAATAGTACATCTTTCAGCCACTATGAAGCCTGGACCCGGCCAGATAATAGTGAAACCTTTCAGTCACTATGAAGCCTGGACCCGACCAAATAATAGTTTAACTCCTCGAGATATTGGAAAACCTGGACTCAACCAGACAAGAGTTTAACTTCTTTTCCCCAGTAGATTTTTCCTCTACCCCAACAAGTTTCTGTGAAGCCTGGACCCGACCAGATATCAGTTCAACTCCATCTTTCCAAGCAAGTTACTGGGAAGCCTAGACCTGACCAGATAATAGTTAATTTATTCTTCCCCGGTAAGTTACTGTGAAGCCTGGATCCGACCAGATATCAGTTCAACTTCATCTATTCAAGAAATTTATTATGAAGCCTGGAGTCCGACCAGATAACAACTAGCTGCAATCCCCAGCGAGTCACTATGAAGCCTGGACCCGACCAGATAATAGTGTAACTTTTTAAAAACTATGAATCTTGGACCCGACCAGATAATAGTTACAACTTCAAATTACTGTGAATCCTGGAACCCGACCATATAGCAGTTAATTAAGATCTTCCCCTGCAAGTCACTGCGAAGCTTGTAATACGACCAAATAGTAGTCAACTTCACTATCCCCAATAAATTGCTGCCAAGCCTGGATTTCGACCAGATAACAGTCAGTTTCTGATGCTCTCCAGTCAGGAATATTCCCCCAGTAGAGCATTGAACAATAAAAACTCCTAAACTCTTTTCCCAAGCAGAGATCAACACTCTCCACAGAGTCTTGTTAAACAAGCCAGTTTTCCTCAGCAGCAGTCTGGAAGCTCATTTCCCAAGGCTCATCAGCATGTTGTCAAGGATTTATTTTCCTAGACAAAGACATGATTAAAGAAATGCATCATATTCATAAATCATAACACATACATGACAAGTGTATACAACATAATCTCATTTATTTTGTGAACATTATTACACTATGCATACATCTGCATGTAACTAATCTTTTTCCTCGCAGAAAAATCTACAAACAAAGACATCTACCACTCTATCTTAAACCAACCCAAAGATTTATCCTGATACTTTCCCCAGTCACTCTGAATGGCGTCTCTAAGCCCATTCACTACACAGTCAACTAACACATCATCGAGTGCAAATTTCTGGGCACTCTAGTGTTCAATCATCTTCCACCTTCAAGTCACGAATGACGGACTCGCCAATCTAACTCTTTAGATTTAAGAACATTGAAC
Source organism: Vicia faba (assembly GCA_948472305.1). NCBI lineage: Eukaryota > Viridiplantae > Streptophyta > Magnoliopsida > Fabales > Fabaceae > Vicia > Vicia faba. The sequence goes on along the minus strand of OX451737.1, from coordinate 1,445,150,581 downwards.
ATGGGAAGCTGTTGTACCCCAAAATTTTCCCTCTCATTTCTCAAGGATTTTCTCACAAGATCTTCCATGACATCAAGTTTGCAGCACTGACATATGAATTTAGGTTTGGAATTGGCACAAGGGCAAAATGGTCAATTGCACAATGAAAATTCAAACTTTGACTTTTGGATCAAAATCAAGTTTCAAGAATCATATTTCATCAAGGCATGTTAGAATATTAAGTTTTTTTCATTAAGAAAATCAAAGGTCAAAATTACTTTGAAAAAGTCAAAATTCTAAAGAATTAGAAATATTTCTAAGTGTTAAGAAATAGGACAAGTTCAGAACTTCTGGCCAGATTTTCACCATGATGCAAGTTGATTCTGGAAGAACTTCTAAAACAAGAGTTGTAGATCTCAATGAGATTTAAAACATTGCAGAACAAAACTTCTTCTAGAAGTGCTGGGATTTCAAGTTATACATCCTTGAAGACACGTCCATGAAACTAAAGCACTCGGTAAATTCTGGACATTTCCAAGACAGAATTTGGTTAGAACTTCTGGGCCAGTTTTCACATAGGTTCAGCCAAAGTTTGCAAGAGTAATTTAAAGAAAGTCTACAAAGCGTGTTACAAGCTTTCTGAAAAGTCTAAGAACTCCTTCAGAACATGTTGGAGCAGGGAGATTCAAAGATCAAAAGTTGGATATTTGTTCTAAGTCGCGCTGATGCTGAACTTCTGACCCAGAATTAAACTATGATACATAATCTCAATTGAAGATTTTCTGTTTGATAAATCTCATTATCATTTAATGCTCACACCCACTTTTGAGTCTTTCTCCAAAGGATTTCCCCACGTGTGACATAGAAGTACCATTGCTGTCCTTGAAAAGCAAAATTTTGTACAAGTGTATGCTGGGCCCATGTTTTGCTTTTGCCTCTGAGGGTACTTTTCTTTAATTTATGCTTACAAATCCAGCTTAGGCACGGCTAAAAGCTACTAACCCCCCTACTTTGTGCCTTGAACCATACTTGTTTAACTTGCTTCAAGAACAATTCAGCGCCCTAGCATGATGGCTGTACTCTTGGCTTCTCCAAGTTCCAAAATCCTTGCCTATAAATTTAACTTCATTTGAAACTGTAAAGGGGGAGAGAATTTGAAAATTATCCTTGAAACCTTGCTGAAATTCCAAAGAATTGGAAACTAAAAACATAAACACAAAAACCTGTTAAGCTTCTATTTCTCTTTTACGCCCAAACTCTAATTTTCTTGCACACCTCTTGGCCAAATCACCCACTCAATTTCTAATATACATTTATAAACAATCCCAACTTCTATTTACATACTGCAATTCAATCTCCACCAACTTCAATTTCAAAAATCGGAACTTATCTACTTGGCTGCTCCATAACATTACAGCCATTCATAACTCAAGTGAAGTTTTATTTCAGCTTTCTGGGAACGCGAGAAAAGCTGACCAGAACATCACATCAGTCATAAGCAGGCTCTAATTCAGAACATTTTCCAGATGCAAGGTAAGCTTCTGCTGACTCTCATCATATTACTTAGGCATTGATAGGCTTTCATGTTAAAAAAAAACAATGTAGACATCCTGACTCTGATTTTGTACATATTCACATATTTCATGTATTTTTACCTAAGTAGAGAGTATTTTGGTTCAGAAATTCTTGAGGAAATTAGGATTTAGAATTAGGATCGGCAAAATACATGCTTGCTTCTGATTTACAGTTCTGATATTTTTATGTTTCTGATGAAAAAACTTGTCATAACTGCTATGTTTGCATTTTATGTTTTTGTTGAGAAATGACTAAGCTGCAGATGTTCTGATAAGCATGGAGAAGGAGATGAAGTTTATCATCCGAACTTACTTTGTAATATATGTTTATGTTTTCGCTTATAATACCAGATGTATAGCCACCCCAGTGGTAGAGAGCGCGTGCATAAGACATTAGTGTTAAGGGTCCTGAGTTCTAACCCCATAAACAACCCTTTTTATGTTTATTTCCTGACTTTTTACCCCATTAATTGGACCAGGGCTTCTAGATCAATCTCCCCGATTTGTTTGTCAAAATAGTGACCCTGGACCAGAACTTCTAGATATTCTCATCCAACAACATTGATACTTCACTTGCCCACTATCATAACTTCTAGGTCTCCAGTTGCATTAGGACTTCTAGTCTCTCTTAAACAACCAGAACTTCTGACCTGCCAGTGACATTAGAACTTCTAGATTCCCAGTGGCACTAGAGCTTCTAGACTCCCTCAACAATCAAAACTTCTAGGCTTTCCTTTGTTCCCAGCAACCTCAGAACTTCAGTGTACCCATACCCAGAACTTCTGACCTTCCCCATTTCTGCTAACATGTTATTTCTAATTTTTGCAGCGCACCAGAGTCAGAACTTCTGCTTTCCCCTCTTTCAGAAATGCGCTGATTCTTATTCTTTTCCCTTTCATTATTTTCATCATCACTTCTATTTTCATTAATTAAAAACCCCAAAAAATATTTTATATTCATGCACTTTATTTTATTTTCTTTTAAAACAAAAAGACTAAAAATATTTTCCCAAGCCAATTTATTTATTTCTCTTAACCAAAGCAAAACAAATCCATTTTACATTTCTTGGACATTATTTCAATATGGTTGTAATAGATAATTAGGATTTTAATTTCTTGCAATCCCCATTTATAAATTTGTACACCCCATCCCCCTAATGATTGTAATAGCGTAAAATATTTACTTTCCGCAATTTATCGCTTTCATATAAATGCTAGTAATTAGGATTTGTATGGGAAGATAAAAATAAACAAGTAGATAACCCTAATCAAATACTAAATGCATGCAAATCAAACACACTATTCACACATGCACCCCTAAGGTTAATTCCACTTGTTGCCTTATAAAAATGGTCATGTTATGCATGTGAGACGTCTTAGCAAAAACAATAAAAAAATACAAGATCATAGTCCCTCGATGACGCTTCGAATGTTGCCTTACAAATGATCTTAGTCCCTCCACGAGAAATGCTAAGATATCTAGCAACATTGCTATCATGACTGTTGTACCCCAAAATTTTCCCTCCCATTTCCTCAACATTTTCTCACCACCAGACCTTTGAAGATCAAGATCCAGTTAGAGTTTCCTCTGCTCAAGATTTCTCCTTGCACTGTTGACCCAAATTAGGGTTTGTGTTTGCACAAAGATGTTTTGACCTAAAAAGCCTAAGATGACTTTCATGCTTCATGTTGGACTCCCAAGTTTATCCATACCAAGTTTCAAGTCTTGATTCCAAGTTTTGCCCAGTCAATTGGACAGATGACCTAGAAATCAGCTGTATTGGGGAAAAAGTCAACTGTGGCCAATTGACAGTCAAATCTCATGAAAATTTACCCACATCAACATTATAAACTCACATGGACCATTTGATCAAGTTTGGATCACAATTCCACAAGAAATTTGATCAGATCACCAAAAGGGCAAAATGGTCATTTTTAGGGTTTTGACTGCACAAAGGCAATTTTTGACTGTTTGACTTAGCCAATGGCAAACCAAGATCACATATGGACTCAAGGACCCCATGGAATTGTCTTGACATTCTCAACAAGGTCAAAAGATCCCAAGTACACAAGATTGACAGTTGAATTTCCCAGTCAATTGATCAATTTTGACTGTATACTGAAAAGTCAAACTTTGACTTTTTGGTCAAAATCAAGAGTCAAGATTCATTTTTCATCAAAACATGCCAAATCATGAAACTTGTTCACCAAGAAACCAAGAAATGCAAATTAGGGTTTAAAATGGAATTTTTCATAACTTAGAATTTTTCTAAGTTATGGAAAACCCTAATTTTTTCCCAACTTTGCCCCACTTTTTCACCAAGATTCATTTGGATTAAACAAAAGTCAAAACATGAAAGTTGTAGCTTGTTGCATAATCTACAACTTTGATTCACAAAGTTTTCCCATTTGAAGCTTGTATCTCAAGTTACAAATTTTTGAATAAGGGTACTAAACCATTCTTAACTTAGTGAAAATTTGACCTATTTTGGACAAGTTTTTTTCCTAACTTCAAGACCATTTTCCATACACTTCCACTTGGAATTTCAATTTGCATTTCAAAGATGGATTGTAGTACACATTCCAAGCTTTCCAAAATGTCCAAGAACTTCTCAAACAACCTCATGGTTAGGGAGAATCGAATTTTGCAAAATGGCAAAAACTCACTTTGTTCATGACCAAGTTACATGTCCATAACCTTGCAATTTGAACTCAGCATGCCTTAAGCTAGATTACAGGTCTTTTATCTCATCTACACTCCATAATTTAATTCCAATCCTTTGTGCCAAGGTGTTGTTCTATTAGTTTGGACATTGCATGCAAGATTAATCCATTTATAGATAAAGCATAATATCCATTCTTGAAAAGTTGCACTTTATGTCAAATTGAAAATCCAACAAGTACATTGCAAATCTGATTGGCACAAGATTTATGAGCATAACACACTGATCAAGAGAAGCTTTGCAGCAGGATTAGGGGTCCTCTACTGACCTAGAAACACAAGTTGGCATTTGTTGCTTAAAGTTGAAGAAAAGTGCCATAACACACACCAACTTCCATCTCAGCTTACACACACTTAGACAAAGTTATCAAACACATTCCAAAGATCAAAACCAAGCTTTTGCACGACCCTTGCACCTCTCAAACACTCCCCTTGCCATAATCACTCTCAAACTGCAAAAACAGGGCAGGCCCTGCAGTTTGAGTACCATCTCTCATTTCTCTCAAGCTTTCTTGCCCAAACCAGTTCACACACCTTCCATACCATCTATGCAAGCTAACCAAAAGCAAAAGCACGACCTGTAATCACTCTAACCACTTCCACCATTTTCACATTTCTGACTTGCAGGTGAAGTTCTCTAGCTCGATTCAGAAGCTTTCAAGACAAAGTAAACATTGGAATAGCATCCCTGGACCTCAAGGAAGCTTTTCCAATCATCACCTTGCACTGAAAGTTCCTACATTTCCAGATAGAACTTCAACTGAACAGGTAAGTTTTTAAATTCGTATCTCTCTTATTAGGCATCATTAGCTTTAAGTTTGTGAATAAACAATGTTCTACTCATGCCACTGAACATGTACATTCTTTTACTTTTCATTTCTTTTACCTGAGCTGTGAGAATTTAAGGTTTGAAAATGGTAGAAAACTTAGGTCAGGATTTGGGATTGTTAAAATTCTCTCTCATTTCTGAGAGTTAGGAGATGTTCTTTATATATTTGGAATCGTGGTTTCATGATTAACATTTTTTGTGTTGGAAGTTTGTTCAAAAAATCAAAGAATCAGGGTATTCAAATGAAGCTTCTTGCGCGCGTTTTTGAACAAGTTTTTGTTCAGAGGTTGAAGAAGATGTCTATTGGGCTGGGCTTGCCTCATATTTCTTATTCACACCATGATTTTTGTTTTGCACCCCCTGAGCCCATTTCATTCATTTTTTAATATTTTTGACTTTTGTTTTTTTTTATTGGTTCATTTATTTTTCCTCAGCATATTAAAAACATAAAAATATTTTTCTCATCATTTTTTGAATTTATTGAGTATTTATTTGATTATTTCTTTTGTTTGTACATAAATAAATAAACATATATATATATATATATACTTTTTGTTTAAAATGTTAAGATAATACAAAATATATTTTTATACACATTTTTATCTTATTTTTACTCCCTGAAAATATTATAAAAAAATATACTTTTTATTTAAATATTAAATATTATTAATTAATATATATAATATATGTTTTGTAAATAATATAAATATATAGGTATATATTAAATACTTAGGATAAAAATACCAAAAAATGTACATATTTTATTTTTTAATATTTAATACTAAAAAATACCCTTTTTACAAATATACTATATTTTATTTTATTTTTGTATATAAATAATAATAATTATGTAAATTAAATAATTAATGTCCCTTTTTTTAAAATTAGGGTTTTACCCTAAAATTGAAAATACTTCAAAAATAACACCCTTTTATTTTCTTTTTTATTTTACATAAATAATACCTTTTTTCATACATATACAAAACATTTTTGCATCTTGCATATTTATTCCATTTTTATTTAATTATTGTACATTAATTAAATTGTAAATAATTCAAATCTTGATGTAATAGTTTTAGGTTTAAATTCCTTGTCAAAATCCCCATTTGAAACATTGTACCCCCCTCCCTATATTATTGTGTTGTAATAGCGTAGGAGTTTAAATTTCGCACTTTATCGCTTTCTAAATATACAATGCTAGAATTAGGGTTTATATGCGAATAAAATGAACAAAATAGTTATGACCTAATCTCAAGACAAACAAGCATGAAAATGGACACACAAATCACACTTGCACCCCCTAGGGTATTCCACTTTGTTGCCTTCAAATAAATGGGCCATATTGCATGTTAGGTCTCTTTGGGCAAAACAAACAAATCAAATGATCATAGTCCCTCGATGACGCTTTCAAAATGTTGCCTAAACAAATGATCAAGTCCCTTAAAGAAAATGCCCAAAGATACTTGGCACCGTTGCAATTATGGTCTAAACGATGACCCGCGCCCGTCCCTTTCACATCCTAACATGAGATTGTCCACCAAATACAATGGTGGAACAAACTTATTAAAAGGGTTAAAACATAGCAATAAACTTTGAGAAATTTAGGAGTAGATAACCTCTTAGTTACTTGAATCAAACTTGCAAAACAAAACACTTGCCTATTTTCTAAAAAAACACACCTCACAACACTTTCAAAACAACTTTCAAAAACAAATGAAAACTTTTCAAAAGACATACACCTTTGTATACATCCCAACATGGATCATTACAAAGGTTGCCACCACATTGGCTTCTTTTCAAAACATTTTCAAACCCACACACACACAAGCACCATTTCAAACAATTGAAAACAAAAGGCAAGTGATCTAAGCAAGTAACTAAGAGCCCATGGATAACCATGGATAGAAAGGGTGCTAATACCTTCCCTTTCTATAATCTACTCCCCGAACCCAAGAAAAATCTCAAAGGTTTTTGCTGTGCTTTTTAAACCTTTCCTTAGGATAAAATAAAAAGTCGGTGGCGACTCTTGCTCAACCGAAACATTTGCGAAAACAAACGCAAAACCATAGTCAGTTCTCCCACCGTATCACAGAACTGGCGACTCTGCTGGGGAATTTTTTAAAAGTGGAGTAACCTTAGGGCTTAGATCACCCTCTTGCATGACTAATTGTTTGAATTGTTTGCTTTATACTTTGGCTCTATTTGTTTGGGTTTGCAATCCTACACCCGGATTTTGGGAAACATTCATAGATAGAAATACGTTGTGGAAACTGTGCGGGGTATACCGACACGGTCTAAGCAATAGCTATATTAGTGCGACATATTTGTGAGTACCGGTAACCCTTGAGTTCAATCAAGGAGAGTACGGGGCCGCTGAGTGATGTCACTAAAGCACTAATGACCTAGAACCTTACTTGACCATCTTGGCCTTTTATTAGGGGTAGTGCGATGACCGACTTTGGTGCAGTCCGAAGTTGGTAGATACTCGATACTACACTCATTGAGGGTTGTGTTCTTGGAATATTTTGGTCGCTAGTTAAGTGGCTAAACCAAAACAATGAACAATGAAAACAATCCCGTGATATTGATCTCCTTAGAACCCGGTTACTATTTATAGGACAGGTTTTTAAGCCAACTACACTCAAGAGGGTACTTACCTATGAAACCCCATGCAAGCCTGAAACTAGGGTTTGGTGTGATTTGCTTGTACATATGTTTTGTGCATACATCATAAACATCATGGAACATCATATGCATTCTCTAACCATTTCAAGGATTTTGGATCTTCATCTTTGTTCTTGTTTTGTAGGACATGGAAATTCCTCGCAGAAATACCATTCAAGTCAACCTTGTGAGAATCTCTCCTCAGCTCAAGGAGATCACCTCAAGAATTCCGGAAAACTCATCCTTCAGTGAAAGACATGGTAGACTGCTCAGCCTAGTCAACACCAACATTGAAGAAGACATGATGAAAGTGCTATTCCAGTTCTTTGACCCTCTTCACCACTGTTTCACTTTCCCTGATTATCAGTTGGTCCCCACTTTGGAGGAGTTTTCTCAACTTCTAAGAATCCCTATCCTTAATCAACTACCCTTCAACGGTATGGAAAAGGAACCAAAGCCGGAAGATGTTGCTCGAGCATTACATCTACAACCATCCGACATCAAGGGGCATTGGGAAACCCGAAGCGGCGTCAAAGGATTCTTAGCAAAGTTCTTGTTTGAGAAGGCACAAGAATGTTGGAACTCATTGGACCTACAAGCCTTTGAAGAGATTGTGGCACTCCTTATCTATGGGTTAGTCTTGTTCCCAAATCCTGACCAATTGGTAGATGTCAACACCGTCAAAATCTTCTTGTCCAGAAATCCAATACCGACATTTCTTGGGGACATTCTTCACTCATTTTACACACGAACAATGAGAAAGAGGGGTGTTCTCATGTGCTGTACTCCTATCCTTGCAAGGTGGTTTATTTCGCACCTTCCACAATCTGTCTTGAAGAATGACCAAGGTACAAGGTGGTCCCAACGGTTGATGACTCTTACTCATTCTGATGTGCATTGGTGTTCTCGGTCCAGAGAAAATGTCATCATTATCGATCGTTGCGGAGAATTCCCTAATGTTCCTTTACTTGGAATTAGAGGAGGTATCACCTACAACCCTTGCCTAGATTTGAGGCAATTTGGATATGCACGGAGGGATGGCCCTCATGATATGTTGATTCCTGACCTAGTTTTTGACTTCGACAATGATGCGCAAGGACTTCGCCAAAGGTTCATCAGAGCTTGGGGAAAACTCAACAAGGTTGATAGCAAGACTCTGGGACACAAGAACTCCATCCCTCTTGAACCCTATCTCAAGTGGGTACGAGCCCGAGCCCAAAGTCTAATGATGCCTTATCCTCATGTACTCCCAGTGATTAAAGAGCCCATCAATGAAGGAGAGGTTCCCTACACCATCCTACATCCAGACATGCCTACATCGTGGGAGGAAATGCAGAAAAGTTGGATTCAGCTCAAGGAGGAACGAAACACTTTTGAAGCTAGCTACTACGCCAGTGAAAAGAAGGTTCTAGAGCTTACCCGCCGACTCCACGAGCAAGAGGCCCTCAATACCTACATCGCACCAAAAAGGATGCGCAATGTCTTTTTACCTTAAGAAGTTCATTTTGTAATATTTGGCCCATGGGGCATTTATATACTAACAAATCTCTTCTTATTAATATGACGTGCGTTCTTCTTTGTCTAAAACAATTTTGAATGTCCTAAACCCTTGAATGCATTGCATACATAAGCATACCATTCATCATGTGCATAAGCAGGTCTCATTCCAGGTTTCCTTATCTGTCTGCTGTTTATTTCAGTAGGATGGATCTCGAGCAAACAATCAAAGACCTACAGGCTCAGAATGCACAATTCCAGCAACTCCTGATGACCTTGGCTAAGGGTCAGGAGGATATCAAGACTCAATTGGGGAACAAAGACCCGGTGAAAAAGAAGAAAAAGAGACTCGGGGTGGCTACTTTGGGGAGAAGATTTGACGGAGAAGCTCGAAGAGTGCTTGAATTTCCTCCTACTTCGGATGAAGGGACCAGTAAGAGAGATGGAGCTGCGGTGCCTTCCGAGTCTGATGCGGAAGAAGAAGAGGTTGAAGAGGATGAAGATTATTCTGACCAGCAATACCCTCCAGCTGATGATAAATACAAGGGTTTAGAAGACAGATTGGCTGCCATGGAGCTACAAAGAGTACCGGGTTTGGATTTTGAAGACTTGGGTTTGGTTGCCGGGATTGTGATTCCCCCAAAATTCAAAGTGCCAGTGTTTGTAAGGTATGATGGGCTGTCCTGCCCCAAAATGCATCTTAGGTCCTACGTGAGAAAGATCCAGCCCTATACGGCAGATAAAAACCTCTGGATTCATTTCTTTCAAGACAGCCTTTCTGGAGCTCAATTGGAATGGTTTTATCAGCTAGAAGGAACCAGTGTCCGAAATTGGGAGGATTTGGCCACCGCTTTCTACAAACAATACCAATACAATTCTGACCTTGCCCCTACTCGTACCCAACTTCAGGGTATGTCATTAGGAACAAGCGAAGGATTCAAAGAGTACGCAAAAAAATGGAGGGATTTGGCTGGCAGGGTGCAGCCTCCTTTAACCGATCGTGAACTTGTTGATATGTTTCTATGGACCCTATCTGGGCCATTTTTCAATCATTTGATTGGTAACTCTTCAGCGGGGTTTACCGATTTGATCTTAACGGGCGAAAGAGTAGAAGCTGGCATCAAGTCAGGAAAGATTCAGAAGGGTGTTGCTGCAAGTACTGAGAAGAGGCCTTTTAAGAAAGAAGCAAGTGCCGTCTATGGTCCTAGAAGACAAGTCAAGCCTGAAAGTCACCAAGCCGTCAATGCTTTGGTTATTTCAAAACCTGTTGCTGCTCCTCAGCAGTACAATCAACAAAGAGGCGAAAGGCCCAAGAGGCAGTATACTCGGCTGAGTATGACCTTATCACAAATTTTACCCCAACTGTTATCAACCAATTTGGTGACCACCAAAGAAGCTCCTAAGGTCGTCAACACTGCGTCTCCTAAGTATAACCCGAATGCCCGGTGTGCTTATCATTCTGATAGTCCCGGGCACACTACTGATGATTGATGGGCCTTGAGAAAAAAAGTGCAAGATCTTATCGACACAAAGGCAATTCAGTTTGAAGCGCCTGAGAGACCGAATGTTGTAACTGCTCATATGCCCCAGCATAGAGTAAATGCCATTGAGGAAGAGTTATATGCTGTTTCGGTGAATGAAGTTGTTACCCCTCTTTTGACTGTTAAGAGGAACTTACTACTAGCCGGTTTATTTCCGGGTTGTAGTAAGGGTTGCCTCCTGTGTGCTGTTATCCCTACTGGTTGTCCACTGCTGAAATCAGGCATCCAAAGCCTAATGGATAGCAAGGAAATTCTGTTCAAGAAGACTGTTGTTCCGTCTGTTTCTATTGAAGAAATATCTGTTGTCACAATTTACAATCCTGCCAAAGCTCCCGTGAAGAAATCAGTCCAAATTATGTCTGTTGCACCCATCACTATTATTGTCCCGGGGCCTCTCCCGTATGAGTCTGATAAAGCTGTTCCATGGCATTATGGAGCCGACGTGTACGTGCTTGGGGTGAAGCAGGAGTTCAATACCAATACCAGTATCAGTAATATCACTGGTCCCGCAAAAATTACCCGCAGTGGCAGGCTCTTCTCGCCTGACATTGCACCGCCAGTTATCTGAAAACCTCTCACCATCACACCCGCAAGTGTGCATGTTCCAATTCAAGTTCCTGTGTCTACTACTGCCGCCGAGTCCTCTGATACTCGGGGCAAAGAAGTTGCTACCGATTCGCCTGCCAGGACGGAGGCACCAAAAAAGAAGACTGCTGTGGAAGCCTCCCAACAAGAAATGAAGGAAATTCTTAAAATCATCAAAAAGAGTGACTTTAATATTGTTGAACAGTTGGGGCATACTCCCTCCAAAATCTCTATGCTATCACTACTGCTATGCTCAGAGGCCCATGCAAAAGCCCTGATTTCATTTCTAAAAACGGCCCATGTGCCGCAAGAGACCTCCGCGGATCAATTCACCGACTGTGTGGCTAATTTGACGGCTGACAATGGCTTAGGGTTCTCATATGCTGACCTTACCACCAAAGGGAAAAATCACAATGATGCCCTGCACGTCTCTATAGAGTGCAGGGGCACTACTCTCGCACACGTGTTGGTGGATACCGGTTCTTCCCTGAATGTTTTACCCAAGAAGGCATTGGACCGCTTGGATTGTGAGGGTCTGGAGTTGAAACCAAGTAACATCATTGTTAGAGCCTTCGACGGTTTTAAGAGGATGGTGCACGGTGAGGTAGACATTCCTATTCGTGTGGGTTCCCAAGTTTTCGACTCAACGTTCTATGTAATGGATATTCGTCCATCTTACTCCTGCTTGTTGGGTCGACCCTGGATTCACAAAGCTAGGGCAGTAACCTCCACCTTACACCAAAATCTCAAATACCCTGCCAAAGGGAAGATTGTTACTGTGCAGGGTGAGGAGGAATACATGGTGAGTCACTTGAATTCATTCCGGTATATCGAGATGGACGGGGAGTTTATTGAAACCCCTTTTCAGCATTTTGAGGAAGTACCTCCAGTGTTGGCATCGGCTGAGGCAGTGGTTGAAAAAGACTTTCCGGTGAAGATGGCGTCCTTGAAGGATGCCCGGGCTGTAATCGAGAAAGGCAATTGTGCAAACTGGGGTCAGCTTCCTGACTTCACTCAAAAGAATGACAAGTTTGGGCCGGGCTTTACTGCAGAGGCTCAGAGGGCTGTGCGCAAGGAAAAGATCATAAAGGCTCCGGTGTTTATCTCTAACCCAAGGGTGAATGCTATTGAGGAGGATGTGGAGGAAGCAGAGTTTGACAGTTGGATCTACCCGACTACCAGCAACAGACCGAGCAACTGGACTGCAAAGGATTTTACACCTATCACATTTGTCACGCAGTAATTATTTCTTTTGATTTCCAATTTGTAACAAACAATATGTTAAAACTTTGTTGGCTCGGTGTCCTACCCGGGGCATCATAGCTCCATTTGTGAGGGCTTTTTGTATGACATTTCCATATATCATCAATCAAAACATTAGACGTTTGTTGCATTTCAAATCTTATACTCCTTTTTCTTTCTGTGTTATATATATTGCAAAACAGCTATATTTACACACACTCACTTATACAGGTTTCAATCCACTCTGGATCTCACTGGTAACAGCTCTGCTACCGCCAGTTATGACTTCGAGAATCCGATCAACTTGGCCGAAGACGAAGGTGAAGATGATTGCGAAGTGCCTGGTGAGCTCGCAAGACTGCTACTCCAGGAAGAGAGGGCTATTCAACCGCATGAAGAGCCGGTGGAAACAATTAACCTGGGTACTGAGACAGATAAGAAAGAGGTCAAGATTGGTGCCAATCTAGAGCTCAGCGTGAAGCAACGATTGATCCAGATGCTACGTGATTACATGGAGATATTTGCTTGGTCCTATGAAGATATGCCTGGTTTGGATGCCGACATTGTAGTTCATCACCTGCCAACCAAAGAAGACTGCCCTCCGGTAAAGCAAAAGGTCCACCGTATGCGCCCAGAGATGTCTGAAAAGATCAAGGCTGAAGTTATGAAGCAATTCGACGCCGGGTTTCTAGCAGTAACTTCTTACCCTCAGTGGGTTGCCAATGTGGTGCCAATACCGAAGAAGGACGGTAAAGTCAGAATGTGTGTCGACTACAGGGATTTGAACAGGGCCAGCCCCAAGGATGATTTTCCTCTACCTCACATTGACGTCCTCGTTGACAATACTGCTCAACACAAGGTGTTCTCCTTCATGGATGGTTTTTCAGGGTAAAATCAGATCAAGATGGCTCCGGAAGATATGGAAAAAACCACCTTTGTGACTCAGTGGGGCACTTTCTGTTACGAGGTCATGCCATTCGGGTTGAAAAATGCTGGGGCAACCTACCAACGCGCCATGGTTGCTTTATTTCATGATATGATCCATCATGAGATTGAGGTATATGTTGATGACATGATATCAAGGTCTCAAACTGAGAAGGAGCATCTTCACCATCTGAGGAAGCTGTTTGACCGACTCAAGTTATACAAGCTGAGATTGAATCCCAACAAATGCACCTTTGGGGTAAGGTCCGGAAAATTGCTAGGCTTCATTGTAAGTGATAAGGGTATTCAAGTGGACCCTGCCAAGGTTAAAGCCATTCAAGAGATGCCAGTCCCTAAAACAGAGAAAGAAGTCAGAGGCTTCCTGGGACGACTGAATTACATTGCCCGATTCATCTCACATCTGACTGCTACTTGTGAGCCAATCTTCAAATTACTGAAGAAAGATCAAGTAGTACGCTGGAACGATGAATGTAAGGCTGCCTTTGAAAGGATAAAGGAATATCTCCAAGAGCCCCCCATTCTTATGCCACCAGTGGAAGGAAGACCTCTAATATTATACTTAACAGTACTTAATAATTCAATGGGGTGTGTGCTGGGACAGCATGACGAGTCTGGCCGAAAAGAGCACGCTATTTATTACTTGAGCAAAAAGTTTACCGACTGTGAGTCTCGTTACTCACTGCTTGAGAAAACTTGCTGCGCTCTAGTATGGGCTGCTCGCCGGCTGAGACAGCATATGCTGACTCACACTACTCTATTAATTTCAAAGATGGATCCCATAAAGTACATATTTGAAAAGCCTGCTCTGTCTGGAAGAATAGCAAGATGGCAAATGATCTTGACAGAATATGATATCCAGTATACAACTCAGAAAGCTATTAAAGGAAGTGTACTGGCAGATCATTTGGCACACCAACCTGTGGACGATTACCAATCATTGAACTTTGATTTTCCGGACGAAGACATCATGGTGGTAACTGACTGTGAAGTACCTGGACCGGATGAAGGACCTGAGGAAGGATCCCGATGGTCTATGCATTTTGATGGAGCCTCCAATGCTCTGGGTAACGGCGTCGGCGTTGTAATCATATCTCCCAAAGGAACTCATACTCCACTCACCGCCCGATTATGTTTCAACTGCACCAACAACATGGCAGAATATGAAGCATGTATCATGGGTCTGCAAGCTGCAATCGATTTAAGGATCAAGTTTCTGAGTGTCTTCGGAGATTCCGCTCTCGTGATCAATCAGATCAAAGGCGAGTGGGATACGAAACACCCAAATCTTATTCCTTACAAGGAGTATGTGTCAACCTTGCTTCCCCACTTTGAAGAGATAACTTTTGAGCACTTCCCAAGAGAGGAGAATCAGTTAGCGGACGCACTGGATACGATGTCTTCAATGTTCAAGGTTAAATGGGACAATGAGGCTCCCCGGATCATTATCTGGAAGTTGGACGAACCGGCATACTGCTGCGAGCTTGAGGCTGAAAAGGTGACTGAAAAACCCTGGTATCATGAGGTGAAGAGGTACTTGGAAGCTCAGGAATACCCTGAAGGTGCATCTGTCAATGACAAGAAATTCATGAGGAGGTTGGCGGCAAAATTCTTCCTCAGCAACGGCATTCTCTACAAACGGAATCATGATTCAACTCTACTACGTTGTGTGGATAAGGCTGAAGCAGAGAAGATCATGTTGGAACTGCATGAAGGTACATTCGGAACGCATTCCAGTGGACACACCATGGCTAAGAAAATCCTTCGGGCAGGATATTTCTGGTCCACAATGGAAGCTGATTGTTACCAACACTCCCGAACTTGTCACAAATGCCAGATCTATGCTGACAAGGTGCATATTCCTCCAGTTCCTCTGAACGTCCTGACGGCACCTTGGCCTTTCGCAATGTGGGGGATTGATATGATCGGTGAGATCCGACCAACGGCATCCAATGGGCATCGCTTCATCTTAGTGGCGATCGATTATTTCACAAAGTGGGTTGAGGCAGCTTCCTACGCCACGGTAACCAAGAGCGTCGTGGCACGTTTCATCCGGCATAATCTGATCTGTCGGTACGGCGTCCCGGAGAGAATCATTACGGACAATGGTATCAATCTCAACAACAAGATGATCACTAAACTCTGTGAACAATTCAAGATACAGCACCACAATTCTTCTCCCTACCGGCCGAAGATGAATGGGGCTGTAGAGGCAGCTAATAAAAATATCAAGAAAATTGTGCAGAAGATGACAGTGACCTATAAAGATTGGCACGAGATGTTACCGTTCGCTCTTCATGGGTACCGTACCTCAGCAAGGACGTCAACCGGGGCAACTCCTTTCTCTTTGGTCTATGGCATGGAGGCAGTCTTGCCAATTGAAGTCCAGATACCCTCTCTCCGAATAATGAAAGATGCAGATCTGAGTGAAGACGACTGGATCCAGACTCGACTTGATCAATTAAATCTGATTGACGAAAAGAGACTCACCGCTATCTGTCATGGTCAGACATATCAAAAACGGATGATCAGGGCATTTAACAAGAAAGTCAGACCGCAAGAGTATCAAGTTGGGGACCTGGTAATCAAACGCATCATCCTTCCTCAAAGTGATCCCCGGGTCAAATGGACCCCTACTTACGAAGGGCCATTTGTGGTTAAACATGTGTTCTCAGGAGGAGCCATGATCCTAACCACCATGGACGGTGACGATCTTCCTCACCCCGCCAATGCAGACATAGTGAAAAAATACTACGCATAAATAAAAGACCCGCTAGGTTGACATACCTAGGCAAAAATTAGGGCTTCCCGGCGAACCAAAAGGGTTCGGGCAAAAATAAGGGATGAAATGAAAAAAAATCTGCACACCCGGCAAGTCGAAAACCTGAAAAGGCGGCTTGGGCAAAAATGGGTATCCCGGTGGATTGAAAACCCGAAAGGGCGGTCCAGGAAAAAGTTAGGGATAAAGCGTAACACTATGTCTCATTGGATCACTTCGCATCCGGGATTCGGAATCAACTATCTGGCTCAGACTTCGGCATCGACCAATCAGCTTCATCTTCAACTAGGCAGCAAAGCGATGAGACGCTTGGAGACATAAAGGCAATAGCAGAGTTGGAACCCAGTGGGATTGTTCACATAGCTGTTTTGTTTTCTTTTCAAAATTGTAAATTCTGTGTCATTCGGTGGCACCCTCTTACCAGGATGTCGGCCTCTTGTACAAAAACGCCTATTCACAGGCAAAATTAAAATCAATACAAATTCACTTTTCCGTACAAATTGCCATTGTTTTTCTTTTTTCTGTTTTGTCTTGCGAAGAACGTCCAATGTTCATTTTTGATATATGCATTTGACATTAAATTGCTGATTCATAAATATTTGCATGTAAAACAAAAGATTAATTACAGGTGACATCAGAGACATGGGGAATGTGAAGTCGTCTGATGCAATCTGGTTGCTTTGTCCGCTAAGGTACCAATGTAGATTCGACTGAAGAATGTGACCAAATCATCTCAATTCCCCGCAGAGTAAAACAAGATTCGGCAGTACTTTCCCCAAGCAGAGTTGACTCCCCGTCAATCCTGAAAAGGCACAACATTCCCCGGCAGGTCTTGAAGCTTATCCCCAGTAGATTCTGGAAGCTTGTTCCCTGCAGGGTACAGACGTCTCTCCTGAGCTTTATTCAGAGTTATTCCTCACCAGGGCTTATAACTGGATTATCCTCAGCTATTTGCCATGGAAGATCGCCCTCGACAAGGTTCTTTCAATCCCCAGCGGAGTTTATCTTTGGTATCCTCAGTGGAGTTTATCATCATTATCCCTAGCGGAATCCATCATTGAAGTCCTCAGCAGGCCTCTCGTCAAACTTCAGCAAAGTATCTCTGCCACAGAGCAATTCTTCGGCCGTTCGTCAAGGATTTATTTTCCTAAGACGGAATTACATTCATAAACATTTCGCATTTTCATACATCTTGCTTACATGCATGATAAAGCGCATACAACACTATCTCATGTTGAACATCATGACATCAGGCACGTCATACGTCATGACATTGCATACAACTTATGTTTTTGCCTTTTCAGGGAAAAAGACAATCCCAAAGACAACTACCTTCAACTGTCACAAATTCCAGATTCGATACCTGTATCTAGCCAGGGCACATCTGAGAGTGATCAGTTTCCAGACTCGATTCCTGTATCCAGCCAGGGCACGTCTGAAGAGTTCGAAGATTCGATTCATGTATCCAGCCAGGGCATATCTATTGACGACCATTTCCAGATTCGACTCCTGTATCTAGCCAGGGCATATCTGTTGACCACATTTCCAGACTCGATTCCTGTATCTATCCAGGGCACGTCTGAAGAGTTCGAAGATTCGATTCCTGTAAACAGCCAGGGCATATCTGTTGACAACTATTTCCGGATTCGATTCCTGTATCCAGCCAGGGCGCATCTGTGAGCAACCGTTTGTAGACTCGACACCTGTATCTAGCCAGGGCATATATGCATAAAGAGATTGAAGATCAAACACCTGTAACAAGCCAGGAAAACATCTGTCTTTCTCAAATACACAAGTTCTCGCTAAGGAATCTCTTATGCGATCAACACTTCCAAATGGCATATATAAGCCCATTCCCGACAAGATTCTGTCACATCTCCAGATGGCATCCATAAGCCCATATCCCTATCCACCATCTCTCCAAATGGCATCTGTAAGCCCATTCCCGACATCACATTGTTGAGACTCCAACATGCGAGTGCAAATTTCCGGGCACTCTAGTGTCCAATCTCCTTTTACCCTCGAGTCACGAAAGGCAAACTTGCCAATCTAACTCTTCAGGTTCAAGAAGATTGAACAGGGGCAACTGTTGTACCCCAAAATTTGCCCTCCCATTTCCTCAACATTTTCTCACCACCAGACCTTTGAAGATCAAGATCCAGTTAGGGTTTCCTCTGCTCAAGATTTCTCCTTGCACTGTTGACCCAAATTAGGGTTTGTGTTTGAACAAAGATGTTTTGACCTAAAAAGCCTAAGATGACTTTCATGCTTCATGTTGGACTCCCAAGTTTATCCATACCAAGTTTCAAGTCTTGATTCCAAGTTTTGCCCAGTCAATTGGACAAATGACCTAGAAATCAGCTGTATTGGGGAAAAAGTCAACTGTGGCCAATTGACAGTCAAATCTCATGAAAATTGACCCACATCAACATTATAAACTCACATGGACCATTTGATCAAGTTTGGATCACAATTCCACAAGAAATTTGATCAGATCACTAAAAGGGCAAAATGGTCATTTTTAGGGTTTTGACTGCACAAAGGCAATTTTTGACTGTTTGACTTAGCCAATGGCAAACCAAGATCACATATGGACTCAAGGACCCCATGGAATTGTCTTGACATTCTCAACAAGCTCAAAAGATCCCAAGTACACAAGATTGACAGTTGAATTTCCCAGTCAATTGATCAATTTTGACTGTATACTGAAAAGTCAAACTTTGACTTTTTGGTCAAAATCAAGAGTCAAGATTCATTTTTCATCAAAACATGCCAAATCATGAAACTTGTTCACCAAGAAACCAAGAAATGCAAATTAGGGTTTAAAATGGAATTTTTCATAACTTAGAATTTTTCTAAGTTATGGAAAACCCTAATTTTTTCCCAACTTTGCCCCACTTTTTCACCAAGATTCATTTGGATTCAAACAAAAGTCAAAACATGAAAGTTGTAGCTTGTTGCATAATCTACAACTTTGATTCACAAAGTTTTCCCATTTGAAGCTTGTATCTCAAGTTACAAATTTTTGAATAAGGGTACTAAACCATTCTTAACTTAGTGAAAATTTGACCTATTTTGGACAAGTTTTTTTCCTAACTTCAAGACCATTTTCCATACACTTCCACTTGGAATTTCAATTTTCATTTCAAAGATGGATTGTAGTACACATTCCAAGATTTCCAAAATGTCCAAGAACTTCTCAAACAACCTCATGGTTAGGGAGAATCGAATTTTGCAAAATGGCAAAAACTCACTTTGTTCATGACCAAGTTACATGTCCATAACCTTGCAATTTGAACTCAGCATGCCTTAAGCTAGATTACAGGTCTTTTATCTCATCTACACTCCATAATTTAATGCCAATCCTTTGTGCCAAGGTGTTGTTCTATGAGTTTGGACATTGCATGCAAGATTAATCCATTTATAGATAAAGCATAATATCCATTCTTGAAAAGTTACACTTTATGTCAAATTGAAAATCCAACAAGTACATTGCAAATCTGATTGGCACAAGATTTATGAGCATAACACACTGATCAAGAGAAGCTTTGCAGCAGGATTAGGGGTCCTCTACTGACCTAGAAACACAAGTTGGCATTTGTTGCTTAAAGTTGAAGAAAAGTGCCATAACACACACCAACTTCCATCTCAGCTTACACACACTTAGACAAAGTTATCAAACACATTCCAAAGATCAGAACCAAGCTTTTGCACGACCCTTGCACCTCTCAAACACTCCCCTTGCCATAATCACTCTCAAACTGCAAAAACAGGGCAGGCCCTGCAGTTTGAGTACCATCTCTCATTTCTCTCAAGCTTTCTTGCCCAAACCAGTTCACACACCTTCCATACCATCTATGCAAGCTAACCAAAAGCAAAAGCACGACCTGTAATCACTCTAACCACTTCCACCATTTTCACATTTCTGACTTGCAGGTGAAGTTCTCTAGCTCGATTCAGAAGCTTTCAAGACAAAGTAAACATTGGAATAGCATCCCTGGACCTCAAGGAAGCTTTTCCAATCATCACCTTGCACTGAAAGTTCCTACATTTCCAGATAGAACTTCAACTGAACAGGTAAGTTTTTGAATTCGTATCTCTCTTATTAGGCATCATTAGCTTTAAGTTTGTGAATAAACAATGTTCTACTTATGCCACTGAACATGTACATTCTTTTACTTTTCATTTCTTTTACCTGAGCTGTGAGAATTTAAGGTTTGAAAATGGTAGAAAACTTAGGTCAGGATTTGGGATTGTTAAAATTCTCTCTCATTTCTGAGAGTTAGGAGATGTTCTTTATATATTTGGAATCGTGGTTTCATGATTAACATTTTTTGTGTTGGAAGTTCAAAAAATCAAAGAATTAGGGTATTCAAATGAAGCTTCTTGCGCGCGTTTTTGAACAAGTTTTTGTTCAGAGGTTGAAGAAGATGTCTATTGGGCTGGGCTTGCCTCATATTTCTTATTCACACCATGATTTTTGTTTTGCACCCCCTGAGCCCATTTCATTCATTTTTTAATATTTTTGACTTTTGTTTTTTTTATTGGTTCATTTATTTTTCCTCAGCATATTAAAAACATAAAAATATTTTTCTCATCATTTTTTGAATTTATTGAGTATTTATTTGATTATTTCTTTTGTTTGTACATAAATAAATAAACATATATATATACTTTTTGTTTAAAATGTTAAGATAATACAAAATATATTTTTATACACATTTTTATCTTATTTTTACTCCCTGAAAATATTATAAAAAAATATACTTTTTATTTAAATATTAAATATTATTAATTAATATATATAATATATGTTTTGTAAATAATATAAATATATAGGTATATATTAAATACTTAGGATAAAAATACCAAAAAATGTACATATTTTATTTTTAATATTTAATACTAAAAAATACCCTTTTTACAAATATACTATATTTTATTTTATTTTTGTATATAAATAATAATTATTATGTAAATTAAATAATTAATGTCCCTTTTTTTAAAATTAGGGTTTTACCCTAAAATTGAAAATACTTCAAAAATAACACCCTTTTATTTTCTTTTTTATTTTACATAAATAATACCTTTTTTCATACATATACAAAACATTTTTTCATCTTGCATATTTATTCCATTTTTATTTAATTATTGTACATTAATTAAATTGTAAATAATTCAAATCTTGATGTAATAGTTTTAGGTTTAAATTCCTTGTCAAAATCCCCATTTGAAACATTGTACCCCCTCCCTATATTATTGTGTTGTAATAGCGTAGGAGTTTAAATTTTGCACTTTATCCCTTTCTAAATATACAATGCTAGAATTAGGGTTTATATGCGAATAAAATGAATAAAATAGTTATGACCTAATCTCAAGATAAACAAGCATGAAAATGGACACACAAATCACACTTGCACCCCCTAGGGTATTCCACTTTGTTGCCTTCAAATAAATGGGCCATATTGCATGTTAGGTCTCTTTGGGCAAAACAAACAAATCAAATGATCATAGTCCCTCGATGACGCTTTCAAAATGTTGCCTAAACAAATGATCAAGTCCCTTAAAGAAAATGCCCAAAGATACTTGGCACCGTTGCAATTATGGTCTAAACGATGACCCGCGCCCGTCCCTTTCACATCCTAACATGAGATTGTCCACCAAATACAATGGTGGAACAAACTTATTAAAAGGGTTAAAACATAGTAATAAACTTTGAGAAATTTAGGAGTAGATAACCTCTTAGTTACTTGAATCAAACTTGCAAAACAAAACACTTGCCTATTTTCTAAAAAAACACACCTCACAACACTTTCAAAACAACTTTCAAAAACAAATGAAAACTTTTCAAAAGACATACACCTTTGTATACATCCCAACATGGATCATTACAAAGGTTGCCACCACATTGGCTTCTTTTCAAAACATTTTCAAACCCACACACACACAAGCACCATTTCAAACAATTGAAAACAAAAGGCAAGTGATCTAAGCAAGTAACTAAGAGCCCATGGATAACCATGGATAGAAAGGGTGCTAATACCTTCCCTTTCTATAATCTACTTCCCGAACCCAAGAAAAATCTCAAAGGTTTTTGCTGTGCTTTTTAAACCTTTCCTTAGGATAAAATAAAAAGTCGGTGGCGACTCTTGCTCAACCGAAACATTTGCGAAAACAAACGCAAAACCATAGTCAGTTCTCCCACCGTATCACAATGACTATACGATGACCCACACCCGTCCCTTTACATCTAAAGATAAGGTTTCTTGCCAATCAATGGTAAGATAGAAATATCAAAGGAAAAAGGAGGAAAAGAACAAAGACTTTTGAGTAGGTAGAAACATTCCTAGTTTCTTGCTCACTTTCAAAACAAACAACCTTACAAAACACACACCAAACACTTTCCAAACATGAAATATTTTCAAAAGTCCAACACTTTGTATACGTTCTTATAAAACGAGAACCATTACAAAGTCTAACTAAACAAAGACGCTTTTCAAAAATACTTTCAAAAACCACCCAAAGCACATTTTCAAACAAAGTAAGTGATCTAGCAAGCAACTAAGAGCCCATAGATAACTATGGATGAAAATGGTGCTAAAACCTTCCCTTTTCATAATCTACCCCCCGAACTCAAGAAAATAATCTCAAAGGTATTTCCTGTTCTTTTCAGCCTTTCCTTTTGGATAAAAGAAAAGTTGGTAGCGACTCTTGCTAACCGCAACAATTGCGATAAAACGCAAAACATCCCAAGTCAGTTCTCACACTGTAATACAGTGTGTGACGTCATCAGGTTTTGATCTCAACACTCTGGAAGAATACCTTTGGTGTGCTACAAAGTTAATTCAAGATTAAGCAATGTGTCTTATGCAAAAGTTCTAAGGAACGTTAGTAAAAGAGCATCTGATCGTGACTTACTCAAGAAAGCTTTGGAGGCCTTCTAAAGCTTTACTTATGATGTTCCAAGTTCTGAAGATGTTGAAGATAAAGGTTCTGCTGAATGGAGTTCTGAAGATCTGAATGAATTATTATAAAGACCAAGTGCTTAAGACTAAGAAGGCAATAGCTCTCTAAACAAGCCCTGAAAGGTTCTAATGACTTAGGTTCTAAAAGATACTAGTTATGATCCTTCTACAACATGCTTCATCAACAAATATATCAGAAGCCTCTGAAGACATAGAAGACAAAGATCAAGACTACAGGATTACATGTGATGGTGAGTATAAAAGTAAAAAAGTACACGATGACCTCTACTCTCTAGAGTGGCACAAGGACAAACCTTTTTGTACTATTGTCTACCACTCTCACCATGACCATTGGGAACAATACAACTGAATTTGTATTTTCTATTTTACCGTCCGACAGATCTCTTCTTTTCAGCTATCAAAGAAGTACTTTGAAGAATTTAAAATCAATGAATTAGTTCAACAAAACTACACTAAACCGCTGCACAAAAACTATGTAGAGAAATCTATTGTATAGTTTTGTGAATAAGTAAGGAGTTGTTGCTCATATCTTGCAATCAATACTTTTGTGTTGCTGTACTTAAACATTTTATAATCTTCTTGTGTAAAAGCATCTCTGTATACACATTTTTGTAGTCAACTGTTGTTGATAGGTTCCTTAAGAGACTTTGTGTAGTATGGATTCTCAAGAAGACTTTGGTTGTGGTCATTGTGGCTTTCAATAAGGATCAGTGGACTTATTGGGGGTTCCAATAGGGTTGATCAGACTTATTGTGGTTGTCTTTAATATGGTTGATTATAGTGGATTAATTCCTTGTGTATTAGAAAAATCACCTTAAGGGATTGACTGGAGTAACTTAGTTAATAGTGAACCAGGATAAAAATAATTTTGTTCATCTATTTTTACTCATTTGTTATCTTTGTGTTTAGAGTTGCAAAAAGATTATATTTAGTGCAAACCAATTCAACCCCCCCCCCCCATTTTCTTGTGTTTCTCGCACCTTCAATTGACATCAGAGCTCCGATTCTGTTATTGATATCTATCAAACACTTAACCGTGTCAGATAAAAATCCCGACGAGTAATAGAAACACTATGGTTGATCATGTTCCACCACCACCTGATCCAGTTTCTGATAAAGATAACTACAATGCTAAACCTCCCATTTTTATGGTGAAAACTTTGAGTACTAGAAAGATAGACTAGAAATTTTCTTTCTAGGTCATGATGCTGATCTTTGGGATTTGGTTGTTGATGGCAACGATCCTCGCAATGATGCTGTTAGAAAGAAGCTTGAAAGGAGAGTTATGAATGATCAACAAAAAAAGGATTATAAGAATAATCATAAATCAAGAACCGTTTTGTTGAATTTTATTTCATACACTGAATATAAGAATATCATAAATAGAGACTAAGTCTATATTTGATTTTCTCAGAATGAATCATGAAGGAAATGTTCAAGTCAAGAAAACCAAGGCTCTGGCCTAGATTCAAAAGTATGGAGCCTTTAAGATAGAGGATGATGAAAAAATTTAGATGATGTTCTCAAGGTTTCAAACCTTAGTTTCAGGATTAAGAGTTCTAAATAAAGGTTACTCAACAGCAGATCATGTGAAGAAAATTATCAAAAGCTTGTCATCCAAATGGAAGCTTATGGTAACTACACTAAAGCTTGCAAAGGATCTGAACATAAATTCTCTAGAAGAACTGGTGAGTTCTCTAAGAAGCCATGAGCTTAAGATGTACATTAGAAAATAAGGAAATTTAATGTGCTCAAATCAGTCAGAAGATATGAGAAGACCAAATCTCTCAAGCTGAAAAGATTAAGGATTCAGAAGATTATGATGAAGACGAAGATGAGTTGTCACTACTGTCCAGAAGGGTTAACGGTCTCTGGAAGAGAAATCAAGGCAACAAGTTCAAAAGTACTAGAAGGACAGGTGGTCGCTTCGATTTTACTTCTAATCAAAGGAAGTCTAGTGGCAAAGAAGTCATTTTATAAAAGCACAACAACCCAGGACGCTACAGGGAAAATTGTCTTGAACCTCAGATGGACAAGTCCAAGAAGAAAGACCTAAAGAGCAAGAAGAAAGGATGTATGGCAACCTATGATGAGTCTGACACTTCAAAAGATAACTCAGAAGAAGAAAACGCTAACGTGGCACTGATAGCTTAAGCTGGAACATTTGTTGAAAGGACCCATCCAGAAGATTAAGCAAAATCAGATTCAGACACATAAGAGGTATTCTCTAAAGAGGTATTTTCTAACCTTACTCATTCTAAATTAATTTCTCTTTATTTGAAATTCTGGAAAAACATGAGCTACTCAAGATTGAATTCAAAGAACTTAAAAAATATTTTGAATCAACATCTCTTAAAAGCAGTAAGTTTAAGGAAGATCTCCCCATTTTATGTGAAGAAAAATTATTTCCCAAAGACGAGAACTTTTCCCTAAAAGGCACGAGATCTCATCCAGAAGCTTCTGAGAGTACTGATGATGTCGTCATGAAATATGACAAATTATTCCAGAAATTCCTAGCTAAAAGCATGGGGAGAAGCATGATGGCTTCTATAATCTATGGCATGAGAAGAAATGGAACCAATGGTATTGGTTATAACTCATATGGCGAATCTAATTCTGATAAGGAAGACAAACTTAATACTCTTCACTTCTATTTTGTCTCTGTTGGGTTTGTGCCTAAAGATAAGCGGTATGAAAAAGAGGAATATGCTTCTGAAACTAAGGCAAAACCTTTGGCTAAAAAATCTAGATTTAATTCCTGTAAATATGATTATTCTGCTGTTAAACCGAAAGTTGTCAAAAACTATGGGAAAACTAACTAGAGAGGACCCAAGAAATTATAGGTACCCAAGAACCAAATTATCTTGGGTGCAAATATTCTTAGCAGCACAGTTGAAACATCTGTTATGTTTCTGGACTCAGGCTGCTTGCAACACATGGAGGATGAGAATTTAAAGACTCGGAAAATGCTAAATCCAAAAGCAAAGAAGGTGACGACGAGGATTCACTCAGAGCTAAGTTTTTCCGGTCACCGTATGGTTTTATAAGGTATGTATCATTCTTGGTAATGACTTATGGGATGTGATATTTCAATCCAAAGAAGCTCTCACTTATCAAAAGTACCTTGTTCAAAATATTCTCCCAAAAATATCTCTGTTTGATGATTTTTAAAGAGATCTTTACATTAAATGTGTTGTCAGAAAAGTGAAGGGTCAATGATTCAGTATAAGACAAATGTCAATTTTGAACCATGCTTTGCATTTAATGCGATGCTTCGGGAAATGAGATTATCTTAGGATTATAGTGATAAATCTTTATGCCTTCCCTTTGTCAAATCAATTTCACTTTCCTAAGTTTAGTAATCATTACTAAAACTTCTTTTAAAAATATCTCTTCATCTTTCTTCCGTTACTTCTTCCTCATCCTCTCTGAAAAACCCTAGACTATCAAAACCCTAAATCTCCTCTTTTGGTTCGACCCTGTGTCTATTCCTTTTTTTTATTCTAAATGGCTTCTGAACATCATGGGTATTCTTCCTCACATCAAAGTTAAGTGTGTAATGATTTTCCCGAACTACAGTGCTTTGTACCCATATCTCAGTTAGTGGTCCTTTCTGAGTCTATTGTGAATTTTGGAAATATCAAGGAAATGGTTTTAATCTATCTAGCACTATGAACTCTTAGGGATAGGTAACTTTCTTTGATATTCTCAAAGTTCTAACCTTTCTAGATTTAGTCAAGCAATTATGGGTTATGGCAAAAGAATCAAGGCAAGGCATTACAACCAATGTGGTTGGAATGGATGTAAGTATCACTGAAGAATTCATCACTCAACTACTCAATCATGATGGAACTGGTCTAAAATGTTATAGCCTAAATAGCAAGACTACCAGTTTAAAGACACGAAGATTTTTTATCTCAAAAATCTTCAAAAACAAAAAGATTTCTTCAATGGTCAAGGATCTTCTACCTTATCTCAATATCTGGGCCATAATCATTCAAGAATGCATTTATCCAAAACCCTCTACCAATGCTTCGCCAAAAGTCAATTATGATGAAAAAGAGATTATGTACAATATAGCTTGTGAGAAAAAGGTTAATCTTCCTTTTATACTCTTCAGCTTTTTAAGAAACTATCAAAAGCTCTAGGCTTGATAAGAAAGAACATGTTAGGTGGATACATCTAGGAAGACTTATTACAGCGTCCCTGATTAACTGTGGAATGGTTGATTCACTTAGAAGTTCAAATGTAATGGAATATTTGACTCCTCGTTCTGGAAGTCTGTTTGATGGAAGAAGCCTAAAATCTATGATCCCTTCAATTATTCCTCCTCAAGAAGAGTTTTTGGCAGGATCTACACCTCACTATGCACCTGGGATAAAAGATGGATACATGTTCACAACCATCGATGGTCCAACAATTCTTCTTAGCTATCTGAAAGAATGCCTTGAAAAGAAATAACATCCCAATATGTCCCTTGAAGCATTGATCTCAATTATTCTTGATCCTCTAGAAATCATCTCTCTCGAAGTTCTCAGAAGTATCTACAGTGTTGCTGAGATTTATGGATATGATGACAGGCTCCAAAATATTTCCGTAGTTTATGATAAAATCCAAAGAAAACAATCTATTGTTTATCAGAAGTTTGATAGTGATCTTTATTCAAGCATGGATTGTGAAAATTTATCCAATGAAGACAACTTGAGCTCGACAACATCATCTTCATTCTGTTATGGACTTCTCCCTCTTCAAACACTATTTCCATCTCCTTCTAAACCCACTCAATTCAATATCCATCAAGTTGATGATTTCCTAAAGTCTCTTGATGAAGGAACTTCTTCCCGCTCTGATTAAGTTATCATGATATCCTCTGATTTTGAAGAAGATCTCATCTAAACTCATCACATAGAAATGTCTTACTCAGATTTCCCATACAGGAATTTGATGAATCTGATCATTATACCTCATCTCACACACATAATCCAACCCCTTCAAATATCCCACCTGTTTCCACACTTGGAACATAATCTTCTATCATCTGACACCTTCTATAATATTTCAAATACCTCCTATCATCTAACTTTTCTTCGAAATTTTGTTTGTCACCCAACCTTTCTTGAGCTCATGGAATAGTTTAAGCAAAATGATTTTTTTTCTCTCTCCAGTATACCTTGGAAAGTTCTTCACTCTGCACGAGTCTTGAGAAAACAGATGCCATATGGATTCCTTCAGAAGATGGATAGATATCAACTATTATGTCATGAGAATCATCTACCATCAATAAACTGAAAGGATATATGAAGAATGGCTCAAGACCTTTTCAAACATTCCCTTGAGTTTAACAACTCCAGAGGTTCATGACTCTGAAACTGAGCAACACGATGCGGGTTATGTTGACTCTTCAGAAAAAGATGGCGCGGCTACTACTTTAAGGTCCATAATGTTGTTGGTTGTGGGATAATCATATGGCTCAAATTATAAACAATATGTGGACGCTAAAGACCAACTAGCTTGGTTGACTGATGTTATGGAAAAACAACAGGAAGAGAATTGTCTCATCCATCAACGGTTGAATAACCAGGATGAAAGGATTGGAGCTCAAGCGGGTTCTTTCAAGGAATTGTTTGATGCGGTGATGAATTTCATGGAAAATTTGAGAATAAGGATGATGCTTAGAAGCCTTAGCCCTTTGCATTAGAACTTAATAATAGTTTTTCTTTTGTTTCTAAAACATTTGTATCTTTATCCTTTTGGTTTTCAATGAAGATTTTATTTTGTCTGTTAAATCCTTTTTGATTTCTGACAAAGGGGGAGAAAGAGTAAATGATTTTGATAGTGCTTAACCTTAAATCTCAAACCCAAACATGATATCAGATCTTAAACCAAAATATGATATAATGCTTTTACTGCTAACTGTTTTTTTGATGATTGGTTCAGAAACTTTGCAAAACTTCACTGGTTTTCATAGACAGGTTAATTGTCTATCAAAAGATTATCATCTTCTAACTAGAAGATCAAGATCAAAGATGCACGAAGAAAGATCTAATGAGCAAAGCATATGGGAAGTAACCAGAAGATCAAGATGCATGAGGAAAGCTCTGATGAATTAAGCATCTAGAAACATGTATTCGTTAGAAGTTATGAACTGTCTAAAAACGAATCATGAGTTGAAACTATGATTTGGTCAGAAGGCTCTGACTAAGTTAAAGGCTGAAATAGACGTTGAAATACCTATTGTTTAGAAGGAGTGAACTTCGTAAAAATATGGTTAAATTAAGCTATGATAATCCCACTGTTCAACAAGTTGTGAACTTTCTGAAAGTAAGGAAATTGTATGTTCAAAATACCTATTGTTCAGAAGTTGTGAACTTTCTTAAAATATGGTAATCAGACTTTGTTACTTCAGAAGTTGTGAATTTCTGGAAGCTTAACAAAGATGTTATGTTACTTTGAATTCATTTTAGAAGTTGTGTGTTAGAACATGATTTGAATATACAACCCTTAATTAGAGTTTTGATGATAACAAACACAAAGAACAAATATGAACTCTAAATTTGTGTTATTTTATATGCAGAAGTTTTGACCAAAGAAGCATAAGAAGTTAAGCTATAAAAGCTTTCACACTGAGGTAATCAGAATCAGCACTAAAGAATGATGATCAGAACCTGCGCTGAAATGAAGAATACTCTGATTTTGAACAGAAGGTTCATATCCTCACATATCTATGTCATCAATGTTCTGAAGCAATTGCAGCATGCAATATTGTAAGATTTTGAAGCATTACTATTCAATCAAGACAACATCACATGCAACGACTTCATTCAGATAAGAATCTTCTCAATATGGAAACAATTTAAATGTCCATTATCACGCTTTATGTTGGATAGGATTCCTATGCCTATATAAACAAGCTAAGAGGATAAATCATTCACGATTTCATATACGACTGCAATACATCTCAAAACGCTGCAAGCTTACATACTCTTTTCTAAGCTCAACACTGTGTAAAATATCACAGTTGTGATAACTGTTTTTGTAAGGAAAAACAACCATACACAGAATACTTTTTATCTTGATTAAGCTAGTTTTTATTGAGATTAACTGGATTGTGGTTTTACTCAAGAGGACTTTGGCAGTTGTCAAAGTAGTGATTGTAATTAGTTTTTAATTAGTGGATTAAGTCCTTGTTGGAGAGATGCGAAATCACCTTGACGGGTGGACTGGAGTAGTTTGAGATCAAACGAACCAGGATAAAAATATCGTGTCTTCTGCGCATTTGATTTTAAGTTTTCAATTCAACCCCCGCTTCTTATGTTTTTCACTTCTTCAATTGGCATCAGAGCGCCTAGTTCTGAGTTCATACACTTAATTGTGTCAGTACAAGATCCAAGCTTTAGAAAAACACTATGGTGGGACCAAGCCAAAACATCAGCAATGACTATCATGAGGACAAGGACAAAATCAGTGGCAAACCTCCAGTCTTTGATGGAGAAAATTTTAACTACTGGAAAGACAGAATTGAGAGCTTCTTTCTGGCCCATGATGTTGATCTATGGGACATGGTAATTGATGGATACACATATCCAGTGGATGGAAGTGGTCAGAAGATAGACAAAAAAAGGATGTCTGACCAGCAAAACCGTGATTTCAGAAACCATCATAAAGCCAGAACAATACTTCTCAGTGCTATCTCATACTCAGAATATGAGAAAATCTCAAACAGAGAGACAACCAAAAACATGTTTGACTCTCTGAGAATGACGCATGAAGGAAACATACAAGTCAAAGAAACCAAGGCCCTTGTGCTCATTCAGAAGTATGAAGCATTCAAGATGGAAGACAGTGAATCCATAGAAGCAATGTTCTCAAGATTCCAGATCCTTGTTGCTGGGATAAAGGTTCTTGACAAAGGATATTCTACTGTTGATCACGTAAAGAAGATCATCAGAAGTCTACCCAAGCAATGGAGGCCAATGGTCACAACACTTAAGCTAGATAAAGATCTCAACAAGATATCTCTAGAAGAACTTGTCATCTCCCTCAGAAGTCACGAGATAGAGCTAGAAGAAGATGAGCCTCAAAAGCAAGGTAAGCCACTAGCATTAAAATCTAACAAAAAATCTGATTCTAAGGTTTTGCAGGCTATGGAAGAAACCTCTGATAGATCCTCATCAGAAGAAGATGAACTGTCTCTCCTCTCCAGAAGGGTAAATAAACTATAGAAGTAGAGATAAAGGAAATTCAGAAATCCTAGAAGATCAGAGAATCAAAATGAATCCTCCTCCAGATATAGAAAGTTTGAGTCTTCCTCTGGACACAGAAGATCTGAAGGTTCTTCAAGACATAGAAAGTCAAATAACAAGGACATCGTCTGCTATGAGTGAAATGAGCAAGGGCACTACAAAAGTGACTGTCCAAGGCTTCAGAAGGAGAAGCCCAAAAAGAAGTTTGTCAAGGAGAAGAAGAAAAGCCTCATGGAAACATGGGACGATTCAGACATTTCTGATGCTGACTCAGAGTCAGATGATGAAAGAGCAAACATAGCTCTCATGGAAAACATGTCAGAAGACAGTGAAGCTTCTGGTTTAGACTCATAATCATACACTGAAGAGGTATTCCCTGACTTCACTATTAATTTTACTAAGGCTGAACTTGCAGAAAGTCTAAATGAAATTCTGGAAAGGTATCAGTAAATCAGAGTCAAATTCAAGAACCTAAAAATGGATCTTGTCTCTGACTCTGAAAAGACTGAGAGTCTCAGATTAGAGAATTCTAAGTTAAAATAAAAGGTTTCAAAATTAGAAAATGATTTGCAAAACTCTCAGAAAGAAATAATCTCATAGACTCCCAGTAATGCTGATGAGATCATCAAAGAGTATGATCACAACTTTCAGAAGTTTCTGGCTAAAAAGATAGATAGAAGAAAGATGGCTTCAATGATCTATGGAGTTAGCAGGAATGGAAGAAAAAGGATAGGATATCAAGGTAAGGTATCTACACCTAAGAAAGTCATGGGCCTTGTCATAAAACACACACCACTAAAATCACACTTCACATATTGGTACACACACGACCTAAAATACACTAGTAATGATTACTTTGTCAGACTAAATATCAACCAGAATTTTGGTAAAACTAACAAACCAGGACCCAAGAAGATATGGGTACCTAAGGACAAAATTATATATGTAGCAGATATCTTTAGCAGCAAGGCTAAAACACTAGTCATGGTACCTGGACTCTGGATGCTCTCGACACATGACAGGAAGAAAGCATATGTTCCAAAGCCTGGAACTTAAACCCAGAGGCTACGTGGGCTTTGGAGGAAACCAAAGAGGAAAGATCATTGGCTCTAGAACAGTAGAGACGCTCCAACAACTTTAGAAAGAAATGTTACAAGAAATCCAACACTTTCTGTTGATCAACTCTAGAAAAGATTATCCAGAAGCAGCATAGCTCACCCAGAAGATAAGATCCTGGGAAAGAAGGATGATCCAATCAGAACAAGATCAACTTTCAGAAACTCTAAAGAATCCCTCATGGGACTGGTCTCTCTGATTGAACCAACAACAATTGAGGAAGCTCTTCTGGACAATGACTGGATTCTGGCAATGCAGGAGGAATTAAATCAATTCACCAGAAATGACATATGGGATCTGGTTCCCAAACCAAAAGGATTTAACATCATTGGAGCAAAGTGGGTGTTCAGAAACAAACTGAACGAGCAAGGAGAAGTCATCAGAAACAAAGCACAACTGGTGGCATAAGGTTATAGTTAGCAAGAGGGGATAGACTATACAAAAACCTTTACTCCAGTCACCAGGTTAGAATCTATCAGACTCTTAATCTCATTTGCTGTAAACAATGGCATCACTTTGTATCAGATGGATGTCAAAAGTGCATTCCTAAATGGCTATATAGATGAAGAGGTATATGTGCACCAACCCCCTGGGTTTGAGAATTCAAAAACCCAAAATATGTTTCCAAACTAAAGAAGTCACTCTATGGTCTGAAACAAGCTCCCAGAGCTTGATATGAAAGACTAAGTAACTTCCTGTTAGAAAAGGAATTCACCAGATGGAAAGTGGACACAACCTTGTTCTGTAAGACATTTAAGAATGACATTTTAATTTGTCAGATTTATGTAGATGATATCATCTTTGGATCTACTAAACCTTCTCTAGGAAGAGAGTTTGCTAAGTGCATGCAGGCAGAGTTTGAGATGAGCTTAATGGGGGAACTCAAATTCTTTCCGGGCATTCAGATGAACCAAACTTCAGAAGGAACTTACATTCATCAGAGAAAATATGTCAGAGAACTTCTGAAGAAATTTGACCTCTCAGAATGTAAGCCCTCAAAGAATCCAATGCATCCCCCGTGCATTATGGAAAAGGAAGAGGTAAGTAAAAAGGTAGAACAAAAAATCTACAGAGGTATGATTGGCTCTCTCCTTTATCTGACGGCTTCAAGGCCTGATATTTTATTCAGTGTTTGCTTATGTTCTAGATTCTAATCAGATCCTAGAGAATCTCACTTAACAACAATTAAGCGAATTTTCATGTATTTGAAAGGTACTACTAATCTGGGTTTGTTTTATAGAAAATCCAATGAATACAGCTTAGTAGGATACTGTGATGCTGACTTTGCTGGAGACAGAGTAGAGCGCAAAAGCACTTCTAGAAGCTGCCAATTTTTGGGAGACAATCTGATCTCATGGGCCAGCAAGAAACAGTCCACAACAACACTGTCAACAGCAGAAGCTGAATACATAGCAGCTACTGGATGTAGCACTCAAATACTCTGGATGAAAAGTCAACTTGATGACTTCAACATATTTGAGAGTAACATTCGTATCTTCTGTGATAACACTTCAGCCATATGTCTCAGTAGGAATCCCATTTTGCATTCTAGGGCTAAGCATATAGAAATAAAACATCACTTTATTAGGGACTATATTCATAAAGGAATTCTTACCTTAAAATTTATTGACACAAACCATCAATAGGCTGAGGTATTTGCAAAACCCCTTTCTGAAGATAGATTCAATTTCATTCTAAAACATCTCAGCATGAAGTTATGCCCAGAATAAAATGTTTTATTTGCATATCTTAACCCTCATAACTTTATTATTTTCTGTGAACATCTGAGCAACTTGTATTCAGAAGTGAGAAGTACAGTTGCCTCAGAACCTATCTATGAAGATCTGAACATTTCATTTCAAGGATAGAGGCGTGCAGTTCACATCATCAAACATCTGTCATCCTCTCACAAGCTACCTTCTGAGGCTGAACACGTGTTCAAATTCTGAAGGGTCCAAGGCTCTGATTGGATGCATTGAGACACTTGTAAGTGGTAACCGTTCAATATCTTTCTAAATCCCATAATTTCAGGTTTCATTAATGCATATAATCATTACTTATTTTCTTGCTTACTGTTTACGTTTTCTAAAAACCTATATAAACTCAATTTACTATTTCATTCATTCACATTTTACTCTCTTCTATATTCTCTCTTGTTCTAAGTTTCGTTTTCAAAAAAACCCTTTCCATTTTTTTCAAAGAACCCGTGTGAACAATGGCATCATCATCAAGTCTCAAGAATATCAGTGCTCCTGAATCTTCATCAACGAAACAATATGAATAACCCATTAGAACGCTTCTCACTCCTGTTGATAACCTGGAAGTTCTCTCTGAATTGGTCATTGATTTTGAAAGTTTACAAGAAAATGGGTTTAATCTCTATGAAGATGTAACTACACAGGGATGGAACAGATATTTTGACCGTCTGTTGGGTCAAACTATTCCCATTCTCTTCAAAGAGTTCTGGATTCATGCTACCTCATCCAACCACCAGGTTACATTATATGTTATGGGAAAGAAGATAGTGATAACAGAAGATTTAATTGGGAAACTCATTGGATACAATGGTGGTGGAGTTAGATGCATTGATATGGCTGATAGGTGTTCTGACCTAAAATCTATTGCCAGGGAAATATTCACTTCTGGACAGCCATCCAGCAAGATCAGAGACTTAAAGGATCATAACAGAATCCGGGCTAGAATAATTTTGGGATGTATCAATCACAGGAAGCCTACAAGCTCTCCTGATTACATCAATATTGATAAGCAATTCTTGATTTGCTTCATTGCAAAGAAGACCAAGATAAATCTTCCACACTTGCTCTTCAACCATCTCAAAACAAGTGTGAAAGAGACAAGAGAAGACGAAAGAACTAAGAGGGATTGGATTCCCCTAGGAAGACTGATTTCAGATATTCTAACAGAAAATAGGCTGATAGAACATCTGACAGAGGCTCAAGAAATAAGTACTCTGGAAGCAACCACTGGGAAACCTTTGAATGCCAAGAATCTGAAGAAAATGAAGATTATTGAGAACATTAAGGAGTAACCAACTATTGCTTCTCATGAGGCCATCACCTCTAGGAGAATCCCTCTGAAGGATTTTCCACTATTTTCTGAGATAAATGCCTCTCCAGAAATCATAGTCAGATACCTTGAAGCTTGCAAGGCTGATGGGACTATTCCAGAAATCAACATTCAAGATCTTCACAAGCCAGCTCCAGAGGTTGTGCTAAAGAAATCCAAAAAGAGGAAGGCAGCAGGAGAAGGATCCTCTCAGAAGACACCTAAAGTTGCGAAAAAGAAAGGTAACCCATCTTCTGTTTCTGTTGTAGAATCAATAGTTGTTCCAACATCTGAAACCATTCCCCCTCAACCAACAGAAAATCCTTCACCCCAAACATTTGAGGATTTTGACATAGAGTTTGACCCATCTGTAACTCTTGGAAACTTTTTGAATGGACCTCAATCCCCAAATCAAAATCCAAATCCAGAACATCATCAACCAGAACTTGCAAAAGTTCTATCTGACATTGAACTGTTTGATCAAGACTTTTCCTCACCAATACAAGAAAATCCAAACACTCAATCTCCACTCCCAGAAAATCCAAACACTCAACAACAACCAGAAAATCCACAATCACACTCTCCTCAACCAGATGATCCACAACCACACTCTCCTCAACCAGAACATCTGAACCTTAACTCACCTCAACTAGAGAATGGAAACTCTCTCTCTCTGCTCCTTCTGAAAACCCATTCTCTGAAATTCCTGAACCAGAAACTCAACACGCTACCGCAAACCAATCTGAAGACTCCCCTTCAAATTCTGATACCACTATCCCTATCCCTGGAATAACAGAACCCCTTACGGTTCGCTTACCTCTCACTATTCATGATATTCCAGAAATCCCTTCACCATATGAATCTACACCACCAAACACCCCTAACATACCAATTCTAATT
This sequence comes from Vicia faba, assembly GCA_948472305.1. Taxonomy (NCBI): domain Eukaryota; kingdom Viridiplantae; phylum Streptophyta; class Magnoliopsida; order Fabales; family Fabaceae; genus Vicia; species Vicia faba. The sequence continues at coordinate 1,445,113,917 of OX451737.1, read as the reverse complement.
TCTGACTCTTCCACTCCATCACCCATCAACCGTCCAGCTGACAACCTCAGACTTGTCATTGATACACTAGTGCTGGACCAACTAGCTTCCACTTCAAACAAAATTTCCATTCCCAAACCTAAACCAACCACAACCAATTCAGATGTTGGTAAGAATCTGTTGATTTTTGAAACAGAAATGCAGGAATGGATCAATTCTTTGAATCAAGCAAGCCAAGAGATTTCTAATCCTGCTGCTTCTTATTCTCTGTGGGAAAGATTCAGAAAATGGCTCAACTCTGAAACTCAGAAGCTGAAAGAATTGGGCTATGAAAGGGCTCAACAGAACTTCAGTGATCAGCTGAAAGCCTTCCAAGATCAAGTTCTGAGCCAATGGTACAAGAAAGAAATTATTACGTTGGATAATGCTCCTTGGAAAGAGCACCATCCTTCAGAAGTCACTGAACCAGATTCTCATAGTCTCTCTCTGACTACTGCTCTAGAAAACATGATTGCAGCAGAAGAAGTGGTTCAATCAAAAGAGGCTGCAGAATGTTCTGAACAACATGCAACCCCTGAAGATACACCAGCTTCGTCTCTAGTCATGCAAACTCTGGAAGAGTTGAAGAAGGAGAATACCTTAGTCCATGCCAGACTGGATAAGCAAGAGGATACAAACAAAGAGATCAAGGGTATTCTGGATAAACAAGAAGACACTACAAAAGAAATCAAAGACATTCTGGGAAAGCAGGAAGAATCAAGCACTCAGATCAAGAGCTTGTTAGAAGCGTTGTTCACACGTCTTCCCCCTCCTTCTTAGATTTTCTTTAAAAATGTTTATCTGTAATTTTTTATCTTTACCTCCTTGTTTCTGAAACTTGTCATTGCATTATGTTTTCAATATAATTCATCTTTTTGAATCTGATTATATTTATTTTTGATACCTGACAAAAAGGGGGAGAAAGTAAGATATTTTCAATAACAGTATACCGAGACAAAGTCTCAAACATTCTGAATATTTTAACCTCTATTTTCTGAAAAGCTTGAACAGGAACACATACTGATAAGAACAGAAGGAGATGCATCAAAAGCTCTGATGAGAAGGAACTTTAGGGAAGTAATCAACTTAGGGCAAGTCTCTCTTAAGCCTTTTGTTCTATATTTTTCATTGAAAATCCTAGTTTTTGTCATCATAAAAAAGGGGGAGAATGTTAGAACATAGTTTGATTATACAACCCTTAATTAGAGTTTTGATGATAACAAACACAAAGAAAAAATATGCACTCTAAATTTGTGTTATTTTATATGCAGAAGTTCTGACCAAAGCAGCATCAGAAGTTAAGCTATAGAAGCTTTCACGCTGAGGTAATCAGAATCTACGCTGAAGAATGATGATCAGAACCTACGCTGAAGTGAAGAATACTCTGATTCAGAACAGAAGGTTCATATCCTCACATCTCTAAGTCATCAATGTTTTGAAGCAATTGTAGCATGCAATATTGTAAGATTCTGAAGCGTTACTATTCAATCAAGACAACATCACATGAAACGGCTTCATTCAGACAAGAATCTTCTCAATATGGAAACAGTATAAATGTCCATTATCACGCTTTATGTTGGACAAGATTCCTATGGCTATAAAAACAAGATAAGAGGACAAATCATTCACGATTTTGTATATGACTGCAATACATCTCAAAACGTTGCAAGCTTACATACTCTTTTCTAAGCTCAAAATTGTGTAAAATATCACAGTTGTGATAACTATTTTTGTAAGGAAAAACAACCCTACACATAATACATTTTATCTTAATTAATCTAGTTTTCCTTGAGATTAACCGGATTGTGGTTGTACTCAAGAGGACTTTGGCAGTTGTCAAAGTAGTGATTGTAATCAGTTTTTGATTAGTGGATTAAGTACTCGTTGGAGAGAGGCGAAATCACCTTGACGAGTGGACTGGAGTAGTTTGAGATCAAACAAACCAGGATAAAAATACCGTGTCTTCTGCGCATTTGATTTTAAGTTTTAAATTCAACCCCCCTTCTTGTGTTTTTCACTTCTTCATTGTGGACTATCTGAAAGAATGTCAACGTGTGTCTTGGAAACGTTTGATCCACTATCATAAGACTGTTCAGAAGTTATTAACTATCTGAAAGTGTTTGTAACCAGGTTACATGTTATCAGATTCTGATACTTCAGAAGTTTTGAACTGTCTGGAAGTACAATAATTTTGTTGTTAACCAAAGTTGCTTCAGAGGTTGTGAACTGTCAGAAGACATGGTCCAAAGACATGTTCTAAGACATGTTCGGAAGACATGGTCTAAGACATGTTCGAAAGACATTGTGTAATACGGTGGGAGAACTGACTTATTTTTTCATTTTATCGCAAATGTTGCGAATAACAAGAGTCGCCACCGACTTTTCTTTTATCCAATAAGGAAAGGGTGAAAAGAACAGGAAAGACCTTTTAAGATTTTTGAGTTCGGGGGGTAAGTTATGAAAAGGGAAGGTGTTAGCACCCTTTTCATTCGTATTTATCTACAGGCTCTTAATTTCTTAGCTCACTTTAAACTTGCTTTGTGTGTGTGATTTGAAAATATTTTGAATGCCAATTGTGAGGCAGACTTTGTAATAATTCTTGTATCAGTCCTCAAGAATGTATACAAAGTGTTTTGAAAATATTTGTTTAGAAAGTAGTGTGAAAATGTATCATTTGTGAGATAAGTTGTGAGCAAGCAATTAGGAGTTCTTACCCACTAAGTATGGTCTTTATTATTCTTTTCCTTCTCCTTTAGAGATAATACTATCCATATCATTAGTTGGTAGGTAGCCCTATCTATTGGATGTGAAGGGATAGGCGTAAGGTCATCGAATGATCATCGAAGGAAACATGTAAGGATAATTTAACAATTGTACTGAAGGGACTATCATCATTTTGGAGGAAACTCGAAGGGACTAGATCATTTTGTAGGCAGCTCGAAGGGTCATCGAGGGATTATGATCTTTATTCGAAAGGGACTATGATGATTTGATCGAGGTTTTTTTTTGCTAAAGTATCTCCACTTTCGAGGGAAGTGACCGTTAGTATCGCAAGGAAACGAAGAGAGGTTACCCTAGAGGTGAAGTGTGCAGAGTGATTCAATTACAGTTATGTTATCTTGGAATTATTTAAGGTTATCTACCAATTAATTTTATCTTGTCATACAAGCCTATTACTACACAATTATATATATATATATATATATATATATATATATATATATATATATATACAAGGCATAAAGTATATGTGCGGAAAAGTGAAATCCTTTGCTATTACAGGGCCTTGGGGCAGTTACATGATAAAGAAATTGTGCTGGAATTTAAACTAAGTTATTACAAAAAACCCGTGCGACCTATATAATCGTTTCTAGGAATTTAAATGCAAAAAATAAACAAAAATGTAAGAAAGATTATTTTAAAGTCCTTAAATCTAAAATATTAGAAATCAATTTTTTGTGTATTTTTGGTTTGATTTTATATGTTAATAATTAAAAAAACTAATGTCCAATTTTAATTACAAAGTAATTAATTTAATTGCAAAAACTTAATTCAAATTAATTAAATTAATTGATAAAAAAAGTCTAAACCTAATTTTTTGATTTTATAAGTTCTTTTTGATTTTTTTATTGTCTTTTGATTTTAATTGTAAAAAAGAAATAAATTAATTAATGGAAATATAAGAAAGGAAAAAGGTTAGAAAAAAGTGTTAAAAGAAATTGCATGGGGGTGGAAATCGAATGACACCATCCATTTAGTCTGAAAGTGTCTGTGAGTAGCGATTCGATGCTTCACCATAACCATGCCCTAGCAATGGTAAGTCATGATTCATGCGCTCAACCTTGCATGTTTTGGCTCAAACTTGTTCTAATCGTCCTGTAGAATATGTTTGGACACACAAAAACAATTAAGAATGCATAAATTAATAAATTTGAATTTTCAAAACCCTACCCAAACAGTGAGTGTGAGTATGATGATCTTGGGTGTGGAATTGCTTAGTTCTTGATCTGGGCGTATTCTTCGGAATGTCAGGATGATGGTTCAGTCCTTGGTTTGGACTGAAAACCACTGAAAAATGGAATTCGAATATGCCCTAATTCTTGATTTTTTGGTGATTTTTTGAACTTTTGAGGTAGAATTTTGTGGTCTTGTTCACTGATGTTGTGTGTATTTATAGAGGAAGAAAATAGATCAAGACAAAAGAGGAAAAAACCAAGTATTCAAAGCCTTCCCAAAACACAAAAAAAACATGTTTTCAAACATTCCATTTTGAGAAGATTATGTCCCAATGTTGCCTTCCACGGTTTTGGAAAGTTGGATATGTGTTCTTGGGCCTCAAATTTGATCCAAAACCAAGCCCACATGACTTGGTCCATCATTTTTTATTTTATTTAATTTATTTTGTATTTAATTGAATAAAAATCAAAATAAATATAAATAAAAAAAATCATGGTAAGGTATGAATGAGTTTAGGAGTCCTTTATAAGGTCATGAACATGTTTAGACCTTAGAAGATAGGTCAACTAGTCCAAAATTTCAAAATTGCTCAATTGTGTTTGTTGTACCCCAATTTTTGCCCCTAAGATCCCCCATCATACCATGTTGATTCCATCACAACAATATCACATTAGGATTCTTGGTTCCCCTCCTTATATTTAGCTTTGCTCTTTGAGGAATCACCAAGCACCTTGACTTGTATTCTTTTGTGATCATGAATATTTTTGTCTTGATTTCTTCTTTGAATTAATAAAATTCAATGTTGGTTTGTCTTGCTTGTTACTTATGTAGGTAAAGGCAACGAGATTCAGCAAGTTGCTCCATGGGTTCATGAGTTTATTCCCACGCCCTAGTCAATAAAGCTTGAGAAGTTCAAACCTCACCATTGGATTTATTTTGGAGGAAATGGCATGGCAAGGTTATTTTGGTTCACCACATTTTAAGATTATCAAATTTGGTTCAAAAGTACAAGGGATTATGTCCCAATGGCATCACTTTATAGCAGAAGGTACCCCACTGTGTAACAAAAGTGGTCTTCTCCATGTCTTTGGGGGCCATTTTGATCTGGTTGTATCCCGAAAATCCATCCATGAAAGAAAACACCTTATGTTGAGCTGTATTATCGACCAAAATGTCAATGTGTGGCAGTGGAAAGTCATCTTTAGGGCTAGCCCTGTTTAAATCTCTGTAGTCCACACACATTCTCACTTTGCCGTCTTTCTTAGGCACAGGCACAATGTTAGCAACCCATTGTGGATAGGAGGTAACAACAAGAAACCCGACATTGAACTGCTTCATCACTTCAGCTTTAATCTTTTCATACATATCGGGCCTCATTCGGCGAACTTTCTGTTTGATTGGTGGACAATCTTCTCTAGTAGGGAGACGGTGAACCACAATATCTGTGTCGAGTCCCGACATGTCTTCATAGGACCAGGCAAAGACTTTAACATATTCATTCAACAATTGAACTAGACGCTCTTTGACATTTGGCTTCAGGTTGGCACCCACTTTAACCTCTCTTCTGTCTTTGGCAGTACCCAAATTGATAGTCTCTAATGGTTCTTCATGGGGTAGAATAGCCCTTTCTTCCTGTTGCAAAAGTCTGGCCAACTCTCCAGGCACTTCACAGTCTTTATCACCTTCGTACTCGGCATGATTGACCAGATCTTCAGAGTTGCTGAAGGCCATAGCAGAATTGTTACCCATGGAATCCGGAGTGGATGGGTACCTGCATTTTGTGAGTGTGGCTGTGTGTAAGGGATAGCCATCCTTAAACAAAATAAAATGTAAAAGGAAATAAAATGAACACAAAAATTTATAGATGAAAACGTCCATGATTCATTAAAAATGGCATATGAAAATGAAGAATCAAAACCCTTACAAATGGACCTATGTGCCCCGGGAAAGGCACAAGGCAAAAGAGTGTACGAATTGTTTAAAAGTTATTACAGACCAACATAAATGTTCAAAAGATAAGTTACTGATTGATGAAAGTAATGGGAACAAAGTCTTTTGCCTCCCAGTTGTTCAGTCCCCCTTCAATGGTTGGAAAGATCCAATCTTCAAAATTTCTTTCTTCATCATCATCTTCTAAAGCACGAACTCCATGATGAGTGATCTTTAAGGGTGATCCTCCAGCCCGGGAGCGACGCACAACCTTCTGTCTAGCAGAAGTGAAACCCAATCTGAACTTGTCTATCTTGTGAGGAAAATATGGCAATTGACCCCATATTGTGCTTCCTCCTTCCTTGACTACAGCCTCTGTGTCTTTAAGGGATGGCATCCGGGACACAGGTTTGGTAATGATGGGCACATCAGTCATTGTCTTGGCTACCGCAACCTCAGGAGAAACCTCTTTAAAGTGTTGGAAAGGTGTTTCTATAAATTCACCATCTAACTCCACATAGCGGAAAGAGTTAAGGTGGCTTATCATATACTCCTCCTCACCATGAACTATTATGATCTTACCCTAGACTGGGTATTTGAGCATCTGGTGTAGAGAAGAAGTGACTGCCCCAACGTTGTGGATCCATGGCCTTCCCAACAAGCATGAATATGAAGGACGGATGTCCATCACATAAAATGTAGAATTGAAAATTTCTATTCCCACCTTAATTGGGATGTCCACTTCTCCGTGAACCATCCGCTTAGAACCGTCGAAGGCTCTAACAATGATATTACTGGGCTTTAAAGTCAAACCTTCATAGTCTAGCTTGTCCAATGCTTTCTTTGGTAGGACATTTAAAGATGAACCGGTATCAACCAGAACGTGAGCAAGTGTGGTCCCTCTGCACTCTACCGAAACATGCAGTGTATCATTATGCTTTCTTCCTTTAGCGGTTAGATCGGTGTCATATAAGCCAAGACCATTATCGGCTGTAAGGCTAGCCACGCACTCTTGAAACTGGTCTGCAGAAGTTTCTTGAGGCACGTGCGCTGTCTTCAGGAATTTGATCAAGGCTTTGGCATGAGCCTCAGAACAGAGCAATAGGGCCAGCATGGAGATTTTTGAAGAGGTTTGCCCTAGTTGTTCTACGACATCATAGTCGCTCTTCTTAATTATCTTTAAAATTTCCTCCATTTCCTTTTGGGTGGTCTCTGGTATAACCAAAGTCTGAGCCCTCGTCCTGACTGGCGCTTCTTCGATTCCCTTACCTTTGTCAGCAATGACAGCAGAGGGTACAACTTCAGGAGTAACAATTTCTTCGATCACTAGACTTCGCACATAAATCTTGATAGGCAGAGGAGCACTTGAGGGTCCGAAGACTGCCCTTGGAGGAGCAATCTCTGGAGAGAAGATTCTTCCGCTACGAGTTATCTTACTCGTCCCAGCAATATTTCCTATATCAGGAGTTTCTTCATCAGAATTCTCTTCGACTGATTCGATCTGCTTAACACCGTGATAGAAGATCTCTCCTCCATAATTCCACGGTATCATCTTGTTGGACTTATATGGGATAGGCCCCGGCATTGTAATCTTCAGCGATACAAACTTTGGATCAGGTGTAATCTTAACAGGCCTTTTGCAGGTCTTGGAAAGATTGTCAGAAATGGTGATTATAGCAATATCTTTGATTGGCGCAACAGGAGTAACATGCGTAATAGTATCAACAGGAGTTTTCTGAAAGAGGATATCTTGAGTATCCATCAGGCGTTGGATGCCTGATTTCTACAGCGGACAGTCGGATTGCAAGGTTGAACAAAAGTAACAATATTTTTCATAGCCCGGGAAAATCCCGACTTTCAACAGATTCATCTTGATCATTGGAAATGGAGTCATTAAGTCATCAACAACAGTAACATGAAGATCTTCTACAATGGCATGGACATTATGACCATGTTTTGGCATAGGAGCGGATATCACATTAGGTTTTTCGGGAGCATCAAACTCTACCTCCTTGGCATCTATTAAATCTTGGATCTTGTTTTTAAGGGCCCAACAGTTGTTGGTGTCATGCCCCACACTGTTCGAATGATATGCACATTTTGCATTTGAATGATAATAGGGAGAAGAGGTATTTGGGTTTTTTGGCGCCTCTTTCAAGTTGGTAAGGTTTAACTTTAACAGATGAGGGAGGACCTGAGCCGGTGTCATATTGATCCGAGTGAATTGCCGTTGTGGCCTTTCCACCCTATTTTGATTAGCTCTAGGTTGACTGCTTCGAGGTTGATCGACTGAAGAGTTATGAATCATCACAGCCCCCACCGCTGGTCGGGGATCTTTCTTCCTTGATTTCTCTGGGAGTAAACAGCAGAAGCCTCTTTCTTGGCTGGGAAGGTCTTCTTGACAGCAGTGGAAGCAGCTGCATCCTTATGAATTTTACCACTCTTAATGCCAACTTCGACCCTTTCACCCATCAGGATTAATTCGGTGAACCCTGCAGATGAGCTCCCGATCAAGTGATTAAAGAATGGACCTGACAGGGTCCCCAAAAACATATCAACCAGCTCTCTATCCAACAATGGTGGCTGCACCCTTCCAGCCAAATCCCACCACTTCTGGGCGTACTCCTTAAAGCCTTCATTAGAGACCATACTCATACTCTGTAGTTGAGTACGAGTAGGCGCTAGATCTGCGTTATATTGGTATTGTCGATAGAAAGCAGCAGCCAAATCCTCCCAGTTATGTACATTAGATCTCTCAAGTTGATAGAACCAGTCCAATTGTGTACCCAAAAGACTATCTTGAAAAAAGTGGACCCACAGATCCTTATCAGAAGAGTGAGGTTGGATCTTTCTGACGTAGGACCACAAATGCATCTTTGGACAGGACAAATCGTCGTATTTAGCAAATGTAGGTACTTTGAATTTGGGGGGAATGACAATCCCAGCAACCAACCCTAGTTCTTCGAAATCCAACCCAGGTACTCTTTGTACCTCCATGGCTGCCAGCCGCTCTTCCAGATTTTTATGCTTATCGTCCACAAGAGTATACTGCTTCTCCGAGTAATCTTCCTCCTCTTCTTCTTCTTCCTCTTCAGCTTCAGACTTGGAGGGCATTGCAACTCCTTTACCTTTACCAACCCCTTCGTCAGACGTCGAGGGGAACTCGAGGACCCTTCTAGCCTGGTTCTCAAACCTTCTCCCCAAAGTGGCCACACCATCCCTTTTCTTCTTTTTCTCTTTGTCTTTTTCCTTCTCTTTCTCTAATAGTGCTTTAAGGTCCTCCTGACCCTTTTCCAAGGTCATGAGAAGTTGTTGGAACTGAGAATTTTGTGCTTGTAGATCTTTGACCGTCTGCTCTATATCCATCTTGCTGAATAAACAGCAGAAAGATAAGGAAACCAGGTGTGAAGACCTGTTTATGCATATGATGAATGATATGTATTCATGTAATGCATTCAAGGATTCAGAAATTCAAAGTTGTTGCAAACAAAAAGAACACACGTCATATTATTAAGAAGAAATTTGTTAGTACATAAATGCCCCATGGGCAAAATATTACAAAATTCTTAATGTAAAAAGACGTTGCGCATCCTCTTTGGTGCGATGTAGGTGTTAAGAGTCTCCTCTTCGTGAAGTCGGCGGGTAAGTTCCAAAACCTTCTTCTCACTCGCATAGAAGCTGGCTTCAAAAGTGTTCCGTTCTTCCTTGAGCTGTATCCAACTCTTTTGCAACTCTTCCAATGATGTTGGCATGTCAGGATGTAGAAGGGTGTATGGGACCTCTCCTTCCATAACAAGCTCTTTGATCATAGGCAGAATGTAGGGGTAAGGCATCATAAGACTCTGGGCGCGGGTTCGTACCCACTTGAGGTAAGGCTCAAGGGGGATGGAATTCTTGTGTCCCAGTGTCTTACTGTCCACTTTGTTGGGCATCCTCCAAGCTCGGATAAACCTTTGTTGAAGTCCTTGAGCATCGTTGTTGAAGTCAAAAACCAGGTCTGGAATCAGCATGTCATGGGGGCCATCCCTTCGGGTATACCCAAATTGTCTCAGAGCCAAACAGGGGTTGTAGGTAATGCTTCCCCTAATGCCAAGTAGTGGGACATTAGGGAATTCCCCACAACGATTAATGATGATGACATTTTCTCTGGATCGAGAACACCAATAAACATCAGAATGTGTAAGAGTCATTAATCATTGTGACCACCTCAAACCTTGCTCATTCTTCAAGACTGATTAGGGAAGGTGATAAATAAACCACCTTGCTAGAAGAGGAGTACAACACATGAGAACACCTCTTTTCCTCATTGTTCGTGTGTGAAATGAGTGTAGGATGTCCCCAAGCAATGTAGGCACAGGATTCTGGGATATGAAAATCTTGACAGCATTCACATCTATAAGCTGATCAGGGTTTGGGAATAATACCAACCCATAGATGAGAAGTTCTACAATCTCCTCAAAAGCTTGCAGATCTAAAGAATTCCAACAGTCTTGTGCCTTCTCAAACAGAAACTTTGCCAAGAAACCCTTGACACCACTTTTGGTTTCCCAATGACCTTTGATATCAGATGGTTGCAAGTGTAATGCTTGAGCAACATCTTCAAGCTTTGGTTCTCTTTCCGTACCGTTGTAGAGTAGTTGATGGAGAATAGGAATCCTCAGGAGTTGAGAAAATTCCTCCAAAGTAGGCACTAGTTGGTAATCAGGAAATGTGAAGCAATGGTGTAGGGGGTCAAAGAACTGGAAGAGAACTTTCACCATGTCTTCTTTGATGTTGGAGTTGACCAAGTTGAGAGTCTACCATGTCTTTCACTGAAGGGGGAATTCTCTGGAATCTTGGAAGTAAGCTCCTTGAGTTGAGGAGGGATTCTCACAAGGTTGACCTGAATTGTTTTCCTGCGAAGAGATTCCATGACCTACAAAACAAGAAAAAAGATGAAGATCCAAACCCTTGAAATGGTTAGTGGATGCACATGATGCTTTATGATATTCATGATGTATGAACAATTATATGTACAAGTAAGTCACACAAGATCCTAGTTTCAGGCTTGCATGGGGTTTCATAGGTAAGTACCCTCTTGAAGTTAGTTGACTTAACCTGTCCTATAAATAGTAACCGGGTTCTAAGGAGCTCAATATCACTGGATTATTTTATGCGTTCATTGTTTCAGTTTAGCCACTTAACTGGCGACCGAAATATTCCAAGAAAACAACCCTCAATGAGTGTAGTATCGAGTATCTACCAACTTCGGACTGTACCAAAGTCGGTCATCTCACTACCCCTAAAAAGGCCAAGATGGTCAAGTAAAGGTTCTAAGAGTTCATTAGTGCTTCATGACATCACTCAGCGGCCCCGTATTCTCTTTGATTGACTCAAAGGATACCGGTACCCACAAATATGTCGCACTAATATAGCTATTGCTTCAACCATGTCGGTATACCCCACACAGTTTCCATAACGTATTGCTATTTACCTATGAATTTTTCCCAAATCTGGGTAGAGGATTTCAAACCCAAACAATAGAACCAAAATGTAAAGCAATCAAAGCATACAAGATAAGTATGTAAAAGTGATCTAAACCCTAAGGTTACTCCACTTTTAAAGAATTCCCCAGCAGAGTCGCCAGTTCTGTGATACGGTGGGATAACTGACTTGAGATTTTGCGTTTGTGTTCGCAAATATTTCGGTTTAGCAAGAGTCTCCACCGACTTTTTATTTTATCCAAAGGAAAGTTCAAAAAGCACAGGAAAGACCTTTGAGATGTTTTCTTGGGTTCGGGGAGTAGATTATGAAAAGGGAAGGTGCAAGCACCCTTTTCATCCATGGTTATCCATGGCGCTTTGTGTGTGTGGTTTTGAAAATGCTTTGAAAAGAGGCCATCGTTGTGGCAACCTTTGTAATGATTCTTGTTTGAATATATACAAAGGTGTATTGTCTTTTGAAAAGATTTTTCAATGTTTAAAAGTTTGATTTGGGAAATGTTTTTGAAATTGTGTTATGAGGTGTGTTTGAAAATAGCAAGGATGTTTTGCAAGTTTTGATCAAGCAACTAAGAGTTGTCTACCCTATTTTACTCAAAGATCTTTCCTATACGTTTTTAACCCTTTTGATAGTGTTGTTTTACCATTGCATTTGGTAAACAACCTTGTATTAGGATGTTAAACGGGACAGGCGCGGGTCATCGTATAGACCATGATAGCAATTGTGTTAAGTATTTTTAGCAAATTTCCGAGGGACTAGATCATTTTGTATAGGCAACCAAGATAGCGTCATCGAGGGACTATGATCTTTTGTTTTGTTTTTGTTTTGCCAAAATACTCAACATGCATAACATGACCCATTTTTAAGGCAACAAGTGGATGTAACCCTAGGGGTGCAAGTGTGCATTGTGTATTGATTTTCATGCATTTTTATCTGTGTTAGTCAAGCTATTTTGTTTGATTTTTGGATTGTTGGTGTTGTACCCCAAAATTTGCCCTCCCAAATTTCTCAAAACATTTCAAGAAAAATTCACAAGTCCAACCCAGCGCGTCATATTCAGGTGTTCTTTCACCAAGATATCTCTGATAACGTATTCTCAAATTCAGGTTTGGCTCAAGAGTCAATTCTTTAAAGAAGGTATCCGAATGTGTGAGTTTTCTCGAAGAAATATGGTGAAAAAGTGTGCTGAAAGTGCAGTTTTTACGCGCTAAAAAATTCATAACTTGAAGATCGTGGCTCGTTTTGAACCCGTTCTGGTGGCCAAAATTCCGTCTTGACATTATCTATGTTTTCACCTCTCACGGCTGGAAGCCAATTTCGATCAGAAGGTCTTCAAAAATGTGGATTTATCAAGTATTTTCGTACAAAAAATTTGTGACAGAAGTTTATTTGCGTCATGTTCAGAAAATCATAACTTGGTCGATTTTCATTGTATCGAGCTGGTTCCGGCGCCAAAATTTCACAAATTGAGTTGGCTACATTTTCACAGAAGGTATTGAGTTCAAACAGTATTCAAAAAGCCTTCAGTTTTTGCTCAGAGTGCGTGACGCGCCGAAAATCCTGAATGCTGAATATTATTTCATCTGGGCCGAAACTTTGAAAATTCATAACTCGGTCAATTTTTATCGGATTGGGCTTATATTTTTACACAAGGTCACTGATTCCGAGATCTACAACTTTTCTTCAAAAGTCGAGACCGAATTATGCTCCGATCAATACCAGTTTTTTATTGAAGAACGTGTCAGAGTCGACACTGGAGCCCAAAATAAGTTTGTCTAAGCTAAAACTTCAAAAATTCATAACTAATTCACCGTTTATCCGATAGAGTCGATTTTCGGACATGATTTAGTTCTCGATGTCAGCTACATTTTTTTTTCACATTTCAACTTTAAAAATTGCACTTAAATCCCTGCGATTTAGCCTGGAAAGTGACGAACTCAAGTGAATATTGGAGGCCCAATTGCACATTCAAAGTCCATTTTCTTTACCCTAATTTCCATTATATAATCACATTCTTTTCACATAAACCAGGAGAGAGAAAAAAACCTTGCCACAACACTGTCAGAATATCAAATTCTTTCAAGAACCCTAAAACCTTGAAATCCTTATTACAAATCTCTCTCACTCCAAACAAGCCATCCCAGTTACAAACCAACATCTCACTACAAACAAGCCATCTCAATTACAAACAAACATCTCACTACTTCTTCAGTAAGGGTAAGGCTGGCTTGATCTCCATGATCAAAAGGGCATAAAAGCATTCATGTCACTACTTTTCCAGTAAGGGTAAGGTTGATTTGATCTCCATGATCAAAAAGGTATAATCATTCATACATGCCATATTGACCTAAACATTAAATTTCTTCATATATTGGCTTTATTTGTATTTTATGATATATAGTAATTTATTTAATGTGTTCATGAGATTCAACACTGCAGATTTAGACGGGATCCCATGCAGGTTCATTAAGGAACATTGAGGCCAAAACACAAATGGCCAAAAGCCAAAAGCCAAATGGCCAAAATAGAACAGCTTACACATGACACCAATACATGGCGAGACAGACATCCTGAGAAGGTTAAGGAACGTTGAGGCCAGAACACAAATGGCCAAAAGCCAAAACACAAATGGCCAAAACAAAACAGTTTACACATGACGCCAATAGCTGTTTCACCCCTCCATTGATCGCAACTTTATCGTCTAAATTAATCGGGAGACTGCAAGTATACAGCCCTATCGCGTAGTTTTAAAAGATATCGAACCTAAGGGACTATAAATCGAACTAACGTAACCTAAACTACTGTGTAAAGCTATAGCTATCGAATAATTGATTAGGGGAATTTTTGGGTAATAAAACTTAATTCTAATTGAAATAATAATAATGCGAATATCGGTATGTACTTCGTTAACATTTAAAGAATCCGGCTTTCCACTGGCTTATTTTCAAAAATGATAATAATATCTTTTTCAGCAAAAAGTATTTATTCAAAAATCTATTCTCAAACTTTCGCTCTATTGAAGTAAATTATAATTTTAAACTCTGATGTATGCTTTCGCTATCCCATTGATTTTAAAATTACTTTTTGAAAATAAATAAAGTTTAATTGGTTTTAAAACGCTGTCGTAGTCTTTAAAAACAATACCTAGTATCTACTATCTGATTCTAAACCTCAAACTGTCGCTCTATTGGTTTCTAATCTTAGTCGGTTTATTAACCTCAAACTTTCGCTCTGTTGGTTTCTAAACCTTTTTAACAAAATAAACTAGATAACTAAATCAGAAAAAGTGTTTATTTTATAAAATATAATCAAGCCTGTTTATTCCGGATCCATTCAAATTAACTCGTTACATACCGATATTTAAATAATTTAGCCAGACATACTCATAAAAGCAGACATGGATACATTAAAGGAATTAACATTCATAAATAAATTCATGGCTAAATAAATATCTCTCATGCAAATAATTAATTAAAGCGATGTAAATAAGGAACCTGAATTAAATAAATGCTGGAAATAATCCTTGAAGCTTGAATCAATTCGTACAGAATCCCGGTTCTTCAACGGAAATAAAATCTAAGTATTCGAAAAGGAAAAGGAGCTGGCTGGAAAATAACTACTGGAAATTGAATTACAATGGAAACTAGTAATGCGATGAAAGTAAAAATTCTGAAACTGGAAAAAAATCTAAGCAAAAACGGTCCCAATTTTGATTTCCTGATGTCCTTTTATAGTGGTAGAATGTAACCACTTTTGAGATATTTTCGTACCACTTATCCTCTAATTTCTCGTTCTAACTTGAACACGTTGAGACGGGCGCCTCAATTGACCACGTCCTTAATTGACCACGTTGAGACGGGCGCCTCCCACTAAGGGGAAAGTCCGAGGCGGGCGCCTCAATTGTAGGAGAAGAGATGAGACGTGCGTCTCACTCTTGCATGTGACTTTAGGGTTCTCTTGCTTGCGTGGGTCTGAATTCGTTTGGGCCCAGTTTGGAGATGATAAACCTTTTGGTCCATCAATATTGCTTTGCACACCCCTTTTCTTCATTTCTTGCATATTTAGTCCAATAACTCTCTTAATTTCTTCACTTTGCTCAATTTGTCTAATTAAAATAAAGTACATGAAACAATAAAAATACCGGCGTAATATGGAAATAAAATGAAATAATTAAATAAAAATACTAACATTATCTATGAAAATTAAATCAAATATACTATATAAAATTGTGTTATCAAACTCCCCTATACTTGAACTGTTGCTTGTCCTCAAGCAAAAGTAAAAAGGTGAAAATCACTGACGCGCAATTAAACACAGATATAAGAACATACATCACTTCGTACCAGGTTGCAAGTTGAATTTTTTTCGTTAGAGAATTTAAGTCGAACTTAAACACCAAAGTTACCGTAGGAACACTGGATAACCCCATTTAAGCAGACCAATTTAAGTCATGTCATTATAGCTTAACCCAATACTATGTTTTATTTCACCCGTTTTCATTCTAGTGCAATCACATTAAGCCCTTTACCTTACACGCACATAGTGGAGTAACTGGTTAGTGAATTTGATCTTAGTAAGCCAGCTAGGAGTTCTGGTAATTTAATCATATGGTACTCCCTTTTTCCAATTAAAAATTGCGGGGGATCGAACCGTAATTCGCCCTACCAAGTTCAGCACCAGGGACCACTGAACCAATTTATAATGGATTATTATGCATTTAAATTTATAGTTTCTGCAACTGTTGGATTAAATGATCTGGTAAGGACCATCTAACTTAATAAGTGCATCTTCAGATAAAAGCAATTTCTTAAGAATATTTGATCAATCACTTATATTCATCAGCTCCCCACGTAGTTTGTGTTTATGGCGGTGCCGACTGCTTAATAAACTACTCGGGGCTAATCTAAAACTAAGTTTTTAAAGGTTTTGGTATAATAAGTACTTAAATCGATCCAACATATCGGGGGTTTTGAAGTGTTAAGACGATAGCAATTTTGCTAAGTTGCTCGAATTCTTATTTATAATAGGCAACCTTAATACTAGTTGAATGATGTTTTATAAATGCGTGTTAAAATTGTTTTATTTTATTCGTTATGGCTCAAGAAATAGGGGGAATTCGAGTAAGCACAAATTTTTGCATAAGAGTTTAAAATTTGCATAAATAAGTATTTTATTGAATTGAAATTTTGCAATACAAGAAAAGAAATAAAAGGAAAAATACTACAAAGAGAGCAAAGGAAATGGAAATGAACAAGGAAATGATTTGACTCCCCTATACTTAAAAGGAGCAATGTCCTCAATGCGATAAAAACAAAGGAGAATCAGATGAAAAGAGAAAGGCGATCACTCGTTGCTTTGAGAATCATGATTTCTTGTTCTTCGTCCTCTAGTACGAGGTCTTTGTCGTACGTCAGAATTAGAATCATTAAGATGAAGTGCGTCTGCTATGCGAGCTTGCAAAGATTCGAGGTTACGATCATGGCGAAAGGCATATTGTTGTTGTTCGCGTCGCATCTCTTGTTGGTCACGTTGTACTTCTTGTACGAGACGTAAAGTCTCAGCTTGGTTTTGTTGCATGGCATGGAACAACTGATCTTGACGAAGCATATGAGCCTGCATGGCTGCGAAATTTGCAGCGGGATTATCTGGTTATTGGGCGGCAGGTGCATCAAGAGCATAACGCCAATTTGCGCAGACGCGGACGTCGATACGATTCGGACAAGGTAACACAATATCAGGAATTGGACGACGATTTATCACCAATGTAAACCAGCCATCATGTCTTGGAGAGATTATATGGGAATCTCGGCAGTAGATGACATCAAGAAGAGTGGCTGGCATCATGTATTGTAACAAAGAAAGTAGCTCGGCGGAAAGGCCTAAAGCATATGCTAAAGATGTGATGAATAGATAAAGAAAAGAAATAGATATATTTTTGTTTTTGTTTTTGTTAAAAATAGACTAAAGAAGAAATGAAAAATAAGAAGAAGGAAATATAAAAAACGGTGGGTTGTCTCCCACAAAGCGCTTTGTTTTATGTCGTAAGCTCGACAAATAAAACTAAAGACTAGGCTTCTAATCGAGCGTGTGGCTCGTCTAGATTTATCGTTTGAGAATTTCCCTCGAGTTCAGTTAGATGGTAATGTTTTAAACGCTGCCCGTTTACTATAAACGGTTCAATCGAAGGTCCCTTAATCTCTATCGCACCACTTGGATAAACGTGAGTAATTTCAAAAGGTCCGGACCACCTAGATCGTAATTTTCCAGGAAATAATTTCAATCGTGAGTTAAATAGTAATACCAAGTCGCCTATGTTAAAATTCTTCCTAGATATATGCTTATCATGCCATTTCTTTGTGCGCTCTTTGTAAATCCTAGCATTTTCGTACGCATCCTGTCTAAGTTCTTCCAATTCATTAATATCCAGGATACGCTTCTCTCCAGCGGCAGTGTAACTTAAGTTCAGATTCTTAATGGCCCAATAGGCCTTGTGTTCTAACTCAACTGGGAGATGGCATGACTTACCATAAATAAGCTTGAAAGGAGTAGTACCGATGGGAGTTTTATAGGCAGTTCTATAAGCCCATAAAGCTTCGTGAAGTTTAAAGGACCAGTCCTTTCTGGACGTAGCGACAGTTTTTTCAAGGATTTGTTTTATCTCGCGATTTAAAACTTCAACTTGTCCGCTAGTTTGAGGATGGTAAGGTGTAGCTATGCGATGTCGAACTCCATATTTTCCTAATAATTTTTCAAAGATTTTGGAAATGAAATGAGATCCACCATCACTTATAACGAGTCTGGGTACACCGAACCTTGGAAAGATTATGTTCTTGAACAGCTTAAGTACCACTCGGGTGTCATTAGTTGGAGAAGCTATAGCTTCGATCCATTTTGAGACATAATCCACAGCCACGAGTATATACTTGTTACCGGATGAAGATGGAAAGGGTCCCATAAATTCTATCCCCCACACATCAAAGATTTCGACTTCTAAAATGCCTTTTTGTGGCATTTCGTCACGTCTAGATATATTACCGGTGCGTTGACACCTGTCGCATTTTAAGATGGTGGCATGTACGTCTTTCCATAAATTAGGCCAATAGAGACCGGATTGTAAGATCTTCGCACAAGTTTTGGATGTACTCGCATGTCCTCCGTAAGGTGCAGAATGACAGTGTTTTATAATGTTTTCAATCTCTTCTTCTGGCACACATCGGCGGAAAATTCCATCGGGACCTCTCTTGAAAAGTAAAGGTTCATCCCAGTAATACTGTTTAAGATCATGGAAGAATTTCTTCTTCTGTTGGTAGGTAAGTTCAGGTGGTAAAACGCCTGCAGCGAGGTAATTTACGAAATCGGCATACCAAGGCACCGAGGAGACGGCTAAGGTGGTTTCCATGAGTTTATCTGGTTCTGTGTCTTCCAAGTGGGCAATTAGTTTATCATACTGGAATTCATCATCGATCGGCACTTGTTCATGTTTAAGATTTTCTAGTTTAGAAAGATGATCTGCTACCACGTTTTCGGTTCCTTTCTTATCTTTGATTTCTAAATCGAACTCTTGCAGCAGCAATATCCATCTCAGGAGTCTAGGTTTAGCGTCCTTTTTGGTTAGGAGATATCTAATAGCAGCATGATCAGTGTATATGATTATTTTGGATCCTACTAAGTAGGAACGAAACTTGTCTAATGCGAAGATCACTGCTAAGAATTCTTTCTCGGTTGTAGCATAATTCATCTGCGCTTCGTCCATGGTTCTGCTTGCATAATATATGACGTGGAGTCTTTTATCCTTTCGCTTTCCTAAGACAGCTCCTACGGCATAGTCACTTGCGTCACACATTATTTCAAAAGGTTCATTCCAATCTGGAGTTTGCATGATAGGCGCAGAAATTAATGCTTTCTTAAGTGTTTGAAATGCTTCTAAACATTTTTCGTCGAAGATAAATTCAGCGTCTTTCATTAATAGCTCAGTTAGGGGTTTAGTTATCTTAGAGAAATCTTTAATGAATCGTCGATAAAAACCGGCGTGTCCCAAAAAGCTTCGGATTTCTCTAACAGTTTTTGGAGGTTGAAGGTTCTCAATAACTTCGATTTTAGCAGAATCGACTTCAATTCCTCTTTTGGATATAATGTGTCCTAAAACAATTCCTTCTTGTACCATAAAATGGCATTTCTCCCAATTAAGCACTAGATTAACCTTTACACAACGTTCTAATACCCTTTCTAAATTTTCTAAACATTCTTCAAAGCTTTGTCCATAAACGGAGAAATCGTCCATGAAGACTTCCATAATATTGTCCAGAAAATCAGCAAATATTGCCATCATACATCTTTGAAAAGTTGCAGGAGCATTGCATAAACCAAATGGCATTCTTCTATAAGCAAAGGTTCCAAAAGGGCATGTGAAAGTTGTTTTCTCTTGGTCATTAGGATGAATAGGTATCTGAAAGAAACCTGAATAACCGTCCAAGAAGCAGAAATGAGAGTGTCTAGCTAAACGTTCCAACATTTGATCAATAAATGGTAAAGGGAAATGATCTTTTCTGGTGGCTTTGTTAAGTTTTCGATAATCGATGCACATTCTCCATCCAGATTCGACTCTTTTAGTTATGATTTCTCCTTTCTCATTTTCGACTACTGTGACACCTCCTTTCTTAGGTACAACATGCACAGGGCTAACCCATTTGCTATCAGATATAGGATATATGATTCCTGCTTCTAATAACTTCATAACTTCCTTTTTCACAACCTCGCTCATAATCGGGTTTAGTCTCCTCTGGTGTTCTCTTGAAGTTTTACAATCTTCTTCTAGCATAATGCGATGCATACAGATAGAGGGACTTATTCCTTTAAGATCAGTGATATTATATCCTAAGGCTGTTGGATATTTTCTCAGAGTTTGTAAAAGTTTTTCAGTTTCGGTTTCGCCAAGTTCTGCGTTGACTATCACTGGTCGTTCGAGTTCGGGATCTAGGAATTCATATCTTAGATTTTTAGGAAGTGTTTTGAGTTCTAGGGGTGGTTTCCTTAAACATTGTGTAGGATCTGGTGCTATAGCTAAGCATTCACTTAGATTACTACTCAGATTTTCATCGAGATTGTCTTCATTTTCAAGCTCAGCTTCTTTTCTACATTCATCGATGATATCCATGAAGTAACAAGTATCTTCAATTGCAGGTGCTTTCAGGAATTGAGAGAGGATAAATTCGATTTTCTCTTCACCTACTTCAAAAGTAAGTTTTCCTCTTTTTACATCTATAATTACACCGGCTGTAGCTAAGAAAGGCCTTCCAAGAATGATTGGGGTAACTTCGTCCTCCCTTATGTCCATGATAATGAAATCGGTTGGTATATAGAATTGGCCAATGCATACAGGAACATTCTCGAGAACTCCTGCAGGATATTTAATTGACCTATCTGCTAATTGAACGGACATTTTGGTTGGTCTGAGTTCTCCCATTTCAAGTTTCTTGCATATAGATAACGGCATCACACTTATACTGGCTCCAAGATCACATAAAGCTTTATCTATGACAAATTTGCCAATTACACATGGAACAGAGAAACTTCCAGGGTCTTTGAGTTTAGGAGGCATTGTGTCTTGAATAATTGCACTACATTCAGCAGTAAGCATGACAGTTTCATTATCCTCTAGCTTTTTCTTATTGGATAGAATCTCTTTAAGGAATTTAGCGTAGGAGGGCATTTGAGTTATAGCTTCGGTAAAAGGAATTGTAACATTAAGTTGTTTCAGAAGATCCACGAATTTCTTGAATTGACCCACATTCTTAGTTTTAGCTAACCTTTGAGGGTATGGGATACGAGGCTTATAAGGTGGTGGGGGTACATAAGTTTCATCTTTTTGCGTGGTATCTTCATTATTATCTCTCTGATTTTCCTTTTCTTCTTTATCTTTAGTTTCAGATTGTTTATCATAATTTTGTTGCATAGCTTGGGTATTGTTTCTGGGATCTACAGGTCCATCATACTCTGTTCCGCTTCTTAAGATAACAGCATTTGCATGTCCTTTGGGATTAGGTTGAGGCTGTCTAGGAAATGAGCCAGCAGGAGCAGCAGAAGCCGCTTGTTGTTGAGCTACCTGAGAGATTTGTGTTTCTAACATTTTATTATGTGTAGCTAAAGCATCAAGCTTGTTAGATAATTGCTTAATCTGCTCATTAATGTGTATATTCTGATTTTGAACATCCTTATTAGTCTGGGATTGAGTATTATTGGTTTGGGATTGAGTAGCGATGAAATGCTCTATCATGACTTCTAAATTAGACTTCCTAGGAGCATTAGACGTGTTAGGACCATTATTAGGATGATTTGGGATAGCCTTAGGGTAACCAGGTGGTGTAGCAGGAGCTTGTCCAGGTGCGTATAATGCGTTGTTACTCTTGTATGAAAAGTTAGGATGATTCTTCCAGCCAGGGTTATATGTGTTGCTGTAAGGATTACCCTGTACGTAATTCGCTTGTTCAACTGGAACTCCTGTTAAAAGTGGGCATTCTGGAGCAAGATGTGATTGAATACCACATAAGTCGCAAGTTTGAGCAATTGCAGCAACAGTAGCTGCGGGAGCGGTGGTAAGATTCTCGAGCTTTTGAGTGAGAGCTTCCACTTTAGCGTTGACTTGATCCAGACTATACACTTCAACCATGGCACCTTTCGTTTGAGATTTCTCTACGCTAACTCTCTCCGTATATGGTTTATTCATCAGTGCGCCACCAGCTGCGGCGTCTATAGTCAATCTCGTATTATACAAGAGACCATTGTAGAACGTGTGAATGATCAGCCATTCTTCTAAACCATGATGAGGACAAAGTCTAAGCATGTCCTTATAACGTTCCCAAGCTTCAAAGAGTGATTCATTGTCTTTTTGTCTGAAACCATTGATATTGGCTCTGAGCATAGCCGTTTTGCTTGGAGGAAAATATCTAGCCAAGAAGACTTTCTTCAACTCATCCCATGTGGTGATTGAGTTGGAAGAAAGAGATTGGAGCCATGCGCGAGCTCTGTCTCTGAGAGAAAAAGGAAATAGGCGCAATCGTATCGCCTCGGGGTTAACACCATTCGCTTTCACAGTGTCTGCGTACTGCACAAACACTGACAGATGAAGATTCGGGTCGTCAGTAGGAGCTCCAGAAAACTGGTTCTGCTGAACGGCGGAAAGAAGCGAAGGTTTTAGCTCGAAATCGTTTCGAGCGATAGCAGGAGCAGTAATACTATTATGAGGCTCTGCTTGAGAAGGAACAGCGTAGTCCTTAAGAGGACGAGGAGCAGGAGCAGGTGGTTCAGCCATCTTCTTGAGTTCTTCAACGTCAGGAAGTTTGGTCGAAGGAAGGTTGTTGCGTTCTAAATACTCTTGAATTCGTCTCCTTAATCTAAGGTAACGCTCGATATCGTATATAGGTATATGCAAAGGCGCGCCTTGAGAGCGAGTATTTGGCATACACAGAGGGAAATAAATAGTTGCTATAGTCTATACTTCGTAATAAAATTACGATATCAACTTAAATAGTCCCCGGCAACGGTGCCAAAAACTTGATCGCGGCTTTATCGTCTAAATTAATCGGGAGACTGCAAGTATACAGCCCTATCGCGTAGTTTTAAAAGATATCGAACCTAAGGGACTATAAATCGAACTAACGTAACCTAAACTACTGTGTAAAGCTATAGCTATCGAATAATTGATTAGGGGAATTTTTGGGTAATAAAACTTAATTCTAATTGAAATAATAATAATGCGAATATCGGTATGTACTTCGTTAACATTTAAAGAATCCGGCTTTCCACTGGCTTATTTTCAAAAATGATAATAATATCTTTTTCAGCAAAAAGTATTTATTCAAAAATCTATTCTCAAACTTTCGCTCTATTGAAGTAAATTATAATTTTAAACTCTGATGTATGCTTTCGCTATCCCATTGATTTTAAAATTACTTTTTGAAAATCAATAAAGTTTAATTGGTTTTAAAACGCTATCGCAGTCTTTAAAAACAATACCTAGTATCTACTATCTGATTCTAAACCTCAAACTGTCGCTCTATTGGTTTCTAATCTTAGTCGGTTTATTAACCTCAAACTTTCGCTCTGTTGGTTTCTAAACCTTTTTAACAAAATAAACTAGATAACTAAATCAGAAAAAGTGTTTATTTTATAAAATATAATCAAGCCTGTTTATTCCGGATCCATTCAAATTAACTCGTTACATACCGATATTTAAATAATTTAGCCAGACATACTCATAAAAGCAGACATGTATACATTAAAGGAATTAACATTCATAAATAAATTCATGGCTAAATAAATATCTCTCATGCAAATAATTAATTAAAGCGATGTAAATAAGGAACCTGAATTAAATAAATGCTGGAAATAATCCTTGAAGCTTGAATCAATTCGTACAGAATCCCGGTTCTTCAACGGAAATAAAATCTAAGTATTCGAAAAGGAAAAGGAGCTGGCTGGAAAATAACTACTGGAAATTGAATTACAATGGAAACTAGTAATGCGATGAAAGTAAAAATTCTGAAACTGGAAAAAAATCTAAGCAAAAACGGTCCCAATTTTGATTTCCTGATGTCCTTTTATAGTGGTAGAATGTAACCACTTTTGAGATATTTTCGTACCACTTATCCTCTAATTTCTCGTTCTAACTTGAACACGTTGAGACCGGCGCCTCAATTGACCACGTCCTCAATTGACCACGTTGAGACGGGCGCCTCCCACTAAGGGGAAAGTCCGAGGCGGGCGCCTCAATTGTAGGAGAAGAGATGAGACGTGCGTCTCACTCTTGCATGTGACTTTAGGGTTCTCTTGCTTGCGTGGGTCTGAATTCGTTTAGGCCCAGTTTGGAGATGATAAACCTTTTGGTCCAACATTATTGCTTTGCACACCCCTTTTCTTCATTTCTTGCATATTTAGTCCAATAACTCTCTTAATTTCTTCACTTTGCTCAATTTGTCTAATTAAAATAAAGTACCTGAAACAATAAAAATACCGGCGTAATATGGAAATAAAATGAAATAATTAAATAAAAATACTAACATTATCTATGAAAATTAAATCAAATATACTATATAAAATTGTGTTATCATCCATGAATTAATGATTTGGATATTTGATTTTCAATCATGAAATTTCAATCTTTTTTCAATGAAACTTTGCCAATTATGGAAGATCTTGCCTTGTTGATTGATGCACGAAATCTTTAGCCTATTTGGAGTATATTTGCTGCACAAAAAGATTTGAAAAGCATTATTTGATATTTTTCTACAATTAAAACTAATTAAATGAATTAATAAGAATAAAAATTCAATTAATTAATTAAAAATAAGAAAATAAATCCTTTTAAGCTCAATGGGTCGTGAATAGGCTTTGGGTAATGATTCAAGGAAGAATTTGAGGCCCATTAGCAAATTTGAGGCTTTTTGTGCAAAGTTGACTTTTCAAAATTCCCAAAAATTTCCCACCTTCTCCAATGCATATCTTGCTCAATTTTAAAGATATGATCATGTTCTTGGACATTTTGGAAAGGTCTTGAAGTCCTCTAACCAATGCATTTGGTCCCATGTCATTTTGATGTACCAATCTCGAGTTATGGTCTTTGACTTAAAGTGCCTTTTTGTTGACTTTTGAAAATGACCTATAATGTTGAAATTGATAACTTTTTGTGAGAGCATTTCTTGGACTTGAAGTGTGAATATGAGTTGTAGGAAATGTCATCCTCTTCAAAATGAGCTTTGGATGGGATTTTTCTGATGAACCGTGAAGAAGTTATGCCTTGGTCAATTTGCAGTTGACTTTTCAGCTGTCCAAAAATAGAAACGTTTGCATCTTGAGACTTTTGAGCCATGCTTTTGGAATCATGATCAAGAATTGATCAAATGATGATTGTGGCTTCAAAATGAGATGTTGATCAAAAAATTTGACTTTTGACTATCAAATGACCATTTTGCCCCTGCAGTTGACTGTGAAGCATTTAGGGTTTTTTGACTGGGCAACTTGATGCTGTGAGTCCTGAAACTTGACATATGGATGCTTGACAATGTATGTAGGCATATGGGACTTGTTTGGACCCTTGGAAACCTCAATTTCTTTGCAAGAACCAAAACCCTAATTTTGACTGTGTTAGGAGGCAATTGGACTGTGCAACTCTTGAGGGATTTTGAAGTATTGTCTTGCCAAATTTTGAAGAATATGGGAGGGCAAATTTTAAGGTACAACAATTGCCCCTGTTCAATCTTCTTAGACCTGAGGATGTAGATTGGCTGGCGTGCCTTTCGTGATCCGAAGGTGGAAGATGATTGAACACTAGAGTGCCCAGAAATTTGCACTCACATAATAGAGTGTCAGCAACGTGATGTAGTGAATGGGCTTATAGATGCCATTTGGAGGAATGATGGATAGGAGGATGGGCTTATAGATTCCATCTGGAGATGCGACAGAACCTTGTCCGGAATGGGCTTATAGATGCCATTTGGAACTGTTGGTAGGTGGATAGGCTTATAAATGCCATCTGGAGGTTGTCTGTTGAATTGTAATTTTTGTGAGTTGAAGGAGGGAACCTGTGTAGGGTTGCCTGATGATGAGCTCGTATAAAACTGCATCTTTGAAAGAAGGAAACTTGTGTAGGGTTGACTGACGATGAGTCAGTGTAAAACTGCATCTTTGAAGGAAGGAAACCTGTGTAGGGTTTACTGATAATGAGTCCGTATAAGACTGCATCTAAACGGGAGAAGGAACCTGTGTAGGGTTACTTTGATGACGAGCCCGTGCAAAACTACGCCTGGAGTTTGAGGAGGGAACCTGTGTGGGGTTACTTTGATGATGGGCCCGTGTAAAACTGCATCCTGGAAGAAGTAAAACCTGAGTAAGGTTTCTGATGACGAGTCCGTGTAAAACTACATCTTTGGAAAGAGAGAACCTGTGTAGGGTTTCTTTGACGATGAGCCCGTGTAAAACTATGTCCGGAGAGAGAGAACCTGTGTAGGGTTTCTTTGGGATTAGTTCGTGTAAAACTTCTGGAGGAACCGGGGTAAGGTTACTTCGGGATAAGTCCATGTATGACTTCTGGAGGAACCGGGGTAAGGTTACTGCAGGATAAGTTCATGTAAAACTTCTGGATGAACCGGGGTAAGGTCATCTTGAGGTAAATCTGTGTAAGACTTCTTCTGAAATAAAAGGAACCGGTGTAGGGTTACTTTGGTGATAAGTCCGTGTAAGACTTCTTCTGAAAATTGAGAAGGAACCGGTGTAGGGTTGTCTGATGATGAGTTCGTGTAAAACTACATCTGAGGTTGAGAAGGAACCTATGTAGGGTTGCCTGTTGATGAGCCCGTGTAAGACTTCTTTTGAAAGAAAAGGAACCGGTGTAGGGTTTCCCGAGGATGATCAAGTGGATAATTGTCCTGTTTGGTTTCAGATATTAACCCACGATCAGTCGTCTACATAATTTTCCTGGCTTGTTACCGGTGTTGATCTGGAACTGTAAAGGTAGATGGTAATCATCTTTTGATTGACTTTTTCCTGAAAAGGCAAAGTATTAGTTGTATGCAATTTCATGATGCATGAACTGCATGATTTTAAGATGTTCTCAAAAATAAATGAGATTTGTGTTGTATGATGCGTATGCATGCTATAATTTATGAAGATGTGATGTTTATGAATGTATTCTCGTATGGGAAAATAAATCCTTGACGAATGTCGGGAGCTTGTTGAATCCTGGGCTGATGTTTGAAGAGTAGAGTTCTTCATTTCCGTTGGGGGTGATGATTGCAAGAATACCGGTAGGAGAAGTTGACTCCATTGGGGAATAAACTTGGCGAATAGATTGCTCTGCGGGGAATTACTCTGTGGGGAAAGAGAGGTGACTCTGTTGAGGTTGATGATAACTCCGCTTGGGATATCGTTGTTGAGTTCTGTTGGAAGATTTGATGAACTTCGCTGGGGGATGGGAAGAACTTCGCCGAAGACGATTTTTTCGTGGTATTTAGCTGAGGATAACCCAGTTATAAGCTCTGGTGGGGGAATAACCTTTGAATAAAGTCGGGGAAGCGTTCGTACTCTGCAGATGATAAGCTTCCAGAATCTACCGGGGATAAGCTTCCTGTTGGGGAGATTGATTGAACTCTCCTGGGGACCCTTCTGGACTTTACTAGGGAAGTGGCTCCACTGGGGTGTTTGTATTCCGCCGGGGAACAATCTTAGATCAAGATTGCCGGGGATGCTTGTTAGGAATGTTTGTATACTCCGCTGGGGAATGTTGAGATCTTCTGGGGATACCCAACTTTTCAGGACTGATAGTAAACCAACTCTGCTCGGGGGGAGAGTATTGCTGACTTGCTGGGGTTATCGTGCCTTATCAGGGTTGATGGGGGACCAACTCTGCTTGGGGAGAATTGTTGAATCTTGTCTTACTCGGCGGGGAGTGAAGGTATCTGGATTACGTTCTTCAACCGAACTTACCTTGATACCTTGGTGGATAGAGCAATTAGATTGCTTAGACAACTCATTGTTGCCCCTGTTTCTGTGGGAGAAGATACCTGTGGAGGTTCTTGATGACTGCCGATTGACAAATCTTCTTCTGGTAGGCAAGTGACGAGATGTCGGTACATAGTCGTACGCTTTGATCCCTAATTTTTGCCTGGACCTCCCTTTCGGGTTTTCAGTCCACCGGGATACCCATTTTTGCCCAAGCCGCCTTTTCAGGTTTTCGACTTGCCGGGTGTTCGTATTTTCATTTTCATCCCTTATTTTTGCCCGAACCCTTTTGGTTCGCCGGGACGCCCTTATTTTTGCCTAGGTGTGTCAACCTAGCAGGTCTTTGATTATGCGTAGTATTTTTTTCGACTATGTCCGTGCTCTCAGGATGCAGGGAGTTGTCACTGTCAGTGGCATTGCGTTGCCATACCACCAGAAGATCTTCGTTTGATCGTCCAATGCCCCAAGTGATCCAGATGGAGATTTGCCCCAAGTTGGTTGACCTTTTGAGAGATTCTCCGAATCTTGACTTAACTGTCCTAGATGATGAACAATGATCATGCCCTGCCCCTTGATTGGAAGTGCTTTTGTTCACTATATATTCTTCGTGCGAATTTCTTTGTTGTTCGAACAAAAAGTCATTTGCAAACAAAGTTATATAAAAAATGCAAAGCTTATGTCTGTCTCGAAGTTTTTTGAAAATGCATTTTTTCAGTAAAACAAGCAAATTATGTAACATGTGATGTCAACTCAAGATTTTACAGCGAGCCTTAAGGAGTCAGGATACCTTTGTAACAGTATGCTTTCGAATTAACCCATGCTTCAGCTAGGACTTTTGAGGGTTATAACGTGGCCTTGTTCACGGTTTAAGAAACAAAGGATAAAGGCTTAAATTGTATTTGTACCCACCCGCTCTTCGTGATGTTCTTCAATCCTAAACTCAGCTAATCGGGCATTAGACCTTGTTTGAGTCTTTGCTCTGATATTCCAGTGATGGTTCGGACATTGATAGTT
The DNA here is from genome assembly GCA_948472305.1 of Vicia faba. NCBI lineage: Eukaryota > Viridiplantae > Streptophyta > Magnoliopsida > Fabales > Fabaceae > Vicia > Vicia faba. Next base: position 1,445,085,027 of record OX451737.1, on the reverse strand, counting down.
TATTTTGAATAGGCAGTCATTTTTTGTTGAGGGTTTGTAGGACCTCTTTCTTTTTTGATTTTGTTATCCCTGTCTTTTTGCTTGAACTGTCTCTTTTTGTGACTACAGTAAGCGGGATGCCCCAGTTTTTGTAAGTCTCCTTCATAGGTTTTGACTTATTGGGCTTTTATTTTGAGATAATGACTGCCTGTCTTTATGATTATTCAGAACCATCGTCGTCTTTTGTTTTGTAAGGACTTCTTTGGTGCTATTCGTTGTGCACTCAGATCAACTGAGAGAACTACCCTACCCCAGGTTATGATTAAGGGTTTTAATTTTCGAAAAGAAAAACTCCTACTTCTTTGGCTCAAAGGGGTTGACGAGGGATTATCTTCCTTATAACTCCAGTGTTTAGGAATTGAAACAATGCCTGTACCTCATCAGCGGGGTCTGTTCAAAAGCATACTGTAGATTGTGGTATTGTTTTTGTCATCCTCCCTCAATAGGCTTAGAATTATTAATCGAGAGTTGAACATCAACAATAAAAGCAATTTTGAATATAGTGAACACAATTACTTCAAAACAGACACGTGTAATGCATTAATGAAATAACCAAGTTTGACATGAAATAAAATGTTTAAACAATCAAAGAAAATTACAATTCGAACATTCGAATGAACAAAAGTTTTTCAACCCTAGCCATGTCTTGGCAAGGGAGCAGTGATCACATTGGGAGTCTCAGCAGGCTCAAATTCGATCTCCTTAGCATCGATCATGTTCTGGATCTTGTATTTTAGCACCCAACAATCCTCAGTATCGTGCCCCGGGCTATCAGAATGATAAGCACACCTCGCTTCTGGGTTGTAGTTTGGAGAGGAGGTCTTGGGATTTGCAGGAGGGTTGATCACCACAATCAGATTCATTTTCAACATGTGCTGCAATGCTTGTGACAATGGCATGTTGATGTTGGTGAATTGTCTTTTAGGCTCGTCCGGCCTTCGCTGATTTCCCTTTTGTGGTTGTCGGCGTGGTGCGGAACCAGAGATCATGACTGCCCCTGCATGTTGGTCACGACGACTCTTTTGACTGTATGCAGCATTAGACTCTTTCTTCCCCATGTAAGGTTTTTTGTGAGTATCAGCAGGTGCGGCCTCTTGAATCTTCCCAGCCTTGATACCAGCTTCAATTCTTTCCCCGGTCAAGATCAAATCTGTAAACCCAGCAGAAGAATTCCCAATCAGATGGTTGAAGAAAGGTCCAGACAGGGTCCCCAAGAACATGTCCACAAGCTCACGGTCAGTTAGAGGTGGCTGCACCCTTCCAACAAGGTCTCTCCACTTTTGCGCATATTCTTTGAAGCCTTCGCCTGCACCCATAGACATTCCCTGAAGCTGAGTGCGCGTGGGGGCAAGGTCGGCATTGTACTGGTACTGCTTGTAGAATGCAGTGGCCAAGTCCTCCCAGCTGCGGATGTTAGCTCCATTCAGTTGATAGAACCAGTCGAGTTGAATTCCTGACAGACTATCCTGAAAGAAGTGAATCCATATATTCTTGTCAGCTGTGTAGGGCTGGATCCTCCTTATGTACGACCTGAGATGCAGCTTAGGACAGGATGCCCCGTCGTACTTTGCAAAGGCAGGTGCCTTGAATTTGTGCGGGATTACTACCCCAGAAGACAGACCTAGATCTTCAAAGTCTAGGCCGGGCACTTTTTGTATCTCCATAGCACTTAGCCGGTCTTCCAACTGTTTATACCTGTCCTCAGCTGGAGGGTACTGTTCATCATTGAACTTTGTCTCGTTGTCGGAGACCACTGGACTAGGAACCTCTCTCTCCTGGGGGCTGTCCTTTCCAATAGATGGGGTAGTCTGCTGAACTTCATTTAGTGATCCATTCCCAGATTTGCGTCTCGGGTTGAACAACACCGTTCTCTTCTTCTTCTTCTTTGAGAGCAGAGTCTTCAAATCCTGTTGACCTTGGGCTAGACTCTTAATCAACTCCTGGAACTGGGTGTTCTGAGCCTGGAGGGCCTTGATGGATTGCTCAGTAGATGATTCAAGATTCATAATAAGACTGCCGAAATAAACAACAAAGAAGGTAAGTGACCTGTAAACAGTGGTACTTGTAATGCCATGATATGTATGATATGCATGCAATGTTTTCAAGGATCTCGCGGGGTAAATAGAGAAATTTGTTAGAATTTTGTAGCTTGATTGAAGGAACTTCATGTTGTTGAGAGTCCTTCTTCAAGAGTCAAGGCTCACCATATCGAGTGGGTCATAGCCCCTGACAACCTTGGCTAGAGGAAAATAAATCCCCTTTGCCCCTTGCTGGACAGTTGGTTCATCATGACCTGCATCACAAGCCCTTGAGATCCTTGAAATGGGTTAGTCCTTATGCAGGATGTATGCAATGGTATGATGTTATACTATGCATGGAGTGATGTAAGTAGACCCTGTTATGAGCCCAGATTAAGGACTGTAAACAAAACCTGCAAGAAACTTGTGTGTCAGATAACAAGTATGTAAGTAGTCAAGTTTGAAGGCACACAAGTCACACAAAGAGCCCTTAGAGTTTAGGCCAGCATGAAGTTTAGGTACTACCCTCTTTCAGTTTGTTGGTTAAGACCTGTCCTATCAAAAGTAACCGGGTTCTAGAGGATCCCAATATCACTGACTACCCTCAATCGGTCATAACTCCAGCATCGCAATCTTTTCTTGCGGCCAGAACCATCACGAGAGTTTAGCCTCAATGGGTGTAGCATACTGCTACTGTTCTATTGGCCAAGTTGGGTCATTTAAGGTTCTAAGGTCGGTTGGTGCTTAATGACTCCTCAGAAGACCCATATTCTCCTCGTTGCGACACAAGGGATATCGGTACAGACCAAGGTGCCACACCAACGTAGCCACTGCTTCACCCATGTCGGTCTACGCCGGGCAGGTCCCTCACAACTTATGCTACCTAACAGGGTATCCCCAGATCCGGGTTAGGATCTATGAAACTCCAAGACAATGCCCACAATAATAAAGCAAACAAAACACAGCAATTGAAAACACAAGTATGAGCTATTGTAAGGTACACCTCACTTTAAGTGTCCCCAGCAGAGTCGCCAGTTCTGTGATCGGTGGATTTAGAACTGACTGTTTAACGCTGGTTCGCGAAATGTCACGGAAGCAAGAGTCGCCACCGTCTTTTATTTTCTCCAACATGGACAGGACAAAAGCACAGCAAAATTCCTTATGAGATAGTTTCTCGGTTCGGGAGGTAGATTTATAGAAAGGGAAGGTGTTAGCACCCTTTCTATCCATGGTTATCCATGGGCTCTTAGATACTTTCTATTTATGTTTTCAAAATGTTTGCTTTTCAAAATGTGAGTGGGTTTGAAAAAGTTTCATTGAAAGATTTCTGAATAACTCTTGTATCTGTCCTCAAGAGTGTTTGAAAAATTGTTTTGAAAGCTTTTGAAAGTGTCAGTGTGAAAAGTATTTTTGATTTGTTTTTGAAGAGAGCAAGTATCCATGAGTCATCTACCTACCATAAGGAATTAGGCTGTGTAAAAGTCCTTAAGGTAGTGCCATCCCACCATTGAGAGGTAGGTAGCACCACCGTTGGAGGTGTTCGGGTCTATTCGAGTTTTGGGACAGTGTGGTCACCGAAGCAACAGTAGGACACCTTAGAAGCTACCCTTATGTCCTTGATCCTTTTTTAATCCGAGGCAACCATTTCGAGGCAACTGGATCATGGACATAAGGACTGCTAAAACGTCCTATACTTGACGACCACGTTTCGAAGGCAACAGGTGAGGCGTACCCTAGAAATGGTGTGTGTATTTGTGTGTTGTTTTCATGTTAACAGTTATCTTTGATCATGACATTGTGAGCTACGCTCGTTTTTAATTAACCATACATTCTTTCATGCCATTTAGAATTTAAGAGTGCGGAAAGTTAAAAGACAGAAACATAAAAGCTACGCTATTATAAGGCGCGGGTCTATACATCGCCAAAATACAAAGACCCGTTTGATAAAAGTGCGGAAAGTAAATAAATACCTAATTACTATTACATCCTTGAGTAGTTACATAATATTCAAAAGAAAATAATGCGTGAAATAGAAATTGAACATCCGAGGGTTTTGACCCTTTGCTTGAAATTAAATGAAATTAAAGTCTATTTAATTATTTAATTAAAGAAAAGTGTTTTTTATGTTTTTTGGAATAAAGAAAAGAATTTACAAGGAAACCCTAATTCTAGATTATTTTTAGTTATTAAGAAAATACTAAAGTTAACCTAATTTACTAGTTAATTAATTTACATGTTTATTTACAAGAATAAATAGTAATTAATAATAATAATAAATAATGAGGAAAATAATTTAATTAAGAAAAAGATGAAAATATCAAAAAACCTAATTCTAGATATTTCTTATTTATTAAGAAAATATTGAATTAAAACCTAATTTAGCTAAGTTAGTTATTGAAATTTATTTACAAAAATATTTTAGTGGTGAAACTAATAATAATTAAATATAAAACATTTTTTTGGTTTCTGATTTTTTATTATGAAAATTATTTTATGGTGAGAAAAAAAAACAATTAAAACAATTTAAAAAGAATTAGAATTGAAAAGAAAAGAAAATTAAAAAGAGGCAAACCAAGGGGGGTTTCAGGCCCAAATGGAGGTAAGCTGAAGTAATTTTGGCCCAAGAGACAATGCCTTGTTTGACTTTTCTGATCATGCGTATGAGTCTTGACTGAGGTACACCCTGAATTCCATCTTCTGACCATTGGATTGGACATCATGGCCATCTGGAAAGCATAGGCGTGGGACTCATGATAGGCCATGGAATGAGTGCTGCACTAGAATACATTGAAACAAAAATTAAGAATTATGTGGGGGGACCTGGGAATCGAACCCAGGTCCCAACGCTTGAGGGACACGTTGCCAACCAGCTGAGCTATTGCGTTTGTTTGTATACATAACAACAAAGAAATATAATATATAAAATATGCCCATTATGCTGAAATACTAAAAAAACCGCGCCAAAGTTTGAACGCCCCAGTCATGTAATGCCACATTCATCTTCTTCCTTGTTATTCCTGCAAATATGAAACAAGTAGCGGGGGTTTTAAACCCCCACTAAGTGAAATAGTGAAAATAGCGATTACGCCTACAGCTTATATAAATTGGGCGCGAGGGTTTCAATCAATTCGTCTCGTTGCAAGGAATTTGTCTATACTGGTTTGATAGTCCAATTTTACAGCATATGCAAAGCCCCAATTTTTGAGCTCTGAAACCCTAAAAACGCGTTAATGGAAAATCACGATATAGAGCCTTATAATGCAATTGAATCATATCACTAGCTTCAGAAGGTTCCTGTGAATACAAAACAACCAATAATATGTATCAAATGCGCATGAATCATGATATGGAATTCAGGAAAATGTGGCAAACCGTATGGCCTGTATTCTTCAATTCTTTGCATGTTTTGACTCGTTCTTGATTGCACACGCTTCCTGGAGACTTAAGAAACGTATTGGAATCTTTTTTAGGCTTTGGAATGTACTACAAGCATGAAATCAGTTTCAAGCTTTTCTTGGAATTTTTGCAAATTGGTTCTCTATTCTCAGCAGCTTTTTCGTGTCTGCCTCAGTAGGGTTTCATTCAGCCTTTGTATGTGAAGCAAATTAGGTCAAGAAAGAGCCCAAAAGTACATGAATTAATGATTTGGATATTTGATTTTCAATCATGAAATTTCAATCTTTTTTCAATGAAACTTTGCCAATTATGGAAGATCTTGCCTTGTTGATTGATGCACGAAATCTTTAGCCTATTTGGAGTATATTTGCTGCACAAAAAGATTTGAAAAGCATTATTTGATATTTTTCTACAATTAAAACTAATTAAATGAATTAATAAGAATAAAAATTCAATTAATTAATTAAAAATAAGAAAATAAATCCTTTTAAGCTCAATGGGTCGTGCATAGGCTTTGGGTAATGATTCAAGGAAGAATTTGAGGCTCATTAGCAAATTTGAGGCTTTTTGTGCAAAGTTGACTTTTCAAATTTCCCAAATATTTCCCAACTTCTCCAATGCATATCTTGCTCAATTTTGAAGCTATGATCATGTTCTTGGACATTTTGGAAAGTTCTTGAAGTCCTCTAACCAATGCCTTTGGTCCCATGTCATTTTGATTTACCAATATCAAGTTATGGTCTTTGACTTAAAGTGCCTTTTTGTTGACTTTTGAAAATGACCTATAATGTTGAAATTGATAACTTTTTGTGAGCGCATTTCTTGGACTTGAAGTGTGAAGATGAGTTGTAGGAAATGTCATCCTCTTCAAAATGAGATTTGGATGGGATTTTTCTGATGAACCATGAAGAAGTTATGGCTTGGTCAATTTGCAGTTGACTTTTCAACTCTCCAAAAATAGAAACTTTTGCATCTTGAGACTTTTGAGCCATGCTTTTGGAATCATGATCAAGAATTGATCAAATGATGATTGTGGCTTCAAAATGAGATGTTGATCAAAAATTTTGACTTTTGACTGTCAAATGACCATTTTGCCCCTACAGTTGACTGTGAAGCATTTAGGGTTTTTTGACTGGGCAACTTGATGTTGTGAGTCCTGAAACTTGACATATGGATGCTTGACAATGTATGTAGGAATATGGGACTTGTTTGGACCCTTGGAAAACTCAATTTCTTTGCAAGAACCAAAACCCTAATTTTGACTGTGTTAGGAGGCAATTGGACTGTGCAACTCTTGAGGGATTTTGAAGCATTGTCTTGCCAAATTTTGAAGAATATGGGAGGGCAAATTTTGGGGTACAACAACCCAACTTGGCCATAGAACAGTAGTAGTATGCTACACACATTAAGGCTAAACTCTCGCGATGGTTCTGGCCGCAAGAAAAGATTGCGAAGCTGGAGTTATGACCGATTGAGGGTAGTCAGTGATATTGAGATCCTCTAGAACCCGATTACTATTTTCTAGGACATGTCTTAACCAACGAAACTGAAAGAGGGTAGTACCTAAACTTCATGCTGGCCTAAACTCTAAGGGCTATCTTGTGTGACTTGTGTGCCTTATCATGTTTGCCTTTGTGAATACTTGTGGTGTGCTTTATCATAACATCATACCATCATACCATTGCATGCATCCTGCATAAGAACTAACCTGCATACATCTTGCATAAGGACTAACCCATTTCAAGGATCTCAAGGGTCTGTGATGCAGGTCATGATGAACCAACTGCCTAGCAAGGGGCAAAGGGGATTTATTTTCCTCTAGCCAAGGTTGATAACTTGAGTCAGGGGCTATGACCCACTCGATATGGTGAGCTTTGACTCTTGAAGAAGGACTCTCAACAACATGAAGTTCCTTCAATCAAGCTACCGTATTCAACTTCTAACAAGTTTCTCTGTTTACCCCGTGAGATCCTTGAAAACATTGCATGCATAAATCATACGCATTTCATGTCATCATATGCATAACAGGTACCCTTTTTACAGGTCACTTATCTTCTTCGCTGTTTATTTCAGCAGTCACCATGTCTTCTGAACCTACTACTGAACAAGCTATCAAGGCCCTCCAGGCCCAGAACGCCCAGTTCCAAGAGTTGGTCATGAGCTTAGCCCAGGGTCAACAGGAGTTGAAGACTCTGATTCTGAAGAAGAAGAAGAAGAGGACTGTGCTGTTCAACACTGGACGCAGATTCGGGAATGGACTACAAAATGAGGTTGATTTGACTACTTCCTCTGTAGGGAAGGACAATCCCCAAGAGAGAAGGGTTCCTAGTCCCGTGGTCTCCGACAACGAGATGGATTATAATGATGAACAGTATCCTCCTGCTGAGGATAGGTACAAACAGCTAGAGGACCGTCTAAGTGCTATGGAGATTCAACATGTGCCCGGGTTGGACTTTGGAGATCTAGGCTTATCCTCTGGGATGGTGATCCCACATAAGTTCAAGGCACCTGCCTTTGCAAAGTACGACGGAGCTTCCTGTCCTAAGCTGCACCTCCGGTCGTATGTGAGGAAGATCCAACCTTATACAGCTGACAAGAATTTATGGATCCATTTCTTCCAGGATAGTCTTTCAGGGACTCAACTCGAATGGTTCTATCAGTTGGATGGAGCCAGTATTCGTAACTGGGAGGATTTGGCTACTGCGTTCTATAAGCAGTATCAATATAATTCCGACTTCGCTCCTACGCGTACCCAACTCTAGGGTATGTCAATAGGGACGGGTGAAGGATTTAAAGAGTACGCCCAAAAGTGGAGAGACCTTGTTGGAAGGGTGCAGCCACTTCTAACTGGCCGTGAACTTGTTGATATGTTTCTGGGGACCCTGTCTGGTCCATTCTTCAACCATTTGATTGAAAATTCTTCAGCCGGGTTTACAGACCTTATCTTGACTGGTGAAAGAATTGAAGCTGGCATCAAAAGCGGGAAGATTCAAGAAGCTACACCTTCCGATGCTCAGAAAAATCCCTACAATGGGAAGAAAGAGTCCAATGTTGTGTATGGTCAAAAGAGTCGTCATGACCAACGCGTAGGAGAAATCTTGATCTCTAATCCTACGCCTGCTCAACAAAGACAGGGGCATCAACGTAAGGAGGTCGCACCTAAAAGACAATTCACTAAGATCAACATGTCACTGACTCAAGCGCTACCGTAAATGTTGAAGGCAGAGCTGATTATGTTAAGGGGTCCTCTTCGGAATCCAAACACTTCCTCTCCTACCTATCATCCCAATGAAAGGTGTGCATACGACTCTGACAGCCCGGGACATGACATAAACAACTTTTGGAGTTTGAAGAACAAGATCCAAGACATGATTGATGCCAAGGAGATCAAGTTTGACCCTCCGGAGACTCCAAACATAACCACTGCTCCTATGCCAAATCATTGAAGGCTTTTGTTTTATTTGAATTTTCAAGTTGTATTTTTATTTGCTTATTCAAACAATTATTGTCATGGCAAACTTTTTTATTTCATTAATGCATCGCATATGTCTGTTTTGAATCAATCCATTCGTATTCACTATATTCAAATCGCTTTCATTTTTTTTGTGATGTTCAACTCTCGATTAAAAAATCTAAGCCTTTTGAGGGAGGATGACGAAAATGATATCAAAATCTTTACAGTATGCTTTTGAATAGACCCCGCTGATGAGGTACAGGCATTTTTTCAAATCCTAAACAGTGGAGTTATAAGGAAGATAATCCCTAGTCAACCCCTTTGAGCCAAAGAAGTTGGAGTTTTTCTTTTCAAAAATTAAAACCCTTAATCATAACCTGGGGGAGGGTAGTTCTCTCAGTTGATCCAGGTGCACAATGAATGGCATCAAAGGAGTCCTTCCAAAACAAAAGACAGTGATGGTTCCCTATAATTGTCAAGACATGCAGTCATTATCTCTCAAAATAAAAGCCCAATAAGTCAAAACTTATGAAGGAGACTCACAAAACTGGGGCATCCCGCTGACTGTAAATACAAAAAGAAACAGTTCAGGCAAAAGACAGGGATAATAAAATCAAAAAGAGGTCCTGCAAACTCTCAACAAAAAAGAAATGACTGCCTATTCAAAATAAATTGTCAGTATCCGAACCATCACTGGAATATCAGAGCAAAGACTCAAACAAGGTCTAACGCACGATTAGCTGAGTTTAGGATTGAAGAACATCACGAAGAACAGGTGGGTACAAATAAAGTTTGAGCCTTTATCCTTTGTTTCTTAAACCGTGAACCAGACCACGTTATAACCCTTAAAAGTCCTAGCTGAAGCATGGGTTAGTTCGAAAGCATACTGTTACCAAAGGTATCCTGACTCCTGTAGGGTTTGCTATGAAATATTGAGTTGACATCACATTTTACAAAAAATCACTTGTTTTATTGAAAAATGCATTTTCAAAAACTTCAAGACAGACATAAGCTTTGCATTCTTAAAATAACATTGTTTGCATATGACTATTTGTTCAAACAGCAGAGAAATTCGCACGACGAATATCTAATGAACAAAAACCTTCTCAACAAAAAGGGTCACCTCAAGTGGAAAAACACTTCCAACCAAGGGGCAGACATGATCATTGTCCATCATCTGGGGCAGTCAAGTCAAGATTCAAGGAATCTCTCAAAATGCCAACTAGCCAGGGGAAAATCTCCATCTGAATCAATTGGGGCAGTGGACGTGAATGACAACAACGAATCTTGCATGATCAACGAAGATCTTCTGGTAGTATGGCGACACAACACTACTGACAGTGACAACTCCCTGCAATCTAAGAACGTGGACATAGTAAAAAAAAATACTACACATAATCCAAGACCCGCTAGGTTGACTGGCCTAGGAGAAAATAAGGGCTTCCCGGCGAACCAAAAGGGTTCGGGCAAAAATAAGGGATAAAAAATGAAAAAAATCTGTACACGCGGCAAGTCGAAAACCTGAAAAGGCGGCTTGGGCAAAAAGGGGTATCCCGATGGACTGAAAACCCGAAAGGGAAGTCCAGGCAAAAGTTAGGGATCAAAAGCGTACGACTATGTCCCGTCATCTCGTCACTTGCCTACCAGAAGAAGATTTGTCAATCGGCAGTTATCAAGCACCTCCACATGTACCTTTTCCCACAGAAGCTGGGGCAATAAGAATTGTCCGAACTGTACAAGCTGCTCTGTCCTCCAGGTACATGGTAGATTCAGTTGAAGAGTATGACCAAGATACCTTCACTCCCCGCAGAGTAAGACAGTAATGGTAGCTCTCCCCACTGAGACTTGCAACTACAAAGGGTTCAACAATACTCTCTCCAAGCAGAGTTGGTCTACCATCAGTCCTAACAAAATTGGGTATCCCCAGTAGATCTCAATATTCCCCATCGGAGTATACAGATATTCCTCAGCAAGAACCCCCGGTGTTCTTAATATTCTTCAACAGAGTATAAGAACGTTCCCCGGTGGAATACAAGATACCCCCTGTGGAGCCATTTCCCAGTGCGGTCTAAAAAGCTTCCCTGACCAGAGTACAAATGCATCTCCCCAGTAGATTCTGAAAGCATGTCCCCTGCAGAGTGCAAATATCTCTCCCCAGCCATATTCAGAGGTTATCCCTACAAGAGTCTAATTGGGTTATCCTTAGCAAATTGCAACGGAAAGATCATCCTCAGCGAAGTTCTTCCTATCCCCAGCGGAGTCATCATCAAAATCCCTCAACAGAGCTTATCAACGGTATCCCCAACGGAGTTATCGTCAAATTCTCAGCAAAGTATCTCTTTCCCACAGAGTAATTCCCTACAGAGTAATTCCCCGCAGAGTAATCTTCACCAGGTTTATTCCCCAACGGAGTCATCTTCTCCTACCGGTTTATTCTTGCAATCATCATCCCCGGCGAAAACGAAGAACTCTACTCTTCAACATCAGCCAGGATTTAACTTCCCGGCATTCGTCAAGGATTTATTTTCCCAGACGAAAATACATTCATAAAACATTTCACATTTCATATCTCCTATTTGCATACATGATAAAGTGCATACGACACGATCTTATTTATTTTGAGAACATCATGACATCATGCATTTCATACATCATGACATTTCCTACAACTAACGTTTTTCCTTTTCAGGAAAAGGTCAATCAAAAGATATTACCATCAACCTTTTGAAGTTCCAGATTCGATACCTGTATCTAGCCAGGGCATATCTGTGAGCGATTGATTGTAGATCTATACATGTATCTAGCCAGGAAAGTATCTGCATGAAGAGATTGAAGATCAACACCTGTATCTAGCCAGGAAATCATCATTCTTTCTCAGGTCAGAGGTCTACACCTGTATCCAGCCAGGAAAGCTATCTCGACCAACTTTTTTTAAGTTCCAGGTCAATACTTGTATCTAGCCAGGAAATATATGTGGACGATTGATTGTAGATCTATACCTGTATCTAGCCAGGAAAGTTGTCTACATGAAGAGATTGAAGAGATGGCTTAGAGATGCTCCAGATCCGGATGCTATTCTTTTGCTTATTCAGAGTTTCTTCCCAGAAATAGCTTAGAGATGCTCCAGATCCGGATGTTATTCTATTGCTTATTCAGATTTCCTTTCAGAGACAGCTTAGAAATGCTCCAGACCCGGATGCTATTCTATTGCTTATTCAGATTTCCTTTCAGAGACAGCTTAGAGATGCTCCTGACCCGGACGCTATTCTATTGCTTATTCAGATTCAAACTCCTAAAGATAACTTAGAGATGCTCCAACCACAGATGCTATTCTATTGTTTATTCCAGGTTCCTTCTAGATATAGTTCAGTTGCGACCCAGGCATGGCGACATTATGATACTTATTCCAGATTTCCTTCTAGATACAGTTCAGTTGTAACCCAGACATGGCGACATTCTGATAGTTATTCAGATTTCCTTTTAGAAATAGCTTAGAGATGCTCCAAATCCGGATGCTATTCTATCGCTTATTCAGATATCCTTTCAAAGATAGCTTAGAGATGCTCCAGATCCGGAGGCTATTCTATTGCTTATTCCAGATTCATTCAAAAGATAGTCCAGATACGATCCAGATTCGGATGACATTCTGTCGCTCATTCAGATGCAGTATGGATATACCCCAGACAAGGCGGTCATTCTACTACTCGTTCAGACGTCAGTAATTAGACACAAACTAGATATGCTCCAGACACGGAAGCCATTCTATTTCGCATTCAGATTCAACTATCAACTTCAAGTGCAGATATACTCCAGATACGGAAGTCATTCTGTCACTTATCCAGATCCCAGATACAGTTCAGATACGATCCAGATTCGGATATCATTATGTCGCTCTCTCAAACTACCTATCAACAATCTCCAGATGGCATCTATAAGCCCATCCCCCGACAAGATTCTATCACATCTCCAGATGGCATCTATAAGCCCATCCCCGACAAGATTCTGTCACATCTCCAGATGGCATCTATAAGCCCATCCTCCTATCCATCATCTCTCCAAATGGCATCTGTAAGTCCATTCCCGACATCACATTGCTAATACTACACCATGCGAGTGCAAATTTCTGGGCACTTTAGTGTTCAATCATCTTCTACCTTCGGATCACAAAAGGCACGCAAGCCAATCTACATCCTCAGGTTTAAGAAGATTGAACAGGGGCAACTGTTGTACCCCAAAATTTGCCCTCCCATATTTCTCAAAACATTTCAAGAAAAATTCACAAGTCCAACCCGGCGCGTCATATTCAGATGTTCTTTCGCCAAGATATCTCTGATAACGTATTCTCAAATTCAGGTTCGACTCAAGAGTCAATTCTTTAAAGAAGGTATCCGAATGTGTGAGTTTTCTCGAAGAAATATGGTGAAAAAGTGTGCTGAAAGTGCAGTTTTTACGCGCTAAAAAAATCATAACTTGAAGATCGTGGCTTGTTTTGAACCCGTTCCGGTGGCCAAAATTCCGTCTTGACATTATCTACGTTTTCATCTCTTATGGCTGGAAGCCAATTTCGATCAGAAGGTCTTCAAAAATGTGGATTTATCAAGTATTTTCGTACAGAAAATTTGTGACAGAAGTTTATTTGTGTCATGTTCAGAAAATCATAACTTGGTCGATTTTCATTGTATCGAGCTGGTTCTGGCGCCAAAATTTCACAAATTGAGTTGGCTACATTTTCACAGAAGGTATTGAGTTCAAACAGTATACAAAAAGCCTTCATTTTTTGCTCAGAGTGCGTGACGCGCCGAAAATCCTGAATGCTGAATATTATTTCATCTGGGCCGAAACTTCGAAAATTCATAACTCGGTCAATTTTTATCGGATTGGGCTCATATTTTTACACAAGGTCACTGACTCCGAGATCTACAACTTTTCTTCAAAAGTCGAGACCGAATTATGCTCCGATCAATACCAGTTTTTTATTGAAGAACGTGTCAGAGTCGACACTAGAGCCCTAAATAAGTTTGTCTGAGCTGAAACTTCAAAAATTCATAACTAATTCACTGTTTATCCGATTGAGTCGATTTTCGGACATGAGTTAGTTCTCGATGTCGGCTACATTTTGTTATCACATTTCAACTTTAAAAATTGCACTTAAGTCCCTGCTATTTAGCCTGGAAAGTGACGATTTCAAGTGAATATTGGAGGCCCAATTGCACGTTCAAAGCCCATTTTCTTTACCCTAATTTCTATTATATAATCATATTCTTTTCACACAAACCAAGAGAGAGAAAAAAACCTTTCCACAACACTGTCAGAATATCAAATTCTTTCAAGAACCCTAAAACCTTGAAATCCTTATTACAAATCCCTCTCTCACTACAAACAAGCCATCCCAGTTACAAACCAACATCTCACTACAAACAAGCCATCTCAGTTACAAACCAACATCTCACTACTTCTTCAGTAAGGGTAAGGCTGACTTGATCTCCATGATCAAAAGGGCATAAAAGCATTCATGTCACTACTTTTCTAGTAAGGGTAAGGTTGATTTGATCTCCATGATCAAAAGGGTATAATCATTCATACATGCCATATTGACCTAAACATTAAATTTCTTCATATATTGGCTTTATTTGTATTTTATGATATATAGTAATTTATTTAATGTGTTCATGAGATTCAACACTGCAGATTTAGACAGGATCCCATGCAGGTTCATTAAGGAACGTTGAGGCCAAAACACAAATGGCCAAAAGTTAAAAGCCAAATGGCCAAAACAGAACAACTTACACATGACACCAATACATGGCGAGACAGACATCCTGAGAAGGTTAAGGAACGTTGAGGCCAGAACACAAATGGCCAAAAGCCAAAACACAAATGGCCAAAACAAAACAGTTTACACATGACGCCAATAGCTGTTTCACCCCTCCAATCAGGCTCGTATACTCCTAAACTCTCTCTATTTTTATTATTTTCCTTTAATTAATTAATCGTTATTCTTTTTATTAATCACTAACCAATTAACATTTTTTCCTAATAAAATCAAAAACACAAAAAATATTTTATTTATTAAAATTAACTTCATCACTTTTATTTTTGTAAATAAATTAATTTAATCAATTTAGCTTTAATTAGATTTAACTTTTAATATTTTTTGCAATATTTAAAATCAATTTAGAATATTAGGTTTTTATTAGCATTAAGTCAATTTATTTTATTTCTTTAAAAACTCAAAAATCCAAAAATATTTTCATTATTTAATTTAATTTAATTGTTCATTTAATTTCATTCCATTTAATTCAAAAATAACCAAAAAAATCACTTTCTTTCAAAAAAGGGTCATAACCCCAAAAAAATCGCATCCGATTTAATTTCCCGCACGCGATCCATTTTTCCATATTATTGTACTTGCTTCCGGAATGTAATAGCTTTTAATTAGGACTTTAATTATTTATCGCTTTATTTTACTTTCCGCATTTTAATTTCAAGGGTTGTTTTTGGCGATGTAAATACCCGACGCCTTGTAATAGCTTAGTTTTATTTTCCGCAACCATTAATCGCTAGATGTATGAATAATAGGCTATGCATGACAAGATCTATCCTAACTTAAAATCAACCGTAGCTCACCATAACATGTACAAAGATAACATAACTAAAACTTGACACATTTGCACATGCCACTCCTAGGGTACGCCTCACTTGGTTGCCTTGAACATGGTTATTGAGTATAGGAAGTTTTAGAGGTCGTCCTCTTGTCCAAAGATCATATTTGCCTCGAAACGGTTGCCTTGGATAAAATGATCTAAGACATTAGGGTTACCGCTAAGGCGTCCTAACATTGCTTTAGTGACCACATGTCCCTTAATCGAATTGACCCGAAAATTCCAACGACGGTGCTACCTACTTCTCAATAGTGAGATAGTACTGTCTAAAGGACTCTTACACAGCTTAATTCCTTAGAGTAGGTAGATTTCTCCTGGGTACTTGCTATTTCAAAACAAAAACACCTTTTCGCACTTACACTTTTCTGACAAAAGTTTTCAAATAAACACTTCATACACTCTTGAGGACAGATACAAGAGTTAAAACGAAGTTTTCAAAACAAATTTTTTCAAAAAACCACAAACACAAGAAAAGCAAAACATTTTTGAAAACATAGTGAGCAAGTACCTAAGAGCCCGTGGATAACCACGGATAGAAAGGGTGCTAACACCTTCCCTTTCTATAATCTACCTCCCGAACCGAGAGACATCTCGAAAAGGAATTTTGCTGTGCTTTTGTCCTTTCCTTGTTGGAGAAAATAAAAGACGGTGGCGACTCTTGCTTACCGCGATATTTCGCGAACCAGCATTCCAAAACAGTCAGTTCTATTTCCACCGATCACAGTTGGCATACAAACCCTAATCTCTAATCATGGCATAATTGAAAGCGTAAATGCGTAAAATAAATCTACCACTATTACAACATGATTATGGGGAGGGGGATACAATTTTTGAATGGGGATTATTTGACAAGAAATTAAAACCCTAATTTTACTATTACATCCAAATTGAATCATTACCATAAATAATAAATGAACAATATTTAAATAAAAAAATTAAATAAATATACAAAATATTATGCAAAAATGTTTATGTTTATTTTTATATATGTAAAAATGTTTAATGTAAGAAGAAAGAAATAAAAGAAAGATTATTATTTTTTATTAGGGGTAAACCCTAATTTTCTTTTAAGAATACAAATATATTAAATATACTATTTATATACAATAAAATAAAATAATGTATATACAAAAATAAAATATATTTAGAGAAAGTTTTATTTAAGTATAAATAATAATAAAAATAGAAGTATAATATTTTTATGTTTTTATTCTCAAGTATTCATTAAATAAAATAAAAGTATGTATGTATATATTAATTGTATTAATTATGTAATAAAAATAAAATAAAATATATACAAAAATAAAAATATATTTAGAAAAATATTTTTTAGTGTAAATAAAATAAAGAATAAAATAAAAGTATAATTTATATATTATTTTTAAGTTTTCAATAAATAAAGTATATACTAATTAAATTGTTTTTATGTTAGAAAAAATAAAAATAAAATACAAAATAAAAGTGAAAATTTATAAAAAATATTTTTGGGTATTTTTATATTTAGAAAATATAAAATAAAAATCAGAAAATGAAAATAAATAAAAAAATATCAAAGTATAAAGAAATTGGGCCAGGGGGCGTATTCAGCAAAAGGGGGGTGTCAATAGTGAAAGGACCAAAGCCCAGCCCAAGCCAGACTTCATCTTCAACCTCTGTCTCAAATTCGCACGCGCCTGGTTTCCAACACGAACAATCTGCATATGTGCTTTAATGCAAAAACACATAACATCAAAGTTGTAGAGCTTTCCAAGACGAATTCAACCATATAAAAAACTTGTCCTAACTCTCAAAAACCATAGAGAATTTCTCTGGCCCTAAATCTTAACCTATTTTTTCCAGGATGTTCATGGACTAAATTCTCTTAGCATGCTTAACTAAAATGAAAACTGAGCATATGTACAGCTTCATGGATATGAATACTACATATTTCATTCACAAACCTAAGCTTAAATGTTCCTAAATAGAGAGATAGGAAGTTGACAAAAACTGTTTCAGCTGACTTTGTGTATGGCAATGTGGAGCTTTTCAACAAGGCCTGGGATGTTTGGGAGCTTGCTTGAACTTCCCCTGACCTTCTCCAATGTCTAGCTTGCCTTGAATGTGCTTGAACAAGCCTGTAGAACTCAACCTGCACAAGCTGAAATTGAAAATGGAAAACCTTGTAAATGGAGTTATAATTGGTGTTTAAGGGTTGGGATAGCTTGGATAGGTTGAATGGAAGGTGTTTGAACAGGTTTGGGACAAAACGCACGAGCAAATTGTGCTATGGAAACCAAACTGCAAGGAGTGCCCTGTTTTGCCAATGGAAGGTGATTTTGTGCTATGGGAGACTTGAGGTCTTAAAGGGCCGTGTTTCTGGCTCAAAGGGATGTGAGAAAGATGTCTCCAAAGCTTGCAAAAGTTGGTTTTGGCTGAGGTTCAAGTTATGTGACTTTGGATAAATTTCTTGGTTATGAAGCAAAACATGAGAAGTGATGGAAGACAAGCTTGTACAGGCTATCTAACAGCCTGTACACTATGCCCTTGGCCCCTCTAATTTGTGGATTTGATTTGCTGCATAAGATATGGCTCAATGCTCAAGGATTCAGTTTAGACATATAGCAAGATTTAAGCAAAAATGGCAATGTTGCTTTTTCTATTTAGGGATTAATCTTGTGTGCAATGCCCTAATGACCAAAACAAAACCTTAGACCAATGGATTTGCATTTAATTATTGAGTATGAAATGGTTTTGAGGCCTGTAATCTAGTGCAAAGCAAGCTGATTAGAATTGGTAACTTGTATCACTATGAACATGTCATGGATGAAAAGTGAGTTTTTTCCAACTTCAAGCCTTCGATTCTCCCTAACTAGAAATGAGTTTGGAGAGTTATTTGACATTTTGGAAAGCTTGCAACATGCTCTACATTACATCTTTGAAATGAAATTTTAGATTCTAAGTGGAACTATGTGAAAAATGGCCATGAAGATAGGTCAAAATCCTGCCTAAACTAGGGCAAAAATTCACTAAGTTAAAAGTTTCATGGACCCTTGTTCCAAAAATCATAACTTGAGATCCAAGATTCTTTTGGGAAAACTTTGTGAATCAAAGTTGTAGAACTTGTGGAGGAATACAACTTTCATATTGGCAGTTTTGTTTGAATCCAAATGCATCATGGTGAAAATGTTGGGCAAAGTTAGGAAAAATTAAGAAAATTTCATAACTTCGAAAAATTCTAAGTTATGAAAATTTTCAATTTTAAATCCTAATTTGCAAAATTGGGTTTCTTGATGAATAAGTTTCATGTTTTGACACATCTTGATGAAAAATGACCCTTGGCACTTGATTTTGACCAAAAAGTCAAAGTTTGACTTTTCAGTGTACAGTCAAATTTTGATCAGTTGACTGAAAAATTCATCTGTCAATCCAATGCACTTGAGATCTTTTGAACCTTGTGAGTGGGTCAAGATGATGCCATTGAGTCTTTTAATCCATACTTGAATCAAATTTTCCATTGGCTAGGTGAAAAATCAGAAATTGCCCTTGTGCAGTCAAAACCCTAAAAATGACCATTTTGCCCTTTTGATGATCTGATCAAATTTCTTGAGGAGTTGTAGTCCAAAATTGGTCAAATGGTTCATATGAGTTTATAATTTTGATGTGGATCAAAATTTATGAGGTTTGACTATAAATTGGCCACGGTTGACTGTTTCCCCAATACAGCTGATTTCTAGGTCAACTGTCCAATTGACTGGGCAAAAATTTGATTCAAGGCTTGAAACTTGGTAGAGGTAATATTGTAAGTCCAACATGAAGTATGAAAGTGACTTTGATCATTAAAAGTCCAAAAATCTCTGTGCAAACTCAAACCCTAATTTAGGTCATCAGTGCAAGGAAATGTCTTGAGCAGAGCAAAACCCTAATCCTGTCTGGAGTTCAAGGAGTCTTGTGATGAGAAATCTTGATAAAATGAGAGGGCAAATTTTGGGGTAAAACAGGATTGATTGGGGAAGTTGTCATGCTTGGACAAGGCTTTGTTCCCATTGGTCATAAATGCATATTTCTCTCAATTCTCAAGATATGGAAGTGGTTTTGGTGACTATGAGTTCTCATTTTCATCCTCAACAACTTCTATTTACAAAGCATTTGTGTTGGTACAAGAAGTTTGTTCAAAGTTGTCAAAGTTCCTCAAGGCATTTTCTTGATCTAGTAACTAGGGTTTTGGACTTTAAAGAAGCATATCTTGCTCATCTTTTGGTATTTTTGAGTGATTCCAAAGACATCCTTCTATTCAAAGGGTTATAAACAAATCACTTAAAAAGTTTCAAGGAGTTTTCATGTGGAAAAATCTTAATGATGAAGAGAGATTACAAGTCCTCCAGATGAACCCTTGATCGGTAAATTTCGCAAGTGCATGGAAATGTCGAAGTAATATAAAATATTGTCGAACCACAGAGACCAATATCAACCTAATATAATATATCGTCACTTTGTAAAGCTAAGGATAATGAATAATTGATTAAGGGGAATAAAGGTACTAAATGCTAAAGGTTTGAAAATAATACTAAAACGAGGCCGGGATATGATTTCCGTGTTCCTGAAGGACTTATAGAAAACAGGTACTAATAACGACTATAACTTAGTTCCGTAGAATATACTAACTTAAAGACTCTGTCTCACGCTCTCGTGTTATTAACTAAAGCCATACTTCCTAGTCCCAAGATTTTTCTCTCGCTCGCCCAGTAACTACGAAATATATTTTGAAAGCCAATAATATCCTAAACGCATCTAAAGCGCTCTCGTTGTATTTAGATTTGTTGCCTAATTTCCACTATCTAGTCCGATCCCCATGCTCTCGTAGTGTCGACTCTAACCTTAATTGATTTCTCACTCTCGTGACAAAATCATGTTAAATAATCTTTCACTCTCGTGACAAGGTTATTTAAATTAGACTTGGAACTTAAAACCAAAACAGAATTCTAATCATAAATTTGCACCTATTATTTTCTACCGAGTCCGTTGGCAACAACGGTCCTCATACACTGGACTCAAGACTATTTAGCCAGACATGTTACTAATTAAAAACACATGAATAATTATAGTTATGATGAAGAACGACATAACAAATAAATTCGACAAACAAAATAGTAATAATAAATAATGCGATAAAAAGTAATAGTAATGATAATAATAATAAAGCGGTAAAATGAAGAACCTGTAAATGCAGAAAATGGAAACAAAGAAAACTTGAATTGAAATAGTCGACAAACTTAGATCCGATACATAAATTAAACGGTAGAAATAAATCCTAAAACTAATTTGGTAATAGTCCCCCGATGTGGAGAACTATTATTTTTACATTCTAAGAAAAAGCTATGAACGAAAAATGGTGGGAAAAAATGGACGGGAGAGAGAGAGAGAGAGAGAGAGAGAGAGAGAGAGAGAGAGATAGAGAGAGAGCCTATTTATAGCCTTGGAGACACGCGGGAGTTGAGATATTTTCTCCTCCGGAATTTCCTACGTAGCGAATGCTACAGACTAGAGAACTCTCAGTGTAACGGTCGTTACACTCCTGAACTTGGGGTAGGGCTTGCGTGGCAGGGTGTAACGGTCGCTACAGTCCTGCTTTTGAGGAAAGGCTTGCGTGGCAGGGTGTAACGGTTGTTACACTCCTTTAGGACAATGTGTAATGGTCGTTACACTCCCTTAGGTCAATGTGTAACGGTCGTTACACTCCCTTAGTGGATTGGGCCAGTGCTTCTTTTCTTGGGATTTTTGCTTTTAGTGCACCCTATTCTACCACACACCCCTCAATTGCATAATTTCTCTTGATTAGCTTGACTTTTCTCGACTTTCTTCGCACATGCCTTGCAAACATCAAATTCCTGAAAACATAGAAAATACCAGCATAATACGAATAAAGAGTAATTTAATTAATTAAAATAGATACATAATTTATGTTAATCAAGCCAAATATACTATACATTTTCGTGTTATCAACCCCCAATTTCTAATGCGTGACTTCAAATGATCATAACTTGGTCAATTTTTATCACCTTGAGCCCACTCTTTTTCCATATTGATCTTGAAGATGTAAACTTTATGCCTTCTATTATATGCAAAATGAGAAAATGGATGGAAGATGCCCTAAGGATACAAAAGATTATAGGTCATTTCATGATTTTTTGCAAACTTCAACAATTCATAACTCTCTCAATTTTTGGAGATTTTGAATGGTTCAAGTTTCAAAATGTCATTCAAGAGGTCTATTTCATGCCATCTTTTTTTGTCAAGAGCAAATTCCAAGTGGAAGTCCATGTTTGAATGCAAAACATTATAGGTCACTTTTGAAGAAAATTTTGAAATATTTCTAAGTATGGAAAGTCAACCTTTTTTCCCCAACTTTGACTCAATGCAACTTTCAGCTCAAGCAACCATTTGTTTCCATTCTTTTTCCATTTCAAAGCTTATAACCTCATCTTTCTAAAGCATCAAGAATCATGCCTTAAGACCCCTTGAGCTGAGAATGCCATTGGATTGAACTTGGTAACTTGGAACTGAAGTTTCTTCATAAGTCAGCATTTGAAATTCATGTTTTGGCCTCTAAACATCAAATTAGCACGTGTTTGTGATCTAAACATGTTTAACCAAGTTTCCAAAGTGGATTAAAGCCTTAAAAATGCAAGGATTGGATGAGTTTTGATGGAAATCAGATCACACTTTACTCGTGCATCAGGTTCAGACGATTTCCCTCCAAACTTCATCATTTCACACGCTTGAACATTCCATTTGATTCCCTATAAATAGAGGGTCATCCCCCATTCATTTCCTCAAGCTTTGAGAGCCAAAAATACTCTGTCAAAACCTCACACGAGCTTGAAATTTTTGAAATCAGTTTCTGAGATTCCAGCATTTTCCTCCAAAATTCGTTGCACATTCATCTTCCTTAAGCATCATACAAACTCTCTAGCACTTAAGCCAAGCAAAACGAGCTATAATCCAAGCTACAAAAGTCCAGTTTCAGAACTTCTTTCTTGAACATCGAAAAGGTATAATTCTCCATCATTTGGATCCAAATAAAGCACTAACATGTTCTGCTCCTTCTCCTGATTCTAGTGCTTCTTACAATTTTTAAATCCATTGAGAATTGAGAGAGAAATCTCAAATTGAAGGTGCTCGCTATTTTCTGGGTTTTTGATTCATATCTCTTTGCATACTGTATATAAATTTGGTGCGATGGTGGTGTTAGGATCGTCTTAAAGAGACGAATCCAATGATACTGGTCTGGGATCCTAATTTTACCGTTTGAAGGATCTCACAAAATCTCTATTGCAGGGTGGCTGGAGGTTGAAGACGATGACATGTCTCGTCTCAACCATTGATAGCGTGCCAAGCGTTTTAATTTCACTGGTTGCCCTTTTTCTGATTCCCCGCGCATCCCACTAAGGTCCATATCAAGTACAACGCGTCTGGTCCATTGGATTAACTTACTAACGCGTTTTGCCTATGATCTGATGGCCCATATCTTTTTGGTTTTATTTTATTTTCTTATTTTTATATTTTAATTGATTTAATTTTCAAAAATTCATAACTCTTTTAATTTTTATCCAAAAATCATGAAAAAATTCACAAAAATACTTTGAATTATTTATGATCTCATGACTATCTTTTCACATTTTTATTTTGACATTTGATATTTTTTATATGTTTTTGCATTAGTTGCGTCCTTTTAATTACTTTAAAAATGCTTTCTGACATTTTTTAATTCTGAAAAAATTTCCTAAATATCATTTTGCATATTTCTGACTTTTTGAAAATTTTGTGGAATTTTATATTAATGTTTACTATTTTTGACCTATTTTCTTTTTGTTTGAACAATTTTACTTAATTTTAAAATAGTTTCTGACTTTCAAAAATTGCCAAAAATTTTATAAAATTTTTTGAGTCCTTTTCTGATTTTTCTATAGCCTTACTCAATTTATCTTGATTAATTTGAATATAGTTTATATTTTTCTTTCTTATTTCCATTTTAAAACATTTTTTAAAACCCTTTTTAATGTATATATTAAATGTAATATTATTTTGTGATTATTTTCTGGCTGAACTTGGGTTGAATCTTGATCATGAACTTTATTAACATCATTGGATCTATGGTGTTGAGTCTAACTCCATAAAAATGGATGAATGATTTTGATAATAGTTTGATTTAAATTTAATTCAAATGTGGTTTGTATATTCTTCCCCACCCCTCTCCATCTCATCCCTTTCTTATTGCACTAAGTGTTATTGGAGCATGATCTCTATATCATGTCTCAAAACAAATGGTGCATAGATTGCTATTGACCGACCTCAAAATATGTGCGACTTCTATATAAGTCCACTTACGATTGCTTAACATAACGCTAAATTTTGTCTTGATTCGAATAAATGATCATTTGTGGCCCAAACCTATGTTTGAAAGCCCAAGTATGTTAATTTTATCTCTTTGATCCAACAACCATGAGATTCATTGTGTGGAGGCTTTGGTTCTACCAATCCTCTAATCGATCTACAACACTTTTGGTCAACGCAGATCACTTAAACATCGTTGATCATTAAATGGCACTTGTGAGGATTCCAAATGGGTGATATACTTGACAAAAAGAAAATGCAACTTATTTTGTGGAGGCTTTGGTTATACCAATCCTCTAATGAGTTCCAAATGCAAGTTTCAAGATGATCATCCAATTAACCACTAATCACTAATAATTGATTTTACCTTTTGTTTTTACTTTATGCCCCTTTATTTTTTATGCTTTATGCACCATTTACTTTTAAGCATTTACATTTCATGCTATCTTCATCTTTGCTCACTTGAGCCCTTTTCTTTTTTCTTCTAAGACACCTAATAATCAACTTAAACCATAAAAAATTTAATGGTACTTGGACTATTTGGTTTTTATCCTTGGCATTATAGAGTATGGGACTTCTTGGACTTAGAATTAGAAACCTTGGCCTATGTTGGAGACCTTGTGACCTTAATTGATATTTTGTCTGGAGTTCTTGAGGTTTACCTCAAGACATTGGGTTGTTTGTTTGTTTTGTGTGCAGTTTGTTGTGATTACATTCTTTGTTTGTAATCTGGAATTCACCCGTATACAGCCGTTACTCTGTCCAATTTTTTGTGAAGACTTAATACACTTGAAGTTTGGTTCTCTCAAGAGGTATAGTATCTTTTCTTGCTTGGTTTCAATCCAAAGAATGGGAATTCTATCTTGGCTCATAATGTCAAGTAGTGGCTTTTTGTTGCTTAGACGGTTCTTATCCCTAGATTTTACCTTATGCTTTAGGATAGTCTCCTCTTTTCTTCCCATCTTCTTTAATTTCAAAAATCTTCTCCCTCTTTTTGAAAACTCTTCTCGCTTTTAAACTTGAACCACTTTCATAATAAACTTGGACTTAGGTCCATGCATTTTCAAAAACTTTTTCACAAATAAACTTCAATCAACATTAATAATACCTTAACATTTTTTGTGAGAAGACTAAAAATCAATCAATCTCATTCAAACCATTTTTCCATCTTGGCTTTCATCTTAAACTTTTCCCAAAAGATTAGATTCTTGTCAATCCTTGTAGTGATGCAAACAACTATACTTCTACAATATGTAGTAAAGAGGGATATTTTCCACTTGGGTGTTGAGTGAGGCATTGTTGATTTTAAAATCCAAGCCATATCCTCCACTTTGAGATGATGCAAATTCTCCTTTCTCATGATTGTGGGTAGTAAGTATGTTTTCCACACGGACAATGACGATGATGTCTTATCTCATAAAATCAACCAACACATTTGTGTTTTAAATTTTTTTAAAGAGGAACTACGTGTACCGTGATCCCTTATAGCACGAAAGATGGTACGTAGGCACTAAAGGTTCGCAACCGCGGCGGGTGCAAAAATCATAAAAAATATTTCTTTTCTCACCACCGCCATCTATTTTTTATACAACATTTTTATAGCCAAAATATACAGATTTTACAAAGAGGTTCCGCGGAGTATCGTAGATGTTTAGGGTGCTAATACCTTCCCTTTGCATAACCAACCCCCTACCTTGAATCTTTCCCCCTCTTTTTGGTTTACTCGCTCTTTTCCCATTCCTTTGAAACAATAAAGTGCGGCGTCGATTTTTATTTTGATTTGTATAAGTCTAGTCAATCCAATGGCTTAGTCTTAAACATTACTATCACTACAGCGGTTTCATGCATTTCTCAAAAATTTCTAAACTTGCACCAATCATATCTCATTCAATTTTTGTCATATGAAGGTGATCTTAGACTTTTTGGAAAGCTTAAGATGTCCCATACAACTCTCATGTTGGTCACTTTTTCATTTGAAGTCTTTATCTTGACGTAAATTGCTTTGACAAAAGATGATTTTTTGTTGACTTTCAAAATTACTTGTAATGTCTTGGCTCATATCTCTCAAATGAAGCATTTTTTGGACTTGAGCTTAGAGAGACAAAGTTATAGAGAATTGAATTTCCTTTAAGACAAGCTTTGGTTGAGAATTTTCTAATGAAGCACGTGAAAGTTATGCTTGGTCAAAGTTCAGTTGACTTCTCCTTAAGAAAATCCTAATTTGGTAACTTTTGGCTTTTGATGAATTGAGAGTTTTCTTGATGAATCATGATCAACCATTGATCAAATGATGAATATTAATTCAAAATGTTGATGTTGACCAAAAGCTTAAAGTTTGAGTGTATGTTGACCATAATTGACTTTTTGTTCAATACAGTTGATTTTCAATCATCTGAGCAATTGACTGAGAAAACTTGTGATGCAATGCTTGAAACTTGTCATGAGGGTACCTTGAAGCATATGAGGAAACATTAAACTCACTTGAGGAATTAGAGGCTCAATTTTCTTTGAGAAACACAAAACCCTTGTTGTAGGTCATTTGCTTAGGAGGAGGTTTGACTGGTTAACCCTTGAGTAGCCTTCAGTACTTGAGACCTTCATGAGTATGAGGAGGTGTCTTGAATTAACTGTCTTCAAAAATGGGAGGGAAATTTTTTGGGTACAACACATGGTCTAAGACATGTTCGGAAGACATGGTCTAAAAAGATATGGTCTAAGACATGTTCAGAAGACATGGTCTAAATACATGGTCTAAGACATGTTCTGAGATATGGTCAGAGGACATATTCAAAAGACATGGTCATTCATGAAATGGTTCAGGTGCTGAACTCTCTGATGACATGATGTTGTGTGCCTTCTGGTGGCACAATTCTAGTTTCTGGAAGAACCACATATTAGTTCTGATGTTTGATGCAAGTCATCAAGACAGTAAATAAATAGGTTCTAATGCCTCATAATGTTATGATAACAATCCAGGTTTTGAGATGAAGACTAGGTATTTCTAGTCAGACATTGACGAGCCGTCAATGGAGAAGTAGTCTTTCTCTATGTTACTTTGTGTACTGCAAAATTTATTCTGTGAGTGTTGGGATTAGGGGGAGACTTCGAACAAGTTTTAATGGAATTTTGAGTATTAAAAAATTTAGGGGGAGACGATTAGCTCTACTGAATTTACGTTCCATGGGGATTACCCTGTATGAATTGTTCTATCAAAATACATGGTTTTGTCATCATAAAAAAGGGGGAGATTGTGAGAACAAAGTTGGTTCTAGATCTGGCCTTATTTTTTGATGATAACCTTACATGTTATCTTTAAGAACAATTGTGTACTCTAACAGGTTTCTGTCTAGTGCGTGGCTTTTGTCATATAGGTTCTGACTCCGGTAAAAAGGCATTGTCATCATGTTCTAAACTCAACACTCTGGAAGAATACCTTTTGTGTGTTACAAAGTTAAGTCAAGATTAAGGAATGTGTCTTATGCAACAGTTCTAAGGAACGTTAGTAAATGAGCTTCTGATCGGGACTTACTCAAGAAAGCTTTGTAGGCCTTCTAAAAATTTACTTCTGATGTTCAATGTTTTGAAGATACTGGAGACAAAGGTTTTACTGAACAAATTTATGAAGATCTAAATACATTCTTCTGAAGTCCAAGTGCTAAAGTCTGAGAAGACAAGAGTTTTCTGAACAAGCCCTAAAAGGTTCTAATGACTTAGGCTTTGGAAGATACTAGTTCTGATCCTTCTACAACATTCTTCATCAACAAATATATCAGAACCCTCTGAAGACATAGAAGACGAAGATCAAGACTAAGGGATTGCATGTGATGGTGAGTATAAAAGTATAAAAGTACACTGTTAACTCTACTCTATAGAGTGTGTTGTACCCCAAAATTTGCCCTCTCTTTCTTCAGGAAACCATCTTGGATTTTCAAGGTCCCTCTGAAACAAATCCAAGTCCTGAGTTATCCTTTTTTGCCCAAGCAAGCCACTTACAAGAGCAAGATGATCTCAAGAGCTCCAAAAACAACGCTTTTATCTTGAGAAAAATCAAATTCTAAGTACTTGGAACGTTTCTCTAAAAAATGAGTGTTTAAGGAAAAAATCAGCGCTTCAGAACTTCTGGACCAATTCCAGATAAAAACGGTCAGAAGTTGCAAGCTTGGCTCAGCGTAGTCAGAAGTTGGCTTTTCAGCAGCTACATCAGCTCAATCAGAAGTTGTAAATGTGGTTCAGTATGTAAGCCTCAGACAGAACATGCCCCTTTCAGCAGTTATACAAGCTCAGTCAGAATTTGCTAAAGGAATGCAAGAGAAGCAGGGAAGTCTGAAGGCTCCTTCAGAACATGCTGAATTCAGAAGATGAAAAGGTTAGAAGAGTGGGTGTTACACTGATACAGAATCTCTAAGCCCAGGAGGTCCAGAAGTAAATCCAAGGAACGTATCAGAAAATCAGGAGAATCTCCAGAGCTTACTAAGACAACAGGAAGCCAA
Source organism: Vicia faba (assembly GCA_948472305.1). Lineage (NCBI taxonomy): Eukaryota > Viridiplantae > Streptophyta > Magnoliopsida > Fabales > Fabaceae > Vicia > Vicia faba. Next base: position 1,445,056,598 of record OX451737.1, on the reverse strand, counting down.
GGCCAGAGCATGGTTTACGCTGCTGATTCAACGTTGGTTTCCATTACCAGAATATTGATGTTGATAGGTCTTATCACCATTTAATGCCCATTAATGCTTCCAACCACTCCTGAACATTCACGTGTGGCTTGGAAAACGCTTTTGTGCAAATTCTAGCATGGGTCTACGCGCCACCGCCCACTTCAGAGGTCACTTCTCCCCAATCTACGCCTGCTGCTGCAGCCTAGGCTGAAGGCTATCTGTTATCACAACTTCCCAGGAATTTCTGTCAAAGAGCAATTCAAACTCTGTTGGCGCTTTAATGTTCAAGGCACCCACAAGAACTTGGCCTATAAATAGAGAGTCATTGTCCACTGCAAAGGGCGTTCAAAAAAGAAACAGAAAAATTGCTAAGAGAGAAACAGAAACTCTTAGCAGCATAGCGTTCTGAACCTCTGCCAAAATCTCCAGTTTGTTTCATAACTTTGAGTTTCTCACCTTCAAACTTCATCAAATACCCAGTTTTCTTTGTGAACCAAAAGACACCATTTCCAAACTTCTGACCCTACGTACGTATACACCTTTACCTGCCCTTTTCAAAGAAAATCTGTCCAGAACACCACCAGAGCCAAAAGCTAGCTTTCACCCACAAACTTTTCCAACAGCCAGGTAAGCACCTGCTGACCTTCATCACGCTGCTAAGCATCATCAGCTGTGCATACTTAAGTAAACATAATGTAAATATCATGTTGTGGCTGTTTATATTCTGAGGATTTTCATACCTCAGAACGTTCTGAGCTAGTATAGGACTTGCCTGTGACCTTGTTGGTTCTGACCTCTGAAACATTTTTACATTTGCTGGATCTGTTCCAAATATGTTTCCTGTTTTGTGGAATAACACCAGAATTGCAGATGTTCTGATTAGTACAGGGAAAAGCCAAGTGCTGACTTTGACGTTAGCACATCTGAAGCCTGTTTTGCTGTCAATGATATCAGAACCTCTGAGAGTTATTGCCTTTTCAGCAGAATCAGAACTTCTAGTTTCTCCACTAATAAACTTATGTCTTGCAGCGCAGGGGAATCAGAACTTCTGATTTACCCACTAACAGGGTTCTGTTTTGCAGGTGCCAGAGTCAGAAGTTCTGACTCATACAGTTTAACCAAGAGGTTGATCATCTGGCAGTGCATCTGAGTCAGAACTTCTGATGACCTCTCAGCAGCGTGCGGGCTCCCTCTCTCTCTCTATATATCTTGTTTTTTGCTATTTTCTTTTTTGTCTATTTTTCTCGTTGAACCCCCCATGTACAAATGTGTATCCCCCTCCCCTAATTGTTGTAATAGCGTAGGATTTTATATTTCCGCTTCTTATTGCTAGTAATTAGGACGTGTATGGCAAGATAAAATCCATGAAATAGAAAAACCTAATTCAAAGAAAAAGCTCTTGTATGCAATAAAACACACTTGCACACTAACACCCCTAGGGTTACATCCACCTGTTGCCTTTCAAAATTAGGCCATATTGCATGTTAGGTCTCTTTGGGCAAAGCAAACAATTCAAATGATCATAGTCCCTCGATGATGCTTTCGAAAGTTGCCTAAAAAATGATCAAGTCCCTTAAAAAGAACAATTGCCCAAAGATACTTGGCATCATTGCAATTATGGTCTAAACGATGACCCGCGCCCGTCCCTTTCACATCCTAACACAAGATTGTCCACCAAATACAATGGTGGAACAAAATTGTTAAAAGGGTTAAAACATAGCAAAGATCTTTGAGAAATTTAGGGTAGATAGCTCTTGGTTACTTGCCAACTTGCAAAACAAAAACACTTGCCTATTTTTCAAAACCACACATCACAACACACTTTCAAAACAAACTTTCAAAAAAACCTTGAAACATCTTTTCAAAAAGACAAACACCTTTTGTAAAACATTCGAGTAAAGAATTGTTACAAGGGTAGCCTAGACAAGGCATCTTTTTCAAAACATTTTCAAAGCCACACACAAAGCACCATTTCAAACAATTGAAAACCAAGGCAAGTTGATCTAAGCAAGTAACTAAGAGCCCATGGATAACCATGGATAGAAAGGGTGCTAATACCTTCCCTTTCTATAATCTACTCCCCGAACCCAAGAAAAATCTCAAAGGTTTTTGCTGTGCTTTTTAAACCTTTCCTTAGGATAAAATAAAAAGTCGGTAGCGACTCTTGCTCAACCGAAACATTTGCGAAAACAAACGCAAAACCATAGTCAGTTCTCCCACCGTATCACAGAGTGGCACAAGGACATACCTTTTTGTACTAATAGAGTGGCACAAGGACATACCTTTTAGTACTATTGTCTACCAGTCTCACCATGACCATTGGGAACAATGCAATTGTATTTCTATTTCCTATTCTACCCTCCAACAAATCTCTTCTTTTCAACTATAAAAGAAGTACTTGGAAGAATTTGAAATCAACGAATTAGTTCAACAAAACTACATTAAGTCGTTGAACAAAAACTCTGTAGAGAAATATTTTGTATAGTGTTGTAAATAAGCAAAGAGTTCTTGCTCTTATCTTGCTATCAACACTTTTGTGTTGTTATACTTAAACATTGTGTAATCTGCTTGCGTAGTAGCATCTCTGTTTACACATCTTTGTAATCAATTATTGTTGATAGGTTCCTTGAGAGACTATGTGTTGTCTGGATTCTCAAGAATGCTATGGTTGCGGTCATAGTTGTTTGCAATAAGGATCAAAGGACTTATTGGGGGTTCCAATAGGGTTGATCAGACTTAATATGGTTGTCTGTAACCTGGTTGATTATAGTGGATTAAGTCCTTGCGTATAAGGCAAATCACCTTGCGGGGTGGACTGGAGTAACTTAGTTAAAAGTGAACCAGGATAAAAATAATTGTGTTCATCTATTTTTATTCACTTGTTATCTTTGTGTATTAAGTTGCAAAAATATTATATTTAGTGCAAACCAATTCAAACCCCCTTTCTTGTGTTTCTCGCACCTTCAATTGACATCAAAGCTCTGGTTCTGGTATTGATATCTATCAAACACTTAATCGTGTCAGATAAAGATCCAGACGAGTAATAGAAACACTATGGTTGATCATGTTCCACCACCACCTGCTCCATTTTCTGAAAAGATAACTACAATTCTAAACCTCCCATTTTTATGGTTAAAAGTTTGAGTACTAGAAAGATAGACTAGAAATTTTCTTTCTAGGTCATGATGCTAATCTTTGGGATTTGGTTGTTGATGGCAACGATCCTCCCACATATGTTGTTCAAAAGAAGCTTGAAATGAGAGTTATGAATGATCAACAAAAAAGGATTATAAAAATCATCATAAATCAAGAACTATTTTATTGAATACTATTTTATACACTGAGTATGAGAATATCCCAAATAGAGACTCAACTAAGTCTAAATTTGATTTTCTCAAAATGACTCATAAAGGATATGATCAAGTCAAGAAAACCAAGGCTCTGGCCTTGATTCATAAGTATGAAGCCTTCAATATAGAGGATGATGAAACAATTGAGATGATGTTCTCAAGGTTTCAAACCTTATTTGCAGGAATGAGAGTTCTAACAAAAGGTTACTCAATAACATATCATGTGAAGAAAATCATCAAAAGCTTGTCATCCAAATGGAAGCTTATGTGTTGTAACTGGTTTTAAATTTGAGAGTCGCCACCCTCAATTTTTATCGTAAGGAAGGGAATATAAAGGTTAACCCTAAAAAGTTCGAGATTCTAGGTTTTTTAGACTCTGTTCTAGACGAAGGGAGTGTGTTAGGCACCCCTCATCTACCTTGTTTGCAAGGATACTAGGGTTTAGAATTACGACTTTAGGAAATAGGGTTTTAATTTTTATTAAGTGAACTTGCCACAATTTTAGTCGTATGCCTACGTATCCTCTTAGGAGGAATCAGAGTCCTAATTCGTAGTTTACAGTTGGTTGGTGTTTTCTGGCGGAGGTTGTCTTCTTCTATTGCTCTTGAATATTGTAGTTGGATGTTACCTTATCATGAGGAAAAACAGAACAACATATGTATTTCTATTGAAAATATTGTTTAGGTGTCGAACTCTATGATGACATGATGGTATGTGCCTTCTGGTTGCACGATTCTAGTTTCTGGAAGAAACACATATTAGTTTTGATGTTTGATACAAGTCATCAAGACAATAACTAAACATTTTCTAATGCCTCATAGAGTTATGATAGCAATCCTGATTCTAAGATGAAGACCAGGTATTTCTAGTCAAACATTGATGAGCCGTCAATGGAGAAGTAGTCCTTCTCTATGTTACTTTGTGTACTATAAATTTCATTCTATGAGTGTTGGGCTCAGGGGGAGACTTTGAACAAGCTTTAATGGAATTTTAAGTATTAATAGATTTAGGGGGAGCCAACTAGCTCTACTTAATTTGCATTCCATGGTGATTAATCTGTATTAATTATTCTATCAAAATAGATGGTTTTGTCATCATTAAAAAGGGGGAGATTATGAGAACAAAGTTGGTTCTACATTTGGTGTTAGTTCTGTTGTTTTAGGATTAATTTTTGTAAAACAAATAATAGCAGTAATAATGTAATGTAGAATAGGATATACAAACTTTTTAAGAAGAACAGGTACAACAAGAAGCACTATTACAATTTCAGAACATGTTGTGTTGAACTTTTTAAACAACTGGAACAATATGTCGAAGAAGATGTCTTAACATCGCGCCTGCTGAGCTGGATTAATGAGATTCAGTTTGTTCTTAACATAGGCAGAATATTCAGGAGAATATTATGCATCCTATGTGGCGCATATTTAAAGGTCTAGAAAATTCAATCAGAAATCAAGGAGAATGAAGACTTTCTAAATAAGGAGATTATTTAGGAAAGTAAAGATTCAAGACCATTCTTGGGGAAGAAGTTTCTGTAGTTTATTACAGCTGATTTGATGTGATTGAAGGCCCAAAACTAGTTGGGTAACAAATTATAAATAAAAGGGTTTGTAACCTAGAAAATACACGGCTCAAGATGTAGAAGTCTAGGGTTTTTTCAAGGTAAACCTCTCGGGTTGTGGGAAGGTTACCATGTTCACCTCGAAGACTGTAGGTAAGAGGTGTATTATTATTGGAGGAAGCTTTGAAGCAACTCCAGGATGTGTTAGGAGCAAAGCTAAAAAATAGTGGAGTTTGGCTTGTAGACTTAGCTAGGTTGTCCAAGAAGTGTGTCTTCCAAACTGTCTATCTGTGTGATCAGAATCTTGGTGAAGGGTCATCGATGCAGTGACTAAGGTGTTGACTGCTAGACATCACTGTGATGATTGGAAGTGGGATACGGATATTCCATATCTAGGGAGGACCTAGGTAGAAGGGTCATTGGGTAGTGATTAATTGTGTAGATCATCAATGGGTGTGTTGGTTGTAGGGTCTGCAAATTCATACTGCTGATAGTGGACTTCATTCCTGGCTTGGTAGCCCCCAGAGTAGGTGTTGTTGTACATCGAACTGGGTAAACAATTTTGGTGTGTTATTTATCTTTTCAGTACTGTTTTATCTTTCCTGTGTGTTTATGTCAGATCAGATGTCTCGACATCCTTGTAGGAAATCTGAGTTTGTTGTACCAGAATTTCATTTGGCCTTATGTTTTGATGATAACCTTACATGTTATCTTTAAGAACAATTGTGTACTCTAACAGATTTCTGTCTAGTGTGTGGCTTTTGTCATATAGGTTCTGACTCTGGTAAGAAGGCATGTGATGTCATCAAGTTCTAAACTCAACACTTTGGAAGGATATCTTTGGTGTGTTACAAAGTTAAGTCAAGTTTAAGGAACGCGTCTTATGTAACGGTTCTAAGGAATGTTAGTAAGAGAGCTTCTGATCGTGACTTACTCAAGAAAGCTTTGGAGGCCTTCTAAAGCTTTACTTTTGATGTTCCAAGTTCTGAAGATGCTGAAGACAAAGGTTCTGCTGAACAAAGTTATTAAGATATGAATACATTCTTCTAGAGACCAAGTGCTATGAGAAGACAAGAGTTCTTTGAACAAGCCCTGAAAGGTTCTAATGACTTAGGCTTTAGAAGATATTAGTTATGATCGTTCTATAACATGCTTCATCAACAAATATATCAGCAGCCTCTGAAGACATAGAATACGAAGATCACAACTAACGGATTGCATGTGATGGTGAGTATAAAAGTACAAAAGTACACTGTTATCTCTACTCTCTAGAGTGGCGCAAGGACATACCTTTTTGTACTATTGTCTACCAGTCTCACCATGACCGTTGGGAACAACACAATTGTATTTGTATTTCCTATTTGCATTCACATTTTTTGGGATTTTTAAATGTACAAAGTATTTTGAACTAATTACAAACACTTAAATAAGTGAAAAAATGAAAAAAAATATCAAAAAGTAAAATTAAATTCTGAAAAATTTACACAAGGTCAGAAATAATATAAATGAACTATGTGAATTTTTCGGATTTTTCGGACAAAAATTGAATTTAAAATAAATTTTTTTAAAGTAAAAATGGACTAAAAGAAAATAAATTAAAACAGAATGAATCTTAGCCCTCCGATATGGTCAATTTTAATGCAGTAATGACATCAGAGAGTTTAGGTTGGAGGTACACAGTAAATATAGTATGTACATGTATAGAGAATCAAAATTTATCATCTTCTCAGGTGTGATGACAAATGGGTCCGATGACCACTTGTCATCACTTAAACCGCCGAAACAGATATCGAGACAGAGAAAGAAAGTCATCACGTGAAGATTGAGAGAGAGATCTGGGCGAGAAGAGAGCATAAAATCACTTTTTCACATATTTTTCCATATCTGAATAACTCAAAATACAACCAATATAAATAAAAAAGTTCTAAAGAGAGATGTTCATTAACAACATAAGAACAACATCAAGCAATTTCCAGATCTAGAAACGCACAAAATAGGGTTTAAGGAAGTTACCTAGTGGAGGAAAGGTCCACTGCCTCTTTGTGCTTGAGAGGAGGATAGAAACCCATAAATTGCTCGTGATTCTTCTTGTTGGAGTTCAAATAAAGAATTTTGATGTTGATGAAATCTCAAGAAAATGCTTGCTTAAAGAGGTTGAAATAAATTGCAAGACTAGGGTTTTTTGTGAGAGAGCATATAGTTGCATGTGTGTGACTGAATGAAAGCAAGTGTGAACTTATATAAAGTCTCAAAGTAAGGGTAGAGTGGTCATTTGGGCCTCATAATCGTTGGAGGGTATAAATGGAAGTTTTGGCCAAAATATGGCTTAGTGACCAAGGCTGCCTTTTGTGAAGAGAGGGTGAGTTATTTTGGTCATTTTGGACAGCTCATATATGCAGTAGCATGTGCTCAAAAGATAGTACAAGTTAGTGGAAGTGTGGAAAGAGAAATAATGAATTGGCTATTTTTGGCAATTTTGCGGTTTTTTGTACAAACTTGGTACAAATGCATGCATGGGTGTAAATGGAAGGTATCATCCTCTTATTGATGACCCAAATAGCTTATGGGCCTGATTGAAGTAAAAAAGAATGGCTGTATATGGAGGAATCAAGAAATTGAAAATTTTGACTTGGCAAAAATCAATAAAATGCAGTCCCAACGTAAAGGGCATAACTCTCTCAATTTTTTGAGTTAGCTCACAAACTGGAACTTATGAAAAGGGAGAATTATTTCCTATAACTTTCATTTTGATGACATTTTAATTTTAATTGATTAATATCCCCAAAACTGCCCATGAAAACTGGTTGAGTTGAAAAATGACTTATAATTCACAAAAAGACTTAATTCTTTGCTTCATAACTCTCAAAATAATCAATTTTTGGTCATCGTACCACAAATACAAAGTTGTAGATCTTATTTTTCTCTTTACAAGCATGTAAAGTTTACACTTTTTCAATAAGAAATGAAGAAGTTATGAATTTTAGAAATTCAGCCTTATGACTTTCCATACATAGAAAATTTTCAAATTTCACCAAGATACCTTCATGAACAAGTTAACTTCAAAATCAATCTTTCTCTTGAATATCTTCAAACAGAGGCCATTTAATGTTGAAACATGATCATTGACCTAAAACTTGACCATAAGTCCACTCCATCAACAATTGACTTTTGTTGACTTTTGCTCAAATGACCGTTTTATTCCCAATTGATCAATTAAATCTCTTCCAAAAAAAATTGATGCCTAATTCTTCAATCATATATGATTGGGGACATGAAGAGAAGCATGGAATCAAGTGTAGTTCAAAAACTCATAGAAATCCTGATTTTATCACAAGCCCTAATTTTGATCATTTGTGCTAGGAGGTGATGATCTAATCTTAAAAACTTGATTCCTTGGAGTATGATGGAGAATTCCTTGAACAAAGAGATATCATATGATGATGAGAAGATAGAGGATTTTAGGGGCAAAAATTAGGGTATAACAGCTGCCCTTATTTAAATGTCTTCTATCCGGAGACATGAATGTGGGAAACTTCATCTCAACGCGATTGAAGATACTCAAATACAAAACAAACCCTATTTTTGGCCCTAAGATGCCATGCAATGCTTATGATTGTGAATATAAAAGATGGACTTTGTTAGAACAAGATTTGTTCCTGCAATATTATCTAAGTTTTGATGATAACAAATGAGTATATTTGTATGAACAATTTTGATACTCTAATGTTTGTTATTTTTGAGTATTTAACAAACAGGTTCCGCTTCTGGTGGATGGCGTGCCCAAGACATTAGAAGAGAATTAGTTATGCTTCTGCGCTACACAAATTCTGATGAACAGTAGTAAGACACTCCAAAAGCTTCTAAAGTGTAGGATCTGATGTTTGTCTAAAGAAACAAGTCAGAAGATTTGAAGATAAAAGTTCGACTTAAGTCTGGATGTTGAAGACTCATGCTTCTAAAGACAACATGTTCTAAAAAAACAAGTCAAAAGATCTGAAGACATAAGTTCTACTTAAGTCCAGATGCTAAAGGCTCATGTTTCTGAAGACAACATGTTCTAAAGAAACCAGTCAGAAGATCTGAGGATAGAAGTTTCTACTTAAGTGCAGATACTAAAGACTCAATTTTTTGAAGACCCATAGTTCTCAAAAAAGGGTTCTCAAGACCAAGTGTTGAAGACTTTGAAGATAGAAGTTCTTAAGACTCTGAAGACCCAAGGTTCTAGAAAAGGGTTCTAAAGACCAAGTGTTGAAGACTCTGAAGACAAAAGTTCTAAAGACTTGAAGTTCTGAAAACACAAGGTTCTAGAAAAGGTTCTCAAGACCAAGTGCTGAAGTTTCGAAGATAAGGTTCTGAGTGAACAAGTTCTGACGACTGAAGACTTGATTATCTGGAGATTTAAATGTCACGATTCTACTCATGCTTCAATAATCTACCATCAAAAGCCTTTGAAGTTTAGAAGACAAATGTTACCGTTAGCAATGACAAGTACACAATATGAAAAAGATTTATCCCACTACCTCTCCACTAGCTTGAATTGTGGAAAAGAAAAAGAAGTGGCAATATTATTTTCATCATTGTGTAATTACTCTTTTTCAGTAGCCAACGACTCTATTTTGCTTGGCTATATAAGAAAAGGATCATATGCTTAAAATGTTTTGGTGTTCAAATGTTTAAATGGAAGATGTCATTATTGGAACACAACCAAAACTATCAACCATTATAACAATAACAAGAACAATTATTGTCAAAATGATTCTTCAATCATGTTGTTGATGATGATAGATAACAATGAAGTCATTAATTCACAATGTGCTTAATTTCATATACTGCAAGAAGCTTACTAAACTGCAGAAGATAATGAAGTGATAATTGAATTAAATAAAACAAGGGATGTTGTCCATAATGTTCTAAGGTGATTCAAGATGAAGACGTTCTTCTCTCTTTACTACATCAAGATCAACAAATCTTTCAAAAGCTTATGAAGAAGAAGACTTCAGCGATCCAAGTGCTTTGGGTTGTTGTCCGTGAAGAAGCTACTTGAAGAAAAGAAGACTACACATTTGAAATAAAATATAATACAATATTATTAGTGTGTATTAGGATCTTTTGATTTACTTAATTGAGTTTAAACTTGATTGTTTAGAAGCATTCTCTTGTAAGCAAACCTTGTGAAAACAAATAATTGTTTGTTCCTTCTAAAGGACCAGGTAGCTCAGAAGATTTAGAAGGTTTTGTGTTTATTCTAAAGGACCAGTTAGGTCAAAAGCTTTAGAAGGTAACATGTTCCTCAAAGGACCGATTAGGTCAAAAGCTTTGATAAGATTAAGATGGTAGTCTTAGTGGCTGTTAGTCATAGCAGTTGTCTGTGTAGATTGTAATCAGTTTGGTTATAGTGGATTAAGTCCTTGAGTTCAAGGCGAAATCACCTTGGTCGGGTGGACTGGACTAGCTTGAGAGTTTCTAAAATGAACCAGAATATATCATGTGTTGTTTACTCTTGCTTATGGTTTACTGGTTATGCTTCCAAAACGTCTTTGAAAGCATCACTTAACGCAACAATGTTAAGAGGCAAAAGTTTTCTATGAGTGGAAAACCCAATTCAAACCCCCCTTCTTGTGTTTTTCACACCTTCAATTGGTATCAGAGCCTAATTCTGTTATTGATGGATATCAAACACCTAACAGTGTCAGATAAAGATCCAAATGTTGTGTGAAGAAATACTCCATGTGATAGTTACTCCACCTTAAATTACAGTCTCATATCAGAAGATGATGATTGAATAATGAATTGTAACCAAATGGATTACTTTGAGCAAGTCTCTGATTCTTCAAAAACTGAAGATGTCAATAACAAAATCTTCTCTTTTGAAGATAACCTGTTCATAACCCAAGAAGAAGATACCAGAATTCGTAGCATCAGAAGCTCCCAATTTAAATGCAGTTATTGCTCCTTCTGATCTGTCAAGACGAAAATCAGAATCTCAATCTCTCCTTCTAAAGAACTGATTATGGGAGATAAAGAAGCTCTTGTCAGAACCAGATAATATTTCAAACCTCCTGAAGAAATGATTTTGGGTTTGGTGTCCTTGACTGAATTATGGCAATAAAAGAAGATTAAAGAATCAACTGACAAGACACATTCATCAGATAAAAAGTAATATTTATTGAATACTTTTGTTAAAAATTTACGATTAAATGAACGGTGTATTTGCTCAAAGATCAAATCATCATAAAACAAGAAATTTTGCTTGCTGAAGATTATTTCTCTGTTAGTATGAGATGTTTTCAAGAAATGGATTAGTCCACCGTTGACGTTCTCATAAAATACTCATTAGGAATTTCTTCAATTAAAGAAGAAATATTGTTGTCTTCTGATGTGGATACATAGGAACATCATGATGAAGTCTGCAGAAAAACGTCAGAAATCTTGAATAGAGGAATTCAAATCTCTAAGAAATAATTTCTGAGTCATAACATTTGAAGCCTAATTAATCAAACAGGTAAAATATCTAATGCAGAAATTCTGAATATTGTTTCTCTTAGAAAGATTCTTAGAAAACTGAAAAATGCTTAGGAAAGGAAGCTTATTGATTCATCAGGAATATAATCAAAGAAATTATTGATATATGAATTCTTGAATTGAAAATGCTTTAAAAGATGCAAAGACAAAAGCCATTCACTCTAAAGCGGATATGCTTAGAATTGATAGACTAACTCTAAACAAGTTAGCTCAACATTGGAAGAACAAGATTGTCATTCAAAATCATCAAAGTTTGATGACACTTGTATTAGAACATATTCTGTAATTTGTTTAAGGAATCAAAAATTCAGAAGATGCTAGGAAATGTTAGTTAATTTTCTCAAGCACATAGCTTCTCAGAAGTTCATGAAATATTGACCTTCTGAAAATTAAGCTCGTGTTCAAAGGAAGCTTGACAAACAAATGGATGTTTTGATAATAAAAAATCAGAATATCTGGGCTTTGAGGGTTACTCTCAAGAATTCAAATGGGTGATTCTAAATAGAAGAATGAAGAGAAGAGAAGACTGATTCTAGCTCTCAGATTAGAGATTAGAGTTCAGAAGAAACTTATTCTCCTCAAAATCAGAAAACAGAGAACCTCTAAAGAAGTAAGAGGAACCAGTAAGTACAAGTTCAGAACCTCTGATATGTCACTCTAAAGAAAGCATATGCAAAACGAAACTGGCCATAAGCTCTATCAAGCATAAGCTAAAGTCAAAATCTAAATGTAGAGCACCCAGATAAAGTAATCACAGTGAAGTTCTCAGAATCTCAAAGTTTGATTCCAAGGCGCAAAAGTGTCTGCTGTTAGGACACTCTGAACGCTCTAAAGGCTTCAGAGCCTATAACACAGAATCACGAATCATGGATGAATTAATCCATGTTAGATTCAATGATAAGCTTGACTATGAAAAGTCAAAGTTGGGTGAAAAGCTTGCAGATGCAACTATAATGTTCACTGAATCAAAGGAGAAGATTCAAGAAGATAAAGAATCGCAAGCTCCTTCTTCTGATTTTGTTGATAGTCCTTCTTATCAACCTCAATCAAGGAAGAACATAATCACATCCTCCAATCCTGAAGATCTAATTCTTGGAAGTAAAGATGCTCCACTCAGAACAAGATCAACTCTCAAACCTTCTGATGAAGTGATTTTGGATTTAGTTTCTTTAATATAACCTACATCTATTGAGGAAGCACTTCTAGATAAAGATTGGATTTTGTATATGGAAGAAGAACTCAACCAATTCTCAAGGAATGATGTTTGGGATCTCATTTAGAAACCCAAAGGTGTCCATGTCATCGGAACCAGATGGGTGTTCAGAAACAAACCCAATGAGAAAGGTGAAGTAGTTAGAAATAAAGCACGACTAGTTGCACAAAGTTATAGTCAATAAGAAAGGATAGACTATACAGAAACCTTTGCACCAGTCGCCAGGTTAGAAGCTATTTTTTTGTTAGTTTATTTTTCTGTAAATCATAACACCATCCTTTATCAGATGGATGTTAAGAGTGCATTTCTAAACGATTATATTTCAGATGAAGTGTACGTCAAACAACCTCATGGCTTTGAAAACTCTGAGAAATCCAACTTTGTTTTTAAACTAAAGAAATCTCTTTATAGCCTGAAACATGCTCCCAGAGCTTGGTATGACAGATTGAGTAATTTTCTTTTAGAAAATAAGTTTACCTGAGGAAAGGTTGACACTATAATCTTATGAAAACCTTCAAAAACTATATTATAATTGTTAAAATATACATTGATGATATTATTTTTGGTTCTACTAATCCATTCCTCTGTGAGGAATTCTCTAAGTTAATGCAATCTGAGTTTGAAATGAGCATGGTGGGAGAACTGAAGTTCTTTCTGGAAATTCAAATTGATCAAAAACTAGAGGCTACTTACATTCATCAAAGTAAGTACACCAAAGAAATTCGAAAGAAATTCAACATAACAGACTGCACTGTAGCAAAGACTTCAATGCATCCAACATGTATTCTAGTGAAAGAAGAGGTGAGTGGAAAGGTAAAGAAGAGGTGAGTGGAAAGGTATGTTAGAAGCTATATCGTGGTATAATAGGCTCTCTTCTGTATCTGACTACTTTTATACCTGAATGAAGATGTTAAGCCCATCGAAGACAACAACACTTGGTCACTTGTCGAATTGCCTAAAGGCAAGAAGGCAATCAATGTAAAATGGGTATACAAGGTGAAGTTTAATCCTAAAGGGGAAGTAACTCGACACAAATCAAGTTTTGTGGAGAAAGGATTTCTTTAGAAAGAAGGAATCGACTTTGATGAGGTTTTTGCACCTAAAATCAATTTATTTTTATAACTTTATCCATTTATTTATTTATTTATTCATTTTCTATTATTTTGCATAACTAATATTTAAATATTTAATATATTTATAGTAAATTCTAAATTTATTTTGTTAATTCAAATTCTTTTTTAATACTAACTCATTTTCTTTATACTTTAATTGCATTGAAATTCCTTTCTTCATGCATTAAAAATATTTATTTTCCTCATACTATACAATATATTCGAAAACATCTAACCAAAAAATTACTAACAATTTTCCACTAACTTAATCCAAACCTTATATATATTTTCAAAAAGGATTATGGAGATATTTCTCATTAATTGCGAACTTCGTCTAACAACTCCGCAATTTACAAACCCAGACTTGGTTCAAGGAGAATACGAAATATTTCCGTAATCCATAAAAAACACTAACCAATAACTGCGAACTACGAAGTGGGACTCTGATTCCTTATAAGAGGATACCGAGGCATACGACTTAAAAATCATGGCGAGTTCCCTTAATTAAAATAAAAACCCTATTTCCTGAATTGTAAATCTAAACCCTAGTATCCTTGTGAACAAGGTAGATGGGGGTGCCTAATATCTTCCCTTCATCTAAAAACGAGTCAACAACTTAGAATCACTGACCAAATTAGGGTTATCCATTATATTCCCTTCCATAGGATAAAAATTAATGGTGGCGACTCTCATTTTTAAACGGGTTATAACAAGAGTAACATTCCTATCTTCTATGATAATACTGGTGTTATTTGCTTGAGTAAGAATCCTATCTTACACTCTAGGGCTAAACACATAGAAATCAAACATCATTTTATTAGATACTATGTTCAGAAAGGGATCCCATCTTTAAAATTCATAGATACAGACCATCAGTGGGCTGATTTTTTTACAAAACCCTTAGTTGAAGATAGATTTCTATTTATTCTAAAGAATTTGAAAATGGATCTCTGTCCAGAGTAAGATGTCATTAGAATCAAACATGTTTGAAGTCTTAGTCTGAAGTGATAAGATTATGACTTAATCAAAGGCCTTCTAATTTATTTTGCCTCAGTCATCAGAAGATGTTTCGGTCAGAAATGTTTCTGATCAGATGGAAACCTTCGTGGTTTTCCAGATGCTGAAAATATCAAACGCATTGCTATGATTCAGATGATATGTAGAGATTTACTAGTTCTTGTTCTCTAACTTTTTAATAATGTCAAAAAGGGAGAGAAATATAATGATTTTGATAAATCTTAAAAGAAATGCAAAACTCATCATAATAATAAATGGTGCATTTACCACTGACGTGTGTTTGTTTGATGATTAACCGAGGAACTCTGAACATGTTCACTAGGCATTCTAAGACAGGTCAAAATAAAAGAACTCTGTTAAAATTTTTAAGAAATGATTGTTCATATAATCGAAGATGTACACTTTGTGAACATATGTTAAAGAATAAGATAGACCCAATACTGTTCAGAAGTTTAGAATTTTATGAAAGTTAAAGTTATCTTGATTTTGGTATCATAATGTTCAGAAGATGCAAAATGTCTGAGAATGTGATATTCAAAACATAAGAATCAAAAGCAGAAGTAGATGATTTCTAGAAGAACTGAGCGAATCAGAAGTTAAAGACTATCTGAAAAATATGGATAGAGGATTCAATAAGAAGAAGCTTTGATGAATTCAAGATCTCACTTGTTTCAATTAGTATCAAGAGTCAAGACTCTCAAGAGCTCAATATCTAATCTATTGGAACCAGGGGGAGTTCTACTCAAATGGTTCAGAGTCAGGATATTTGATCTTCATCAAGTCGTTAACTCAGGGGGATTTTCATAAAAAGGATAAGTGTTCTTCACCTTTTTATTTTCATTTTTTCTGATTATATGAACAAAATTGTGTCATCAAAATACATAGTTTTGTCATCATAAAAAATGGGGAGATTGTTGGAACAAGTTTTGGTCTGCAATATTATCTGAGTTTTGATGATAACAAATGAGTATGTTTGTATGAACAATTTTAATACTCTAATGTTTGTTATTTTTGAGTATTTAACAAATAGGTTCTGCTTTTGATGGATGATGTGGCCAAGACATTAGAAGAGAATTAGTTCCGCTTATGCGCTACACAAGTTCTGATGAACAGTAGTAAGACACTCTAGAAGCTTCTGAAGTGTAGGATCTGAAGATAAAAGTTCTACTTAAGTCCAGATGTTGAAGACTCGTGCTTCTAAAGATAATGTGTTCTAAAGAAACAAGTCAGAAGATCTGAAGACAAAAGTTCTACTTAAGTTCAGATGCTAAAGACTCGTGTTTCTGAAGACAACATGTTCTAAATAAACCAGTCAGAAGATCTGAAGACAAAAGTTTCTACTTAAGTTCATATGCTAAAGACTCAAGTTTATGAAGACCCATGATTCTAAGAAAAGGGTTCTAAAGACCAAGTGCTAAAGACTCTGAAGGCATAAGTTCTTAAGACTCTGAAGACTTGAAGTTATGAAGACCTAAGGTTCTAGAAAAGGGTTCTAAAGACCAAGTGCTGAAGACTCTGAAGACAAAAGTTCTGAAGACTCTGAAGACTTGATGTTCTGAAGACCCACGGTTCTAGAAAAGGTTCTCAAGACCAAGTGCTGAAGTATCGAAGACAAAGTTCGGAGTGAACAAGTTCTGATGACTTAAGACTTTATTAGCTAGAGATTCAAATGTCACGATTCTACTCATGCTTCAATCATCTATCATCAGAAGCCTCTGAAGTTCAGAAGAAAAATGTTACCATTAGCAATGAGAAGTACATATTATGAAAAAGCTTTATCCCACTACCTCTCCACTAGCTTGAGTTGTGGAAAAGAAAAAGAAGTAGCGTTACTTTTTCATCATTGTATAACGACTCTTTTTCAGTAGCCGACGACTCTATTTTGGTTGGCTATATAAGAAAAGGACCACATGCTTAAAATGTTGTTGGTGTTCAAATGTTTAAATGGAAGCTGTCATTATTGGAACACAACCAAAACTATCAACCACTATAACAAAAACAAGAACAACTATTGTCAAAATGATTCTTGAATCATGTTGTTTATGATGATAGATAACAACGAAGTCATCAATTCACAATGCACTTAATTTCATATACTGCAAGAAGCCTTCTAAGCTTCAAAAGGTAATTAAGTGATCATTGAATTAAATAGAACATGGGCTGCTGTCCAGAATGTTCTAAGGAGATTTAAGATGAAGAAGTTCTTCTCTCTTTACTATATCAAGACCAATAAAGCTTTCAGAAGCTTATGAAGAAGAAGACTTTAACGTTTCAAGTGCTTTGGGTTGTTGTTCATGAAGAAGCTACTTGAAGAAAAGAAGACCACACATTTGAAATAAAATACAATGTAATATTATTAGTGTTTATTATGATATTCTAATGTACTTAATTGAGTTTACACTTTCTTGTGTAGAAGCATTCTCTTGTAAACAAACCTTGTAAAAACAAACAGTTGTTTGTTCCTTCTAAAGGACCAGTTAGGTCAGAAGCTTTAGAAGGTTTTGTGTTTCTTCTAAAGGACCGGTTAGATCAGAAGATTTAGAAGGTTTTATGTTTCTTCTAAAGGACCAGTTAGGTCAGAAGCTTTAGAAGGTAACATGTTCCTCAAAGGACCGATTAGGTAATTGATAAGTGGAAATTGTAGCTATTTTTGTATATACTTTTTGTTGCACTTATTGACTTTTTATTGTTAATATCGTTGAGTAAACCCAAATTTTGTGTAAATGTGTTTAATTTGTGTTTATTTGTGTTTTTGTGTACATAGGGTACCGTTTTATGTTTTTTCCATTCATTTTGTAGGTATTTGTTGCATTTTGGAGCATTCAGGAATAAGGTGTTGAAGGCACGGCTTCGGATGCGTGTTTTTAGAATAAAAGACCAGTTTTTGGAAGTAGTGTCCAGGAGAGACCACTTAGTGCATAGAAGGACACTAAGCGTGAGTGCGTTCAGCGTATTTTGTAGCATGCTGCTTGCGTTTTGACATTTTGGCAGAACCAAAGTTTTGAAGCCCGCTTAGCGTGGATAGCGTGCTTAGTGCGGTTTAGGTCGGTTTAATGTGTAAATATTGCGCAACCCACTTAGCGCGGTGAGCCCTCTTAGCATGGTCTGCTGAGTTAAGTTTTATAAAAGTAGATTTAGTTCATTTTTAGGTTATGGTTTTGGGGAATTTTTTGCTCCCAACTCCATCAATCTTTAATTTTGTTAGGATTAGCTTAGATAAAAACTATGGAGCTTGCATACGGATTATTCGGGGTGGATTGCTCTTTGATTGGCGCTGACAAACTGGTAGATTTTCACTTCATTTCTCTTTTTCTCTGTGTATTCTCTATTGGTTGGGTTTGTACATGTATTTACTTTGATCTTATGTATATTTTTCACCCTTGGCGTTATATAAAACTTGCTTTACAAATCTTTGTCGATTGTTATCCTTGATTTTTGCTCCGTGCTAGGGGTTTGAGTTGCTATAGACATATACTGCTTAGATTCTTATCTAGGATGATTATATAATAGTGTCTGAATTCTAGAGATAGATTTAGAGTTGTATTCACTTAGGGTGTCTGATTAATTCCTCTGTGTTGTTTATGTCGCTCTGAGAGATCATCGATGCAAGCGAGCACGATTGACTTTTGTATTGTTGAGGTGGTTGAGAGATCTCTACTAAGGTGATACAGTCGGCCTCTCAATTTGGATTAGAAATGACTTAGGTATTGAGTGACTGTGATCGGTGGATCTGGAACTGACTGTTTAACGCTGGTTCGCGAAATGTCGCGGTAAGCAAGAGTCGCCACCGTCTTTTATTTTCTCCAAATGGAAAGGACAAAAGCACAGAAAAATTCCTTATAGAGATTGCTCTCGGTTCGGGAGGTAGATTATAGAAAGGGAAGGTGTTAGCACCCTTTCTATCCATGGTTATCCATGGGCTCTTAGATACTTGCTCATTTGTGTTTTTAAAAATGGTTTGTTTGCTTTTCAACTGTGGGTTTTAAAAAGTTTCTTTGAAAATTTCAGTTCGACTCTTGTATCAGTCCTCAAGAGTGTTTGAAAAGTTGCTTTCGAAAGCTTTTTGAAAAGGTGTCGGTGTGAAAAGTATTTTTTTTATTTGTTTTGAAATTAGAGCAAGTATCTAGAGTCGTCTACCTACCCTAAGGAATTCGTCTGTGTAAATGTCCTTAAAGTAGTGCCATCCCACCATTGAGAGGTAGGTAGCACCACCGTTGGAGGTGTTCGGGTCAATTCGAGGGTTCGGGACATGGTGATCACCGGAGCAATGGGAAGACACCTTAGAAGCTACCCGCATGCCATGTTCATGGACATGAGGACTTACTAAAACGTCCTCTACTCGGCGATCACCTTTCGAGGGGCAAGGCAACAGTGAGGCGTACCCTAGGGGTAGTGTGTGATTTGTGTGTCACGTTCATTTATGTTTATCTTGTTCATGGATTGGTGATCTACGCGTTGCTTTTATTTTTGACATTCATTCTTTCATGCAGATTAATTAACAGTTAAAAGGTGCGGAATTAAAAGTCCTACACTATTACAACGGCGCGGGTCCACATCGCCAAATTAATCCAGGTCCCGATTTGAAATAAAATAAAGTGCGAGAAATATAAATGTCATATTAAGCTATTACATGGCTTTGGGAGAATTACATGAATATTCACAAAAAGAAATAAAGTGCGAAGAGAATTAAAATTGAATGCGAGGGCGTTGGACCCTTTTTAGGAAATTAAATCACGATTAACAAATTAATTAAGTTAAAATAAAAAGAAAAGATTTTTTTGGAGTTTTTTGTATTTATGGACTTTTAGTAAGAATTAATGGAATTTAAACCTGATTCTAACTATTTTTAATTTATTAAGAAAAATATGTTAAAATTGAATCTAAAATTAACCTAATTAATTAATACAATTTTATTTACAAAAATAAATAATTAATTATTAGTAAAAAGAAAAGAAAAAAGATAAAAGTATAAAAACCTAATTCTACAAATTTTTTAAGTTTATTAAGAAAATGTTAAAATTAATCCTAGAATAAAAAAACTAAATTAATTGATAACATTTATTTACAAAAATAACATTTAAATAAAATATATTTTATTTTGTGACTTTCTGATTTTTTTATTATTTTTTATGTTGAGGAAATATTAATTTGAAGAATTAAAAGGAAACAATCAAATTAAAACAAATAAAAAAAATAGGAAAAAAAAAAGGAAATGCAAACCCTTGGGGGTGTTGACCCCAATTTGGAGGTGTTATCCAGCATTTGGGCCCAAAGAATTAAGGCCTTCAGTTGACTTTTCAAGGTCACGTGTGGCACGTCTGACTTAGGCGCATGATAGTCTCCAGATCAAGGCCATTGAATTGACGCTCTGAAGCAGGTGGCACGTTTGGATATGAGGCTACATGGTGGTCTTTTGGATTGAAACTGCATGGAATCACATAGAAGCAAAATATATTAAGAGAGTGAGGGGACCTGGGAATCGAACCCAGGTCCCAGTGTTCAGAGGACAGCGCATCTACCACTTGTGCCAAACGCTTTCTTTGTCATTATAGTGGAAGATAAATAATATATAAAAAACAAACGCTGATGCTATTAATTCAAAAAAACGCGCTAAACTTGAATTGCCCAATGGCCGGTTGACAGCATGCCTTCTTCCTCGTTGGTTCGTTTTGCCCTGAAAAAAAAACAGTTAGATAGCGGGGGTTTTAAACCCCCACTAAATGAAGAACAGAATAATAGCGATTAGGAATTGGCCCATGATAAATTGAGCGCGAGCATGCCATGTTAATCGTTATGAGCTTCTGATTCTGATGGCCCTAGTCTCATGTCCCAATTTTTCCAGAATAAGGAAACCCCAAATTCACAGTTTAGAAAACCTAATGAGCTCCAATGGCAACTTCGCGTATAGGCTATAAAAACTCAATTCAACAACATCAATAGACTCAGAAGGTCCATATTAGCATAAAACAACAATTAAAATGTATGAAAGATGCCCAGAAACTTAAACACGATTATGCATATTTTCATGAAAAGTGTGACATGGTTCTACCGTTTCTTGGCGTTAGAAGCAGTGGTTTTGATCCAGAAACGTTCCTTGATGCCTTGGGAGTGCAATGGAATAGGTATCTTGCCTTGAAACGCTTTGGAATGGTGTTTTCAGTTTTCACTTTTTTCACAAAAATTGCAAAGTTCTTGTTCAGCTTTGGGCGCAGCTTTTTGGTTTCTCTCATTAAGTTTTGCTTCTGACTTATGTATGGGATGAATTAGGGTTGAAATCAAGTCCAAAAGATCAAAGCATTGATGTATGGAATATTTGATTTTCCATGAATATTTTCCAAATCTTTTTCATGTGATTTTGATTCCAATCATGGCCAATCTTTCCAATTTTGGTTGTGCACGAATCTTGAGTCTTTAAGGAGAGCAAATGCTGTATAAAAAGATTCAAAATACATTTGTTTAGTATTTTTCCATATTTTATTTAATTAAATGAATTAATAGTAATTAAAAATTCAAATAAATAATAAAAATGATGAAATAAATCCCCTTTGGGCCAAATGGTCGTGCATAGCCTTTGGATGATGAATCTTGGAAGAAAATGTGGCCCATTAGCAAATTTGAGGCATTTGAAGTAAAGTTTACTTTTCAAAATTCCCAAACATTTCCCAACTTCCACAAGGCATATCTTGCTCAATTTTTAAGCTTTGATCATGTTCTTGGACATTTTGGAAAGGTCTTGAAGTCCTTAAACCAATGCCTTTGGTCCCATATCATTTTGATTTACCAATCTCAAGTTATGGTCTTTGACTTAAAGTCCCTTTTTGTTGACATTTGAAAATGACCTTTAATGTTGAAATTGATAACTTTTTGTGAGAGCATTTATTGGACTTGAAGTGTGAAGAGTAGTTGTAGAAAATGTCTTTCTCTTCAAAATGAGCTTTGGATGGAATTTTTATGATAATCCATGTGGAAGTTATGCCTTGGTCAAGTTACAGTTGACTTTTTCAATTGTCCAAATATGGAAACTTTTGCATCTTGAGACTTTTTGAGCCATGCCTTGAAAATCATGATCAAGAATTGATCAAATGATGTTTGTGGCTTCAAAATAAGATGTTGACCAAAAATTTGGACTTTTGACTGTCAAATGACCATTTTGCCCCTGTAGTTGACTGCTGAGCAATTAGGGTTTTTGACTATGCAATTTTGTGCTGTAAGTCTTGAAACTTGGTATGAGGATGCTTGAACTTGTTTATAGACATGTGGGACTTGTTTGGACCCTTGGAAACTTCATTTTCTTTGTCAGAACCAAAACCCTAGTTTTTGACTGTTAGGAGGCCCTTGAACTGTGCAACCCTTGGGGAGATTTTGAAGTATGCTCTTTGCAATTTTGAAGAATATGGGAGGGAAAATTTTGGGGTACAACAGTGACATATGATGACATTGATGAATATTGTAGGTTTAGTATAACAAGTTGATAAGTTTAAGTCTGTGAGAAGTAGTATATATGCATGCTTAATAAGCGACTCTTTCTTTTTTTTTCTTCCTTTTTATACATTTATTTTCCGTTTATACTTTTACTTTCAACTATTTATCCCCAAACTCATTAACGAGAGATTTCTCGAACGACATTACAACTCACCAATCTCTGTGGACACGATACAATATAACCTAATATCACCAGGTAAATTAATAACTTACTTTTTGCTTGCCGCTTTATCGCTCCAGCAAAATGGCGCTGTTGCCGGGGATTGGTGTTTATTATTTTGCATTGCGACAGTTTATTTGTTTTTGAGTTTTGTAATTAATGTATATGTTGTATAGAATATGTACATTAACTTGTCTATTTTTACTTGTACATGTTTTGTGTTTACTTTCCATACTTGTGCATATATGTGTTTTTCTTTGTTTTCATGTATTGTTGTGAATTGTCTCGTTTTTGTAACGTTTGTTGTGTGGATGTTAGGACACTTTCTTTAGGATTACACGGTGTGACAATACCATGGCATGACGAGAGGAGGTTACTAGCTCTCACAATAAAGGCGTCGAGCTTACGATGTAAAACAAGCATGTTTTGTTTGTATTTATTTATGTATGTGTTGACTTGTGTTTTAACAAGTTGAAATTGAACATGTTTTAAATTCTCAAATTTTCACTTTTCAACTTGTTAATTCACTTTCACCCTTTAGTTTTGTTATGTCAATTTGTGTTTTTCCGCAAGCTTGTCGTGTTTAGCTTGTGGAAGTGTATTTGTATGTTGTAAATATTGCATGGTTGAGATTGTGTAGGTGATTATGGAGGGTGTTGTTGCACTGTTGTTGATGTCCTGTTTTTCTGCAACTGGTGTAGCACGCTTAGTGCGCTCTGTTCCGTTTAGCACGCCCTACTGTGTAGAGCCAATGAATTCTTTTTAATTTTTCACTTGGCTCTTATTTTTCCCACTTCACCCAAGGATTTATAGTATAGTAATCAATAGTAATAGTTTTAATTCTTTCTTTTTTTGTTTGGACTCAAATTTTGATTAGATAGCTTGAAGTCGCATTTGGTGATTTTCCGATATTGAGTGTGTCAACTTGCGGATGTATGGTAGTGATAGTTTTTGAAGTTGGAACTCGTCAAATACTCATTTATCACTTTCGACAACATAACATGTTTAAGAAAATTTTCATTTGTATAATTACCATGTCATTCATTCTTTTGGCATTACTTGCTCATGACTTGAATCACTTTAATTCCCTTTTTACCCATAAATGTGAGGAAGCTTTCCATTGTTCAAATATATTGGAGGGCCACAATTCTTGTTTTAACTGGATTTTATTATGTTTAATCTTTTATTTGTGTTGATTGTATGAAATCTTGCACATGATCAAGGAATTTTTTGTTTCATTTTGAGCACAAATACCTTGGCCAAATAGTCAATTCACCTTATGAGTGTGTGAACTTTTGTTAACCCCTTTGAGATTTTTGTCGATATCCATGTTGTTTTTGTTTAATAATTGTTTATGAGTGTTGAGTTCATCTTTTTTTATGAATGTTGATTATTTTGTTTTCTTGCACCCTCAACTATGATTTATAGTTTGAATTTTTACCTTTCCTTAGAAAGTAGGGAGTATTCATATTATGATGAATGTTGAATTCAAGTTGGGGAGAGGAATGTTTATGTGCTTATGTTGTGAACTCTATGAGGTTGTGAGAAATGAAATTTTTTTTGAAAAAGAAGTGAAAAGAAAAGAAAGAAAAAATGAAAAAAAAAGCTTTGAAAAACAAAAACAAAAAGAGTTTGAATAATTGTGCTAATAAGTTATGCGTTTTGGTTTGAAATTTGGAATGAAGAAGAAGTCTTATTGAAATTATTTTGCTTGAGACCTTTTGAGTTGATTACTCTCTTAGGTTTAGGCAAGTTTTTGTTTAGATTAGCTTTAGGATTTATCCCTTGTTTGTTAACGAAGCTACATTACAACCTTGAAAAGCTTGAGATTCTTGCCTTTGTATTTTCAATATGAGTTTTTGGATGAATGCATAATTTATTCTATTGTTTGCAAGATTGTGGATGAGTATTTTTTGTCCCTCACCTTTGTGTGTTCTTCATCTAGCGATGAATTTTTACTAGGTATGATTCATGATTGAGCTTGTTTTGTTTTAGAATGTTTAGTATGCTTTTTATACTTAGGATTCATTTCGTTTACATGTTTTCGTTGTAGGATTGTGGTAAGTATTTACCTTTGTAATACTCTAAATTTGTCCTACCCTTTCACTTTTATCTGGTTTATGCATTTTGTGCTTCTCATTCCATCTGCATACCCTGCATTAGGTCATTTAACACATCATGGATAATTAATCAAATAATTTGGCATGGGATCAAGGTATTTGATCAACATAATAAAACTCTCATAATTTTTCAACGCATGTTTGAGTTGTTGAAGATCTGGGTGTTTTCGGTAAATTTAAAACAATGCGAATTGGAAATAGTGTTTTGACTGATCTGAGTTTGAAAATTCGCATCTCAAGCTTGGAATGGTGTTTTGGGTTGATTCTTAAGGTTTTGAACCCATCTCGATGTTATCTTCAACTTTTGTGTTTGGACTAAAATCTAATTCTCAAAGGAAAGTCTCTGAATACGCAGTTCTTTTGGAAGTTATATGGTGAAAAATACAAAGGAAAAGGTATCGAAGGTGCAGTTTTTGCATGCTAGAAAATTCATAACTCGAAAACCGTTCATCGTTTTGAGCCTGTTCTGGTGGCCAAAATTCCGTATTAATGTCCTCTACATCTTTGTCGCTTACAGCCGGAAGCCAATTCTGCTCAGAAAGTCTTCGAATATATGAATTCATCAAATATGTTCGCACAGGAAAATTGTGACAAATGTTCACCTGCTTCATCTTCAGAAAATCATAACTCAGTCGATTATTATCGTATTGAGCTTTTTCCAGTGGTATTGATTTTTAAATTGAGTTGGTTAAATATTGCTTTCAGCTTTCCAATTCAAACGGTATCCCGAGGGCCTTTGATTTTGGTCCAAAACACGCGCAACACATTTGAAAATACTGAACTGAGAAATATTTTCATTTGAGACGAAATTTCAAAAAATCATAACTAAATCACCATTTATCTGATTGATCCCATCTTCGGATATGATGTTTTTATTGACGTTGGCTACATTTTAGTTTCACACTTCAACTTCGAAAATCACACCGAGGGACCTGTGAATTTGACCTTAAGGTGTCGGACTCTGATGAACTAAAAATTTGCACATTTGCTTGTGTTTATTGGAGGTTCATTCATTGAAAAAAGGGAACACTATATATTCTTATTCACTCCAATTTTCAAGAAAAACTCTCATAATTGACCAATTCTCGAAAACACTCAAAAACTTTCTCTCATCTTGCTCAAGGATCAAATATCAACTTTCTCTCATTTTTATCAAGAACACCAACAACTTTTCCAACAACTTTTTCAAGATCCAAAAGATAAAGAAGCTCAATTCTTCTCCAATCTCGAATCCGATTATTGAAATATCTATACCTAAGCTTCCTCTTCAATTCTACGGTAAGCTTTTTCTTGATTTAAGCACTTTTCAAATAAGTTATTCTTAAATAAGTACTTTTGTGGATCAATAAATTGAACTTTGATCTAACTTGAATTGTGGAAGTGATTTCAATTATGAAAATGTGAATTGATCTTGAATCATGATGTGTAAATTCATAATTGGATGATTAAATAAGTGCTTATTCAATTAATTGATTTTCATGAAAGTGCTTATTTGAGAAAACAAAATGTTGAAGTTGTTTCAAGCTTAATTGATTATTCTTGATTGATTATGTGTGGCCTAATTTGGATCTCTAATTGTGCAAAGTTCATGAGTTGAATTTTGGAGATTATGTGTTTGACAAAATGCTTGAGCCATTGTGCCTTGATCTTACCGCATGATTCAATTGATTTTTGGTTGCGTATAAATTTCCTTGTGCTATGGTCATAGCATAATTGATGTAAATTTGGTTTTTGATCCGATAAAAATACGCCGAAACTCATGAAATTGGATCATGAATTCACATGTTAATCGTGCTAAGATCGGGGAATTTATCGTATAATTTTTTTTTGGTTTTTGTTTCCTTCCGTGGATATTCTATGATTTTCAAGCTTTCCAACGATTCGAACCATGCGCGAAACAGACACTCGATGTAAAATTTATGTTGCTTCAAAGTTTCAATTGAACAAGACTGTAGTTGAGTCGACGCATAGCCTTTTTGAGTCGACGCAAATAGTTTGGACCACACACGAGAAGTATTGCACCGACTGGAGAAAAACCCAGGCATGAGTCGACTCAACCCTTGTTAAGGTTGATGCAAACATTCTGGTCACCCGCGGGAAGTGTTGTGTCGACCCTCCGGTCGATGCAAACTGAGAAAATTTCAGGCATGAGTCGGTGCATGCCCTGTTGCGGTCGATGCATCTTTTCCAAATTTTTGATTTTTTTCTTCTTTGGCTTTACTTTGGCTATTGCTTGCTCCAAATTTCCTTATAATCTTTTATACTTTAATTTTCCTTGTTATTTTTAACATGTGTGTTGATTGTGCAAGGTACATTTGGATAGTTTCCGATCATGTAATTATTACTCGATTATTTGATCACAAAACTTGTTTGGACTTTCGATTTATGGTCCGATTTTGCATTTGAGACGCATGCCATTGTTTTGTGCCCTGTATCTTGTATAATTTTATTTTGTGCAGGTGCTCGGAAATACGGATGTGTCGATACATATTTCGTTCTTGGTTTGCATAATTGTATTTTGTGCAGGCACTTTGTGATATGGATGTGTCCGCCACACATTCCGATCTTTCTTATTGATGCCTCGACGCATATACTTACTAGATTTCTTTGTCGATGCTAGATTTCTCGACACGTACTCCCCGCTTCTCCAGTGCTCTCGTATGCTTTTGGCGATTTACTTGATTGTGGTAGTCGCCGCTATTACCTTTATACTTCTCTGCACTTTATCACATTTCTTTATCACTTTTCTAGAAATCATAAGTAGGGCTTTGACTGCTTTCTGGTGCCATGAGCAGTAGGAATAGAGATGTATGACGGGGTCTCTATTGCTGATCATGTCAAGAACCCCTCT
Source organism: Vicia faba (assembly GCA_948472305.1). Taxonomy (NCBI): domain Eukaryota; kingdom Viridiplantae; phylum Streptophyta; class Magnoliopsida; order Fabales; family Fabaceae; genus Vicia; species Vicia faba. Next base: position 1,445,029,189 of record OX451737.1, on the reverse strand, counting down.
GGTTTATTTAAAGACCCTGTTGTACCCCAAAATTTTCCCTCCCATATTCCTCAAGATATGTCAAGAATCATCTCCAAATGGTTCAAAAGGGCTCGAGGGTTGTACAGTCAAATCACCTCCTAAGGTAGTCAATTCAAAATTAGGGTTTTGGTTCTTTCAAGGAATTTTGGGTTTTCAATGGTTCAATCAAGTCTCATATGCCTCTATACATTCTCAAGTACCTACATGCCAAGTTTCAAGACTCACAGTGCCAGTTGGCACAGTCAAAAGCCCCATTTGATCTACAGTCATCTGCAAGGGCAAAATGGTCATTTTGCAGTCAAAAGTCAGAATTCTTGGTCAACATCTTATTTTGAGTTCACAATCATCATTTGATCAAGTCTTGATCATGATCCCACAAGAATAGCTCAAAAATCATCAAGATGCAAAAGTTACTATTTTTGGACAGCAGAAAAGTCAACTGTACTTTGACAAGGGCATAACTCTTTCATGGTTTGTCATAAAAATTCCATCCAAAGCTCATTTTGAATAGGATGCAATTTCCTACAATCCATCTTCACACTCCAAGATCAATAAATGCTCTCACAAAAAGTTACAAATTTTTACATTATAGGTCAATTCCAAAAGTCAACAAAAGTACACTTTGAGTCAAAGGCCATAACTTGAGATTGGTAAATCCAGATTACATGGGACCAAAAGCATTGGTTAGAGGACTTCAAGGGCTTTCCAAAATGTCCAAGAACATGGTCATATGATCAAAATTGAGCAAGTTATGCATTGGAGAAGTTGGGCAATTTTCATGAATTTGCAAAAGTCAACTTTGCTCAAAACACCTTCTTTTTGCTAATGGGCCTCAAATCTCTTTTTGAAACTTCACCCATGACCTATGCACAACCCACCAAGTTAAATTGGATTTATTTTCTTAAATTTAAATATTAAATGGATTTCTAATACATATTAATTCATTTAATTAATTTAAATCATAAGAAAATAAAAGATTTGATTTTTAAACCTATTTGTGAACCAAATATGATCCAAATATGCTGACCAATTCGTGCACAAGCTAAAAGATACAAAATTATCCAATTTTGGCAACTTGTTCAATCATGAAAAATCAAGAATATTTGATTTATCAATCAAAGATTCAATCTTCAATGCACATGGGTATGGGTCCAAATTTTGACCTAAACTGATTCCCTTATATGCAAGCAAGCCAAGCATAACCTAATTCACGAGAGAAAGACTGCATAACGGCCATATCAATTTCAAGAAATTTCAAGAAAACTCAAAACTTGTTCTTGCAATCTAGGCCAATTCAAGGTGCCTTGTCCATCCAAACACATTGCAGGAGGTACCAGGAGTGATTTGCAATCGAATTCAAGCACCAAGGCTCAAGGAATCACGAAATACCATCTCACGGTTTGCACTTATAATTCAAAACAGTATCTCTTAATTCATGTGCATTTGACATGTTTTTGTGATTGATTTGCATTGCTAGAGATTATACAAAGCTAATGGAATGATTGAATTGAACCATAATGCCCTAAACCGAGAGATGCCATGATTGAATTTCTAGGGTTTTCAAGCTTTCAAATAGGGTTTTCCAAACCAAGAAAAATTGGAACCAATGGGATGCATGGTTGAATTCGTGAGACCAAGACGATTCCAACACACACCTCGCGAAATATTTCTTTTTGCTCTGTGTCTATTCGCTATTTTTCGTGCAGGGAGGTAGTGGAGGTTAAAAACCCCCGCTATCTGATTCTAATTATGCATGACAAAGGTTGAAGATGATGACGTGTTGTCATCTGGTTCGTGGGTTTGAATTACGCGCTTTATTTTTTTTTACAGCATATTAGTTGTTTTCACATATAATATCCATTATTTATCCTAACAACAAAGACATGCGCTAGTTGAGTTGGCAAGCAGGTGGATGAAAAAACCATTGGGACCTGGGTTCGAATCCCAAGTCCCCCAAAACCTTTGTCTATTTTTTCTCCAAATGATCTCATGCAACGCTCACAGGATGGTCCACCATAGGCTTCAAAGATCCAGGCGCCAGATGGCCTCCTGGCCAAATCTGAAGGCTAGGATTGAAGGACTATCATAATCTCCAGTCAACAAGCGTGTAGACAATTCAGAAAGTCAACAGGGCCTGGACGTTTTGGGCTTCTCAAAATGCAGATCTCACCTCCTCTTGGGCCCCACACTCCCCTGGGTTTATTTCTTTTTTTCCTCTTTTATATGTTTATTTAATTGTTTTTTTATTAATTATTATCATTATTACTTAATTAACCAAATAATTTATTTTTCCTAATAAAATTCAGAAAAAATAAAAAACATAATATTTTTATTTATTAAAATTAATTTCACTATTTCATTATTTTTGTAAATAAATAACTTAATTAATTTAGTTTCTAATTAGGCATAATTTTAATACTTTTGCAATAAATTAAAATTGGTGTAGAATTAGGTTAATTAATATATTTAATCATTTTATTTTTTTTATTTCCTTAAACATTCAAAAAGCCAAAAAAATCTCTTTTTATTTTATTAATTAATTAATTTAGGTTTAATTTCATTTAGTTCAAAATAATATAAAAATCTCTTTCTTTCCTAAAAAGGGGTCAAAACCCTAAAACTCTCCGATCCAATTTTTCTCACGCGTATTATTTTTGATGTATATTTCCATATAATTGTAATTGTTCCGAGGATGTAATAGTTTTAATTAGGATTATTTACCGCTTTTATTTACTTTTCCGCATTTACTTTTCAAGGGTTTGTTTTTGGCGATGTAAATACCCGATGCCTTGTAATAGCTTAGTTTTATTTTCTGCAACCATTAATTGCTAGATGTATGAATAATAGGCTATGCATGACAAGATCTATCTTAATTTAAAATCAACCGTAGCTCACCATAACATGTACAAAGATAACATAACTGAAACTTGACACACTCGCACATGCCACTCTTAGGGTACGCCTCACTTGGTTGCCTCGACGTGGTCATTGAGTATAGGAAGTTTTAGAGGTCTCCCTCCTGTCTAAAGATCAAAGTTGCCTCGAAACGGTTGCCTCGATAAAAAATGATCTAAGACATTAGGGTTACCGCTAAGGCGTCCTAACGTGGCTTTAGTGACCACATGTCCCTTAATCGAATTGACCCGAAAACTCCAACGACGGTGCTACCTACTTCTCAATAGTGGGATAGCACTGTCTAAAGGACATTTACACAGTTTAATTCCTTTTGAGTAGGTAGAGGTTCTTGGGTACTTGCTCTTTCAAAACAAAACAACTTTTTCGCACTTACACTTTTCAAACAAAGTTTTCAAAAACACTTCATATACTATTGAGGACAGAAACAAGAGTTAAATCGAAGTTTTCAAACAAAACTTTTTTCAAAACCCACGAACACAAGAAAAGAAAAACTTTTTGAAAACATAGTGAGCAAGTACCTAAGAGCTCGTGGATAACCACGGATAGAAAGGGTGATAACACCTTCCCTTTCTATAATCTACCTCCCGAACCCGAGAAACATCTCAAAAAGGAATTTTTCTGTGCTTTTGTCCTTTCCTTGTTGGATAAAATAAAAGACGGTGGCGACTCTTGCTTACCGCGACATTTTGCGAAAACAAACGCAAAACGCGAACCAGCATTCCAAAACAGTCAGTTCTCATTCCCACTGATCACAGAACTGGCGACTCTGCTGGGGATATCTTATAAGTGAGGTGTACCTTAGGATTAGATCACTTGTGTTTTCAATTGTATGCTTTGTATGCTTTAAATTTTGTGGGCTTGTATCAGAGTTTTATAGATCCTAACCCGAATCTGGGGGTGCCCTCTTTTTAGTTAAGTAGCAATAAACTGTGAGGGATCTGTCCGGCGTAGACCGACACGGATGAAGCAGTAGCTACGTTGGTGTGACACCTTGGTCTGTACTGATATCCCTTGTGTTGGAACGAGGAGAATATGGGTCTTCTGAGGAGTCATTAAGCACCAACTAACCTTAGAACCTTAAATTGACCAACTTGGCCATAGAACAGTAGCAGTATGCTACACTCATTGAGACTAAACTCTCGCGATGGTTCCGGCCGCAAGAAAAGGTTGCCAAACTGGAATTATGACCGATTGAGGGTAGTCAGTGATATTGAGATCCTCTAGAACCCGGTTACTATTTTTAGGACAGGTCTTAACCAACTGAAACTTCAAGAGGGTAATACCTAAACTCTATGCTAGCCTAAAATCTAAGGGCTCTTTGTGTGACTTGTGTGCCTTCAAACTTGAACTACTTGCACATTCTTGTTATCTGACAGTGTTGTACCCCAAAATTTTCCCTCTCATTTCTTCAACATTTCCTCATCCCTAGACCCTTGGAGTTCAAGCACAAGTTAGGGTTTGCTCTGCTCAAGACTCCTCCTTGCACTGTTGACCCAAATTAGGGTTTGAGTTTGTACAAAGATTTTTTGACCTAAAATGCCCAAAATGACTTTCATGCTTCATGTTGGACTCACAAGTTTATCCATACCAAGTTTCAAGCCTTGATTCCAATCTTTGCCCAGTCAACTGGACAGTTGACCTAGAAATCAGCTGTATTGGGGAAAAAGTCAACTGTAGCCAATTGACAGTCAAACTTCATGATTTTTGACCCACATCAACATATTGAACTCATATGGACCATTTGATCAAGTTTGGATCACAACTCCACAAGAAATTTGATCAGATCACCAAAAGGGCAAACTGGTCATTTTTAGGGTTTTGACTGCACAAAGGAAATTTTTGACTGTTTGACCTAGCCAATGGCAAACCAAGATCACATATGGACTCAAGGACTCAATGACATGGTCTTGACACATTCAACAAGTTCAAAATATCCCAAATGCACAACATTGACAGATGAATTTTCCAATCAACTGATCAAATTTGACTGTATACTGAAAAGTCAAACTTTGACTTTTTGGTCAAAATCAAGTGCCAAAATCCATTTTTCATCAAGACATGTCAAATTATGAAACTTGTTCATCAAGAAACCAAAAATTACAAATTAGGGTTTAAAATGAAGAAATTTCATAACTTCGAAATTTTCTAAGTTATGAAATTCCCTTATTTTTTCCTAACTTTGTCCCATCTTTTCATCAAGATATATTTGGATTCAAACAAAACTCAAAACATGAAAGTTATATTCCATTACAAACTCTACAACTTTTATTCACAAAGTTTCCTCAAAAGAAGCTTGTAGCTCAAGTTATGATTTTTGGAATAGGGTTGCAAAACATTCTTAACTTAGAAATTTTTTGACCTATTTTAGGCAGGATTTTTGCCCAACTTCATGGCCACTTTTCACATGCTTCCACTTGGAATTTCAACTTGCATTACAAAGATGGATTGTAGTACACATTCCAAGCTTTCCAAATTGTCCAAGAACTTCTCAAACACCCTTGTGGTTAGGGAGAATCGAATTTGTAAAGATGGGCAAAAGTCACTTTGTTCATAAGCCAATTACATGTTCATAACATTGCCATTTTCAAGTCAGCTTGTACAAGCTAGATTACAGGTCTCTAATCCTTCTCACACTCAATAATTCAATGCAAAACCATTGTGCCAAGATGTTATTTTGTTCATTTGGTCATTACATGAAAGATTAACCTTTAAATGGATAAAGCATTTTTGCCATTTTGGAAAAGGTACACTTTATGTCAAATACAAATCCAAGAGGCATGGGCAAAATCTTTAGAGCTAGCATTTTGTACACAAATCACTCTAATCAAGAACAAGAGGTGCAACATAGTTTAGGGCATTGGACAGGCTGGTATAGAAACTTGTATTTTCTTACTTATCTATGAAGAAACATTGCAAAAGGGGTCCAACATTGAGCTCCTGTCAACACAAGCTAAAACAAACATCTTGAACATCTCCCAAACATAAAACCAGACCTAAGGCACGACCAAACCACCTTCAATACCTCCTCATTCACAGAAATACCTTCTTGCTGCAAAAATAGAGTCTCTTCTGCAACTTGAATCCCACAGTCCATTCATGTCGTGCGTTTTGGCTAAAACCTCTTCATACACACTCCATACCATCCATTGAAGCTATTCCAAGCATTGAACTGGAACTGTAACATCCATAACCAAGGTTGCCATTTTCATTTTTCATCTATGCAGGTTGACTTCTATAGCTCGATTCAGTGAGATTCAAAGCAAGCCAAGCATAGAGGAAGCATCCTTGGACCTCAAGCAAGCTGTACAAGTCCTCAAACTTCATTGAAAGTACCTCCATTGTTGTACACGATTCAAGCTGAACAGGTAAAAGTTTGAACTTCTATCTCTCTCTCTATCCAAGCATATTTAGGCTTAAGTTTGTGAAGAAGGTATGACCTATTCATGGCCCTGAAGCTACCCATGTCCTCACTTTTCATATATATTGTGTGTGTTAAGAGAATTTTGAACCTGAACATTGGAAAAAAGTTAGGTCAGGAATTGGGGGAGAAGAAATTCTCTCTCATTTCTGAGAGTTAGAACAATTTTTTTATATGTATGAATTCGTGATTTAATGCTCTACATAGTTCATGTTGTGAGTTTCTGCTGAAAATCAAAGAATCAAGATATTTGAATCAAGCAAGGAAACACGCGTTTTGTTGTTCAAGGCTGCTGGAGGTTGAAGACAACTCCCTTTGGGCTGGGCCTGGGTTATTTTTCTGTTTGCACCACTATTTTCCACTTACACCCCCTTGGCCCATTGTGTGATTTTTTAATCATTTTTGACTTTTTATTTTTTCCTCTGACTTATTATTTTTTGTCAAAATATAAAAAATATAAAAAATATTTTTTCACCCATTTTTGCATTTTATTTGGATTTTATTTGTTTTATTTGAACTTATACATATAAATAAGCATAATACTTTTTATTTAAAATACTAAAAAATAATACAAATATATTTATTTTCAGTTATTATTTTATTTTACCCTTTTGAAAACATTTTCTTAAAATAGACTTTTTTTTGATAAATAATAAATATTTTATTTTTATATATATTTAGTATATTTAATACATAATATAAATACTTATATATTTATTAGAATATTTAGGGTAAAAATAATACATTTTTATTTTTATTAATATTTGACCTCAAAAATTACTTTTTACAATATACTTCCCTTTTATTTATTTTTTGTATATAATTAATAAATATTGTATATGATATAAATAATAAATACTATTCATTTAGAAAATTAGAGTTTTGCCCTAAACCATGAAAATATCCAAAAAACGAATAAATACTTAATTTTGCATTAAGTTAACATTTCTCACTTGTAAATAAATCATACACTTACACAAATACATTGATACATTTACATTGCTTTATTCCTATACATTGATACATATTACATTTGAGATTGTAATTCGATTTGGTTGTAAACTTATTTGGACACTACTCTCCTATTAAAGTCTCATCCCCATTTGTAAATATTTGTACCCCCACTCCCGGATACTTATTTGTAATAGCGTAGACTTTAAATTCCCGCAATTTATCGCTTTCAAATATACCATGGTTAGACCTAGGGTTTGTATGTAAATAAAATCAAACGCTAGATAACCTAATACAAAGATAAATGCATGACAATCAATACACAATTCACACTTGCACCCCTAGGGTTACTCCACTTGTTGCCTTCAATAATGGGCCATGTTGCATGTTGGGTGTTTTTGGCAAAACAAAACAAATCAAATGATCATAGTCCCTCGATGACGCTTTCGAAAGTTTCCTAAAAATGATCAAGTCCCTTAAAGGAAAAATTGCCAAAGACATTTGGCACTATTGCATTCATGGTCTAAACGATGACCCGCGCCCGTCCCGTTAACATCCTAACGCAAGATTGCCCATCAAATACAATGGTGGAACAAAATTGTTAAAAGGGTTAAAACATGAGAAAAACCTTTGAGTAAATTTAGGGGTAGACAACTCTTAGTTACTTGATCAACTTGCAAAACACACTTGCCTACTTTTCAAACCACACTTCACAAACACAATTTCCAAACAACTTCCAAAAACATTTGAAACATCTTTTCGAAAAGATACACACCTTTGTATATACTCAAACACGAGTCATTACAATGGTTGCCTAGACAAGGCATATTTTTCAAAACATTTTCAAAACCACACACACAAAGCACCATTTCAAACAATTGAAAATCAAGGCAAGTGATCTAAAACAAGTAACTAAGAGCCCATGGATAACCATGGATGAAAAGGGTGCTAATACCTTCCCTTTTCATAATCTACCCCCCGAACCCACGAAACATCTCAAAAGGTTTTTCCTGTGCTTTTTAACCTTTCCTTTAGGATAAAATAAAAAGTCGGTGGCGACTCTTGCTAAACCGAACAAGTGCGAATACAAACGCAAAACCTCAAGTCAGTTCTCCCACCGTATCACAGACAACATGAGTTCCTTGCAGGTTTTGTTTACAGTCCTTATCCAACAATTTGGATTTATTGCAGGGCTTACTTACAACACCTCACACTTTTGCTTAAACGCATAGCATACACATCATAACATCATACCATAGCATTTCCTTAACCATTTCAAGGATCTCAAGGGTTTGTGATGCAGGTCAGGATGAACCAAATGTCTAGCAAGGGGCAAAGGGGATTTATTTTCCTCTAGCCAAGGTTGTCTAGAAATCCAAGCACGATAACTTGAGTCAGGGGCTATGACCCACTCGATATGGTGAGCTTGACTCTTGAAGAAGGACTCTCAGCAACATGAAGTTCCTTCAATCAAGCTGCAAAATTCAAATTCTAACAAGTTTCTTTGTTTACCCTACGAGATCCTTGAAAACATTGCATACATATATCATACATATCTTTGCATTACAGTTACCATTATAGGTCTCTTATCTTCTTCGCTGTTTATTTCAATAATCATCATGTCTACCGAACCTTTCACTGAGCAAGCTATCAAGGCCCTCCAGGCCCAGAATGCCCAGTTTCAAGAGTTGGTCATGAGCATAGCTAAGGGTCAGCAGGACCTGAAAACCCTGATTCTGAAAGAGAGGAAGAAGAAGAAGAAGAGGACTGTCCTGTTCAACACCAGACACAGGTTTGGAAACGGGCTGCAAAATGAAGTTGATCTAACCACCTCATCTGGAGGGATGGATAGCCCACAAGAAAGGAGGGTTCCTAGCCCTATAGTCTCCGACAACGAGACGGATTATGATGAAGAACAGTATCCTCCCGCTGAGGATAGGTACAAACAGTTGGAGGACCGCTTGAGCGCTATAGAGATACAGAACGTGCTCGGGCTGGACTTCGGAGACCTAGGGCTATCATCTGGGGTGGTGATTCCCCATAAGTTTAAGGCGTTTGACTTTGCCAAGTATGACGGAGCTTCCTGTCCAAAGCTGCACCTCTGGTCATATGTAAGCAAGATCCAGCCTTACACCGCTGATAAGAACTTGTGGATCCATTTCTTTCAGGACAGTCTTTCAGGGACTCAGCTTGAGTGGTTCTATCAGCTGGATGGAGCCAGTACCCGTAACTGGGAAGATTTGGCTACTGCATTCTATAGGCAGTACCAGTATAATTCCGACCTCGCTCCTACGCGTACCCAACTCCAGGGTATGTCAATAGGGACGGGTGAAGGATTTAAAGAGTATGCTCAGAAATGGAGAGACCTTGCCGAAAGGGTGCAACCACCTTTGGCTGATCGTGAACTTGTCGATATGTTTTTGGGGACCCTGTCTGGTCCATTCTTTAACCATTTGATTGGAAACTCTTCAGCCGGGTTTACAGACCTTATCTTGACTGGTGAGAGAATTGAAGTCGGTATCAAAAGTGGGAAGATTCAAGAAGCTACACCTTCTGATGCTCAGAAAAAGCCTTACAGTGGGAAGAAAGAGTCCAATGTTGTGTACAGTCAAAAGAGTCGTCGTGACCAACACGTAGGGGCAGTCTTGATCTCTGGTTCTGCGTCACACCGACAACAGCCAAAGGGAAATCAACGAAGGTCGGACGAGCCTAAAAGACAGTTCACCAACATCAACATGCCATTGTCACAAGCATTGCAGCGCATGTTGAAGATGAATCTGATTACGGTGATAAACCCTCCTCCAAACCCTAAGACTTCTTCTCCTAACTACAACCCAGATGCAAGGTGCGCTTATCATTCCGGTATTCCGGGCACGATACTGACGATTGTTGGGTGCTGAAATACAAGATTCAGAATATGGTTGACGCTAAGGAGATCGAATTCGAGCCTCCTGAGACTCCCAATGTGATCACTGCTCCCTTGCCAAAATATGGCCAGGATTGAAAGCACTTTTGTTCATTTGAATTCGGAAGTTGTATTTTTCTTTGCTTATTCAAACAATTATCATGTCGAACTCTTTTATTTCATTAATACATTACGCGTGTCTGTTTTGAATTAATTGTTTTCACTATGCTTAAAATTGCTTCATATTTCCTTTTTGTGATGTTCAAACTCTCGATTAAAAAAAATTCTAGGCCTTTTGAGGGAGGATGACGAAAACGATACCACGATCTTTACAGTATGCTTCTGAACAGACCCCGCTGATGAGGTACAAACATTGTTTCAAATCCTAGACAGTGGAGTTATAAGGAAGATAATCCCTAGTCAACCCCTTCGAGCCAAAGAAGTTGGAGTTTTTCTTTTCACGCAAAAATTAAAACCCTTAATTATAACCTGGGGCAGGGTAGTTTTCTCAGTTGATCCAGGTGCACAATGAATGGCATCAAAGGAGTCCTTCCAAAAAAAAAACAGTGATGGTTCCCTATAATCGTCAAGACAGGCAGTCGTTATCTTTCAAAAACAAAAGCCCAATAAGTCAAAACCTATGAAGGAGACTTACAAAACTGGGGCATCCCGCTGACTGTAATCACAAAAGAAACAGTTCAGGCAAAAAAACAAGGATAATAAAAACCAAAAGGGAAGAGGTCCTAAAAACTCTCAACAAAAATGACTGCCTGTTCAAAATAAACTTTCAGTATCCGAACCATCACTAGAATATCAGAGCAAAGACTCAAACAGGATCTAATGCACGATTAGCTGAGTTTAGGATCGAAGAAAATCACGAAGAGCGGGTGGGTACAAATAAATTTTGAACCTTTATCCTTTGTTTCTTAAACCATGAACCAGGCCACGTTATAACCCTTAAAAGTCCTAGCTGAAGCATGGGTTAGTTCGAAAGCATACTGTTACAAAAGGTATCCTGACTCCTGTAGGGCTTGCTGTAAAATCCCGAGTTGACATCACATTTTACAAAAATTCACTTGTTTTATTGAAAACTGCATTTTCAAAAACTTCAAAACAGACATAAGCTTTGCATTCTTAAAATAACATTGTTTGCATATGCCTATTTGTTCAAACAGCAGAGAAATTCGCACGACGAATATCTGGTGAACAAAAACCTTCTCAATAAAAAAAGGGGTCACCTCAAGTGAAAAGCACTTCCAATCAAGGGGTAGACATGATCATTTTCCATCATATGGGACAATCAAGTCAAGATTCAAGGAATCTCTCAAAATGCCAAATAGCCAAGAGCAAATCTCCGCTTGAGTCACTTGGGGCATTGGACATGAATTCCAGCAGCGAATCTTGCGTGATCAAACATCTTCTGGTAGTATGGCAACACGACACTACTGACAATGGCAACTCCCTACACTCTGAGAGCGTGGACATAGTCAAAAAATACTACGCATGATCAAAGACCCGCTAGGTCGACTGGCCTAGGCAAAAATAAGGGCTTCCCGACGAACCAAAAGGGTTCGGGCAAAAATAAGGGATGAAAATAAAAAAATTTGTACACCCGGCAAGTCGAAAACCTGAAAAGGAGGCTTGGGCAAAAAAAGGTATCCCGATGGACTGAAAACCCGAAAGGGCGGTCCAGGCAAAAATTAGGGATCAAAGCGTACGACTATGTCCCGTCATCTCGTCACTTGCCTACCAGAAGAAGATTTGTCAATCGGCAGTTATCAAGCACCTCATAGGCCTTCTTCTCCCACAGAAACTGGGGCAATAATAATTGTCTGAACTGTACAAGCTGCTTTGTCCTCCAGGTACAAGGTAGATTCAGTTTAAGAGTATGACCAAGATACCTTCACTCCCCGCAGAGTAAGACAGTAAGGGATGCTCTCCACACTGAGACTCACAACTATGTACGAATCAGCAATACTCTCCCCCAAGCAGAGTTGGCCTATCATCAGCCCTAAAAAGGCTTGTTATTCCCAGAAGGTCTTAATATTCCCCAGTGGAGTATAAAGATATTCCCCAGCAAGCATAGAGAGCATCCCCGACAGTCTTAATATTCCTCGACAGAGTATAAGAATGTTCCCCGGCGGAATACGCGATACCCCCAGTGGAGCCATTTCCCAGCACAGTCTAAAAAAAAGCTTCCCCGCCAGAGTTGAATCATCTTACCCAGTAGATTCTGGAAGCTTGTACCCTGCAGAGTACAAATGCATCTTCTCAGCCAAATTCAGAGATTATCCCCACAAGAGTCTAACTGGGTTATCCTCAGCGAGTTGCAGCTGAAAGGTCATCCCCAGCGAAGTACTTTCTATCCCAAGCGGAATTCATCATCAAAATCCCCAACAGAGCTTATCAACGGAATCCCCAGCGGAGTTATCGTTAAAATCTCAGCAAAGCATCTCTTCCCACAAAGTAATTCCCCGCAGAGTAATCTCTTCACCAGGTTTATTCCCCAACGGAGTTATCTTCTCCTACAAGTTTATTCTTGCAACCATCTTCGTGCATCATCCCCAGCGGAAACGAAGAACTCAACACCATTCTCCAGCAGCTCCGGGATTTATTTTCCCCATCTAAAAACATCACATCTTCATACATCATGACATGCATACGCATCATACAACACAAATCTCATCTATTTTGAGAACATGATGACATCATGCATTTCATACATCATGACATTGCATACAGCTAACGTTTTACCTTTTTCAGGAAAAGGTCAATCCAAAGATGGCTACCATCAACCTTCTTAAGTTCCAGATGAATACCTGTAACAAGCCAGGAAAACATCTGTGGACGAATGATTGTAGATCAATACCTGTAACAAGCCAGGAAAGTTATCTACATGAAGAGATTGAAGATTAATACCTGTAACAAGCCAGGAAAACTATTTTTCTTTCTCAGGTCAGAGATCAATACCTGTAACCAGCCAGGACAACTATCTCATCGGCCAACCTTTTCAAGTTCCATATTAATACCTGTAACAAGCCAGGAAAATTCTGTGGATGACTGATTGTAGGTTAATACCTGAAACCAGACAGGACAATTATCTACTTGACCATCATGAAGCAACCCTACACCGGTTCCCTCTCTCTTTCAGATGAAGTCTCACACGGACTCATCATCAGGCAACCCTACACAGGTTCCTTCCTTCCAAGATGAAGTTTTACACGGACTCATCATCAGGTGACCCTATACTGGTTCCCTCTCTCTTTCAGATGAAGTCTCACACGGACTCATCATCAGGCAACCCTACACAGGTTCCTTCCTTCCAAGATGAAGTTTTACACGGACTCATCATCAGGCGACCCTACATCGGCTCCTTCTCGTTCCAAGATGCAGTTTCACACAAACTCATCGTCAAAGTAACCTTACCAAGGTTCCTCCAGAAGTCTTACACGGACTTATCACAAAGTAACCTTACTCAGGTTCCTCCAGAAGTTTTACACGGACTTATCACCTTACTCAGGTTCCTCCAGAAGTCTTACACGGACTTATCACAAAGTAACCTTACTCAGGTTCCTCCAGAAGTTTTACACGGACTTATCACCTTACTCAGGTTCCTCCAGAAGTTTTACACGGACTTATCACAAAGTAACCTTACCCAGGTTCCTCCTTACAATTTCCCGACTTAGTTTTACCCAAACTCCTTGCAAAGCAACCCTACACAGGTTCCTTCCTTCCAAGATGCAATTTTACACGGACTCATCATCAGGCAACCCTACACAGGTTCCTCCTTTCAACTTACAAAATTACAATCTCCGGATGGCATCTATAAGCCCATCCTCCTACCAACAATCTCCAAATGGCATCTGTAAGCCCATTCCCAACATCACATTGCTGATACTACACCATGCGAGTGCAAATTTCTAGGCACTTTAGTGTTCAATCATCTTCCACCTTTGGATCACGAAAGGCACGCAAGCCATTCTATATCCTCAGGTCTAAGAAGATTGAACAGGGGCAACTGTTGTACCCAAAAATTTGCCCTCCCATATTCCTCAAGATATGTCAAGAATCATCTCCAAATGGTGCAAAAGGGCTCGAGGGTTGTACAGTCAAATCACCTCCTAGGGCAATCAATTCAAAATTAGGGTTTTGGTTCTTTCAAGGAATTTGGGGTTTTCAATGGTTCAATCAAGTCTCATATGCCTCTATACATTCTCAAACACCTACATGCCAAGTTTCAAGACTCACAGTGCCAGTTGGCACAGTCAAAAGCCCCATTTGATCTACAGTCATCTACAAGGGCAAAATGGTCATTTTACAGTCAAAAGTCAGAATTCTTGGTCAACATCTCATTTTGAGTTTACAATCATCATTTGATCAAGTCTTGATCATGATCCCATAAGAATAGCTCAAAAATCATCAAGATGCAAAAGTTACTATTTTTGGACAGCAGAAAAGTCAACTGTACTTTGACAAGGGCATAACTCTTTCATGGTTTGTCATAAAAATTCCATCCAAAGCTCATTTTGAATAGGATACAATTTCCTACAATCCATCTTCACACTCCAAGATCAAGAAATGCTCTCACAAAATGTTACAAATTTTTACATTATAGGTCAATTCCAAAAGTCAACAAAAGTACACTTTGAGTCAAAGGCCATAACTTGATATTGGTAAATCCAAATGACATGGGACCAAAAGCATTGGTTAGAGGACTTCAAGGGCTTTCCAAAATGTCAGAGAACATGGTCATATGATCAAAATTGAGCAAGTTATGCATTGGAGAAGTTGGGCAATTTTCATGAATTTGCAAAAGTCAACTTTGCTCAAAACACCTTCTTTTTGCTAATGGGCCTCAAATCTCTTTTTGAAACTTCACCCATGACCTATGCACGACCCACCAAGTTAAATTGGATTTATTTTCTTAAATTTATTGATTAAATGGATTTCTAATACATATTAATTCATTTAATTAATTTAAATCATAAGAAAATAAAAGATTTGATTTTTAAACCTATTTGTGAACCAAATATGATCCAAATATGCTGACCAATTCGTGCACAAGCTAAAAGATACAAAAATATCCAATTTTGGCAACTTGTTCAATCATGAAAAATCAAGAATATTTGATTTATCAATCAAAGATTCAATCTTCAATGCACATGGGTATGGGTCCAAATTTTGACCTAAACTGATTCCCTTATATGCAAGCAAGCCAAGCATAACCTAATTCACGAGAGAAAGACTGCAGAACGGCCATATCAATTTCAAGAAATTTCAAGAAAACTCAAAACTTGTTCTTGCAATCTAGGCCAATTCAAGGTGCCTTGTCCATCCAAACACATTGCAGGAGGTACCAGGAGTGATTTGCAATCGAATTCAAGCACCAAGGCTCAAGGAATCATGAAATACCATCTCACGGTTTGCACTTATAATTCAAAATTGTATCTCTTAATTCATGTGCATTTGACATGTTTTTGTGATTGATTTGCATTGCTAGAGATTATACAAAGCTAATGGAATGATTGAATTGAACCATAATGCCCTAAACCGAGAGATGCCATGATTGAATTTCTAGGGTTTTCAAGCTTTCAAATAGGGTTTTCCAAACCAGGAAAAATTGGAACCAATGGGATGCATGGTTGAATTCGTGAGACCAAGACGATTCCAACACACACCTCGCGAAATATTTCTTTTTGCTCTGTGTCTATTCGCTATTTTTCGTGCAGGGAGGTAGTGGAGGTTAAAAACCCCCGCTATCTGATTCTAATTATGCAGGACAAAGGTTAAAGATGATGACGTGTTGTCATCTGGTTCGTGGGTTTGAATTACGCGCTTTATTTTTTTTTTGCTTACAGCATATTAGTTGTTTTCACATATAATATCCATTATTTATCCTAACAACAAAGACACGCGCTAGTTGAGTTGGCAAGAAGGTGGATGAAAAAGCCATTGGGACCTGGGTTCGAATCCCAGGCCCCCCAAAACCTTTGTCTATTTTTTCTCTAGATGATCTCATGCAACGCTCACAGGATGGTCCACCATAGGCTTCAAAGATCCAGGCGCCAGATGGCCTCCTGGCCAAATCTGAAGGCTAGGATTGAAGGACTATCATAATCTCCAGTCAACAAGCGTGTAGACAATTCAGAAAGTCAACAGGGCCTGGACGTTTTGGGCTTCTCAAAAAGCAGATCTCACCTCCTCTTGGGCCCCACACCCCCCTGGGTTTATTTCTTTTTTTTCCTCTTTTATATTTTTATTTAATTGTTTTTTTATTAATTATTATCATTATTACTTAATTAACCAAATAATTTATTTTTCCTAATAAAATTCAGAAAAAATAAAAAACATAATATTTTTATTTATTAAAATTAATTTCACTATTTCATTATTTTTGTAAATAAATAACTTAATTAATTTAGTTTCTAATTAGGCATAATTTTAATACTTTTGCAATAAATTAAAATTGGTGTAGAATTAGGTTAATTAATATATTTAATCATTTTATTTTTTTTATTTCCTTAAACATTCAAAAAGCCAAAAAAATCTCTTTTTATTTTATTAATTAATTAATTTAGTTTTAATTTCATTTAGTTCAAAATAATATAAAAATCTCTTTCTTTCCTAAAAAGGGGTCAAAACCCTAAAACTCTTCGATCCAATTTTTCTCGCGCGTATTATTTTTGATGTATATTTCCATATAATTGTAATTGTTCCGAGGATGTAATAGTTTTAATTAGGATTTTTTACCGCTTTTATTTACTTTTCAAGGGTTTGTTTTTGGCGATGTAAATACCCGACGCCTTGTAATAGCTTAGTTTTATTTTCCGCAACCATTAATTGCTAGATGTATGAATAATAGGCTATGCATGACAAGATCTATCTTAATTTAAAATCAACCATAGCTCACCATAACATGTACAAAGATAACATAACTGAAACTTGACACACTCGCACATGCCACTCTTAGGGTACGCCTCACTTGGTTGCCTCGACGTGGTCATTGAGTATAGGAAGTTTTAGAGGTCTCCCTCCTGTCTAAAGATCAAAGTTGCCTAGAAACGGTTGCCTCGATAAAAAATGATCTAAGACATTAGGGTTACCGCTAAGGCGTCATAACGTTGCTTTAGTGACCACATGTCCCTTAATCGAATTGACCCGAAAACTCCAACGACGGTGCTACCTACTTCTCAATAGTGGGATAGCACTGTCTAAAGGACATTTACACAGTTTAATTCCTTTTGAGTAGGTAGAGGTTCTTGGGTACTTGCTCTTTCAAAACAAAACAACTTTTTTGCACTTACACTTTTCAAACAAAGTTTTCAAAAACACTTCATACACTCTTGAGGACAGAAACAAGAGTTAAATCAAAGTTTTCAAACAAAACTTTTTTCAAAACCCACGAACACAAGAAAAGCAAAACTTTTTGAAAACATAGTGAGAAAGTACCTAAGAGCCTGTGGATAACCACGGATAGAAAGGGTGCTAACACCTTCCCTTTCTATAATCTACCTCCTGAACCCGAGAAACATCTCAAAAAGGAATTTTTCTGTGCTTTTGTCCTTTCCTTGTTGGATAAAATAAAAGACGATGGTGACTCTTGCTTACCGCGACATTTTGCGAAAACAAACGCAAAACGCGAACCAGCATTCCAAAACAGTCAGTTCTCATTCCCACCTATCACAAACCCGTTTAGGGAAATTCCGCATTGTTTGCCATTATGTGATGCTTGTGTGTGGTTTGTTTAAAACCCTACCTTTATGTAGGTATTTAGCAGGTGTGTTTACATTTTGTGCCCGCATTATTATCCCATCCCTTATTGAAGTCCTCAAAAGGATGCGAGCAGGGAGGGTTAGCAATCAACCCCCACAATTTCGTTGGTGTCATCCTTAGCTCGTGATGCACCATGATGCTTCAGAGTTGTTCCTGCTCTTGTGTATAGAGTCGTTAAGTGGGGAAGGGTTTCGAAATCGAACCCCCACGATTTGTTAGGAGTTCGCATTGGCTGATGATAATGCTCTGTGATCATTCATATTGCCTTATGTCGTCTACCTCGATCTCTTATATCTTGGTTAGGTGTCCAGTTGCCTTGGACGTCACATTTTTGTTTTTTCATCCTACTCCTGCTTGTTTGTCTCAGGTGATACGCTCCCCTTGACTAAAGTATTTCGTTTCTTTTCCTTACTCTTTTATGTGTGTGCTTTTTCAAGTTTGTTTGCTTTATCCTTGTATATACGATGTTCCCTTAGGATATGTTTTCTCCCTTTGGATGCAAGTTAGACCTTAGGTTGCAAGCCATGCATGCTAACATTAGGTAGACATCTCCATTTTGTTAATCTAAATCTTAGGACTATCATTGTCTGATAACATTAGGTTAGAAATAGGCTAGTCTCCCGTAGATTTTTTTCTTCCCCTTTTGCATATGCATCTAAAACTAAAACCTTTTACTTTAGCAAATCAAATACATACTAATCATACCTAAACCGTTTTTCAAGGTAACAAAACACAAACCAATCAAACGTGGCATCTTTCCTTGAGGGAGTAACATAAAACCTTTTTCAAGTAAGGACATGATTAATTTACTTTTGTGCCAATGCATGAGTCTCCAATGGTCGAGCTACAGCAGAAGGCGGAATTAACATTGTCCATAAAAAACACAAACAAACAAAATAGGTTAGCCGAACTACGGTAGCTCTGATTCCTCAAAAAGGATACGTAGGCATTGGGGTAGGACCCAATCGAGTAGAACTTTATTTTCTCTTTTCTTTTACATGCATTCTTCTTCAGTAGTAAACAGTAATCATAGATTAAACACACCTATAAGATAGACCACAAGAGTGGATACCGTAGAGTACTACGGGCGTGGAGGGGGCTAATACCTCCCCCTTGCGTAACAGACTCCCTTACCCGATCTCTCGGTCGCAAGATAGTGACTTCTACATTCTTAGGTTTTCTCGATGTTTACTTTTCCCTTCATGTGGGATAAAAGACGTTCAATGGCGACTTCATTGTTTGATGATTTTCATCCAGTTGTTTCAGCAGGCGACTTCACTGGGGATAGGTCGACCAAATGCTGTCGGAATCACTCCTAGATCTTGTTTCCTTTCTTTGGGTGTTTATTTTTATGCTTTCAGTTTATTCATTCATACATGATTATCTGAGCATATGTATGCATTTTATTTTACTGTTTTCTATATGATATTGCTGTACTGGATCTGTTTCTTATTGGGTGGGTGTTACTATGAGGTAAAAGGCCCAATACCCAGGCCAAGTGACAATCATTGGAACCCTAGGAATAGAGTATAACATGAACGGCTAGTTTACTTAGGTTTCACTATTGTCGCTTGTAATAAGGTGGGAGAACTGACTTGGTTGTTTTGCATTTGATTGCAATTGTTGCGGATAGCAAAAGTCGCCACCGACTTTTCTTTTATCCAATAAGGAAAGGGTGAAAAGAACAGGAAAGACCTTTGATATATTTTCTTGAGTTTGGGGGGTAGGTTATGAAAAGGGAAGGTGTTAGCACCCTTTTCATCTGTAGTTATCTACAGGCTCTTAGTAGCTTGGTAGATCACTTTTGAAATTGCTTTGTTTGATATGTGCTTGTAGTGGGTTTTGAAAGTATTTTTGAAAAGTGCCTTCGTTTAGGAAAACTTTGTAATGATTCTCGTCTCTATAAGAATTCATATAAAGTGTTGGACTTTTTGAAAATATTTCATTTTTGAAAGTGTTTGGTGTGTTTGAAAATATGTTTGTTTTTGAAGATGGATTAAGATCAAGCAACTAAGAACATTCTACCTACTCAAAAGTCTTTTGTTCATTTCTCCCTTCCTTTGATATTGTTATCTTACCATTGATTGGTAAGAAGCCCTATCTTTGAATGTAAAGGGACGGGCGTGGGTCATCGTATTGTCATGAATAACAATGTTGATATATCTTAGCATTTCTCTTAAAGGACTAAGATCATTTGTAAGGCAACATTCGTAGCATCATCGAGGGACTATGATCTTGTATTTTTTATTTGTTTTGGCTAAGATATCTCACATACATAACATGACCATTTTCTCAAGGCAACAAAGTGGAG
Source organism: Vicia faba (assembly GCA_948472305.1). Lineage (NCBI taxonomy): Eukaryota > Viridiplantae > Streptophyta > Magnoliopsida > Fabales > Fabaceae > Vicia > Vicia faba. The sequence goes on along the minus strand of OX451737.1, from coordinate 1,445,008,894 downwards.
TTAACCCTAGAAGTGCAAAGCGTGCAAGTGTTTTGATTTCATGCATTGTTTTATCTTGAATTAGGGTTTTTTAAGTATTGATTTTATCTTTCCATACAAACCCTAATTTACTAGCATTTATATGAATGTGATAAATTGCGGAAAATAAATATCCTATGCTATTACATCATTTTTGGGAATGTGGTATACAAATTTTCAAATGGGGATGACAAGAAATTAAATCCTAATTATCTATTACAATTATATTGAGCTTGAATAAATGTATAAGAAATTAAATGAATATAATGAACAAGTATGAATGGATAAGGAATGGATTTTGTTTGATTTTTGTTAAGAAAAATAGTTTTGACTTAATTAATTTAAGAGAAAATAATTACCTAAGAAAGTTAAAATTAAATTAATAAAAGAAATGAAGTTATTAAAGAAAACAAGTCTTTTAGGGTTTTGTTTGTGAAAAGATTTAATTAAGTTAAACTAGTATGAAAAATTAATTAATTAAAAGAAAACCTAAGTTCTAAGTTAGTTTTTAATTAAAAGAAAACCTAAGTTCTAAGTTAGTTTTTAATTAAAAGGAAATAAATTAAACTTGAATCTAATTATTAATTTATTTAAGAACAAAATTAAATTTGTTTAAGAAAATATTTTTTGCCTTTTTTAGTTTAAAAAAAAAGAAATAAAAAAAAAGAAAATATAAGTATATTAGATATATAAATAAATAAAATATTTTTTGGATTTTTATTAATAAAAATAATAATAATAATAATAATAATAATAATAATAATAATAATAATAATAAAATAAAATAAAATAAAATAAAATAAAATAAAATAAGTTAAAGTCAGAGGGGTGAAATTTGAATTGGGGTGTTTAGGAGTAAAACAGTTTTTGAGTTTGGCCCATTACTGTTTTTTGTTAGTCAGCAAAAGAAAAGAAAAAGAAAAAAAAATTGGGCCTGCGCTGGAACAAGTAAGATGGGGGTGTTGTGCAGTAAAGTGGAGCCAGACCCAACACAAAGAAGTTCAATACGCTGCCAAACAAAAAAAAAGAACAAGAAAAATGTTTAAAAAAATGCAAAAGGTCTCGTTGGGGCTCGAACCCAGGACCTTCTACATGGCATGGCTTTAGCGTGCGCTATTTGTACCATTGGGGTGGTCTGTTTCATCCGTTCATAAAATAACTTCAATTAAACATAACATAAAATAGGTTATATGGCCAACTCTGTCTTCAACCTTGCACGCGAGTAACAGAGAAAACAATCACAAAAAATTGAAAACTTTAACTTCACCATTTCTCAACCATTTGCAAAACTTCAAACATCAAACTTGTTAGAAATTTCACCACGATTCTAAACATGTAAATAACTTAAGCTAATTCTCAAAGATGAGCATGAATTTCTATTGGTACCAAATCTGACCTAATATTTTCATAAACTTTAAACTCAAAATTCTCCCTACTCAGTCAATATAAATGAAAACTATGGATATGTACAGTTTCAGGGTAATGATATCTACATTTTGTATTTGAAAATGCAAACCTAACAATGCCTAAATAATGAGATGAAAATTCATAAAATACCTTAAAAATGAAAATCGTATCCTAAGTTTGAGCTTATCCCAAGTGATGGTGATGATCTGGATAGCTTCCTCAAGTTCCCATGAAGCATATGCAACCTTTACTTGGAGCTGTAAGTGTCTAAATCGTGTAGAGAAGTCAATGTGCAGCACCCTGTTTTTGGTTATGGAGGAAGGTGATAGAGGTGTTACAGTCGTGTAACAGGGTGTGGGATTGTTTGTAGATGATGTTTAGGAACTCTTGGAAGTGAAAGGCCAAGAAACGCACGAGTGGATTAGGTGTTTGGGATTTCTGGACAAAAAGTGAAACAATGGAGGTTATTTATGCAATCCTAACTTTGATAGGGTTTTAGGGCTTAAGCATTCATGTGTTGGCTTGCAAGTGATGTATATATTTATAGGCAAGAGGTTTCAAGTGTTACAACAACTCAAAATTTGAATTCTCAAGTTGTGGAAACTTTACTTGTTTTTGAAGCAATGTTGAAACATCCTGTGCCAAGACATGGTACATGGCTGTATAGAGTGTTTAGAACTTTAAACATACTTGCTTTTGGTTTATAGGTATTGTGTGTGCAGAAAGAACAAGTGCAAGTCTCAATGCAAGTTGACTTTGCATAAAGCTTGCTTTTCTAAAATGGCAATGGTGACTTTGTTCCATTAATGGAAAATTGGTTTGGACAATGCTTCAAGCACTTGGATAAGAGCTTAATAAATTTTGTAAACCATTAATTATGGAGTGAAACACAAGTTTGAGACCTTCAAAGTGAGATTTGTACAACATGCTTAAAGATTGGATGATTGTTCATCACAAAATCTGCCTTATAAAATAAGTTTGAAACCCTAACTTCTTGCCTTCGATTCTCTTATCTCAAGTATGGTATTGATGAGTTCTTGAACATTTTAGAAAGCTTTTAACATCCTCTACAATCTTCATGTTGTACATTTTTGAAGATTCAATTTGGAACTAGGTGAAAAGTTTCCATGAAGTTAGGTCAAAATCCTGACTAAAATACTCAAAATTTCACCAAGTATTTTTAGTATTATGTACATGACTTCTTGAATCAATAACTTAAAATCCAAGCATTTCTAGAAAATTTTCTGCCATACAATGTTTTAGATCTCATTTAGATCTACAACTTTCATGTTAGAAGTTTTCCTTGAATCATCTTGCATTTTGGTGAAAAATTGAGATGAAGTTATGAAAAAAAGTTAACTTTTCCAACATTTGGAAAAATTTCGAAGTCTTAAAATTTTGACTTTTCAAAGATGATTTTTACTTTTTGATTTCTTGATGAACAATCTTCATATTTTGACATGTCTTGATGAAATATGATTTTTGAAACTTGATTTTGATCAAAAAGTCAAAGTTTGACTTTTCAGTGTACAATTGACTTTTCTATCAGTTGACCAAATTTCAACTATCAATCTATTGATCATGAGAAATGTTTTGAACCATACCATTAAGTCAAAAAGATACATTTTGATTCTTGATATCATGTCTCAAACCAAAAATTTATGTATTTGGTCAACAGTCAAAAATTAAGCCTCTTCAGTCAAAACCCTAATTTTGACCATTTTGCCCTTTTGGTGATCTGATCAAATTTCTTGAGGAATTGTGATCCAAACTTGATAAATTGACATATATGAGTTTATAATGTTGATTTGGATCAAAAATTGTGAAGTTTGACTGTAAATTGACCACAATTGACTTTTCCCCCAATACAGATGATTTTAGGTCAACTGATCAGTTGACTGAGCAAAAATGTGATCCAAAGCTTGAAACTTGACATCAGAAATATCGGGAGTCCAAAATGATCCATGAAAGTCATATGAAGCATTAAAAGTCCAATTGTCCTTGTACAAACTCAAACCTTAATTTTGAGTCATCAATGCTCGAGGAGGTGTCTTGAGCTGATCAAACCTTGTGCAGTCTTGAATCAACGGAGATCTTGTGAGAGAATTCTTGAGAAATTGAGAGAGAAAATTTTGGGGTACAACAGCTTCCCCTGTTCAATCTTCTTAAACCTGAAGAGTTAGATTGGCGGGTCCTTTATTCGTGACTTGAAGGTGAAAGATGATTGAACACTAGAGTGCCCAGAAATTCGCAGTCGATGATGTATTGATCCGGAAATGGGCTTATGGATTCCATTTGGAGAGATAATGGTAGTGACTTGGAAAAACATCAGCATAAACCTTTAGTCGATTCGTGCTGAAAACTAAGTGTCTTGCCTGTCTTTAACTGGAAGAATTAATTCTGATCCAGAAGAGGTCTTTGGATCAATGATTTTTGTTTGCAAGGAACAAAGGGGTTAGCTGTGTGGGAATGTATGCATGGTGTAATGATGTTCTCAAAATAAATTGATTATGTTGTATGTATATGTTATGTATTTTATATGATGTATGAATGTGACATGTTGTCTAAGCGTATCCTTGACAGATACTGGGGAGTTTTGAGAAGTTAAATCTTGGACTGCTGTTGGAGGTGAAGAGTATGTGTATCTTTAGATTTTGTTAAAAATTCTTCCGTTGGGGATTCCTGATTTGTTGAGAAGAAATTGCGCTAAGGAATATTGACTTTGCTTGAGAAGATTTTGTGGAGAGTGTTGATTTCTGCTTGGGAACCAAAATTCAAGAGTTTTAGTTCTCTATTGCTCTGGTGGGGAATTATCTCTTGAAAGTTAATTGTTATCTGGTCGGATTCCGGGCTTCACAATAACTTACTGGGGATAAAGAAGTTAATTGTTATCTGGTCGGATTCCAGGCTTTGTAGCAACTCGCTGGGATAGTGGCAAACTCTACTAGGGAAGATGAGTTCTATTAATGCTCTGTAAGAATTAACTATTATCTGGTCGGGTCTAGGTTTCAGCAACTCGAACTATTAACTGATCGGGTCCAGGATTTGCAGTAGATGGAGAAGTTAAGTTACTATCTGGACGGGTCCAGGCTCTAGCCACTTGAAATTGAAATTTACTATTATCTGGTCGGGTCCAGTCTTCAGCAATTTGAACTTGAGATCAACTGTTATCTGGTCGGCTCCAGGTTTCAGTAACTCGAACTGTTAAATGGTCGGGTCCAGGCTCTGCAGTTGAAGAAGTTGAACTAATATCTTTTGCAGTAATTTAAACTTGATGTTAAATGTTATCCGGTCGGGTCCAGGTTTCAACAATTGGAGAAGTTGAACTATTATCTGGTCGGGTCCAGGCTTTAGTAACTTAAAATTGAGATTAATTGTTATCTGTTCGGGTCCAGGTTTCACAATAAATTGAGGATAGGATGAAGTTGAAATAACATCTGGTCGGGTCCAAGCTTTAGTAACTTGAATTTGAGATTAACTGTTATCTGGTCGGGTCCAGGCTTCAGTAATGATTTGAGAAGTTCAACGATTATCTGGTCGGGTCCAAGTTTTGCGGTAATTTGAACTTGATGGAGTTGAACTAGTATCTGGTCGGGTCCAGGCTTCATAGTAACTTTAATTTGAGATTAATTGTTATCTGGTCGGGTCCAGGTTTCACAACAACTTACTGGGATAGCAATGACTCTGTTGGCGACTTCACTGGGGATTAGGAGTTGTGGTCCCTTGATTTGTAATAGTCTGAGAGGCAAACTCAAGCTGGGGAATTTGTCATTTGTCAGGGAAATAAACCATGTTGAAAAGGATATTTGACGACCTCCTGTGGAGGTGTCTCTTTAGGAAGAAATCCAAAAGGCTTCCTTTTAAGAACAACTCAGCTGGGGAGAGGATCTTCCAGAGATTGAAATTCTGGATGGAGATTTTATGAATCCAAATTTGTGGGGATAATGTTATTGAAATAACTCTGGGGATATCTCAAATCCTTAAAGAAACACTTGTTACTATTCTTATGTATACATTATGTTAACTGTTTAATCATGTTCATATGCATATGTTCATTCAATTTTTATTCATTGGACGCTTTTTGCACTTAAAACAGAAAAACAAAAGGTTTGAACTTCAAAGTATATTTGTATTGATGTTTGCCTATAAACAAGTGTTTTTTGTACAAGGAGACAAATATACTAGTAAGAGGAAATCGTCAAAAGAAATGAAAAGTGTACAGAGTGAAAACAAAAATAATAGCCATTTATAAGTGATCTCATTGTGTCCCAACTCCACTATTTCCTTTATGCCTTCGAACAATCCCTTGCCACTTGGAAGAAATTGATTGAATTGATCTGGTATCATTGAATTTTCGACTTTGGTAATAAAATTGGTTATAAAGATCCCACGGGACATTGTCATATGCTTTAATCCTTAAGTTTTGCCTGGACCACCCTTTCGGGTTTTCAGCCCACCAGGATACCCATTTTTGCTCGAATCGCCCTTTCGGGTTTTAGACTCGCCGGGTGTACAATCTTTTGCATATATCCCTAAATTTTGGCCGAACCTCTTTAGTCCGCCGGGATGCCCTTATTTTTGCCTAGGTATGTCAACCTAGCGGGTCATTTTATGCGTAGTATTTTTTAACTATGTATGGGTTCACAGGATGCGGGAAATCTTTACCATCCATAGTAGTCAGCATCATCGCACCATCAGAGAAAACTTTCTTTACAACAAATGGTCCCTCGTAAGTGGGAGTCCATTTTCCCCTGGGGTTGCCTTGTGGAAGAATGATGCGCTTTATTACCAAGTCGCCAGTCTGATATACTCGAGGCTTGATCTTTTTGTTGAAAGCCTTGATCATACGTTTTTGGTACATTTGACCATGACAAATAACAGCCAGTCGCTTCTCGTCAATCAAGTTCAACTGATCCAACCTAATCTGAAACCATTCGTATTCTCCTAAATCTTCTTCCTTCATTATCCTTAGAGAGGGAATCTAAACTTCGACAGGTAGGACATCTTCCATGCCATAGACCAAGGAGAACAGGGTTGCCCTAGTTGATGTTCAAGCTGAAGTACGGTAGCCATGGAGAGAAAACGGTAACATCTCATGCCAGTCTTTATACATTACCACCATCTTTTGCACAATCTTCTAGATATTTTTATTGGTAACTTCCACTGCGCCATTCATCTTAGGTCTGTACAGAGAAGAATTGTGATGCTTGATTTTGAACTGAGTACAAAGTTTCGTAATCATAGCATTGTTGAGGTTGGTCCCATTGTCAGTGATAATCCTTTCGGGGATACCTTAACGGCAGATAAGGTTATGCTTGATGAATCTGGCTACAACTCTCTTTGTGACGGAGGAAAATGAGGTAGCTTTGACCCATTTGGTAAAGTAATCAATAGCCATGAGGATGAAATGATGTTCATTAGAAGCAGTAGGTTTAATCTCTCCAATCATATCAATACCCCACATTGAAAACATCCACAAAGAAGTCATGACATTTAGAGGAATAAGAGGTACATGGACCTTGTCAGCATAGATTTGACACTTGTGGAAAGTCCTTGAGTGATGATGACAATCAGTTTCCATTGTGGACCAATAGTAACCAGCCCTCAGGATTTTCTTGGCCATAGTGTGTCCACTAGAGTGGGTCCCAAAGAGGCCATCATACATGTCTTCCATAATTTTCTTTGCCTCCTTCTTGTCCATACATCAGAGTAGAGTAGAATCATGGTTGCGCTTGTATAGGATTTGTTTGCTTAGAAAGAATTTGGCTGAAAATCTTCGCAAGAATTTCTTATCATTGATGGAAGCTCCTTCAGGATATTCTTGTGCCTCAAGATATCTCCTCACCTCATGGTACCATGGTTTCTCTTCATCAGTGTCAAGCTCATAGCAGTGTGCAGGTTCATCAAATCTTTCGATTGTTATCATAGGATATTAGTTATCCCATTTGACCTTGAACATAGAAGACATTGTTGCCAAGACGCCAGCAACCTGATTTTCTTCTCTATGGAAATGTTCAAAGGTGATCTCTTCGAAGTATGGAATCAAAGTTAACACAAGCTCCTTACAAGGAATCGAGTTAGGATGCTTAGTGTCCCATTCTTCCTTTACTTGGCTAATCACTAGAGCAAAATCTCCGAATACATCCAAATGCTTTATCCTTAAGTCAATAGTAGCCTTCAAACACAAGATGCACGCCTCATACTCAGCCATGTTATTCGTACAATCAAAGCACAATCTAGCAGTGAAAGGAGTGTGACAACCTTCAAGAGAAATTATCACAACACTAATTCCATTACCCAGAGCGTTGAAAGCTCCATCAAAAACCACAGTACATCGGGATCCTTGTTCAGGTCCGTCATATGGTCCAGGTTTTGCACAGTCAATCACTAACATGATATTCTCATCCGGGAAGTCAAAGTTCATAGATTGATAATCATCAACAGCTTGATGGGCCAAATGATCTGCAAATACACTCCTTTTGATGGCCTTTTGTGTTGTATATTGAATATCGTATTCAGTCAGAATCATTTTCCATCTAGCTATCCGTCCGGAGAGAGCGGGCTTCTCGAAGATGTACTTGGTAGGGTCCATATTAGAAATCAATAAAGTGGTGTGAGTCAACATATACTGTCTTAGCTGGTGAGCAGCCCATGCCAGAGTGCATCAAGTTTTCTCGAGCAGTGAATATCTGGTTTCACAGTTGGTAAACTTTTTGCTCAGGTAGTATATTGCATGCTCTTTTCGGCCAGACTCGTCCTGTTGGCCCAACACACACCCCATAGAATTTTCTAGCACAATAAAGTACATGATCAATGGTCTTCCTTCCACTGGAGGCATAAGGATAGGAGGTTCTTGAAAATATTCCTTGATCTTATCAAAGGCAGCTTGGCAGTCGTCGTTCCATTTGACTACTTGATCTTTCTTCATGAGTTTGAAGATTGGCTCACAAGTAGCAGTTAGATGAGATATGAAATGGGAAATGTAATTAAGATGACCCAAGAATCCTCTGACTTCCTTATCAGAGTGGGGAACTGTCATTCCTTGAATGGCTTTTACCTTTGCAGGATCGACTTCGATGCCTTTACCACTTGAAACAACCGGCCGAACCATCATCTGATAATAAAATCAATGAAGTCGTCACCAAATGTCTTTTATCCCTCAAGAAGGGAAAGGTAAACATCAATAAAACCTGAGAAGGGTGAAATCATGATCAAATGACTGAGAGATTGGGTAAGGGAGTCTGTTACGCGAGGGGAAGGTATTAGCACCCCACACGCCTGTAGTACTCTATGGTATCCACTCTTGTTGTTCTATTCTAATGGGTGTATAAATTCTATGTCTAAGATTAAGAGCTAAAAGAAAATGTAAAGAGGGAATGCATGCAGAAGAAAAGAGAAAACAATGTAGGGAAAATAAAAAGTTGTGATCTCTTGGGCCCTACCCCAATGCCTACGTATCCCTTTTAAGGAATCAGAGCAGCTGTAGTTCGGCTCATACATTTTGGTTGGTTTGTGTTTTTTAGTTAAGAAGACAAAAGCAACAATCAAGATGGAGAAACATCAGATGAAACGACAAAAATATCAATAATGATGATAAATCAACAAAAAGGATGACAAAATATCACATGGTAACACAAACTCAGATAAGATGATAAAAAGTCAGCATGATAACAAAATATCAGATAAAACGATGAAACATTACACCTAACAATGATATCAAAAATCAAAGTAGGATGACAAACATACACGATGGCGAAACATCGGCAACAAACATATGCGATGGTGAAACATCGACAAAAATATAGCAAGATAGCATGGCAAAGATGACGAGACATCAACAATCTAGATGATAAAACATCACACTTAACAATGATATTGAGAATCAAAGTAGGATAACAAACATATGCGATGGCGAAACATCGACAATAAACATATGCGATGGCGAAACATAGGCTAAAAGATAGCAAGGTAACATGGTAAAGATTGCAAAACATTAACAATAAACATAAGAGATGGTGAAACATCGGCAAAAAGATATGTGATGCCGAAACATCGGTAAAGAGATATGTGATGGTGAAACATAGGCTAAAAGATAGTAAAATATCATGGCAAGGATGGCAAAACATCAAATTAAAAAAGTTTAAAACAAAGCCAAAAGGCGCATAATCAAATGAGATTGGTTTGTATTTTTTACCTTGAAGAAGGATTTAAGTTCATTAGAGATGTTTTTATGATTTGCCAAGAAGAGGTTTTAGTTTTAAGATGCAATATGCAAAGAAAAGAAAACAACTAAGGGAGACTATCCTAATCTCTGGCCCTAATGTTATCATACAATGATTGATCCTAAAGTTGAGTTTTGAAGGGAAATCTCTACTCTATGTTAACATGCTTGGTTAACAATCCTAAGTCTATCTCAAATCATCATCTATAGATGAATCAAGAAGTCCTTAAGGTGCATAGCAAGGGTCTATCACCTAAAACTATGTCTATCTCAAATCATCATCTATAGATGAATCAAGAGCTCCTAAAGGAACATGCTGACGGTATATCATCTCAAAACATGCACACAAAGATGAAATCAAGAAAGCAAGCCCATAAGCTCAAGAGAGCACACACAATATGTCATGAGCAGCACATGCTAACTCAAGTCAAATGCCTAACTAAGATATTGAGGATCAAGGTAGGGGAACCAATCAACAATCAAAAGGCTCAAGAGAGCACACCTACAGATATCATATATAGGCTAGTGTGTCAAAGAAAGTCTAACAAAAACTATCCTATGAGGAACACGCAATGAGAGCGAAGTCGTGATCTCAATTTCTAAATTGAGTGATTCATCGATCAACAAGAAATCAAGGAAAGCGATACAATCCTATAGGGAGCATGCAATGAGAGTGAAGTCGTGATCTCAATTTCTAAATTGAGTGACTCGTCGATCAACAAACCAGGAAACAAATACAAGCACAACACATATAGCAAATGAAGTGCGGAATGCCTGCTACAGGTCTTTAAACAACGACTTTGAGCGCACGCTCTTTATTTCCTACTTCTCATGATATCTAGAAAGCGATAAATACCCCTACTATACAAGATCTCTAGAAATAAGTAAAGAGATACAATAAAGTGCGGAAATGAAGAATAAAAAAGGAAGCCACGATGATACCTAACGGAGAAGGTTTGTTGCCTCTTCACAAACATGCAAGCGATAACAAAACTCTACAGAAGCTGCTTCTCACAAGTGATCAAATGAATTAATCTCCAAGCATTCCATATCGCGAAATCTACATCTACATTCTATCACAAAATCATGGCTAACAAAATGGCAACGAAAATGATTATTAAACATAAACAATAATAGAAAATTCTAATAAAATTCTAAAGAGAAAATCTAAAAAAAATTAAAATGTTTTACTATTTTTTGCATCATTTTTATCATGTTGAAAATTAATCAAAATCATGGCGAGAAACATGCTACGGAAAGAAAATTTAAATCAAAAGCAAATGGAGTATGAAATTTGTATAGGAGTTATGTTTAGAAATTGCACTAAGGCCCAACCCAAAGATGATCCATGGTGTTTTTTTTGGGTCCAAGGCAATTGGTTTTAAAAAAAGGAATCGTAGCAGGCGAGGAGAGTGATTCAGTCAGCCCATCCTTCCAACAAAAATTACTATCATATTCTTTTTACTCATATTACTTTTATTATAAGCAAAAAATTCAGATAATAAAAATAAAAGAGCAAAGAATGAAGATAGGGTTAAGAATTGTGGTTGTTCAAATTCACACGAAACACAAATTTATTCATCTCTCGAATGCCGCTCACGGCCTCTCTGATAACGAGAAATCGTATCATATAATTGCTACGTTTTTAGTCCGTTTTCATACTGCATTAATCCATTTAACTCCCGAGCATTCCGAGTTTTTATGTCTGTTCACAGGTACAACATGTTTCAAGTCAATTTAGTGGAAAAAGATCGTATGAAGAAAGTTAACATGAAAACCAGATGAAAAGGAACAATTCTGCAAAGTTCTGTAGATTTTGATGTTGTGACGGTCGTCACACATCACTTACGACCGTAACGCGCTTATTTCATGAAGAATGCTCGTCACACATCACTTACGAATGTGACACGCTGTTAAGCGTCTTACGCCGGTCACCTTGGCATTACGACCGTCACGCGCTTAATTCAACTTTATGAAGAACATGGAGACGTGGGCAACGTAAAGAAAGGAGTTTTCAGATACTCCTACAATCTCTCAACCTCACCAACGCCCAGTCTTGGTTTTTCTCCATAAAAGAAGTGCAAAACCCACATTCTTGTTTTTTTTAACTGTCAACTTCTCCTCTATAAATAGGAGAGATTTCAATGAAGATTGGGGTACAGAGTTTTATTTACAGAGAGTTTTATTTTCACAAATTCTTTGCGGAAGCTCTGCCGAATTTACGAACCATTTCCCGGTTTTTATGTTTTCCTGTTGTTCTTGTTTTTATTTCCCTTTTTACCATTTAATAGCCATTTCCAACATTAGGAAATTGCTATCTTAGTTAGAATTTGTTTTTAGCCTCAGACTTCGTTTCAAGTTTCGATTCCGAAGGTTCCAATCTTGCCGACTTGTGGAAGAGGGAGCTCGAGGAATAGTATTATTAGTCAGGTTTTAATCGAATTTAATTTAATTTTAATACAATTTGTTTACGTTAAATTACTGTTATTTATTTATCATGAATGTTTCACTTCTTTCCAATTATATTTCCTGTCTGTTTCAAGTACCACGACTAGCTAAATTTCTAGAGTCGGGATGTGATAATAGTAACAAAATGAATTAAATTGTTCCTAAGCTAAAATCCAAATTAACTTAATTTCTGGCTGTGACTTTTTATAATTAAAATCAATATTTTTGTTACGAGAGTAAGAAAAGTAGAATAGGTTAGGATCAAGACCACGAGAGTGTGAGGTTTTAACCAGATAGATAAAGTTAGGCATTTGATTTAAATACAGCGAGAGCGCTTTAAAACGAATTAGACTTTATTAAGTTTTCAAAGAGTATTTTATAAACACTTATGGGCTAGCGAGAGCAGGCATAGGGCTTTAGGGTATAATCTGAGATAAGACCACGAGAGTGTGAGTTAAGGGTTTTTAAACTGATAATTACTACAAAACCATTTAATTTAAACATCTTTATATGCTTAGGTTTGATTAAATCCGCTTAGGTTCACTATATTACATACCGACCGCTTTATCATTATTATTATTTCCTTAGTTCGATTTAGTTTTCCTCTACTTTAACTTTTAAAAACCAAACGTGATAACATCCGCCTTAGCTAAACTAGCAAACCTTTATAGCACTAGAGTGATTACAAAGTCCCTGTGGGTTCGACATCTTTTTATTACTATCGCGATAGGCTGTGCACTTGCAGTTAAGATACCGTTAGACACATTAGGTCGATCGCACATCAAGTTTTTGGCGCCGTTGCTGGGGACTTTGAATTAGTCACTAGTGCACTCATAAAGTAGCACTGTATAGACTAAGGCAACTATTTATTTTTCCCTCTGTTGTATGCCAAATACTCGCTCCCCAAGCGAGCCTTTGCATCTACAAATCAATGATATCAAGCGCTATCTCAGAGTAAGACGCCGAATTCAAGAATACCATGATCTCAACAATCTTCCTCCGACTAAGCTTCCTGATATCTCAATCCCTGAGTTAATTGAAGAATCGAAGATGGCTGACGTACCAAATCCACCTTGTCCTCTTAAGGATTACGCAATTCCTTCTCAAGCGGAACCTCACAACAACATTGTCGCTCCTGCTATCGCTCGAAACGATTTTGAGCTGAAACCTTCACTTCTATCCGCCGTTCAGCAGAACCAATTTTCTGGATATCCTACTGACGACCCAAACCTGCATCTGTCAGTGTTTGTGCAGTACGGAGACACTGTTAAAGCGAATGGTGTAAACCCCGGGGCGATACGATTGCGCCCATTTCCTTTTTATTTAAGAGACAGAGCTCGAGCATGGCTCCAATCTCTTCCTTCAAACTCAATCACCACATGGGATGAGTTGAAGAAGGTCTTTTTGGCTAGATATTTCCCACCAAGCAAAACTGCTATGCTCAGAGCCAACATCAATGGTTTCAAACAAAAAGATAACGAATCACTTTTCGAAGCGTGGGAACGCTATAAGGACATGATTAGACTATGTCCTCATCATGGTTTAGAAGAATGGTTGATCATTCATACGTTCTATAACGGTCTCTTGTACCACACAAGATTGACTATAGACGCTGCTGTTGGTGGCACATTAATGGATAAACCGAATACCGAAGCTAATCAACTTATCGAAAGCATGGCTCAGAACCATTATCAATGGGGAAGCAAAAGAGCTAATATGGAAAAAACTCAAACAAAAGGTGGCATGGTTGAAGGGAATAGTCTGGATCAAGTCAACGCTAAAGTGGAAGCCCTTACCCAAAAGCTAGAAAATCTTACCGCCGATCCCGCAGCTACCGTAGCTGCAGTAGCTCAAACTTGTGATCTATGTGGTCTTCAATCACATCCTGCTCCAGAATGCCCACTTCTAACAGGATTTCTAGATGAACAAGCGAATTACGTACATGGAAACCCTTATAGCAATACCTATAACCCTGGTTGGAAGAATCATCTGAATTTTTCATATAAAAGCAACAATGTGTTGTACGCACCTGGACAAGCTCCTGCCACGCCACCTGGCTATCCAAAAGCTATCCCAAATCACCCTAATAATGGACCTAATACATCCAATGTTCCTAGGAAATCTAATCTTGAAATCATGATAGAACATTTCATTTATTCTCAATCTCAGACTAATAAAGATGTTCTAAATCAGAATTTATATACTATTGAGCAGATTAAACAATTATCTAGTAAAGTTGACACTTTAGCTACCCATAATAAGATGCTTGAAACTCAAATTTCACAGGTAGCTCAACAGCAAGCACCTACTGCTGCCCCAGCTGGAATTTTCCCTGGTCAACCACAACTTAACCCAAAAGGACATGCTAACGCTGTGATACTGAGAAGTGGAAAAGAACTTGGCGGACCTGTTGATCCAAGACTCGAAAATCCAGCCATGTACCAAAAGCAGAACAAGCCAACTGAAAATGAGAATGAACCAAAGGAAAAGGAAAACGAAAACCAAGAGGCAGTGGAGAAAGAGAAGCCTTATGTGCCTCCACCACCCTATAAACCACCGATGACGTACCCTCACAGACTTACCAATTCCAAAACGATGGTCCAATTCAAGAAATTCGTTGAACTTTTGAAACAATTGAATATCACAATACCGTTTATAGAAGTTATCACTTAGATGCCCTCGTATGCTAAATTTCTCAAGGAAATCCTATCTAACAAGAAAAAGATAGAAGACAACAGAACAGTTACACTTACTGCTGAGTGTAGCGCTATTATTCAAAACGATATGCCCCCTAAGTTAAAAGATCCAGGTAGTTTCTCTATAACTTGTAACATTGGACAGTTTGTCATAGACAAAGCTCTATGCGACTTGGGAGCAAGTATCAGTGTCATGCCCCTATCTATTTGCAAAAAGTTGGAGATAGGAGAACTTAGACCCACAAAAATGTTCGTTCAATTAGCTGATCGGTCAGTTAAATATACTGGAAAACGTTCCAGTTAGAATAGGTCAATTATATATCCCGACCGATTTCATAATTATGGGCATTACTAAAGACTCAGTTACTCCTATCATATTAGGAAGACCCTTCCTAGCCCCAGCTGGAGCTATAATTAACGTAAAGAAGGGCAGACTGACATTCGAAGTTGGAGAGGAAAAAGTGGAATTCATCCTCACTCAATTCTTACAAGCACCAACCATGAATGACACATGTTATCTAATCGACGTTATAGACGAGTGCGTAAGAGATATGGAAGCAGAAAAGACCACATACTCTGAAATAATGAAAATCCAAACCCCTCTGATACTCGAAGATGACAATTGGCGTGAACCGTATTAAGATGATAGCTTAAGCGAAAGTCTAGCACTTACACCTGGTCATATGCCATCTCCAAAGAAACCGGGTTTAGAATTAAAAACCTTACCCAGGAACCTAAGATACCAATTCCTAGATACCAAATGTACGCGACCAGTAATAGTCAATTCCAGTTTAGGAACGCTCGAATTATGCTAGAAGAAGATTGCAAAACCTCTAGAGAACCTCAAAGAAGGATTAACCCAATCCTTACCACTGTAGTCAGAGATGAAATTAAGAAGCTATTGGAAACAGGAATCATATATCCAATCTCCGACAGTAAATGGGTTAGCCCAGTACACGTCATACCGAAGAAAGGAGGTATCACTGTTGTGAAGAACGCAAAAGGCGAACCGATAACACAAAGAGTGGTTAATGGGCATATAGTGTGCATTGATTATAGAAAACTAAACAAAGCTACTCGAAAAGACCATTTTCCTCTACCCTTCATAGATCAAATGTTAGAGCGATTAGCCAAACATTCCTACTTCTGCTATCTAGATGGTTATTCCAGATTTTTCCAAATTCCTATTCACGCTGATGATCAAGAGAAGACTACATTCACGTGTCCCTATGGAACGTTCGCTTACAGACGAATTCCCTTCGGATTGTGCAATGCCCCAACAACCTTTCAACGATGTATGATGTCAATCTTTGCAGATTTCACCGATAACATCATGGAAGTGTTCATGGACGACTTCTCTGTGTGCGGGCAGAGTTTTGAAGGATGCCTATCAAACCTATAAAAGGTTTTAGAAAGATGTGTGAAAGTAAACCTCGTGCTTAACTGGGAAAAATGCCATTTCATGGTCAGAGAAGGAATTGTATTAGGACATGTTATATCTAATAAGGGAATTGAAGTTGATAAAGCTAAGATAGAAGTCATAAAAGAACTTCAACCACCTAAGACCGTTCGAGAAATACGAAGTTTTTTAGGACATGCCGGTTTCTACCGACGATTTATTAAAGATTTCTCGAAGATCACTAAACCACTTACCGGTCTATTAATGAAAGACGCTGAGTTCATATTCGATGAAGATTGTCTTAAAGTGTTTGAAACTCTAAAATTAGCCCTTATCACCGCACCAATCATGCAACCACCCGATTAGAGATTACCTTTTGAAATCATGTGCAATGCGAGTGGCTACGTTGTAGGCGCAGTTCTTGGACAAAGGAAGGACAAGAAACTTCACGCAATCTATTATGCCAGTAGAACGCTAGACTAAGCTCAAATGAACTACGCCACAACTGAGAAAGAGCTGTTAGCAGTTGCCTTTGCGCTTGACAAATTTCGTTCTTACCTAGTAGGAGCGAAGATAATCATTTACACAGATCACGCTGCTATCAGATATCTACTAACCAAGAAGGATCCAAAACCAAGACTCCTCAGATGGATCCTACTTTTGCAAGAGTTTGATCTAGAGATTAAGGATAAGAAACGAACCGAAAACGTCATAGCAGACCACTTGTCAAGATTAGAAGGTATAAAACTCGAACAAGTGCCGATTAACAATGATTTTCCATATGAACAGCTGATAGCGCAAATAAGAAGCGATCTAGCTCAACTGGATCTAAACATACCAAAAGCCAAGGAAGCCGTGGAAGCAATTCATACAACCATGGGACTGCCATGGTATGCTGACATAGTCAACTACTTAGCTGCAGGAGCGCTCCCACCGGACTTAACTTATCAACAGAAAAAGAAATTTTTCCATGATCTCAAGTATTATTATTGGGATGAACCTTTATTATTTAAAAGAGGATCAGACGGAATTTTCCGCCGATGCATACCTGAAGAAGAAATAGAAGATGTTATTTCTCACTGTCATTCATCTCCCTATGGCGTACACATGCAAGCACTTCTAAAACCTATGCAAAGATTCTACAAGCCGGCCTATTCTGGCCTAATCTATGGAAGGATGTCCACATCGCTGTTAAAAACTGTGATCGGTGTCAACGCACCGGTAATATTTCAAGACGCGATGAAATACCTCAAAGAGGAATACTAGAAGTAGAAGTCTTTGATGTTTGGGGAATCGATTTCAAGGGACCTTTCCCATCTTCTTTCGGAAAGAAGTATATACTCGTAGCTGTCGATTATGTTTCAAAATGGATTGAGGCTATAGCCTTTCCTACAAATGACACACGAGTAGTAATTAAGCTCTTTAAAAACACAATCTTTCCAAGATTTGGTTTACCTAGACTTGTCATTAGTGACGGTGGCTCTCATTTCATTTCTAAGGTATTCGACAAATTATTATCTAAGTATGGATTCAAACACCGCGTAGCAACACCGTATCATCCACAAACCAGTGGACAGGTCGAAGTCTCGAATAGAGAAATTAAACAAATCCTAGAGAAAACTGTCGCCATATCTAGAAAAGATTGGTCATCTAAGCTTAACGAGGCTTTATGGGCTTATAGGACAGCCTAGAAGACTCCTATAGGAACTACACCCTTCAAGCTTGTGTACGGAAAGTCCTGTCATCTCCCGGTAGAATTAGAGCATAAGGCATATTGGTCAATCAAAACGTTCAATATAAACTACACTACTGCTGGAGAGAAGCTAATCCTCAACTTAAATGAACTAGAAGAACTGAGATTAGACGCTTATGAGAACGCTAAGATATACAAGGAAAGAACCAAAAGATGGCACGATAAGCGCTTATCCCGAAAAGAATTCAGTGTGGGAGACGTTGTGCTACTATTTAACTCTAGACTTAGGCTCTTTCCTGGAAAACTGAAATCCAGATGGTCTGGTCCTTTTGAAGTTACAAAAGTATTCCCTAGAGGAGCAATAGAAATTAAGGATAGGAATAGTGATCCGTTCACAGTGAACAGACAGCGATTAAAACAATATAATCACATTAAGTCTAAGTTTGTCACATACCGTGAGCTTACCTTTGAATTTTTGAGCTCCCTAGTTCATATACCTGAGCGCGGTTTCGGAGCCAGAAAAGGATTTATAGCTTTCAGACTATTCGGTATTGAATTCGTTTATAACCATAAATAATTATCTGACCTACTAGGATTCCCTAGAGGACCTTTTGCTTTTACTACCACCCAGGTGGAATTAATGGATTTCGAGCTAGATTACTTTTGGGGAATCTTAACCGGAAACTACCAGCCTGAGCCGGATAGCATGGACAACAATGAAATACACAACCCCAATATCCGCTATTTTCATAAGATTCTAGCCCATACTGTATTCGGAAAAGAACAAAACCGTACTACAGTGTCTAAGGATGAGATGTTTTTACTGCAATGTATGACCCAAGGCCGACCTGTTAATGTTGTGTCATTCATGATGCAAACCTTTTCTCGCATTGTTCAGGACCCTAATGAACCGATCATCGTAGGAGGCCTAGTCACCATGATTTCCAATTCCCTCGGACTTAGATACCAACTGCATAAGTGTACACACTTCGGTTTGATTCTCCCTATGAATATTGATTTCTGTTTCGACCTACGCATAATAGGAAATCTAGGTCCTGCACCTTTTGAATACCTGATAAGGAATGAAGTTGTCACTTTATTTACCCTTCCAAACCATGCTAAAGTGAGTGTCCACAATCGCGATAACTAGATTTATGAGCTAAACCCTCCTGACCATCCTTCAACACCTGAAACACCACAATCGTACCAAATTACTGATGATAAGATGTCTGATGAGAGTGATCCTGAGACCCCTCCTAGTTACTATGACATTAACCACATTGTAGAGGATACTGAGGCCCCTGAAATAACCAAAGGAGAATACACTGAGAATTTGAACAAAATCTTACCCACACTGGATGTTTATCAAACTGACATTAATGGAATCAAGGACGAATTGAAGAGCATGCGTCTGGACATAATAGGCTTGACTGACATAACTGTGGAGCAATTTTATCACATGAATTCAGCTTTAGAAGATTTAAAAATGAGACTTGGATGAAGTAGCAGTGATCATCATTTGTTTTTACTTTTCTTTCTGTTTTATGTTTCTAGGTAGTTTCCCTTTCTGCAAATTTAAGATTTCATTTTAATTCTGCACAAGTTTACTTTATACAACTTTTAAATTTCTGTTAAAGAACAAATATTCATTTCAATGCAAATTTCAGTTTGTTTTTATTTCATTAAATTTAGTGTGTGCTACAATAAAATTCAATTCACTACATATTAATTATCATTCTGCAAATTTTGCTATAAGGTGTGTTGGAATTAATCTGCATGTTTATTATGCTGAATTACTGTGTTATAAGGTGTGTTGAAATTAATCTGCTTCATTTATGAAATAAGTGCAATTATTGTAGCTGTAATGGTCGTAACAAACCTATGACGATCGTAACACGCGTTTCACCGTGTTACGCCCGTTGATAACACGAATTTATATAACATATTTGGCTTAATTTTCATAGGTAATGTTAGTATTTTTATTTAATTATTTCATTTTATTTCCATATTACGCCGGTATTTCTATTGTTTCAGGTATTTTATTTTATTTAGACAAATTGAGCAAAGTGAAGAAATTCAAGAGTTATTGGACTAAAGGTGCAAGAAATGAAGAGAAGGGGTGTGCAAAGCAATGATGATGGATCAAAAAGGGTCTATTATCTCCAAACGGGCCCAAACGAATTCAAACCCACGCAGGCAAGAAAACCCTAAAAGCGCATGCAAGAGTGAGACGCACGTCTCAACTCTCCTCCTACAATTGAGGCGCCCACCTCGGACTTTCCCCTTAGTGGGAGGCGCCCGTCTCAGCATGGTCAAAGGGAGAACAAGTCAATGGAGGCGCCCGTCTCAACGTGGGCAAGTAAGAAACGAGAAATTCATGGATATGTGTCCCATGTTCTCCCATGATTCTGGTACTTATTCCCATGTTCTCCCATGATTTTAGTAGTTATTCCCATGTTCTCCCATGATTCTGGTAGTTATTCCCATGATCTCCACTAGCCTTCGTACAACATGGAAGCGGGAAGTTACAAATGAAGCCTATAAATACAAGTTCAACCTTCAGAGCAAGGGTCGGAAATTTTACCGAACAACCGTTATTTAGTCTTTCTTTATTTTTCTGTTTTCGTATTTTTTTCTTTTCAGTTTTGTATTTCTACCATACTTTTCTAGTTCGGTTTCTTACTTTAGTTTTTATTTTAGTTTAAGTTTCTATAATTTTCACTGATCTAACCTTACGTTAGACCTAGTGCCTTTTTTATTTCTTGTCGTAATTTTTCTTTTCAATTCAAGAAGTCTCCGAGCAGATCCAACCGACTTGTGGGGGAATGCTCGTTTATTTCGAAGAACAAGATTATTCAAGAATTATTATATCCAGGTTCTTAATATAATTATTTTAATTTATTTAATTAATTATTTGCATGAGAGATATTTATTTAGCCATGAATTTATTTACGAATGTTAATTCCTTTAATGTATTCATGTCTGCTTTTATGAGTATGTCTGGCTAAATCATTTAAATATCGGTATGTAACGAGTTAACTTGAATAGGATCCGGAATAAACAGGCTTGATTATATTTCATAAAATAAACACTTTTTCTGATTTAGTTATCTAGTTTATTTTGTTAAAAAGGTTTAGAAACCAACAGAGCGACAGTTTGAGGTTAATAAACCGACTAAGATTAGAAACCAACAGAGCGACAGTTTGAGGTTTAGAATCAGATAGTAGATGCTAGGTATTGTTTTTAAAGACTGCGACAACGTTTTAAAACCAATTAAACTTTATTTATTTTCAAAGAGTAATTTTAAAATCAATGGGATAGCGAAAGCATACATCAGAGTTTAAAATTATAATTTACTTCAATAGAGCGAAAGTTTGAGAATAGATTTTTGAATAAATACTTTTTGCTGAAAAAGATATTATTATCATTTTTAGAAAATAAGCCTGTGGAAAGCCGGATTCTCTAGTGTTAACGAAGTACATACCGATATCCGTTTTATTTATATTTATATTCCTTAACCAATATTCTAAAAGAACTATTCGCCTTAGCTGTGTACCATAACTTAGGATAACAATAGATCGATTTATAGTCTCTGTAGGTTCGATATCTTTTAAAACTACGCGATAGGACTGTGCACTTGCAGTCTCCCGATTTATTTAGACGATAAAGTCGCGATCAAGTTTTTGGCGCCGTTGCCGGGGACTATTTAAGTCGATATTGTAACTCTGGTGTTACACCGTATAGACTAAGGCACCTTTACTTTATTTACTATGTATAACCCAAATTTTTCCTACGCCCATTATCAGTATTTTGAGGAACCACAAGAATATCATAGATCCAACCTTGAAATACTGATGGAAGATTTCAATGCTTCACAAACCTACTCTTACCCAAATTACCTCCAAAACTACCAATCCCCACATTTTGAGGAACCACAAGAAACTTATAATTTCAACCAAACTTTTCCTCAACCCAATTCTCTCTATAATTACCACACCCAATATTTTGAAGAATCACCTGAACCATATAAATCTGATCTCGAAATATTAATGGAAAATTTTAATGAAACATCTAGGGTGATAAAACACTTAGGGGAAACACAAAAGGAGACTTTAACTTACTTCCAAGACTCTGAAGAATCGCAAGATTTTAACTTCGAAACACCAATAGAGGATTCTGATGAGATGATAACCAACGCTAGGTTAGAGTCTATGATTGCGCATTTTATAGAAACACAAACTGTCCAAAATGAAGAGGCAAGAAAACAAAGTCTTCAAAATAATGAAAACTTTAGCCAACTAACCGTTGTGGTTGAGCCCTTCACGACTCACAACTTGGCCTTAGAAACTCAAATCTCCCAACTTGAACAAAACCTTCTAGGACCATTCCCCAAAGAAGATGTGGATGTTGAAACAACCATTATAGAAAAACTATTTGAAAATCTAGAGAGTGATGACGAGTTTGAAGAGAGCGATATTGCGGCCAAGGAAAGTTCTGACGAGAAAATAGTGGAGATTGAGACAGATTCACCAACGCTGTTCGAAAAGGAGGTTGTAAACGAGGTAGAGAAGGAAGCGCAAATTGTAATCCCAAATCACTACATCCCACTGATTCCTTTCCCGAAAATTTTTATGGAAACTCCGGTAGACTCCCAATTTAAAACGTATGTTGAGGTATTAAAAAATATCCACATTAATGCACCACTATTTGAAGTCTTGCCTAAAAAGAGAAAATTAGAAGACCATAAAATTAATGGTATAATTGTTGTTAAAAGGGTGAGGTTAACTTATGAGGCGATGGATAAAATCACTAAGCCCAAATTTGAAAAACTTATACTTATGATAGATCCAGAACCACTACCACAATTTCGAAAGAATAAACCACCCTACAGAAGAAAGAAAAGAAAAGGTGAAGGATATGTGAGATGGCTTGATAAGTGGCCATGGAAAATCAACCAGTAGTCGTCCTGGTTTCTAATTTTAAATTTTCTCTTCCATATTTTCATTTTTTCTATTTTATGTTAAATTTTATATTTAAGTCGATTATCGGTTGCACCCTTTCATCTGATGCGTTTGAACTATTTCCCCGTAATACCGACAATTATACTCAATTAAATAATTCACGTTAAAATTTATAATTATAATTGAGTATTATTTTAATTATCGTATTTCCCCGTCTCGTATTAATATACTTAACTAATAATTCCCAATATTTATAGTATCAATCATAATGCATTATATACTAGAATTATATATATATACTATTAATTAAAATTCTAGATTTATCTATTATATATATATATATATATATATATATATATATATATATATATATATATATATATATATATATATATATATATATATATATATATATATATATATATATATATATATATATATATATACACAGTATGTAGTATGTATGCATGTGAGCTGAAATACAATTCCTTGTTCCTTATTCTGCCTAAATTCAAATCGCTGCCCAAGACGTAGAGGACAACGAAATAAAAATAGAGGAGCAAGAGGACAAAATTCTCCAAGCGACGAGTGATCACCCCTCTCTTTTCTGATTTCTCCTGGTACTATCGCATTGAGGACAATGCTTACTTTAAGTTTAGGGGAGTCAGAACATTTCTTACTTCGTTTTTGTTATCTTTGCTCTATTTAGTATTCCCTTTTAGTTTCCTTTTTTTTTTCCTATGTACTGCGAAATTTCCATTTAATAAAATACATGTTTATGAAATTTTAGCCTTTTATGTAAAATTCTCGTGCTTATTCGAATTCCTCCATATTCTTGAGCCATAACGAAAAAAAATTCAAACGTTATATTAATATATTCAACTAGTATTAAGGTTGCTTATTTTTATAAATAAGAACTCGAGCGCGACTAAAGCAAAATTATTATCATCATAACACTTCAATACCCCAACGTGTTAGATTGATTTAAGTACTTATTATACCAACACCTTAAGACTTAGTTTTAAAGTAATCCCGAGTAGTTTATAAAAGCAGTCAGCACCGCCTTGAACGACAAACTACGTGGAGAATCGATGAATATAAGTGTTTGATCAAGATTTTTAAAGAGAATTTTTTATTAGAAGATGCACTTATTAAGTTAGATGATCCTTACCAGATCATTTAATTCAACGGTTGCAGAAATTATAAAATATTTATGCAAACAACCATTATGAATTGGTTCAGTGGTCTCTGGTGCTGAACTTGGTAGGGAGGACGACGGTCCGATCCCCCACAATTTGTAATTGGATAAAGGAGTACCAAATATAACTACCAGAACTCCAAGCTAGATTATAAAGATCAAAGTCACTAACCGGTTACTCCACTATGTGCGCGTAAGGTAAAGGGCTTAATGTGATTGCACCAGAATGAAAACGGGTGAAACGAAACGAAAGTATTAGGTCGAGTTATAATTCATGACTTAATTTGGTCTGCATAAATGAGGGTATCTAGTGTCATTACGGTAATTTTGGTGTCGAAGTCTGAACTTGAGTTATCCAAACAAAAGAATTGACCTGCAACCAAATACGAATTGAATTGTGTTTTATATCTACGTTTGACTTATGCTTAAGTAATTTTTCATTTTTAATTTTTGCTTGAGGACAAGCAAAGGTTTAAGTATAGGGGTGTTGATAACACGAATTTATATAACATATTTGGCTTAATTTTCATAGGTAATGTTAGTATTTTTATTTAATTATTTCATTTTTTTTCCATATTACGCCGGTATTTCTATTGTTTCAGGTATTTTATTTTATTTAGACAAATTGAGCAAAGTGAAGAAATTCAAGAGTTATTGGACTAAAGGTGCAAGAAATGAAGAGAAGGGGTGTGCAAAGCAATGATGATGGATCAAAAAGGGTCTATTATCTCCAAACGGGCCCAAACGAATTCAAACCCACGCAGGCAAGAAAACCCTAAAAGTGCATGCAAGAGTGAGATGCACGTCTCAACTCTCCTCCTACAATTGAGGCGCCCGCCTCGGACTTTCCCCTTAGTGGGAGGCGCCCGTCTCAGCATGGTCAAAGGGAGAACAAGTCAATGGAGGCGCCCGTCTCAACGTGGGCAAGTAAGAAACGAGAAATTCATGGATATGTGTCCTATGTTCTCCCATGATTCTGGTAGTTATTCCCATGTTCTCCCATGATTTTAGTAGTTATTCCCATGTTCTCCCATGATTCTGGTAGTTATTCCCATGATCTCCACTAGCCTTCGTACAACATGGAAGCGGGAAGTTACAAATGAAGCCTATAAATACAAGTTCAACCTTCAGAGCAAGGGTCGGAAATTTTACCGAACAACCGTTATTTAGTCTTTCTTTATTTTTCTGTTTTCGTATTTTTTTCTTTTCAGTTTTGTATTTCTACCATACTTTTCTAGTTCAGTTTCTTTCTTTAGTTTTTATTTTAGTTTAAGTTTCTATAATTTTCACTGATCTAACCTTACGTTAGACCTAGTGCCTTTTTTATTTCTTGTCGTAATTTTTCTTTTCAATTCAAGAAGTCTCCGAGCAGATCCAACCGACTTGTGGGGGAATGCTCGTTTATTTCGAAGAACAAGATTATTCAAGCATTATTATATCCAGGTTCTTAATATAATTATTTTAATTTATTTAATTAATTATTTGCATGAGAGATATTTATTTAGCCATGAATTTATTTACGAATGTTAATTCCTTTAATGTGTTCATGTCTGCTTTTATGAGTATGTCTGGCTAAATCATTTAAATATCGGTATGTAACGAGTTAACTTGAATAGGATCCGAAATAAACAGGTTTGATTATATTTCATAAAATAAACACTTTTTCTGATTTAGTTATCTAGTTTATTTTGTTAAAAAGGTTTAGAAACCAACAGAGCGACAGTTTGAGGTTAATAAACCGACTAAGATTAGAAACCAACAGAGCGACAGTTTGAGGTTTAGAATCAGATAGTAGATGCTAGGTATTGTTTTTAAAGACTGCGACAGCGTTTTAAAACCAATTAAACTTTATTTATTTTCAAAGAGTAATTTTAAAATCAATGGGATAGCGAAAGCATACATCAGAGTTTAAAATTATAATTTACTTCAATAGAGCGAAAGTTTGAGAATAGATTTTTGAATAAATACTTTTTGCTGAAAAAGATATTATTATCATTTTTAGAAAATAAGCCTGTGGAAAGCCGGATTCTCTAGTGTTAACGAAGTACATACCGATATCCGTTTTATTTATATTTATATTCCTTAACCAATATTCTAAAAGAACTATTCGCCTTAGCTGTGTACCGTAACTTAGGATAATAATAGATCAATTTATAGTCTCTGTGGGTTCGATATCTTTTAAAACTACGCGATAGGACTGTGCACTTGCAGTCTCCCGATTTATTTAGACGATAAAGTCGCAATCACCCGTCAGCCTCTTGTGATGATTGTCGCGCGCGTTTGAAACACGTCTTCTGCTATTCCAAAAGCAGTTCTCCCTCCCACTTCTCCCTTCCTTTTTTCCAAAACTGTCCACCACCCATTCAGATTCTTTCTTTAATCACCCACTCCAACATTTAAATTCCATTACTCCACTCCACAACCCCTCTCACGTTTCAATCCCCTTGCATGTAATGGCCAACAACCAGCAGCAAATCCGTAACATCATTCTCAGAGCAGGAGACCAAGGAGAAACCCATAGAACAAAGTTCCAAAAATTCCAACGCCGCGGTCTCCAACCAACTCGGAATGTCGACCTCGACTGTCTGAGAAATTTGGGACTGCTTGAGAGCGTCCAACAACTTTTGCAGAATGTCAATTTGTGGAATCTGTGCAGTCAACCACAACCTATCTACGAAACTCTCACTTTGGAGTTTCTGAGTTCATTTTCTTACATTACCCCTACTGGAGCCACCAACCAACTCTCTGGCGTGACCAAATTCCGCATGTTCGCCACTGAGTATCAGCTAACACAAACTGATATCGCGCGGCTGCTCGGTTTCAGTTCCGATGAAGGTGTTCACCTTCGTGTGCTGGATAATTTCAGCGAGGAAGTGCTTAACTTATGGCACAGCATGACAAACATTCGTGCCGGCTCTTATGACCACCTCAACGCCACCCATATCCATAATCCAGCTATTAGATATTTTCACCGCATCCTTTGCAACACTATCTTCACCAGAGATAGTAACCACAAGCTCAACTCTAAGGAGCTTTTCTTCATGCACTATGCATTTACCGGCCAGAAGATCAACACCGCTCCATTTCTATTGGCCCATATTCACTCCATCTACACTAGAGGCGGCAAACCCTTCTATTTCAGAGGGATTGTCACTTCTCTTGCTTTAGCTTTGAATCATGGTGCCGCTCTCACTGATATGCCTTCTATGGCACCGGCATTGCTTACTCTGGACCACTGCAAAGCTGCCCACCTCATCCATGAGCGGGAAGATGGCAAATTCCACCCTGTGATCCGAAACATCATTTATAATAACATTATTTTGCCTTGCAGGGACCGAATTGATCCTCAAAATAGAGCCAATTGGCTATTCGATCCTGCAGCTCCCGAGGGCCATGTTCCTATTAATGAAGAGCGGCATGATGCCCCCGCGGACGAGATATAGGAAGAGTTGGACCGAGCTTCCCCCGTTCATGACATTCCGGAAACTTCATCTGCACCACCTCTTATCACTCTTGAAGAAATTCTCCGAGCCATCCACCAGTATGACTATTTATGTGCACAGAACGCTCAGATTTTGAGTGGCCAGCGGAGCATGAACGAGAGGTTAGACGAGGCCCTGTCTGAACTAAATTCTTTAAGGATGGACGTCAACACTCTTGGCTACCATGACACTGATATCGAAGCCACGCCTACCAGACGATCATGCACCAGGAGCAGAGGACATGGACATCAGTAGTTTTTATTCTTAATTAGTTTGCTTTTGTTGTTTCTTTTTTTATTTGTATTTGTATTTCCCCGCTATTATACCACAACATTGAGGACAATGACTGATATAGTATGGGAGAGGTAACTTTCCCTTTCCGCATTTTCCATTTAGCAAGTATTTTTTTATGATATTTCTCAGTTTAAATTCTTCCCCGCTTTATTTAGCCATACCGAAATTTTTTTGCTTTATCTTCGCATAGCCCGACATACCTACCTTAACGAAATCCTAGTTAGGAAGCCAAGAACGATTCAACAAGATTGTTATGGTTATGACACCTTAGACTTCCTACTTACGCGGTCCATTTCAATAACCGTTATACCTATATCTTGAGTTTTAGTTCTAAAGTAACCCCTAGTAGTTTATACTAGCAGTCAGCACCGTCTTGACACAAACCACATGGGGAGCCGATGAATATAAGTGTTTTATGCCTAATCAATGAAATATCCTTCTTATCTCGCTGCTAAAAAGGAAAATTTGCACCAAAATACAAGGTCGCGTATAAGAGATGAGCAAATAATGAAGGAGTCCATTGTTGGTTGGTTCAGAGGTATCTGGTTCTGAACTTGGTAGGGTGTGCTATGGCTCGATCCCCTACAACCTCCAATTTGGATAATATGTGTAGGGTTGCCACATTCGTGTACCAGACCCCGTGCCAAAAAGGATCAAAGTCACTAACCGGTTACTCCACTACGTGCGTGCTAAGACAAAGGGCTTAATGTGATTGCGCTAGAACAAACCGGGTGAAATAGGTACAAGACACTCTGGGTAGAATTATAACAGAATTATTGGACAGTTTGTTTAAAACAAAAGTCTACGACTTAGATTATTGCTTGTGTCATTAGCGTATCATTAGTGTTTTACTTAAGTATCAATCAAACTAACGATTGATTTCACGTAATTATTTTGAAAACCAAAGGTATGTTATGCATGTGCGTCTGATAAAACTTGTCCGATCTTTCATAATGATTATTTGCTTGAGGACAAGCAAAGGTTTAAGTATGGGGGAATTTGATAACGAGAAATCGTATCGTATAATTGCTATGTTTTTAGTCCGTTTTCATACTGCATTAATCCATTTAACTCCCGATCATTGCGAGTTTTTATGTCTTTTCACAGGTACAACATGTCTCAAGTCAATTTAGTGGAAAAAGATCATATGAAGAAAGTTAACATGAAAACCAGAAGAAAAGGAACAATTTTGCAAAGTTATGCAGATTTTGATGTTGTGACGGTCGTCACACATCACTTACGACTGTAACACGCTTATTTCATGAAGAATGCTCGTCACACATCACTTACGAACGTAACACGCTGTTAAGCGTCTTACGCCCGTCACCTTGGCATTACGATCGTCACGCGCTTAATTCAACATTATGAAGAACATGGAGACATGGGCAACGTAAAGAAAGGAGTTTTCAGATACTCCTACAATCTCTCAACCTCACCAACGCCCAGTCCTGGTTTTTCTCCAGAAAAAGTGTGCAAAACCCACGTTCTTGTTTTTTTAACTGTCAACTTCTCCTCTATAAATAGGAGAGATTTCAATGAATATGGGGGTACAGAGTTTTATTTACAGAGAGTTTTATTTTCACAAATTCTTTGCGGAAGCTCTGCCGAATTTACGAAGCATTTCCCAGTTTTCATTTTTTCCTGTTGTTCTTGTTTTTATTTACCTTTTTACCATTTAATAGCCATTTCCAACATTAGTAAATTTCTATCTTAGTTAGAATTTGTTTTTAGCCTCAGACTTCGTTTCAAGTTTCGATTCCGAAGGTTCCAATCTTGTCGACTTGTGGAAGAGGGAGCTCGAGAAATAGTATTATTAGTCAGGTTTTAATCGCATTTAATTTAATTTTAATACAATTTGTTTACGTTAAATTACTGTTATTTATTTATCATGAATGTTTCACTGCTTTCCAATTATATTTCCTGTCTGTCAGTTTCAAGTACCACGACTAGCTAAATTTCTAGAGTCGGGATGTGATAATAGTAACTAAATGGATTAAATTGTTCCTAAGCTAAAATCCAAATTAACTTAATTTCTGGCTGTGACTTTTTATAATTAAAATCAATCTTTTTGTTACGAGAGTAAGAAAAGTAGAATAGGTTTGGATCAAGACTACGACAGTGTGAGGTTTTAACCGGATAGATAAAGTTAGGCATTTGATTTAAATACAGCGAGAGCGCTTTAAAACGAATTAGACTTTATTAAGTTTTCAAAGAGTATTTTCTAAACACTTATGGGCTAGCGAGAGCAGGCATAGGGCTTTAGGGGGTATAATCCGAGATAAGACTATGAGAGTTTCAGTTGAGGGTTTTTAAACTGATAATTTCTACAGAACCATTTTAGTTAAACATCTTTATATGCTTAGGTTTGATTAAATCTGCTTAGGTTCACTATATTACATACCGACCGCTCTATCATTATTATTATTTCCTTAGTTCGATTTAGTTTTCCTCTACTTTAACTTCTAAAAACCAAACGTGACAACATCCGCCTTAGCTAAACTAGAAAACCTTTATAGCACTAAAGTGATTACAAAGTCCTTGTGGGTTCGACATCTTTTTATTACTACCGCGATAGGCTGTGCACTTGCAATTAAGATACCGTTAGACACATTAGGTCGATCTCACATCACTCTCTACACTGCCATTCATCGTCATTTGGATTTGCTCATTCATATCTCTGCCTTACTTTCAATGATTTCGCTTCACTATAATCTCTTCACTGATCTACCCTGAGCTCAACACCACTGCCACTGTTGCTTCAACCTTCGATTCAATTTTGGCGATGCTTCCTCTATAGAGCTCTGATGTTTACGAATCAACCTTCTCCATGTTTCATCATCATTTCAACAATGACGCCGTTGTCTCTATCTCACTCAATCAATACGACACCTTCGTAGATTCGTCATATTCAATGCAGCTTTATCTTCCGCTCAACACCACTGCCTAGCCAACGCTTATTCTCATCTACGCCTTACTTTCCTCATTCTGACTCAACTTCATTTGCAGATCACTCTGCCATATCCGATCTTCTGATTCATACTCAACCTTTCTAGATCCATCGGAACTCAAACGAATCTGAAGGAGCTTCGATGTATTTTCAACGGTACCGGTAAAGAGATGCTCATGTAAGCACGTTTAATTGCCTTTACGCTTCTTCTTCTATTTCCTCTCTAATTCACTTGTCTGCGGATCTCTAAGTATGCAAAGTTTTTATTATTTTTGTGCTGACCAAACAATAGGTTGACAAAAACGAAGGTGATGTGATGACTTTACAGAAGACGATATGCTTACAGAAACTGTCGACTATTGATGAAGAGTGAAGTTGTGGAGGTCGAAGTTTGGTTTTATGTTGAAGTTGTAGAGATTGTTGTGAAGATGAGATTCAGAATCCTTGAAGATTGAAGATGATAAAGGATGTGATGTTGTGTGATGATAATATACGTGAAGTATAAAGGTGGTGATTCTTTAGAGAATTGAAGAATGAATTGAAGAAGATTTAAGAGTTATGCGATGATGAAGGTTCTGCAGAGAAGAAATTTGTAGAGAGTTTTTTTTGTGAGTGTTTATGATACGGTAGGAGAACTGACTTGGGTGTTTTGCGTTTTATCGCAAATGTTGCGGTTAGCAAGAGTCACCACCGACTTTTCTTTTATCCAAAAGGAAAGGCTGAAAAGAACAGGAAAGACCTTTGAGATTATTTCTTGAGTTTGGGGGGTAGATAATGAAAAGGAAAGGTGTTAGCACCCTTTTCATCCATAGTTACCTATGGGCTCTTAGTTTCTTGCTAGATCACTTACTTTTGTTTGAAAATGTGCTTTGTGTGGTTTTTGAAAGTATTTTGAAAAGGCGCCATCGTTTAGGCAAACTTTGTAATAGTCCTCGTTTGTAAGAACGTATACAAAATGTTGATATTTTGAAAATGTTTCATGTTTAGAAAATGTTTTGAAAGTGTTTTTGAAAGTGCTGGTGTTTGTTTTGAAAATAAGCAAGAGTGTTTGATTTGAAATTGAGCAAGCAACTTGGAAAAATCTACCTACTCAAAAGTCTTAGTTCATTTCTTCCTTTCCTTTGATATTGCTATCTTACCATTGATTTGGTAAGAAGCCTTATCTTTGGATGTAAAGGGACGGGCGTGGGTCATCGTATAGTCATGATAGCAATGTTGTGAGATATCTTAGCAATTCTCTTTGAGGGACTAAGATCATTTTGAAAGACAACATTGATAGCGTCATCGAGGCACTATGATCTTGTATTTTTGATTTGTTTTTGCTAAGATACCCCTCATGCATAACATGACCATTTTGGTAAGGCAACAAAGTGGAATTACCCTAAGGGCGCAAGTGTGCAAATGTGTTGATTTACATGCATTGTTTATCTTGTATTAGGGCTTGCTAACTTGTTGATTTTATCTTTCCATACAAACCCTAATTACTAGTATTTATATAAAGTGATAAATTGCGGAAAATAAAAATACTAAGCTATTACATAATTAGGGGAGAGGGTGTACAAATTTACAAATGGGGATTTTGCAAGAAAATTAAACCTAATTATCTATTACAACCATATTGAATAATGTACAAAAATTGAAAATAAAATGCAAAAATATAAATGGATAAAGAAATGATTTTTGCTTGGTTTTCATGAAAGGGTTTTAACCTAATTAAGAGAGATGATTAACTAAAAAATAAACAAAACTTAAACCTAAATTAATTAAGAAAGAAATTAAGTTAAAAATGTTTTTAGGGTTTTTTATGAAAAGGTTTTAAATTAACAAAAATAAAATGAAGATTAATCAATTAAAATAAACCTAAGTTCTAAATTAATTTTAATTTACAATAGAATACTATAATAATTAAACCTAATTATCTAAATATTAATTAAAAAAGAACTAATTTATTAAAATAAAATATTTTTGTTCTTTTGGTTTATGAAGAAAAATAAAATATATAAGTGTAAATAATAAAATAAAATATTTTTATATTTTTTAATAATAAAAAATAATATTAATAATAATAATGATAATAATAAATATAATAAAAATAATATGAAATGAAAATAAAATAAAGAAAAAGAAAAAATGAAATAATAAAGAAAATAAAGGGCCAGGGGTGCAAAAGTAAACAGGGGTTAAAGGTCAGTAAAAAAACAAAAGCCCAAAGGGGGGGAAGCCCATGCGCCTGCTGAAACAAAAAATGGAAGAAAAATGTGGAAAAAAAAGCAAAAGGGTACCACTAGGGCTCAAACCCAGGTCCCAAAGGTTAAGAGGCGAGCGCTTTACCCTTCGGGTGGCTATACATCCGTTCATTAATACAAAACCATAAATATATAATTGAAAACAAGTCAGGAGGCCAACTTCATCTTCTTCCTCGCGCCAACAAACTGAACATAATTTTTAAAACCTGTAACTTCTTCATCTCTCAACCAAAATAGAAAATGTAAACATGAAAGTTGTTCCATTTTATCTCACGAATCCAATCATACAAATAACTAAAGCTATAAATCAAAGATGAACATGAATTTCTAAAAGTACCAAATTCTGACCTAAATATTTCAGCAAGTTCAAACTCCAAATTCTCCTAGCTCAATCAAAATAAATGAAATCTATGGACATGTACATCTTCAGGGCAATGATGTCTACATTTTATCTTCACAAATGCAATCCTAACAATGCCTAAATGAGAAGATGGAAGTTCAAGAAAAATAGCTCGTAACTGGAAATCGTGAAATGAGTTTGAGCTTGATTCAAGGTGTTGTAATGATCAGGTTATCTTCCCTGAGTCTCTAGGAAGCTAATGTAATGCTTAGCTTGAGTTGAGAGTGGCTGAAATGGCTTGGAGAACTCAACCTGCAATGCTCTATTTTTGGCTATGGAAGTTGATGAAGATGATGTTACAGTCGTGTAACAGGGTGTGGGATGGTTTGTATTTGATGTAAGGAAGCTTTTGGGGCTAAAAGGCCAAAGAACGCACGAGGGAAATATGAGTTTGGAGTTCAAGGTCAGAAACTGTGCAACAATGGAGGTTTTGGGAAATTTCTGATTTGAGGGAGTTTGGGAGTGTTTCAGGGTGTTCAAGCTCATGGTCTAGCTCACAAGTAGTGACTCAATTTATAAGCAACAAGTTTGGAAGCTTGTTGTTGATTAGAATTAAAAATCACAAGTTTAAGCATAACATGTGATTTTTGAGAAATTCAGGTTTCAAAGTCTTGTGTACTTGCTAAGATAGAGTGGTTATGCTTTAAACACACTTGATTCTGACTTTGTAGATGGAGTGTGATCAGAGGGAAAAAGTTAGAGGCTCAAGAATTAACAATGTACTTAAAGCTTGCTTTTCAAGAATGGTATTCTTCACTTTCTTCCCAAAAGGGCAATGTGAATTAGATAAAGCTTAAACCACTTGGATTATAGCTCAAAAGTTTGTGTAATCCATTAATGATGGATAGATACACAAGTTAGAAGACCTGAAAAGCAAGATTATGCAGCCTAACATTGAAATTCAATTATGTGTTCATCAAGAAATGACTTGTAATTCAAGAATGAAACCCTAATTTCTTGCCTTCGATTCTCCTTGTTCAAATATGATCTCAATGAGTTCTTGGACATTTAAGAAATCTTGTAACATCCTCTACAACCCCTATGTTGGACATTTTTGAAAATTCATCTTGGAACTATGTGAAAAATTTCCATGAAGTTAGGTTAAAATCCTGCCTAAACTAGGGCAAAATTTCACTAAGTCTCCAAGTTTCATGAATATGTATTCACAAAATCATAACTTGAAATCCATGAATTTATAGGAGAAGTTATATTCTACAATGTTTTATATCTCATTAAGATCTACAACTTTCATGTTGGAAGTTTCCTTTGAATCATCTTGCATCATGGTGAAAAATTGGCTCAAAGTTATGAAAAAATATTAAATTTTCAACACTTAGAAAAATTTATAAGTTTAGAAATCTTGACTTTTCAAAATGAAATCTTGACTTTTTGATTTATTGATGAACAAGTTTCCTATTTTGACATGTTTTAATTAATTGTGATCTTTGATACTTGATTTTGACCAAAAAGTCAAAGTTTGACTTTTCAGTGTACAATTGACTTTTCATCAGTTGACTGAAATTCATCTGTCAACCAATTGATCTTGAGCAATGTTTTGAGCCATTCCAATAGGTCAAATTGAAGAATTTGAATCCTTTAGAACATGTCTCAAACCAATTAGTCATTTGCTAGGTCAAAAATCAGAAATTGCACCGTCTCAGCCAAAACCCTAATTTTGACCATTTTGCCCTTTTGATGATCTGATCAAATTTCTTATGGAATTGTGATCCAAACTTGATAAAATGACATATATGAGTTCATGGTGTTGATATGAATTAAAAAATTATGAATTTTAACTGTAAATTGACCACAATTGACTTTTTCCCCAATACAACTGATTTTAAGTCAACTGATCAATTGACGGAGCAAAAATGTGATCTAAGACTTGAAACTTGACATGAGAAATCTTGAGATTCCAAAATGATCCATGAAAGTCATATGGGGAATTAAAACTCCATGTGTCCTTGTGCAATCTCAAACCCTAATTTTCAGTCATCAGTGCTAGAGGAGGTATCTTGAGCTGATCTACCCTTGTGCAGTCTTGAACCAAAGGAGATCTTGTGAGAGATTACTTGAGAAATGAGAGGTTAAATTTTGGGGTACAACAGCTTCCCCTGTTCAATCTTCTTAAACTTGAAGAGTTAGATTGGCGGATCCGCCATTCGTGACTTGAAGGTGGAAGATGACTGGACACTAGAGTGTCCAAAAATTTGCACTCGAAGATGGATTGGGAATGGGCTTATAGATTCCATTTGGAGGAATGATGGTAAACACTTGAGAATGTATCAGCACAAGTCTTTGGTTGATTTAGACTAAAACTTGATATTCTACCTATGGGAAAAAGAGGTTAGTTAAATGCAAATGTATGCATGATGTTCACAAGATGAATGAGATCATGCTAAATGCATTTTGTATGTATATGCTATGATGTATGAATGTGGGATGCATATTTATCCGGAAAATAAATACATGACTACTATTGAGGAATTTTCTGGGAAGTTGAATCTCAGATTGTTGTTGGGGATGAAGAGTATATATATCTTCAAACTTTGTTGAAAGGATGCTTCTGCTGGGGAGAATCTCTTGAATGTCAACTATTTTCTGGTTGGATCCAGGCTTCACAACTTGCTGAAGATGAGGAAGTCAACTATTATCTGGCCGGATCCAGGCTTCACGGTAACTTACTGGGGAAGGATAAATTAACTGTTATCTGGTCGGATTCCAGGGTTTGCAGAAAATTTCTTGAAATTAAATTGTTATCTGGTCGGATCCAGGATTCACAACAACTTGTTGGGGATAAGGAAGTTAACTGTTATCTGGTCGGATCCAGGCTTTGCAGTAACTGGCTAGAAAGGATGAAGTTAAACTGATATTTGGTCGGGTCCAGGCTTCATAGTAACTTGAAATGGTAACTGCTATCTGGTCGGGTCCATGCTTCATAGTTTTTGAAGAGTTATACTATTATATGGTCGGGTTCAAGCTTCATTGTGTCTTTTTTGGGAATTGTAGCTAGTTGTTATCTGGTCGGGCTCCAGGCTTCACAATAACTTGCTTGAAAAGATAAAGTTGAGCTGATATTTGGTCGGGTCCAGGCCTTACAATAACTTAATAACATTGAACAGCTATCTGGTCGGATTCCAGGCTTTGCAGATTTCTGAGGTGAATGAGGTTAATTGTTATCTGGTCGGGTCCAGGTTTCACCATAAACTGCTTGGGGATTTAGTTGTTATCTGGTGGAGTCCAGGTTTCATAACGAGCTTCTAGGGGGAATTGCCATCTGGTCTGATCCAGGCTTCACAATAATTTGCTTGAAGAGATGAAGTTGAAAACTGATATCTGGTCAGATCCAAGCTTCACAGTAACTTGCTAGGGTAGAGGCAAACTCTACTGGGGAAAAGAAGTTAAACTCTGGTTTGGTTGAGTCCAGGTTCTTCTATATTTTGAAGAGCTAAACTATTATCTGGTCGGGTCCAGGTTTCATAGTATTTGAAAGTTGTACTATTATCTGGTCGGGCCCAGGCTTCATAGTAGCTTGAAATTTGCACTAATATCTGGTCGGGTCTAGGCTTCGTAGCATCTTTTGGAGATAATAAAGGTTTTATTGACGAATTTACTGGGGATTAGGGGTTGTGGCCCTATGATTTGCAATAGTCTGAAAGGCAAACTCAAGTTGGAGAGTGTAGACTCGGCTAGGGAAGACAAGCTCAGCTTGAGGAGGATAGACTCTGTTTGGGGATAACAGTCTCAACTGGGGAAAATATACTCAGTTGGGGAAGATAGACTATGCTGGAGAAATTTGAACTCGGCTGGGGAGTTATGCAACTCGTTGTTTGTTGGGGAAATAAAACCTGTTGGGGAAATAAACATTGTTGATGAATATTTGATGAACTGATACCGAGGTGGGTTCTTTGAGAAAGAGATCCACAAGGCTTATACTTTTAGGATCAACTTAGCTGGGGAGAGAGATCTGTCCAGAGATTGAGACTATGGTTGGAGATTGGTTTATTATAGCCGTCTTGTGGGGATAATGTTAATGAGATAACTCTGTGGGGATATTCCATATACAATAGAGAGGTGCTTGTTACCGCTTAGCAGGACACATATGCCAAATAGTTTTAATTATGTTCATATGCATATGTTCGTTCAATTTTAGTCATTGGACAACTTTGTATTCAAAACAAAAACAGAAAGTTTGCACTTCAAAGTATATTTGTATTGATATTTTGCCCATGGATGGGCGTTTTTTGTACAAAGAGACGGAGATCCTAGTAAGAGGAAATTGTCGAAAGGAAAACAAAGATTGAAAACAAAACAAATAGCCATGTGAAATGATCTCATTGCATTCCAACTATACTATTGCCCCAATGTCTTCGAATGCTCCTTGCCGTTGATAGAAGTTGATTGGATTAATCTTAACCGTTTAAACTTCGACCTTGGTGATAAAGTTGACTTGTGGTGATTCCACGGGACATAGACATACGCTTTCAATCCTTAACTTTAGCCTAGACCGCCCTTTTGGGTTTTCAGCCCACCAGGATACCCATTTTTGCCCAAGTCTCCCTTTCAAATTTTCAACTTGTCGGGTGCACAATCTTTTGCATATATCCCTAATTGTTTCCCAAACCTTTTGGTTTTTTGGGATGCCCTTATTTTGCCTAGGTGTGTCAACATAGCGGGTCTCTTATGCGTAGTATTTTTTGACTATGTTCGCGTTTATAGGATGTGGGAAGTCTTCACCATCCATGGTAGTCAGCATCATGGCACCGCCAGAGAACACTCTCTTGACAACAAATGGGCCTTCATAGGTGGGAGTCCATTTACCTATGGGGTCGCCTTATGGCAGAATAATGTGCTTTATCATCAAGTCTCCAGCTTGATATACTCGAGGCTTAATCTTTTTGTTGAAAGACTTGATCATACGTTTTTAGTATATCTGACCATGACAAACAACAACCAGTCGCTTTTTGTCGATCAAGTTCAACTAATCCAATATCGTCTGAATCCACTCGTCTTTGCCTAAGCTTGCCTCATTCATAATCCTCAGTGAGGGAATCTAAACTTCTACTGGAAAAAAAACTTCCATGCCATAGACTAAGGAAAATGGAGTTGCCCCAGTTGATGTTCTAGCGGAAGTGCGGTAGCCGTGAAGAGAAAATGGTAACATCTCATGCCAATCCTTATAGGTTACTACCATTTTCTGCACAATCTTCGTAATGTTTTTGTTGGCCGCTTCGACTGCGCCATTCATTTTAGGTCTATATGGAGAAGAATTGTGATGCTTAATCTTGAACTGAGTGCAAAGCTCGGTAATCATAACATTGTTGAGGTTAGTCCCATTGTCGGTGATGATCCTTTCGGGGATACCATAGCGGCAGATAAGGTTATGTTTGATGAATCTGGCTACCACATTCTTGGTGACTGAGGCAAATGAGGTGGCTTCGACCCATTTGGTGAAATAATCAATATCGACCATAATGAAGCGATGTCCATTGGAAGCGGTTGGCTTGATCTCTCCAATCATGTCAATGCCCCACATTGCAAATGGCCACGGAGCGGGCATGACATTTAGTGGGATAGGAGGCATGTGGACCTTGTCAGCATAGATTTGGCATTTATGACAAGTTCTTGAGTGTTGATGGCAATCAGTCTCCATTGTTGACCAATAGTAGCCAGCTCTTAGGATTTTCTTGGCCATTGAATTTCCTCTTGAATGAGTGCCAAAGAGACCATCGTGCATGTCTTCCATAATTTCCTCTGCCTCATTCTTGTCTACACATCGGAGTAGAGTAGAATCATGGTTGCACTTGTATAATAACCCATTACTTAGGAAGAATTTGGCTGAAAATCTTCGTAAGAACTTTCTGTCATTGATGGATGCTCCCTCGGGATACTCTTGTGCTTCAAGTTATCTCATCACCTCATGGTACCAAAGCTTTTCTGTGTCAGTGTCAAGCTCACAGAAATGTCCAGGTTCGTCGAATCTTTTAATTGTAATCATAGGGGCTTCGTTATCCCATATGACCTTGAACATTGAAGGCAAGGTTTCTGGGGCATCAGCCAACTGATTTTCTTCCCTAAGGAAGTGTTCAAAGGTAATCTCTTCGAAGTAAGGAATCAAGGATAGCACAAGTTCCTTGTAAGGGATGAGATTAGGGTGCTTAGTGTCCCAATCTCCTTTTACTTGGATGATCACTAGAGAGTAATCCCCAAACACATTCAAATGCTTGATCCTCAAGTCAATGGTTGCTTTCATACCCAAGATGCATGCTTCATACTCAGCCATATTGTTCGTGCAATCGAAGTATAATCTGGAAGTGAATGGAGTGTGGCAACCTTCAGGAGAGGTGATCACAACACCAATTCCGTTACCAAAGTCGTTAGAAGCCCCATCGAATACCATAGTCCATCGGGATCCTTTTTTAGGTCCGTCATATGGTCCAGGTTTCGCACAGTCGGTCACCAGCATGTTGTTCTCATCCGGGAAGTCGAAGTTCATAGACTGATAATCGTCGATAGCTTAATGGGTCAAATGATCTGCTAGTACGCCTCCTTTGATGGCCTTTTGAGTCGTGTATTGAATGTCGTACTCAGTCAAGATCATTTTCCACATGGCTATCCTTCCGGAGAGGGAAGGTTTCTCAAAGATGTACTTGATTGGGTCCATCTTAGAAATCAACATAGTGGTATGAGTCAACATATACTGTCTTAGTCGGAGAGCAGTCCATGCCAGAGCACAACAATTTTTCTCGAGCAGTGAATATCTAGTTTCACAGTCGGTAAACTTTTTGCTCAAGTAATAAATAGCATGCTCTTTTTTGCCAGACTTGTCATGTTGGCCCAAAACACACCCCATAGAGTTCTCTAGTACTGTCAAGTATATGATCAAGGATCTTACTTTAACTTGAGGCATGAGAATAAGATGTTCTTGTAGATATTCTTTGATTTTGTCGAAGGCATCTTGGCATTCATCATTCCATCTGACTACTTAATCTTTCTTTAAGAGTTTGAAGATCAGCTCACAAGCAGCAGTCAAGTGAGATATGAAGCGAGCGATGTAATTGAGATGACCCAAGAATCCTCTAACTTCCTTTTCTGAATGAGGGACTGGCATTTCTTGGGTGGCCTTTACCTTGGCAGGATCAACTTCAATGCCTTTATTTCTGACAAAGAAACCTAGAAGCTTTCCAGATCGAACTCCATGTGCACTTGTTAGGGTTTAACCTTAACTTGTACTTTTTCAGCCTCTCGAATAGTTTGTACAGGTGATCGAGATGTTCCTCTTCAGTTTGTGATCTGGAAATCATACCATCCGCATAGACCTCTATTTCATGATGAATCATATCATGAAACAAATCTACCATAGCTCTTTGATATGTTGCCCCTGCATTCTTCAATCCGAACGACATGACCTTATAGCAAAAGGTGCCCCATTGCATAGTGAAAGTAGTCTTCTCCATGTCTTCGGGAGCCATCCTTATCTGATTATAGCCAGAGAAACCATCCATGAAAGAGAAGACTTTATGCTGAGCAGTATTATCGACCAAGACGTCAATGTGTGGTAGAGGGAAATCATCCTTGGGGCTTGCCCTATTCAGATCCCTATAGTCTACGCACATGTGAACTTTTCCTTCCTTTTTCGGCACTGGCACTATATTGGTAACCCATTGGGGATAGGATGTCACAGCTAAGAATCCTGCATCAAATTGTTTCATCACCTCAGCTTTGATCTTTTCAGACATATCAGGCCTCATGCGACGAACCTTTTGTTTGACAAGAAGACAGTCTTCTTTTGTTAGCAGACGATGAACTACGATGTGGGTATCCAACTCTGGCATATCTTCATAAGATCAAGCAAATAATTCCACATAATCATGCAACATCTGAACCAACTTGCTCTTGACATTGTCTTCTAAGTTAGCACCGATCTTGATTTCCTTCTTGTCTGTCTCGGTACCCAGATTGATGACTTCAACTGACTCTTTGTGCGGCTGAATAGTTTTTTCTTCTTGTAACAGAAGTCTAGCTAGTTCTCCTATTATTTCACAATCTTCCTCGCCTTCATCTTCGGCTTGGTTAATTGGACATTTGAAGTCATAGTCGGTGATAGTAGAGTCATTGGCAATAAGATCCAGAGTGGATGAGGACCTGCAAGAGTGTGTGTGTGTGTGTGTATGTGCATATAAGATACATGGCTATTTTAGAAAATGTATTTGAAGGAAAAGAAATACAATGAACACAAAGATTTGAATGCAAAAGAGTCCAATGATTTGTATTGAATGATCATATGATTATATGAACATAAATAAAACCCTTGACAAATGGACCAAAGTGCCCCGGGCCAGGCACATGGCTTAAAAGTCATTGTTAAATATTACAGACAAAATATTCTTGAATTGAAAGAAAAGCAATAACAAGTAGATTACTCCTCGATGAAGGAGATGGGAATGGAGTCCTTTGCATTCCAATTCTTCAGCTCTGTTGTAGTAGGATACACCCAATCTTCAAATGCAGCTTCTTCATCAAAATCACCTACAACATTAACCTAATGGCTTCCAATGCGGAGAGGTGGCTTTCCTGCATGAGCACGCCTCACTTCCTTCTGAGCTTTGATGGTGAAGCCCAAACCAAACTTGTCCTCTTTGAATGGGATATCAAGGAGTTTCCCTCAAGTATCACAGTTTCCTTCTTCAATTGCAGCACGAGCATCCTTGACTGAAACCATCTTCGATACAACTTTAGCAACTTTGGATTCATCAGAGGAACATTTAGTAGCAGCAACCATTGGTGGCACAACCTCAAAGGCTTGACACGGGGTCTCAATGAATTCTCCATCCATCTCTATGTACTTGAACGAGTTGAGGTGGCTTACCATAAACTCTTCCTCTCCATAGACGGTGACAATTCTTCCCTTGACCGGATATTTGAGTTTTTGATGGAGAGTTGAGGTTACTGCCCCAGCTTTATGGATCCAAGGGCGACCCAACATACAAGAATAGGAAGGACGGATATCCATAATGTAAAAGGTGGAGTTGAAGATTTGGGAGCCCACCTTTATTGGAAGATCTACCTCGCCATGAACTATTCTTTTTGATCCACTGAAGGCCCTCACGATGATATCACTGGGTTTCAAGACCAAACCTTCGCAGTCTAGACGGTCTAACGCTCCCTTTGGTAGCATGTTTAGGGAAGAACCAGTGTCGAATAGAACATGTGCTAAGGTAGTCCCTTTGCACTCGAAAGAAACATGTAGAGCTTTATTGTGCTTCTTCCCAAGCGGTGTTAGGTCAGCATTTGAAAATCCCAAGTTGTTATCAGCCGTCAAGCTCGCTACGCAATTCTCAAATTGGTCCGTTGTGGTCTCATGGGGGACATGGGCCTTTTTCAGGAATTTGATTAATGTTCGAGCATGGGCATCAGAATAGAGCAACAATGACAATATTGAAATCTTAGAAGGGGTTTGCCCCAACTGTCCCACAATCTTGAAGTCGCTCCTTTTTATTATCTTTAAGATCTCGTCCATCTCATGAGCGAAGGGTTCTCCATCAGCAACGTCCTTTGTAGGTATTTCTGTCACGACCGGCTCAACAACCTTCTCCTTCCCCCTTGTATCAGTACTTGGCTTAGCAGTAGTAATGCGGATGGGCACCTTTGTAACAACTGGTGGTGAGATATTGGGTGAAAATATTCTCCCAGTTCTGGTTACTTTGCTTGAGCCAGTTATGTTACCAACATCATCAGCTTTATCTTCTTCGATCTAAGTGTCTTATTTTATCCCATGATAAAACACCTCAGCACCATAGTTTCATGGCACTGCCTTGTTTGAAGAATAGGGAATTAGTCTGGGGTTGGTAATTATTAAGGGAGCAACAATTGGTTCGTTTGAAATCCTGATAGGTCCTTTGGAGGAGATCCTAAGAGGTTTGTTTGAGATGGTTATTATGGAGAGATCTTCACATTTATCAGTCAAACTTTTGGTAAGCGGAGTCTTCTTAAATAGGATCTCGTGGCTATCCATTAGGCGTTGAATGCCTTTCTTCAGACCTTCGCGTCCATTGAGTTATCTTGTACAGCACACACAGTCTTTTACACAGCCAGGGAAGATCCCAGCTTTCAACAGATTCTTTTTGATGATGTTCAAAGGAGTAGTCAAGTCTTCAACAGAGTCAATGAAAATTGTATCTTCAACAACATTAACACCTTTGCCATGATTCAGCATAGGTGCGGTGATTACATTCGGAGTTGGAGGAGGATCAAACTCAATATTCTTGTTATCACTCAAATCCTGAATTTTATTCTTCAAGGCCCGGCATTGGTCAGTCTCATGCCCGGGGCTGCTTGAGTGGTAAACACATTTAGCGTTCGGATTATACTTTGGTGAAGAGGTATCTGGGTTGGCAGGAGGATCGCGTAATGTCACCAAATTAGCCTTGAGCAAGTGTTGTAAGGCTTGAGACAGTGACATGCCTAATCTCGTAAATTTTCTTCTTGGAGTTTCAAAATGTTGATGATTAGCAGATGGCCTTAGAGTAGGAGTTGGATTGGAGATTCGGACAGCGTTAATAGACGGATGATCATTCTTCTTGGTATGGGCCCTTTCCCCATACACAGTGTGATCGGTGGAAATAGAACTGACTGTTTTTTAGCTGGTTTTGCGAAATGTCGCGGTAAGCAAGAGTCGCCACCGTCTTTTATATTCTCCAACATGGAAAGGACAAAAGCACAGCAAAATTCCTTATTCGAGAATGTTTCTCGGTTCAGGAGGTAGATTTATAGAAAGGGAAGGTGTTAGCACCCTTTCTATCTGTGGTTATCCACGGGCTCTTAGGTACTTGCTCTTATGTTTTCAAAAAT
Organism: Vicia faba; assembly: GCA_948472305.1. Classification (NCBI taxonomy): domain Eukaryota; kingdom Viridiplantae; phylum Streptophyta; class Magnoliopsida; order Fabales; family Fabaceae; genus Vicia; species Vicia faba. Next base: position 1,444,964,633 of record OX451737.1, on the reverse strand, counting down.
TGTTTGCTTCTTAAGTGTGTGTGGGTTTTGAAAAAAAGTCTCGTTTGAAAACTTCTAGGTAACTCTTGTATCAGTCCTCAAGAGTGTATGAAGTGTTTTGTTTGAAAACTTTTTGAAAGTGTGGGGTGCGAAAAGATGTTTTTGTTTGTTTGAAAAAGAGCAAGTACCCAGGAGAATCTACCTACTCTAAGGAATTAGGCTGTGTAAGAGTCCTTTAGATAGTGCTATCCCACCATTGAGAGGTAGGTAGCACCATCGTTGGAGGTATTCGGGTCAATTCGATGATCGGGACAGTGTGGTCACCGAAGCAATAGTAGGACACCTTAGAAGTAACCCTAATGTCCTAGATCCTTTTTTATCCAAGGTAACCGTTTGGAGGCAACTGGATCTTTTGGACAGAAGGGCGACCTCTAAGACACCATATACTTGATGACCACGTTCGAGGCAACCAAGTGAGGTGTACCCTAAGAGTGGCATGTGCAAGTGTGTCAATTTTCAGTTATTTTACTCTTGCATGTCATGGTGAGTTATTGTTGATTTTTTAAGTTTAAGAGTTAATCTTGTCATACAATCCTAGTTAGCATACATCTAAGCAGTTAATATATGTACAGGAATTTAAAGTGCGGGAATTGTAAATCCTACGCTATTACAAGGCTTTCGGGGAGGGGGATTATTTACATGTCCAAAAATATTGGGGGAATAAAGCAGTAAAGCGTAAAAAGGTATCAACTAAGCTATTACAAACCAGTAAAAATAAACGCGCGCGAATCTAAAAAAATCCTAATAATAAGAACTCCTTTTGTTGTTTTATCTTATTTTGGGAAAAAAATAATCTAAATCTATTTAATTTTAGTTTTGGAAAAATGTTAAGATAATTTAAAGGTTAATTAACAAAATTAATTTAATAGAAAAAGAACTAGCCTAATGTTTTTTGTGGTTTTTTTGATTTTAATGTAAATTAAAAGGAAGTCTATGAAAAAAAAATACAAGGGGAATCCTTCGATCCAAGGAGAAAACGGGAGTTTCTACCCAGGGAGAGAAATAGAAGCTTCGATCCAGAGGGGGTCAGGGTCCTTTCGATTGGGCCAAACAGCAAGGCGTGAGTAGCCTTCGATCCAGGGAAGAGGACTGTCTTTTGATCATGGAGGTCATGGCTTTTGATCCAGGAATGAGATGCCTCCTTCGATCTAGCAGGCTAATGGGTTCGATCCATAGAAGGGATCTCCTTCGATCTGGGATGTTATACCTGCAAAAGCATGTTAGCGAAATAAAATGCAGGGCCTGGGTATTGAATCCCAGGCCCTTCGATCCTGCACTCGTTGGGGTCTCTTCAGGCTAAATCTGCAGCAAGTGTTAGCAAACGAAAAAAAATGACCTGGGTGCCAAACCCAGGCCCTTTGATCCTGTCTAGGATTGCAAATCGAAAGTAACAACAAGTATGAATGTATTATGCAAATATGAGGTTGGATAGTTTACCCTTTCTTACCAACAGATTGGACTTTTAATTTGGGCTCTTCCTGGATGTAGAAACCTTCGATCTGGGCACTTCCTGGATGTAGGAACTTTTGATTTGAGGGCTTCTGGGCGTGGGCACCTTCGATCTGAGGGACTGCTTTGGCTTGGAAAATTCAAGGCAGCGTCTCTCCAATGTTTTGTTCTCCTGCAGATTTTTTTTGAAGAGGTGTGTATAATTTTCGTTCTATGATTTTCGTGTGATTTTTCGTGTAATTTTTCTTTTGTCCCTTTGTAATGTGTCACTGGCCTCCTATTTATAGGAGTGTGGGAGTGCCCGAAAATGGCAAGGGACAACCATTAAAATAGGCCTTTAACGCTCTGGACAAAAATCAAACACATTAAATCATTTCCTTTTTTGAAACATTCGTGTCCCTTGAATGAACCTGGACGCTTGGATTTCGAGTGCTTTCAGGCCTGCTCTTTGATTAGTCCTGATTTGCCTCTTTCGAATGGACTCCCTGCGTACCCTTCGAATGGGCCTGGCCCAAATATCAATCGAAGGATTCCAATCGAAATGCTTTGCTAACAGGCCAATCAAAAGGTGTTGTTCATGCCAAATGAAGGACATGGTTGACATGCCTGTCGACATTACCTTGACATAATTCCAATCGAATGCTTGTCCATAATGCCAATCGAAATACTCCTTCAGAATGCCAATCGAAATACTCCTTCAGAATGCCAATCGAAAGGTATTTGAAGTACCACTCAAAAATCTTCTTTTTCCTTAGGCAAGAATTTGTGATCAACCAGGCAGGGGGAAGACTTTGGAAAACATGAGATGTAAAAATTTGGGGTGCAACAGTTGCCCCTGTTCAATCTTCTTAGACCTGAGGATGTATATTGGCTTGCGTGCCTTTCGTGATCCGAAGGTGGTAGATGATTGAACACTAGAGTGCCCAGAAATTTGCACTCACATAGTAGGATATCAGCAGTATGATGGTGGGAATGGGCTTATAGATGCCATTTGGAAAGATGGTGGATGGGAGGATGGGCTTATAGATGCCATCTGGATATTGTTGGTAGGAGGATGGGCTTATAGATGCCATCTTGAGATGTGACAGAATCTTATCGGGAATGGCCCATTTGGAAATGTAATGGATAGTTGTGGAGATGGGCTTATAGATGCCATCGGGGTGTCGATCGCGTAAGAGATTCCTTAGCGAGAACTTGCGTACCTAAGAAAGAAAGATAATTACCTGGCCTGTTACAGGGGTTGATCTTCAAACTCTTCATGCAGATGTGCCCTGGCTAGATACAGGAATCGAATCCGGAACTTCAAAAGGTTGCTTACAGACGTGCCCTGGCTGGATACAGGAATCGAATCTCTAAATTCTTCATGCAGACATGCCCTGGCTGGATACAGGTATCGAATCTACAATCAGTCACTCACAGATGTGCCCTGGCTGGATACAGGAATCGAATCTGGAATTCTTCGTCTACAGATATGCCCTGGCTGGATACAGGAATCGAATCTCTAAACTCTTCATGCAGACATGCCCTGGCTGGATACAGGTATCGAATCTACAATCAATCACTCACAGATATGCCTTGGCTAGATACAGGAATCGAATATGGAATTAGTCATCTACAGATATGCCCTGGCTAGATACAGGAGTCGAATCTGGAATTAGTCATCTACAGATATGCCCTGGCTGGATACAGGTATCGAATCTTCAAACTCTTCAGATATGCCCTGGCTAGATACAGGAATCGAATCTGGAATTAGTCATCTACAGATATGCCCTGGCCGGATACAGGTATCGAATCTTCAAACTCTTCAGATATGCCCTGGCTAGATACAGGAATCGAATCTGGGATTAGTCATCTACAGATATGCCCTGGCTGGATACAGGTATCGAATCTTCAAACTCTTCAGATATGCCCTGGCTAGATACAGGAATCGAATCTGGAATTAGTCATCTACAGATATGCCCTGGCTGGATACAGGTATCGAATCTTCAAACTCTTCAGATATGCCCTGGCTAGATACAGGAATCGAATCTTCAAACTCTTCAGATATGCCCTGGCTAGATACAGGAATCGAATCTGGAATTAGTCATCTACAGATATGCCCTGGCTGGATACAGGTATCGAATCTTCAAACTCTTCAGATATGCCCTGGCTAGATACAGGAATCGAATCTGGAATTAGTCATCTACAGATATGCCCTGGCTGGATATAGGTATCGAATCTTCAAACTCTTCAGATATGCCCTGGCTAGATATAGGAATCGAATCTGGAATTAGTCATCTACAGATATGCCCTGGCTGGATACAGGTATCGAATCTTCAAACTCTTCAGATATGCCTTGGCTAGATACAGGAATCGAATCTGGGATTAGTCATCTACAGATATGCCCTGGCTGGATACAGGTATCGAATCTTCAAACTCTTCAGATATGCCCTGGCTAGATACAGGAATCGAATCTGGAATTAGTCATCTACAGATATGCCCTGGCTGGATACAGGTATCGAATCTTCAAACTCTTCAGATATGCCCTGGCTAGATACAGGAATCGAATCTGGAATTGCAATGGTTGATAGTAATTATCTTTGGATTGACCTTTTCCCTGAAGAGGCAAAACATCAGTTGTATGCAATGTCATGATGTATGAAATGCATGATGTCATGATGTTCTCAAAAATAAATGAGATTGTGTGATATGATGTGTATATGCATGCGTATGGTGTATGATAATGTGATGTTTATGAATGTATTTTCGTCTAGGAAAATAAATCCTTGACGAATGCCGGGAAGATAACTCATGGGCTGATGCTGAAGATTAGAGTTCTTCGTTTCCGCTGGGGATGTTGATTGTAAGAATAAACCGGTAGGAGAAGATGACTTCGTTGGGGAATAAACTTATTGGAGAGATTACTCTGCGGGGAATTACTCTGTGGGGAGAGATACTTCGCTGAGGTTTTGATGAGAACTCCGCTGGGGATTCCAGTTGATCTGTTATGCTGGGGAATTGATGAACTCCGCTGGGGGATAGGAAGAACCTCGCCGAGGACGATCTTTCTGTGGTAATTGGCTGAGGATAACCCAGTTATAAGCTCTGGTGGAGAATAACCTTTGAATAAAGCCGGGGAGACGCGTTCGTATTCTGCAGGGGACAAGCTTCCAGAATCTACTGGGGAGATGGTTCAACTCTCCTGGGGAGACTTTTGAGATTGCACTGGGGAGTGGCTCCACTGGGTGTCTAGATTCCGCCGGGGAACAATCTTATATTAAGACTGTCAGGGATGCTTGTTTAAGGAATATCTGCATACTCCGTTGGGGAATGTTGAGATTTTTTGGGGATACCCAACTTCCTTAAGGCTGACAGTAGACTAACTCTGCTTGGGGAGAGTGTTGACTTGCTGGAGATACTGTGCCTTTTGGGGGCTGATGGGAGACCAACTCTGCTTGAGGAGAATTGTTGAATCCTGTCTTACTCTGTGGGGAGTGAAGGTATCTTGGTCATGTTCTTCAGCTGAACTTACCTTGGTACCTCGGCGGACAGAGCGACTAGGTCGCTCAGACAACTCTTATTGCCCCAGTTTCTGAGAGAGAAGGTACTTGTGGAGGTGTTTGACAACTGCCGTTTGACAAATCTTCTTCTGGTAGGCAAGTGACGAGGTGACGGGACATAGTCGTACGCTTTAATCCCTAACTTTTGCCTGGACCGCCCTTTCGGGTTTTCAGTCCACCGGGATACCCATTTTTGCCCAAGCCGCCTTTTCAGGTTTTCGACTTGCCGGGTGTACAGATTTTTCATTTTCATCCCTCATTTTTCCCGAACCCTTTTGGTTCGCCGGGAAGCCCTTATTTTTGCCTAGGTGTGTCAACCTAGCGGGTCTTTGATTTTGCGTATTTTTTTCCGACTATGTCTGTGCTCTTAGGATGTAGGGAGGTGCCCCTGTCAGTAGTGTTGCGTTACCCTACTACCAGAAGATCTTCATTTGATCGTCCAATGCTCCAAGTGATCCAGATGGAGATTTTCCCCAAGTTGGTTGGCCTTTTGAGAGATTCTCCGAATCTTGACTTAACTGCCCCAGATGATAGACCATGATCACGTCTGCCCCTTGGTTGGAAGTACTTTTGTTCACTTAGATATTCGTCGTGCGAATTTCTTTGCTGTTCGAACAAATAGTCATATGCAAACAGTGTTATATCAAGAATGCAAAGCTTATGTCTGTCTTGAAGTTTTTGAAAATGCATTTTTTTTATAAAAACAAGTTAATTTTTTGTAAACTGTGATGTCAACTCGTTATTTTACCGCAAGCCTTAAGGAGTCAGGATACCTTTCGTAACAGTATGCTTTCGAAATAACCCATGCTTCAGCTAGTACTTTTAAAGGTTGTAGCGTGGCCTGGTTCACGGTTTAAGAAACAAAGGATAAAGGCTCAAATTTTATTTGTACCCACCCGTTCTTCGTGATGTTCTTCAAACCGCTAATCGTGCATTAGACCTTGTTTGAGTCTTTGCCTTGATATTCCGGTGATGGTTCGGATGTTGATAGTTTATTTTGAATAGGCAGTCATTTCCTTTTGTCGAGGGTTTGTAGGGCCTCTTTCTTTTTTTGATTTTTGTTATCCCTGTTTTTTGCCTGAACTGTTTCCTTTTTTGGAATTACAGTCAGTGGGATGCCCCAGCTTTGTAAGTCTCCTTCATAGGTTTTGACTTATTGGGTTTTTATTTCTGAGGGATAATGACTGCCTGTCTTTATGATTATTTGGATCCATCACTGTCTTTTGTTTTGTAAGGACTCCTCTGGTGCCATTCGTTGTGCACTTGGATCAGCTGAGAGAACTACCCTGCCCCAGGTTATGATTAAGGGTTTTAATTTTCGAAAAGAAAAGCTCCTACTTCTTTGGCTCAAAGGGGGTTGATGAGGGCTTATCTTCCTTATAACTCCAGTGTTTAGGAATTGAAACAATGCATGTACCTCATCAGCGGGGTCTGTTCAAAAGCATACTGTAGATTGTGGTATCGTTTTCGTCATCCTCCCTCAAGAGGCTTTAGAATTTTCAATCGAGAGTTGAACATCAAGAAAAAATAAAAGCAATTTTGAATATAGAGAACACAATTACTTCAAAACAGACACGTGTAATGCATTAATGAAATAATAGAGTTTGACATGATAATTGTTTGAATAAGCCAAGAAAATACAACTTGAACATTCTAATGAACAAAAAGTCTTCTAGTCTCAAGACTCGTCACTTCAAATGGTGAATCTCGCAGGGATAGTAGAAGAACTCGACTTGACCATCTTGGGTGAATTCCACTGCTCCTTCATCAATTAGGTTTTGGATTTTGTACCTCAACTTCCAACAGTCGTCGGTATCATGCCCCGGGCTACCAGAATGATAAGCACACCTCGCATCTGGGTTGTAGCTTGGAGAAGAAGTCTTAGGATTAGGGTGAGTTCTTATCAACGTCACCAGATTCAACCTCAACAGGTGTTGCAAAGCTTGGGACAGCGACATGTTGAGCTGGGTGAATTGCCTCCTGGGCTTGCTCTGATCAACCCGTTGCTCTGGGCGAGGTTGTGGTTGGACCTGTGAAGTGGTAGCAATTTGGAGAGGTCTATTCTTCACCATACCAGACCCTTGTCCTTTTGGAAGCTGATTAATGACCTGGTCCCTGACTTGGACTGTTTGCTTCATGTTGTATCTCTCTTGGCGAAGCTGGTTGACCATGGCTTTCAACTCTTCTTGCTCCCGAGCCAAGCCTTGGATAAGGGCCATCTTCCCCAGCATCTGAGTCCTCATTGCATCTACCTCAGCTTGCAGATGTTTCAGTCGTTCATCCTTACTGCCCTCAGAACTATTCCCGACCAAAGTCCCCATGAGGAGCGATCTCAGCTCTTCCTGCCCCTTGGATAGATTTAGGAGGATCTCCCCGAACCGAGTCTCTTGAGCATGAAGATCCTGGTTGCCTTGTTGGGAAGCCATTGCTGAAATAAACAGTGAAGAAGGTAAGTGACCCGTAACAAGGGTACCTGTTATGCAATGATATGTATGTATGCATGCAATGTTTTCAAGGATCTCGCGGGGTAAACAAGAAAATTGTTAGAACTTGAATTTTGTAGCTTGATTGAAGGAACTTCATGTTGTTGAGAGTCCTTCTTCAAGAGTCAAGGCTCACCATATCGAGTGGGTCATAGCCCCTGACTCGAGTCATTAACCTTGGCTAGAGGAAAATAAATCCCCTTTGCCCCTTGCTAGACTTTTGATTCAGCATGACCTGCATCACAAACCCTTGAGATCCTTGAAATGGATTAGTCCTTATGTAGGATGTATGCAATGGTATAATGTTATGCTATGCATGGAGTGATGTAAGTAGGCCCTGTAATGAGTCCCAATTAAGGACTGTGAACAAAACCTGCAAGGAAACTCATGTGTCAGATAACAAGCATGCAAGTAGTCAAGTTTGAAGGCACACAAGTCACACAAGACAGCCCTTAGAGTTTAGGCCAGCATGAAGTTTGGGGTACTACCCTCTTGAAGTTGGTGGGCTCAAAACATGTCCTATCAAAAGTAACCGGGTTCTAAGGAGCTCAATATCATTGGGTTATTTTCTGTGTTTATTGTTTTGATTTAGCCACTGAACTGGCGATCAAAATATTCCAAGAAAACAACCCTCAATGAGTGTAGTATCGAGTATCAACCAACTTCGGACTGCACCAAAGTCAGTCATCTCACTACCCCTAAAGAGGCCAGGATGGTTCAATTAAGGTTCCTAAGGTCAGTTGATGCTTCACGACACCACGCGGCGGCCCCGTACTCTCCTTGACTTGACTCAAGGGTTACCGATACTCACCAAAGTGCCACATCAACGTAGCAAACTGCTTCAACCGTGTCGGTATACCCCGCACAGTTCCCTCACAGTTTGTTGCTACTTTCTAAGAAGGTATCCCCCAGATCCGAGTTAGGATCTATGGAAATCCCAAAACAGGCCCACAATATTAAAGCAAACAGAGCAAGCAATTGAAAACATGATGATGAACTATTCCTAAGGTACACCTCACTTTTAGTATCCCCAGCAGATTCGCCAGTTCTGTGATCGGTGGAAATAGAACTGACTGTTTTTTAGCTGGTTTCGCGAAATGTCGCGGTAAGCAAGAGTCGCCACCGTCTTTTATGTTCTCCAACATGGAAAGGACAAAAGCACAGCAAAATTCCTTATTCGAGAATGTTTCTCGATTCGGGAGGTAGATTTATAGAAAGGGAATGTGTTAGCACCCTTTCTATCCGTGGTTATCCACGGGCTCTTAGGTACTTGCTCTTATGTTTTCAAAAATTGCTTGCTTCTTAAGTGTGTGTGGGTTTTGAAAAAAAGTTTCGTTTGAAAACTTCCAGGTAACTCTTGTATCAGTCCTCAAGAGTGTATGAAGTGTTTTGTTTGAAAACTTTTTGAAAGTGTGGGGTGCGAAAAGATGTTTTTGTTTGTTTGAAAAAGAGCAAGTACCCAGGAGAATCTACCTACTCTAAGGAATTAGGCTGTGTAAGAGTCCTTTAGATAGTGCTATCCCACCATTGAGAGGTAGGTAGCACCATCGTTGGAGGTATTCGGGTCAATTCGATGATCGGGACAGTGTGGTCACCGAAGCAATAGTAGGACACCTTAGAAGTAACCCTAATGTCCTAGATCCTTTTTTATCCGAGGTAACCGTTTGGAGGCAACTGGATCTTTTGGATAGAAGGGCGACCTCTAAGACACCCTATACCTGATGACCATGTTCGAGGCAACCAAGTGAGGTGTACCCTAAGAGTGGCATGTGCAAGTGTGTCAATTTTCAGTTATTTTACTCTTGCATGTCATGGTGAGTTATTGTTGATTTTTTAAGTTTAAGAGTTAATCTTGTCATACAATCCTAGTTAACATACATCTAAGCAGTTAATATATGTACAGGAATTTAAAGTGCGGGAATTGTAAATCCTACGCTATTACAAGGCTTTCAGGGAGGGGGATTATTTACATGTCCAAAAATATTGGGGGAATAAAGCAGTAAAGCGTAAAAAGGTATCAACTAAGCTATTACAAACCAGTAAAAATAAACGCGCGCGAATCTATAAAAATACTAATAATAAGAACTCTTTTTGTTGTTTTATCTTATTTTGGGAAAAAAATAATCTAAATCTATTTAATTTTAGTTATGGAAAAATGTTAAGATAATTTAAAGGTTAATTAACAAAATTAATTTAATAGAAAAAGAACTAGCCTAATGTTTTTTGTGGTTTTTTTGATTTTAATGTTAATTAAAAGGAAGTCTATGAAAACAAAAATAAAATACAAGGGGAATCCTTCGATCCAAGGAGAAAACGGGAGTTTCGACCCAGGGAGAGAAATAGAAGCTTTGATCCAGAGGGGGTCAGGGTCCTTTCGATTGGGCCAAACAGCAAGGCGTGAGTAGCCTTCGATCCAGGGAAGAGGACTGTCTTTTGATCATGGAGGTCATGGCTTTCGATCCAGGAATGAGATGCCTCCTTCGATCCAGCAGGCTAATGGGTTCGATCCAGAGAAGGGTTCTCCTTCGATCTTGGATGTTATACCTGCAAAAGCATGTTAGCAAAATAAAATGCAGGGCCTGGGTATTGAATCCCAGGCCCTTCGATCCTGCACTCGTTGGGGTCTCTTCAGGCTAAATCTGCAGCAAGTGTTAGCAAACAAAAAAAAATGACCTGGGTGCCAAACCCAGGCCCTTTGATCCTGTCTAGGATTGCAAATCGAAAGTAACAACAAGTATGAATGTATTATGCAAATATGAGGTTGGATAGTTTACCCTTTCTTACCAACATATTGGACTTTTAATTTGGGCTCTTCCTGGATGTAGGAACCTTCGATCTGGGCACTTCCTGGATGTAGGAACTTTTGATTTGAGGGCTTCTGGGCGTGGGCACCTTCGATCTGAGGGACTGCTTTGGCTTGGAAAATTCTGGGCAGCGTCTCTCCAATGTTTTGTTCTCCTGCTGATTTTTTTTGAAGAAGTGTGTATAATTTTCGTTCTATGATTTCCGTGTGATTTTTCGTGTAATTTTTCTTTTGTCCCTTTGTAATGTGTCATTGGCCTCCTATTTATAGGAGTGTGGGAGTGCCCGAAAATGGCAAGGGACAACCATTAAAATAGGCCTTTAACGCTCTGGACAAAAATCAAACACATTAAATCATTTCCTTTTTTGAAACATTCGTGTCCCTTGAATGAACCTGGACGCTTGGATTTCGAGTGCTTTCAGGCCATGCTCTTCGATTAGTCCTGATTTTCCTCTTTCGAATGGACTCCCTGCGTACCCTTCGAATGGGCCTGGCCCAAATATCAATCGAAGGATTCCAATCGAAATGCTTTGCTAACAGGCCAATCAAAAGGTGTTGTTCATGCCAAATGAAGGACATGGTTGACATGCCTGTCGACATTGCCTTGACATAATTCCAATCGAATGCTTGTCCATAATGCCAATCGAAATACTCCTTCAGAATGCCAATCGAAATACTCCTTCAGAATGCCAATCGAAAGGTATTTGAAGTACCACTCAAAAATCTTCTTTTTCCTTAGGCAAGAGTTTGTGATCAACCAGGCAGGGGGAAGACTTTGGAAAACATGAGAGGGCAAATTTTGGGGTGCAACACACAACATTTATTTCCTGCTTTGCAGCAAAAGGTTTCTTGACAGTATTAGAAGTGGAGGCAGATGCCATGGAGATCTTCCCACTTTTGATGTCGCTTTCAACTCTTTCACCAGTTAAGATTAATTCGGTGAATCCATAAGAATAACAGCCAACCAACAAGTTAAAGATAGTACAAGATAAACTTCCTATAAACATGTCAATGTGATCTCTATCAGTCAAAGGTGGTTGAAACCTACTGGCCAGTTCTCTCCACTTTTGTGCATATTCCTTGAATCCTTCATTCTTTCCCATGGTCATATCTTACAACTGAACTCTTGTTGGCGCCAAGTCGGCGTTATACTGATACTGATGGTAGAAGGTGGTAGCTAATTCTTCCTAGGTATTAATACGGGAACCATCTAACTAGTAGAACCATTCTAATTGTGTTCCAGTCAATCTCTTTTTGAAAAAGTGAACCCAGAGCTTCTTATCAGCAGTGTGCAGCTGTATCTTGTGCACATAAGATTTCAGGTGAAGTTTTGGACAAGAAACTCCATCTTACTTTGCAAAGACTAGTATTTTAAATTTTGGGGGAATGACAACCCCAGAGATCAAACCCAAATCATCAAAATCTAAACCGGGGACGGCTTGGATTTCAACAGCTTTCAATATGTCTTATAACTGCTTGTACTTGACATCGGCGGGTGGATACTGCTCGTCAAAATAATCATCATCAGACGCCTGATCATTAACATAGTCAGCCTGGGTACTCTTAACCTTACCAATCTGATTCTCGTCCTCTTCAGATGAATCTTCCACTACCAGGACCTAACGAACCAACTCTTTGAACCTTCTACCCATGTTGAGTAGAGCTTTCTTCTTGGGCTTCTTCTTAACTGTCAGCAGTGCCATCATATCTTTCTTCCCCTTGGCTAGGGCCAGTAGAGTCTCTTGGAATTGAGAGTTTTGTGCCTGAAGATCCTTCACAGTTTTCTCTAGATCCATCTTGCTGAAATAAACAACAGAAAGATAAGGAAACATGTTGTATGAAAACCTGTCATGTCATGATGCATGGAAGATGTATATGCAAATGATTTCAAGGATTAATGAGATTTAAATTTGTATAGACAAAAGAATAAACAAACGTCAATTGTCATTAATTAGTTCAAAATATTACAACATGCCTCTTGGGCTTACAAAATAACTTTCTAAGATAAAAAGACTTAACGCATCCTCTTTGGTGCAAGGTAGGCGTTCACACTTTACTCTTCTTGTAGATACTTTGTAAGCTCCAAGACCCTCTTCTCGCTATAGAATTGAGCTTCAAAAGTATCTCATTCTTCCTTTAGCTGAATCCAAACTTTTTGCAAGTCTTCGAGAGAAGTAGGCATGTCAGGATGGAGGACAGTGTAGGGAACATCTCCTTCAACCACATGCTCCATAATAACTGGTAAGATGGAGGGATAAGGAATTACAAGTTTCTGAGCATGAGCTCGTACCCACTTAAGGTAAGGCTCGAGGGGAATGAAATTCTTGTGTCCCAACGTCTTGCTATCCACTTTGCTTACCATCCTCCATGCTCGGATAAACCTCTGACGGTAGTTTTGGTCATCGCTTTCGTAGTCGAGTACCACTCCTTGGATGAGCATCTCATGTGGACTGATAAAACTTACTTTACACTTGTTTTTGACTCTGATTTCACATGTTATTTAGGTTTTTATCATTTTTTTCTCATATTATGCCTATCTTTTGTTTCTTTTTCAGGTATATCAATTATCCAGAGCTCCCCTGAAGAAATGAAGGAAAACAGGCTGAAAAACAGGAGTTTAGGTCAAATTTGCACTCATGGCGTCCACCATGGCGCCAACCATAGGGTAGGCCATGACATGGACCACCTCCTGCTGACCTCAACTGCCACGTTCCCCACTTCCTTTCATTTACACTCATGGCGGGCGCCATGGCCTCCATGGCCGGCGCCACCTTTGGACGATGTTTCCCCCCCAAAAAGGATTTGGTTGCATTCCTGTCATTTCCTACATTCTTCATCCTCTATAAATAGAAGTTTCTGATTTTATTTCAATTCACCCAAGCTTAGTTGCAAACTTGATCCAACCATAGTTGTGAACTTAAGCCATATAATTTCACCATTGTAAAGCGATAATTCTTCACATCCGGGAATTATTACATTGTTGATTGAGTCTGTAATCGAGTTCGTAGATTGAGTCTGTAATCGAGTTTGGAGCACTTTGGTAAAAGTTTATCCTGCCACATTTATTTTCAACTGCTGTTTATTTCCATTCGCTTTTTACTTCCATTTTGTACCAGATTTAAAACCTCCCCATTTGGAGCAGGTTTCTATTTATATTTCCCGCACTTGCTTTTACTTTGTTTATTTCCCGCACCTGCTTTTACTTTGTTTATTTCCCGCACCTGCTTTTACTTTGTTTATTTCCCGCACCTGCTTTTACTTTGTTTATTTCCCGCACCTGCTTTTACTTTTTTTATTTCCCGCACCGCACTTTAAATTATTTACTTTCTCGCATGATTTATTTAAACATATCTGTTTACATTCCCATGTCAGGCTGAACCTTACTGGGCTAGAATGTAAGGAATCTAGTTAGATCGATATTCCAAATAATGTATCAATAGAAATTCTTATGGGCTATTTTGGTTTTTAATACGAGTTTTATGTACTTTATTGTTGTTGGGTAAGATTGAAAGCCGTCCAACCCTTTGTTAAACTCGGCTAGTTCTAACTGGTCAAAGGAAGCGAAAGCTCTTTGTCAGGTTAGTTAGGGATTTTTATTATCAAAGAAATCAATTTTGAAACTATTTTCGGACGCGTTTATAGGGTTAAAGTTAGGTCCCATTTTTATTAGAAATTCCAGATCAAAATACTTTTCAACTTTGTCAAGTACTTTATTTCTTAAAAATAGGTTTATTACTTTAACACAATGCGCGCCTTTTTATAAGTGACGATAAGAAGGTATGATTAGAGAGTAAACTCGGTTCTGATTACGCGAAAGCAACAGATCCTGTTAAATTAGTTATTTTCTTTAGTAGAAAATATTTCCCTATAAGTAGTTCTATTCCGAAGCATTGCGAATATCATCTGACTATGTGAATTACATTCGACCCTGCTTTTATATCTGATGTTTATTTCGCCGAACTTTACTTTCTTGCATGCTCAATTCCCTGTTTAATATTGGCTTAGCTAAACACCGTAACAATAGGAAACGATATATTGACGATTGGTCTCTGTGGATCGATAATCTTTTATATTACTCTGACGTGATTCATACACTTGCGAATACACCGCATCAAGTTTTTGGCACTGTTGCCGGGGAATCAATTTCGTCAAATTTCGCACCCTATAGTCGCACTGTCTAGACTAAGTTTTACAGTACGGTTAATGCGAAAATCTTGTAGCACCGGAACTTTATTCAATCCTTTAGCAGAACCTGAATGTTACATCCATTTTCTTCGTAGAATTAGAAAAACTATGGCCGAGAATCGTAACCAAAGACCCCTTAGGGAATTTTCCCAACCGTCAGATGAGGAACCTAGTTCAAGTATCGTAAACCCGGCTATAACCACAAATAATTTCGAACTAAAACCATCATTGCTACAATTGGTGCAACAAAACCAATTCGGTGGTCTCGCTACTGAGAACCCGAATCAACACTTAAAAACTTTTATACAAATAGAAGACACTTTAAAATGCAATGGTGCTTTGCCTGAGGCAATACGACTAAGATTATTCCCTTTTTCCCTCAGAGATAAAGCACGATATTGGTTGGATTCCCTTCCACCCAATTCAATAACAACCTGGGAAGACCTTAGGAGAGTATTTCTCGCAAGATATTTTCCGCCGAGCAAAAATGCTGTCCTTAGAAACCAAATCACTAGATTTAACCAAAACCTAGGAGAATCACTTTTTGAAGCATGGGAGAGATATAAGGACTTGTTAAGATCCTGTCCACACCATGGCCTAGAACAATAGATAATCATCCACACCTTCTATAATGGACTCCATTACAACACAAAGATGTCTAGCGATGTTGCCGCTGGTGGCGCATTGATGAATAAACCTTACCTAGAAGCTTGCGCTCTCATTGAGGACATGGCCCAAAACCATTATCAATTGGGAACAGAACGAGCCACGGTAGATAAAAAGGAGACCCAAGGAGAAAAACATGAGATAAGTTCTCTAGACATGATGCAAGTTAAAAACATGTCTCAAAACCCTAATACTGTAGCTGCAGTAGCTTTAGAATGCGAACTCTGTGGGACCCAGAGACATCAACCTATAGAATGTAACTTGTTGAATGAGCCTTGCTCAGAGCAAGTAAATTACACCCAATGGAACCCATTTTCAAACACTTACAACCCCGGATGGAGGAATCACCCAAAGTTTTCTTATAAAAACAATAGCCCAATACAAAACTCTGCACCTCCGAGACCTACAGGTTTCCAAGCCCAAAGACCAAATCAACCTATGCAAGTTGTGGCACTCAAACCAAACCTTGAGAAAATCATGGAAAATTTCATTTCGTCTCAAACCCAACAAAACAAAGAGTTCCTAAATCAGAATATTCACGTAAACAAACTAATCACGCAATTAGGAACTAAGGTTGATCAGATAATTACGCATAACAAGATGCTTAAAACCCAGATCTCGCAGATAGCCCAAACACAAGCCCCATAAACTACACCTGGAGGACAATTCCCTGGACAACCTCAACCAAATCCTAAAGGGTAAGCTAATGCCATTTCCTTACAAAGTGGGACTACTTACGATGGACCCAAGAATCCAGCCATGAGTACACCCTCACAATCTAAGACAAATGTTTTGCCTACAGACCAAGTGGAGGAACCAGAGGAACCCGAAAAGCAAAAAGGACCAGAATTAAAAGATAAAACTAATAAATCACCACCCCCGTACAAACCCCCAGTCCCATTTCCGCAAAGACTTAAACAAACCAAACTTGACAATCAATACCAGAGATTCGTTAAAGTTATAGAAAAACTCCATGTAGAGATTCCTTTCACCGAAGCCATCACTCAGATACCATCTTATGCTAAATTCCTAAAAGACATCATGACCAACAAGCATAAACTTGATGATCCCAAACCTATTGAATGTAATTTTATTTCAAAAAATAAACTTGCCAAGAAAGAAAAGGATCCAGGAAGTTTTTCCATTCCTTGTATCTTAGGAAATCATACTATTGACAAAGCCTTCTTAGATCTAGGAGCTAGCGTCAGCCTTATGCCTTTAGCCGTTTGTAGAAGGTTAAACCTAGGAGAATTGCAGTCGACTAAAATGTCTCTCCAGCTGGTTGATAGACCAGTTAAGTATCCTATATGCATACTTGAAGACATACCAGTTAAGATCGGTCAGCTATATATCCCAACTGATTTTGTAGTTATGGATATTAAAGAAGACGAAGAAATCCCAATCCTCTTAGGTAGACCATTCCTATCAACAGTCGGAGCCATAATTAACGTTAAGAAAGGAAAATTAACATTTGAGGTGGGTGATGAAAAGACATAATTTATTCTTTCAAAGTTCTTAATAGCACCAGTCATAGGAGATGCATGTTATGCCATCGACGTCATTAACGAGTTTATATTGAAACTTAAGCGGGAGGAATCTAACAAAATTATCAAGTTACCTTCGACCCCCATTATGGAGAACGATGTATTTAAAAGTTTAGAACCTTACATCGATGACGACCTATATGAATGTTTATCGCTTACTCCCGATCTCATGCCTTGCCCTTTGAAACCGTCTTTAGAACTGAAGGAACTTCCCAAGAACCCCAGATACGAATTATTAGATAAAGAGATGAATTGTCCTGTTATAGTTAACGCTCTTTTAAGTCAATACGAGACAACTCAACTCTTAGAGATCTTATGAAAATATCCCTCAACTTTAAGGTATAACATCTCCGATTTAAAAGGAATAAGTCCATCGGTGTGCATGCACCGGATCTTGTTAGAGAAAAACTCCAAACCCTCAAGAGAACATCAAAGAAGAATAAACCCTATAATGAGCGATGTTGTTAAAAGAGAAGTTCTTAAGTTACTAGAGGCTGGTATAATTTACCAAATATCAGATAGTAATTGGGTGAGCCCTGTGCATGTGGTGCCAAAGAAAGGAGGCATCACAGTCATAGAAAATAAGAAAGGTGAGCATATTTCTAAACAAACTGAAGGAGGTTGGTGTATGTGTATAGATTATAGAAAATTAAACAAAGAAACCAGGAAGGATCATTTCCCTCCTCCATTTATAGATCAAATTCTCGAACGTCTAGCCAGACACTCGCACTTTTGTTATCTAGATGGATACTCAGGATTTTTCCAAATACCTAGTTACCCTGAGGATCAAGAGAAAACAACCTTCACTTGTCCTTATGGAACGTTCTTCTATAGACGAATTCCCTTCGGACTCTGTAATGCCCCTACCACTTTTCAACGTTGTATGATGTCTATATTTGCAGATTACCTAGATGGAATAATGGAAGTTTTCATGGACGATTTCTCGGTGTGTGGATTCACTTTTAAAGATTGTCTCTCCAACCTCGAAAAAATCCTTGAAAGATGCGTAGAGGTGAACCTAGTGCTAAACTGGGAAAAATTCCATTTTATGGTTAATGAAGGTTTAGTATTATGACACATTGTATCCGAAAGAGGGATTGAGGTTGATAGAGCCAAAATTGAAGTTATAGAAAACCTCAACCCACCTAAAACCATTAGGGACATTAGAAGTTTTCTTGGACAGCTGGTTTTTATCGGCGTTTTATAAAAGACTTCTCTAAAATAATAAAACCTTTGACTAATCTTCTAATGAAGGACGTTGAGATTGTTTTTTACGATAAATGTCTCGAAGCTTTTAAATTTTTGAAACAAGCACTGATTTTAGCTCCGATCATGCAACCCCCAGATTGGACACAACCTTTTGAAATCATGTGTGATGTTAGCGATTATGCAGTTGGTGTTGTTCTAGGACAAAGAAAAGACAAGAAATTACATGTTATATATTATGCTAGTAGAACCCTAGATACCGCCCAACTCAACTATGCAACAACAGAGAAAGAATTACTGGCAGTAATTTTTGCGATAGATAAGTTTAGGTCCTACCTAGTTGGAGCAAAGATCATTGTTTACACTGATCATGCTGCCATACGTTATCTATTAAATAAAAAGGATTCTAAACCTAGATTACTTAGATGGATCATGTTACTCCAAGAGTTTGATCTAGAAATTAAGGATAAGAAAGGCACAGAGAATGTTGTCGCTGACCACCTCTCTAGATTAGAACACTTAAAACCTGACTTATTGCCTATAAATGATGATTTCACCTATGACAGACTTATAGCTAAGATTTATGATTTCGAGACTTACAGAGATAAAGATTTTGAAAAAATTTCAGTAATGAAGAGCGTACCTTGGTATGCTGATTTTGTAAACTACCTAGCTGCAGATATCATACCCCCTGATCTAAATTACCAACAGAAAAAGAAGTTCTTCAAAGATGTTAAACATTTCTACTGGGATGAACCACTCCTATTCAAGAGAGAAATAAATAATATTTTCAGGCGTTGCGTCCCAGAAGAGGAAATATAAGACATCATCAGACATTGTCATTCTGCATCTTATGGTGGACATGCAGGTATATCTAAAACGCACGCCAAGATTCTTCAAGCAGGCCTTTATTGGCCAACTTTATGGCGCAATGTTCATGCCTACATTGTCAAGTGAGACCGATGCCAATGCACTGGGAACATATCAAGACGTGACGAGATGCCAATGAGGAATATCCAGGAAGTTGAACTCTTTGATGTTTGGGGTATAGACTTTATGGGACCATTTCCACCTTCAATGGGAAATAGGTACATTTTGGTAGCTGTGGACTACGTGTCTAAATGGATTGAGGCTATTGCATCACCCACAAACGACACAAGAGTGGTAGTCAAGTTATTTAAGAATATCATTTTCCAAGGTTTGGAACACCCCGTCTCGTTATAAGTGATGGAGGATCACATTTCATATCCAAAATCTTTGATAAGCTCTTGAGTAAGTATGGAGTAAAGCACAGAGTAGCAACACCTTATCATCCACATACTAATGACCAAGTAGAAGTGTCTAACAGGGAGATTAAACAAATCTTAGAAAAAATCGTTTCAATTTCCAGAAAAGATTGGTCTTAGAAGCTACATGAAGCGCTATGGGCCTACAGAACAACTTTCAAAACCCCTATTGGAACAACCCCTTACCAATTAGTCTATGAAAATCTTGTCATTTACCCATCGAGTTAGAGCATAAAGCCTATTGGGACATTAAGACCCTCAATTTGGAATATTTGACTGCTGGTGAAAAGCGCATCCTTGACATTCATAAATTGGAGGAATTCTGCCAGTCTGCCTATGAGAATGCTATAATATTTAAAGAAAGAACCATAACTTGGCATGACAGAAGAATTGTAAAGGAAGATTTTAATATAGGTTACCTTTTTCTCCTTTTCAATTCCAGGTTGCAACTTTTTCCTGGAAAGCTACGTTCAAGATGGACTGGTCCTTTTGAGGTCGCTAGAATCCTAAGATCTGGAGCAGTCGAGATCAAGAACAATTCTTCTAGCCCATTCATCATCAATGGGCAGAGGTTGAAGCACTACGAAGGAGGTGACATTCCCACCAACTACTCCAACCACACCCTGATTGATCAACCAGTATCAGTTTCTGATATAGGAAGTCTGCTCATCAAGCTAACAACGTTAAACAAGCGCTGTATGGGAGGCAACCCATGGGTTTATTTTTATTTTTTTCATTTATCTAATTTTTACTATATCAAATTTTATTTTTATCTTTATACTAACAGTTGCAAAATTTATGATTTCAGGAATCACCTGCTAGCCGTCTTTGCTAACTACATTTTTCAGGATGGAGCATTTCGATGACATGCATGTTTCCTTCCGAGATGACACTCAGAGACAATGCTATGCGGTCCTTTCACAGCGACCCATGGCACCGACCAGATATCCAGACCAAATTTGCATGGAAGCTCTTGGCTTTGAAGCCAGTATCAAGTATCTATGCAACTAGCTAAAGTGGGACGAGTATGAAGATGACCTAAATGTGACCTACAGGAACCTCACTTTAGAATTCCTCAGTTCATTCGAGTTTGAGCCCTATAATGGTTGGGATGGATATCTCACTTTCAGACTATTCGGGATAGAATACTGTTTTACCCAGAGAGAGTTTGGCGACTTGCTAGGCTTCCAGATCACACCCGATGCTATACCTGAGATACCAGTTGGCTATTTCATGACTAGGGACATAGAGAAATTCTGGAGAGATATTACTGCTGGAGGGAGCCTTGATCCTTCCACTTAGCTATCCCATGTTATTCATAACCCCGCTTTCAGGTATTTTCAGATGGTTATTGCTCAAACATTCCTAGGGAAGGCCGACACTGATACACATGTTAGTTAGGAGGAGATCTTTTTCCTCTACTATGCGACCCAGTCTCGCCTTGTAGCCTGTGGAAATTTTCTGTTGTGGAATCTCATGATGACTTCTAAGTCTGCTGAAGGTATCCTCCATGTGGGAGGGACAATGACTCAGATTGATTCTGCTTTGGGTCATACAAGTAAGTTATCTCACCTTACCTCCTACTGTGGATATATTACAATGGACATTGATTTCTGTTTGGATTGTGGGCTGATGAGAAGAGTCTACTTTAATCCCAACCAGTATAGACTCCTGATTGATAATGAAACCGTTCACTATTTTACCTTGCCTAATCCTATGATGACCAATGTCCATAACCCTGCCAATTGGACATATGCCTTATAAGGTCTTGGAGAGATCGTGGACAAGCGAAAATCACCTCTGGTACCTGAGTATCATCCATGTCCATCGCTAGAAAGGACCACTGTATTCTCTAATAATTTCTCTTTGCAGTAACCCGACATCTATGCACAGGTTGCTGAGCTGCGTAGAGAGGTATCCCAACTTCGTCAGACAGTTGAAGACCTCTCTCTTCAGGTTATGGTTTCCAATGCTACTCACTCTATTGAGGCAAACCTCCTACAGTAGGAAATTGATGATCTTCGCAGTAAGTTAGCTGCGGCTCATGGTTCTGATTCGACCAAGGACCGTACTACTCCTTGATGATCTTGATTCATATCTGCAATGTTTTTCTGTTTTGTTGTTTCTTTTATCATGTTGTTTCCTTTTTTCATAATTATCTATTTTTATGCCTAACTCGTGTATTCTACTTTCTTTTTATTTTTATTTTTCGTGACTTACCATAATTAAGTATATTTATATTTTATCATTTTTTATCTCTTTAATTAATTTTTTATTTTATTTTATGAGTTTATTATTTTCAAGTTATAAACATAAAAGAAAAAATTCAATACACCAATCCTTGGAAGCACCAAATGAAGAATTGTTATTTGCACCTACGAGAAGAAATTGGAATAAGAAGCCTAAACCAACAAAACAAAGAAATTTGAGCTCGGCCCAAATTCCAGGCATGGCGGCCGCCACCAAGACCATGGCGCCCACCATGGGGTCTGGGACTATAACGGGCAGATTTTCAAAAACCTTCCACTTTCTCCATTTTCAACCCCAAAACCACCCAAAAACTCTCATTTTATCAACCACCTACTACCCCATTAACCACTCCAACATCCATTTTTCTAACCTTCATAAAAATTCAAACTTCCTCCTCCCAATCTCCAAAACCAATTTTGAAACCCATTTTTTCAATTTTCTTCCAAAGGAGCAACAATGGAGTTCAACGGATACGTTCTTCGTGAAGGAAAACCCGGAGACCGACAACGGAAAATCCTTGAAAAATTGCAAGGACGAGAAATTGTCTCAACCAGGTATGTCGATGAACACTGTCTGTATAATTTAGGACTTTTTCATAGTTTTTTTCATTTAGTTGACATCCTAGGATTGCATGAAATTTTTACTAGAAAAGAGCCCACCTTTGAGAGGCTAACTCGGGAATTCTTAAGTTTCCTAATTTATTTGGTTCACCCCAACACTACTAGTACCGTAGGTACGGTTAAATTCCGTTTGTTTAATGTTGAATATGAATATAGCACCGACGAACTAGCAGCTATGTTGGGTATTTCTCATGGTGACGACGCTATTTGTGAGACCTCTTTGGATTCTGAATGGTCCACTGATGCATTTTCCTTCTGGCGTCAATTGTCAAACTCTTCTATAAATTCTTTTGAAGTAATTTTAGAATCATTGATCCATAACCCGACTATTCGAATATTTTGATATATGCTCGCCTGTACTATTTTTGTCCGGGAGAATCCAAACAAGGTAAATGCTAGAGAACTTCTATTTTTGCAAGGTAGTCTCACTAATAGAAGAATTAATTCAGTCCCGTTTATGATTGCTCACATGATTGTTGTCCTAAGACACACAAGGACCATAGCTTTTGGAGGACTAGTTACATCTATTGCTAGAGCTCTGCACCTCGACACTGAGATAGGTACCCTAGCACCCCTGCCTCCCCGCACAATTAATTTGAAATTTATAAAAGATATGAAATTGTGCAAGGTGAGGAGAGCGGGTGGCTTTGAACTAATGGTTCGGGGTGTCGCTATCCCATCAGTCGCTCTGCCTTGCACTAGACGTACTGATGCACGAATTGCGAGGAACTGGACCTACGATCTAGATGCTCCACCTTTTACGGGTCCATTACCTCCTAATGTTCCACTTGGGTACGGACACGAGACTGATGAAGAATACGAGCAGAGGGATGAACCTCCTGCCCCACCTGTGTCCCCCCACCATGCTTCACCCGCATACACTGCACCTTCTACTTCTAACATTTTTTCAGGTACGACTCATGGCTTCTAAATCACTGAAGAGATGTGGCGTGACCAGCTAGCCCGGGAGGAGAGAAGAGATGATTTACTTTCTGCCATCCAACAGCAGTTGGCAGATAACATGAGTTTTATGGAGGCGTCACGACAGCAGACAGACCGCTCTTTTCAAAGTCTTATGGAATCTCAATTGGAGATATCCCGCGAGCAACATAGGTAACAAGCCCAGTTTCAGAGGCACTCCGCCCTCATGGAGGCCACTCAAGTTTCCCTTTTAGGCAACCTTTGTGAGATTCAGAGTTCACAGATTTCCTTGTTCGCCAGATTCGACTAGTTTGAGGCTTCTCAGAGCAGTCATCGTCGCAGCCGATCCCGTCATCCTAGACATTCACCGCGGGATGGCGAGGGACCCAACCAGCCTTAGTACTTTACCAGGTGACTCTTTCCTTATCTTATTTCGTAACATTAGGGACAATGTTCGATTTAAGTGTGGGAGGAGATTTACTCGCTTTATTTTTCTCGCTTTATTTTTCCTTTCCTGCATTTTTCTTCTCGTTATTTTACTTCTTTATTTGCTTTAGTTTGCTTGTTTGCTTTATTTTCAAAATAATACATGTGTTTGACAAGTCATCTATATCTGTATGGTCTAGTGTATATCCACTCCCCCATTTCTTGAGCCTAACCGAAACTTTTTTTCTAAGAAAAACACTATATTTTGAACTTAGTTGGGCTATAAGACCTGGTTGAGATAGGATGTAGTATGACTTGGGAAAGCCCTTTTGAAGCATCGGCATCATTTTTACACCTTAAACTTCGTAAATTTAGGAATTCGATCCCAATACCCCCTATGTCGTGGCCTTAAAATTTTAATTCTTAAATCCTTGAATAGTTTATCCTAGCAGTTAGCCCCGGTCTAAGCATGATCTACGTAGGGGACATAAGAGAAGTGAATGATCTATATGCTATGTTATTATTATAAACTACAACCCCGAGATAGGTGACCCTCACAAAGTCATTTAACTCAACAAAAGTTGTATGTTGAAAAATAAAGCAAAAGCAAAAGCAAAAGAAGAAGAAAAAGAAAAAGAAATTTTTCCCCATCTTTAGTTGGTTTAGAGGTATCTAGTGCTGAACTTGGTAGGGCGGATTACGATCCGATCCCCCGTAACTATAAATGGGTCAATAAAATGGGTTACACCAACTTTTTGTACCAGAGCCCTGCGTTTTATGATCAGAATTACTACCCGGTCACTTTACTATGAGCATGTACAAATAATGGGCTTAATGTGATTGCGCCTAAATGAAAAAGGATTTGAAAAAAAGGAAAAATATAGGCCTAAGCATAGTGGCATGATATGGATTGGTTCGTAAAAGAACGAAGCTTATGTCCGTTTTACGGAAGAGTGTCACTATGATATCCTTGGTTTGAATTTGTCAGTACCTATCAATACATCCTTGTTTTAATTCCAGAGGCCCCTTGCAGCCCAACTTGCTCACTAACACCATTTTTCTTCTTAATCTATTTAGAGTTTTTGCTTGAGGACAAGCAAAGGTTTAAGTGTGGGAGAATTTGATAACACTTACTTTACACTTGTTTTTTACTATGATTTCACATGTTATTTAGGTTTTTTATTATTGTTTTCTCGTATTATCCCTATCTTTTGTTTCTTTTTCAGGTATTTCAATTATCCAGAGCTCCCCTGAAGAAATGAAGGAAAACAGGAGTTTATGTCAAATTTGCACTCATGGCGTCCACCATGGCGCCAGCCATATGATAGGCCATGACGTGAACCACTTCCTGCTGACCTCAACTGCCACGTTTCCCACTTCCTTTCATTTACACTCATGGTGGGCTCCATGGTCGGCGCCACCTTTGGACGATGCTTTCCCCCCAAAAAAGGAGTTGGGGGGCATTCATGTGATTTCCTGCATTCTTCATCCTCTATAAATAGAAGTTCCTGATTTCATTTCAATTCACCCAAGCTTAGTTACAAACTTGATCCAACCATAGTTGCGAACTTAAGACATATAATTTCACCATTGTAAAGCGATAATTCTTCACATCAGGGAATTATTGCACTGTTGATTGAGTCTGTGATCGAGTTAGTAGATTGAGTCTCTAATCGAGTTTGGAGCACTTCGGCAGAAGTTTATCCTGCCACATTTATTTTCAACTGTTGTTTATTTCCAATCGCATTTTACTTCCAGTTTGTACCAGATTTAAAACCTCCCCGTTTGGAGCAGGTTTCTATTTATATTTCCTGCACCTGCTTTTACTTTGTTTATTTCCCGCACCTTCTTTTACTTTGTTTATTTCCCGCACCTGCTTTTACTTTGTTTATTTCCTGCACCTACTTTTAATTTGTTTATTTCCCGCACCTGCTTTTACTTGGTTTATTTCCCGCACCGCACTTTAAATTATTTACTTTCTCGCATGATTTATTTTAACATGTCTGTTTACATTCCCATGCCAGGTTGAACCTTACTGGGATAGAATGTAAGTAATCTAGTTAGATCGATATTCCAAATAATGTGTCAATAGAAATGCTTATGGGCTATTTTGGTTTTTAATACGAGTTTTCTGTACTTTATTGTTGTTGGGTAAGATCAAAAGTCGTCCAACCCTTTGTTAAACTTGGTTAGTTCTAACTGGTCAAAGGAAGCGAAAGCGCTTTGTCTGGTTAGTTAGGGATTTTTATTATCAAAGAAATCAATTTTGAAACTATTTTAGGACGCGTTTATAGGGTTAAAGTTAGGTCCCTTTTTTATTAGAAATTCCAGATCAAAATACTTTTCAACTTGGTCAAGTACTTTATTTCTTAAAAATAGGTTTATTACTTTAACGCAATGCGCACCTTTTTATAAGTGACAATAAGAAGGTATGATTAGAGAGTAAACTCGACTCTGATTACGCGAAAGCGACAATTCCTGTTAAATTAGTTATTTTCTTTAGTAGAAAATATTGCCCTATAAGTAGTTCTATTCCGAAGCATTGCGAATATCATCTGACTATGTGAATTACATTCAACCCTGCTTTTATATCTGAAGTTTATTTCACCGCACTTTAATTTATTACATGCTCAATTCCCTGTTTAATATTGACTTAGCTAAACACCATAACAATAGGAAACAATAAATTGACGATTGGTCTATGTGGATCGATAATCTTTTATATTACTCTGATGCGATTCGTACACTTGCGAATACACCGCATCATGGACCACCCCTTTAGGCGTAACCAAACTGTCGTAAAGCTAAGCATGGGTTGTAAGTGATACCTTCCATAATCCCAAGTAAAGGGACATTAGGGAATTCACCACAACAGTCGACGATAGTAACGTTCTCCAAGGATCGAGAACACCATTGAACATTTGAATGTTTGAGCTTCATCAACCTATGGGACCACCTCAAACCTTGCTCGTTCTTCAACACAGATTGGGGAAGATGCGAAATAAACCATCTTTCTAAGAGAGGAGTGCAACACATGAGGATTCCTCTCTTTCTCATAGTGCGAGAGTAAAAGGAATGAAGGATATCTCCCAACAAAGTAGGCACTAGATTGTGAGACATGAAGACTTTGACAGTGTTTACATCTATGAGTTGGTCAGGGTTTGCAAACAAAACCATCCCATAGATGATAAGAGCTAAGATTTATTCAAAAGCTTGTAAGTCCAAAGAGTTCCAACAATCTTGAGCTTTCTCGAACAAGAACTTGGCTAAGAAACCTTTGACACCACTCCTTGTTTCCCAATTAGTTGTGATATCAGATTGTTGCAAGTGTAATGCTTGGGCAATCTCTTCAGGTTTTGGATCTCTTTCCTTACTGTTGAAAGGTAGTTGATTGAGAATGAGAATCCTCAAGAATTGAGAGAAGTCTTCCAAAGTTGGCACAAGTTGATAATCAGGAAAAGTGAAGCAATGGTGTAGAGGATCAAAGAATTGGAAAAGCACCTTCATCATATCTTCATCAGTGTTGGAAGTAACCAAGTTTAGGAGGCGACCATGTCTTTCAGTGAATGGAGAATTCTCAGGAACCTTGATGCTAACTCTTTGAGTTGAGGAGGAATCCTTGTGAGATTGACTAAGATAGTATTCATGCGGATAGAATCCATGTCCTACAAAATAGAACAAAGATAAATCTCAATAATCCTTGAAATGGTTAGTGAGTATGAGCATGATGTTTATGATGTCATGTACAAGTAAGTATATACAAACAAGGCAAACAATTCCTAAGGTTTAGGCTTTCATGAAGTCTCATAGGTAAGTACCCTCTTGAAGTTTAGTTGGCTTAAACCTATCCTAGAAATAGTAATCAGGTTCTAAGGGATCTCAATATCATTGATCTGTCTCCTCGGGCATTGTTTCAGCACAAGCCTCTTTCACGGTGACTAAAATATCCCGAAAAGTCAAACCTCAATGAGTGTAGTATCGAGTATCAACCAACTTCGGACTGCACCAAAGCCGGTTATCTCACTACGTCCTAATGGCCAAGTTGGTCAAGTAAAGGTTATAAAGTCAGATAGTGCTTCATGACATCACTCAGCGGCCCCGTATTCTCCTTGACTACTCAAGGGCTATCGGTACCCACAAATATGTCACACTAACGTAGCTATTTCTTAGACCATGTCGGTATACCCCGTACAGTTTCCATAACGTATTGCTACTTACCTATAAGGTATCCTAAATCCGGGTAGAGGAT
This sequence comes from Vicia faba, assembly GCA_948472305.1. Taxonomy (NCBI): domain Eukaryota; kingdom Viridiplantae; phylum Streptophyta; class Magnoliopsida; order Fabales; family Fabaceae; genus Vicia; species Vicia faba. Next base: position 1,444,936,967 of record OX451737.1, on the reverse strand, counting down.
TAGAACAAGCCCAAACAAGGAACCAAAATGTAAAGCAATCAATTCAAATAATGAAAGCAAGTAAAGGTGATCTATCCCTAAGGTAACCCCACTTTTAAGATTTTCCCCAGCAGAGTCGCCAGTTCTGTGATACGGTGGGAGAACTGACTTTGGTGTTTTACATTTTATCGTAAATGTTGCAGTTAGCAAGAGTCTCCATCGACTTTTATTTTATCCAAAAGGAAAGGCTGAAAAGAACATGAAAGACCTTTGAGATTACTTCTTGTGTTTGAGGGTAGATTATGAAAAGGGAAGGTGTTAGCACCCTTTTCATCGATAGTTATCTATGGGCTCTTAGTTGCTTGCTAGATCACCTGCGTTTGTTTGAAAATGTGCTTTGTGTGGTTTTTGAAAGTATTTTGAAAAGGCGCCATCATTTAGGCAAACTTTGTAATAGTTCTCGTGCGTAAGAACGTATACAAAGTGTTGATCTTTTGAAAAAGTTTCATGTTTGGAAAATGTTTTGAAAGTGTTTTTGAAAGTGTTGGTGTTTGTTTTGAAAATAAGCAAGAGTGTTTGATTTGAAATTGAGCAAGCAACTAGGAACAATCTACCTACTCAAAAGTCTTAGTTCATTTCTTCCTTTCCTTTGATATTGCTATCTTACCATTGATTTGGTAAGAAGCCTTATCTTTGGATGTAAAGGGACGGACATGGGTCATTGTATAGTCATGATAGCAATGTTGTAAGATATCTTAGCAATTCTATTTGAGGGACTAAGATCATTTTGAAAGGAAACATTGATATCGTCATCGAGAGACAATGATCTTGTATTTTTGATTTGTTTTTGCTAAGATACCCCACATGCATAACATGGCCATTTTGGTAAGGCAACAAAGTGAAATTACCCTAAGGGTGCAAGTGTGCAAACGTGTTGATTTACATGCATTATTTATCTTGTATTAGGGTTTGCTAACTTGTTGATTCTATCTTTCCATACAAACCCTAATTACTAGCATTCATATAAAGTGATAAATTGCAGAAAGTAAAAATACTAAGCTATTACATCATTAGGGAAGGGGGTGTACAAATTTACAAATGGAGATTTTGCAAGAAAATTAAACCTAATTATCTATTACAACCATATTGAATAATGTACAAAAATTGAAAATAAAATGCAAAAATTTAAATGGATAAAGAAATGATTTTTGTTTGGTTTTCATGAAAGGGTTTTAACCTAATTAAGAGAGATGATTAACTAAAAAATAAGCAAAAGTTAAACCTAAATTAATTAAGAAAGAAATTAAGTTAAAAATGTTTTTAGGGTTTTTTATGAAAAGGTTTTAAATTAATAAAAATAAAATGAAGCTTAATCAATTAAAATAAACCTAAGTTCTAAATTAATTTTAATTTACAAGAGAATACTATAATAATTAAACCTAATTATCTAAACATTAATTAAAAAAGAAATTAATTTATTAAAAGAAAATGTTTTTGTTCTTTTGTTTTATGAAGAAAAATAAAATATATAAGTGTAAATAATAAAATAAAAATTTTTTAATATTTTTTTATAATAAAAATAATAATAATAATAATAATAATAATAATGTTAATAATAAAAATAATACGAAATGAAAATAAAATAAAGAAAAAGAAAAAATGAAATAATAAAGAAAATAAAGGGTCAGGGGTGCAAAAGTAAATAGGGGTTAGAGGTCAGCAAAAAAACAAAAGCCCAAAGGGGGGGGGGGGGGGGAAGCCCATGCACTTGCTAAAATAAAAAATGGAAGAAAAATGTGGAAAAAAAGCAAAAGGGTACCATTGGGGCTCGAACCCAGGTCCCAAAGGTTAACAGGCGCGCACTTTATCACTCTGGTGGCTATATATCCGTTCATTAATACAAAACCATAAATATATAATTGAAAACAAGTCAGGAGGCCAACTTCATCTTCTTCCTCCTGCCAAAAAACTGAACATGATTTTTAAAACCTGTAACTTCTTCATCTCTCAACCAAAATGGAAAATATAAACATGAAAGTTGTTCCATTTTTTCTCACAAATCCAACCATATAAATAACTAAAGCTATAAATCAAAGATGAACATGAATTTCTAAAAGTACCAAATTCTGACCTAAATATTTCAGCAAGTTCAAACTCCAAATTCTCCTAGCTCAATCAAAATAAATGAAATTTATGGACATGTACAACTTCAGGGCAATGATGTCTATACTTTATCTTCACAAATGCAATCCTAACAATGCCTAAATGAGAAGATGGAAGTTCAAGAAAAATACCTCAAAACTGGAAATCATGAAATGAGTTTGAGCTTGATTCAATGTGCTGCAATGATCAGGTTAGCTTTCTTGAGTCTCTAGGAAGCTAATGCAATGCTTAGCTTGAGTTTAGAGTGGCTGAAATGACTTGGAGTACTCAACCTGCAATGCTCTGTTTTTAGCTATGGAAGTTGATGAAGATGATGTTACAATCGTGTAACAGGGTGTGGGATGGTTTGTATTTAATGTAAGGAAGTTTTAGGGGCTAAAAGGCCAAAGAACGCACGAGGGAATATGAGTTTGGAGTTCAAGGTCAGAAACTGTGCCACAATGGAGTTTTTGTGAAATTTATGATTTGAGGGAGTTTGGGAGTGTTTCAGGGTGTTCAAGCTCGTGGTCTAGCTCAGAAATAGTGAATCTATTTATAAGCAATAAGTTTGGAAGCTTGTTGTTGATCAGAATTAAAAATCACAAGTTTTAGCATAACATGTGATTTTTGAGAAATCCAAGTTTCAAAGTCTTGTGTACTTGCTAAGATATAGTGGTTATGCTTTAAACACACTTGCTTATGACTTTGTAGATGGAGTGTGATCAGAGGGAACAAGTTAGAGGCTCAAGAATTTACTTTTTGCATAAAGCTTACTTTTCAAGAATGGTATTCTTCACTTTCTTCCCAAAATGGCAATGTGAATTGGATAAAGCTTAAACCACTTGGATTATAGCTCAAAAGTTTATTTAATCCATTAATGATGGATAGATACACAAGTTAGAAGGCCTGAAAAGTAAGATTATGTAGCCTAACATTGAAATTCAATTATGTGTTCATCAAGAAATGACTTGTAATTCAAGAGAATGAAACCCTAACTTCTTGCCTTCGATTCTCCTTGCTCAAATATGATCTCAATGAGTTCTTTGACATTTTGGAAATCTTGTAACATCCTCTACAAACCCTATGTTGGAAATTTTTGGAAATTCATCTTGGAACTATATGAAAAATTGCCATGAAGTTAGGTCAAAATCCTGCCTAAACTAGGACAAAATTTCACAAGTTTCAAAGTTTCATGAACATGTATTCACAAAATCATAACTTGAAATCCATGCATTTTTAGGAGAATTTATGTTCTAAAATGTTTTAGATCTCATTGAGATATACAACTTTCATGTTGTAAGTTTCCTTTGAATCATTTTGCATCATGGTGAAAAATTGGCTCAAAGTTATGAAAAATATGAAATTTTCAACACTTGGAAAAATTTCTAAGTTTAGAAATTTTGACTTTTCAAAATGAAATCTTGACTTTTTGATTTATTGATGAACAAGTTTCATATTTTGACATGTTTTTATGAATTGTGATCTTTGATACTTGATTTTGACCAAAAAGTCAAAGTTTAACTTTTCAGTATACAGTTGACTTTTCATCAGTTGACTGAAATTCATCTGTCAACCAATTGATCTTGAGCAATGTTTTGAGCCATTAAAATAGGTAAAAATTAAGAATTTTAATCCTTGAGAACATGTCTCAAACAAATTAGTCATTTGCTAGGTCAAAAATCAGAAATTGCACCTTCTCAGCCAAAACCTTAATTTTGACCATTTTGCCCTTTTTATGATCTGATCAAATTTCTTATGGAATTATGATCCAAACTTGATCAAATGACATATATGAGTTCATGATGTTGACATGAATAAAAAATTATGAAGTTTTACTATAAATTGACCATAGTTGACCTTTTTCCCCAATACAACTGATTTTAGGTCAACTAATCAATTGACTGAGCAAAAATGTGATCTAAGACTTGAAACTTGACATGAGCGATCTTGAGAGTCCAAAATGATCCATGAAAGTCATATGGGGAATTAAAAGTCCATTTGTCCTTGTGAAATCTCAAACCCTAATTTTCATTCATCAGTGTTAGAGGAGGTATCTTGAGCTGATCAACCCTTGTGCAGTCTTGAACCAAAGGAGATCTTGTAAGAGATTACTTGAGAAATGAGAGGGAAAATTTGGGGTACAACAGTGTTTTGGAAGATGAAGGTGAAGATGGAGAGTGATTCATCTGTGATTGAAGAATGAATCACGATGCAAGGTGATGGCTCTTTTTTATATTTTTGTTATCAGTAGAAGTTAGTTACAACTTGATTCAATCTTGGCTGTTGGTTTTGATTTTCGGTTAAAGAATTTGAATGGTCAGGATTGAGTTTGTGAAACTTTCTTGAGAAGCCTTGGATAAATTGCTGAGCTGTTAATTTTCACGATTTTCTAATTTAATCACCTTTTGCAAATTCCTCCTCACGTCTAATTTTCTTTCTAATTTTATTTTATAATTTAAATATGCAGGCAACTGGTTTAGTTTTGTTTGGAACTGGTTTTGAATTGGCTTGGTTGTGAATTGTTTTTTCACTGAATACGACAAACGAACATAACATCGAAGCTCAATGCTAAGCCTTTATTCAATATGAGTTCATCTACAAGGCTGGAATGTCTAAAATGGTTTGTGCGCAGTTTGGATTTTCTAATGGGGATTAAACTAATGTGCTTATGTGTTAGCCTAGACTTGTATTCATGATATGCAATTTTTCAGCCTTTTTAATGAATGATATTGGATGACGATTTTTTTTCAAACTGCATCCATGTATGATATGAGCTTAACCTGACCTGCGACTCGTATGTCAATCTTGTCTCCCCTTTTGTAATGTAACATATCTTCAGGACTTATTGAATCCAAAACTAGATTGCACCTGCATCAATTTCAGCATAATGTTTATAATTATCCTTTACACTTTTAGGATGCCTGCCATAACTTAGGCGTACAACACCTTGGTAGATAATAAAACCAAATGTCTCATTTCAGCCAACACACTCCAACCTACATTTTAAGTTACACAAGTTGAAGAAATTTATGTCACCTAAATCAATTCTCGAATCAATCATCTCTTTCATTAACAGTTTAATCTTTTGGAGAACTTTTCCTTTTAATGTACTGAAAAGAATCATAATAAATGTCTGAACATTAGGTTCCAAACCATTTTTCTTCATCCAGTGAAACAATGTGTTCGTCTCTAGAGTTAATCCACTTCTAAGTTGTGCACGCATGCCAGCAACATATGCTCCACTGTCAAACGGACGCTTTTGGACTGCTGCTGATCTAAAAAAAAGGGCAGCCAAGTGATACTGACCAGCATTTATAATCCCACGCATTAACACAGTATGGATGAGAGCATCATTCGTGTGATACATCATAGCACTACTTCGATAAACATAAATTGCTTCATCAATTCTTCTCTCAGCATAAAGTGAACTTAGTAGCCCAGCATTACTATATTTATCCGGCTTAAAACCTTTAACAATCATATTCTCATAGTACTTAAGAGCACAAGAAAAAAACCAGACTTAATAAAAGAGCTTAAAACAACATTACAAAACACTAAATCACCACCTATATATCCGCAAGCTTAGACTATTTTGGGTAAGAGATCAAACCGTTCAAACTGACAAACTATAGACAATAATTAAGGGTATACAAATCAGGTTTCATATTTTTTTTCCCGACAACCGATGAAAAATTTCAATTGCATCATCATGCATTCTGGACTTCAATAAACAATCAATTAACATAATAGAAAGAACTAAATTAGGATATATGCCTGCAGGAACCATGTCATTAAACATATATTAATGCACAGATCACCATGTTGGATTCCATAAATGCCTTAATTAAAGCCTCTTGAGTTTTTTTGAAAAGAAAACCATCTGGTTTTGACTTGCAACACAAGTAATTAGGAGAAATATTCAAATGAAATTCAAGCTCGAGGTACTAAAGAAAAACTTATTAGGGTAGCCACAAAGTTAATTCCAATTCAAAGAACCTCAATTGAAGCATAGTAGATGAAAAACTTCAATCACTGATCAATCATAGAGAAATAAACCTTAATCATTGGCATTGATGAAATTGGACTGATAATAGCCTTTGAAGAAGAGGTTCCTAATAACCATACTTCAAAAACCCTATTTTGACTGATGATTCCCAGAAATGTGATTCCCTTTAAAATCAAAACAATCTTCAATCTTCTGATGATCCAATGAGATGGATAAGATATCTTGAGATATGAGATACCTTTGGGACTTGAAAGATCCAGAGGTTAAGATGATAAGGCTCTCCTTGAGCAACTTGTCAGTACAATCAACTTCCAAAGCTTGAGGAAGACTTGATAACCAAAGTACTTTGATCCCACCATAATGTATGAATGCAATACAATATGATGTTTATGATGAAACATAAGCCTAAATCAAGAGGGTAAGTTTTGGGGTGCAACAGCTGCCCCTATTCAATTATCTTTAACCGGATAAGTGAGAAAAGTGACAACTTTCGAGCGTTCGTAGTTGAAGATGATTGAATACAAGAGAACCCAAAAATTTACACTCTTGAAGAAGAAGTAGAACCCCCCAAAGACAAAGAATTCCAACAGGCGCGGGATTTAGAAGATACCAAACGAAATTAGATTTATCAAACAAAGGGTTTAATGAACATTGGACCTCCCAAGACATGCATCAGAATGAAGTTGTAACGCAGATTTTAACAAAATTGAAACAAAACTAAAACTTAGAAGAGCAGACGAAACTAAACTTCGGAATAAATGTGCTAGGATAAAATTGGACCAGAAAAAAGGGGTGAGATAAGAATCGAACCACCGAGAATAGGCGAAACTAAACTCTGGAAAAGTACGCAGGGCAAGGTTGCTAGATTGCGTGATTCTAGGAGCACCTGCTAATATCAACCTAATATAGACAGTATGAAGGAGCTGAAAGAATCCCAGGAGTGAGGAACAAAACGAGATGAAACTTGACCCATAAAAACTAGTTAGGTGAAACTAAACTAGATGAGTACCAGGACGAAATTGGATTTCACGCACAGGTAACGAGGCAAAACTCGAACCATAGCAAAAGTGGTGAGAGTGCATGTTTCTCAGAGCACCCACTGGTCTCTTAACAATGGATAAACAGTAATGAAAACTGATAGAAGAATCCAAGGAACAAAAGAGACTGATTTCAACCAGGGACGTAGTACGAACACTGCAAAGAGACTCAGCAAACGAAAACCGGTAAAGGGTCCAAGGTATAAAAACAAAACGAGACGAAACTCAACTCATTATAACTAGTTAGACGAAACTAAACTAGATAAGTACCAGGACAAAACTAGATTTCATGCACAGGCGATGAGATCGAAACTCAACCCAAAGCAAAGTGATAAGAGCGCATGTTTCTCAGAGCACCTGCTAGCCTCAGATCAATGGATAAACAGTAATGAAAACTGATAGAAAAATCCAAGGAAAAAAAGAGACTGACTTCAACCAGGGACTCAGTACGAACACTGCAAAGAGACTCAGTAAATGAAAACCGATAAAGCATCCAAGGTATGAAAACAAAACGAGACGAAACTAAACTAGATGAATACCAAGATGAAACTAGATTTCATGTGTGGGTGAGGAGACGAAACTCAAAGCTCGACCCAAAGCAAGGTGATTAGGGCGTACAACTAAAAACCTTTTGAAAGCGAATATCAGGACGAAACTGGTATTCAAAAGGCACATCAATAGACATTGGAATGAACTGATGAGGATAGTGTAGACTAAACCTGAGAAAATTGCGTCAGGGTAAAAATTGAACTACAATCAAGAGTAGACACTCAACCATTCAAATTATTAATATCAAAAGGATATTTGTGATGGGTGAAACTGAGATACTGAGGATGAAGACCTCGTTGGGGATATAATCCGGAATATTAGAAATTCAATGGGGGAAATAGAAACAGTAATGGCTTATGTTCTGATGCATGTTTAAATTGTTTTATAGTGTAATGCTCCATATAATGGAAATGCTACACGTTTTGGTAGATGTAATGCAATGATGCATGTTTAAATGTTTCATTGGGGAATGGTCAAACGAGAAGCCAACAACCAAGAAGTCAGAACTTGTCTAACTTACAAAAATAAATTTCAAAATCTACTGGAGAAGAGAAAATATGAGGAACTGCTGGAGAGTAACCCTTGAAGAGCTGAAACTCTGTGGGGAGTAACAACTGAGTAACTAGTAGAAATAGGCTACAAACACTGAGAGGAGTTGCAAATGTAAATTGCAAACTCTATTGGAGAAGAGAAAATGTGAGGAACCACTGGAGAGGAACCCTTGAAGAGCTGAAACTCCTTAGGGAGTAACAACTGAGTAACCAGTAGGAACAAGCTACAAACACTGAGAAGAGTTGCAAAAATAAATTGCGAACTCTGTTTGAGAAGATCGGGTTGAAACTGATCAACTTCCATAAGGAATGCCAAATGAAGATTGGGCGTTGTGGGAAAAGATCAGGGTAGGACTGTAATCTATGGAAAAGACGGTGTGCAGACGTGTTGAGGATGACACCAAGATGACAAACCAGACATGGGAATCAAAACCCTCGCTGGGGAAACTTCCATCAAAAAGTCCTCTACTGTTTTCCGAATATTAACAAAATCTCAATTAATCGACCAGCAATGACTACACTAAGGCTAAGGAAAGATACTTCAATAAAGATGCCCCAAGTAACCAATTAGCTGTGAAATGAGAGATCAGGACGAGGAATCTCTAATTGGCAACTCCGCTAGGGAGTTGAAACTTCTTTAGACTTTGAATTCTAATCTAAGCAACTCCATTGGGGACATGAGACATCTTCAAACTTGAAGTCTCAGAATGAAACCCTTTTCTTGAAAAAGATTTCTGGGCAACAAAAATCTGCTGAGGAAACAAAAATCCACTAAGGATATAAAACTCTGCCAAGGAGTATTTTACTAGGGATAATAGATACAAAACACTAAAAGTGGAAACCCCCGCTGGGAATGCTTCTGCCATGGATTTCTTCACAAAGAACCCGACTGCCAAGGATTAAAGGAACCTTGGATATGCAGTCATAAAAAAGACCATGAAGATAGTCAAACAATATCGACTTTACTGGGGAAGCGGAAATCTCATCCAACATCAACCCTACTGAGGATGATAAAAGATTCTTTTGATATTAAATGCCCCAAGTCACAACCTAGATGGGAAAATGAGAATTTCTGAATGCAAACGTCAATGATAATTCAAATAGGAAGGTAAACTCCACTGGGAAAAGTCTTTATTAAGAAACGAGATAATTCTCATCCAGACTTGGTTGAGGAATGAAAGTATCCAAAAAACCTCATCGGCCTCGAGAATCCCTCATATGACAATGCTAAGGAGAACTAACTCTATGGGGAATTCCCTATTATAAAGTTCAAAAGTTAGAGATAATGCTCTTGCATGGGTACTGACAAGCTGCAACTTACAGAGTGAACGACAATTCCTCGAGAGGGCTTCAGGGTGTTCGTACCATCATTGACATTCTGCCCCAGAGTAGTGGAACTTTGAGAGATCGATCCTCAACTTGACTGCCCCAGATTGGTGAAACGAAAAGACCAATATCCATAGGCCAAACCCTGATAAAACTCGCAAAAATAAATTGCAAATTCTGCTAGAGAAGATCAGATCAAAATTGACTTTTGTTTGATAACTCGTCAATTTCTCACTGGGGATAACTTCGTGGGAAGAATACTGCAAAAATAAATTGCAGTGCATAAGAAATCTTGACATGTGTTCCACCTCTTAACCTTCTGGAGAAAAAAAATCGAATATCTCTTTCCACGGATAAAGAGAACATTTATGGGAGTTGGGACCTTCTGATGTAAGTCCTCAGTGAAAGCGATTTCGACTGGGGAAACATGAAAATTCTTAAATAAAAGAATTCTAACCAGACCACACCGGAGATACTACCGCTGGGGAGTACCAATCTTTACTTGGGGAAGAGGAGGGTATCTTTGAACCATAAGCTTGAGGTTCAGAACTCGACTGAGGAAATATTTCATACATACTCTATCACTAGGGATAAAGAGCCCTTATACTGCCAAGGATATAAAGATCCATGCTGGGGTAAACGACCTTAGAAGATATGTTATTGCTGGAAATATGAGGATCTTCAGCTCCACTGGGGAATGAGAATATGCTTCAATCAGAACAAAATCCTGCTTTGATGCTCTATCCTGGGGCTAGCAACCATAATAGCGTACTCTTTTGGGGAAGCAATACTTATTAACATCCAGGATTGATATCCATTGGGAGAAGAGAGAATTTGTGAATAAGTACTTTCGATGAAACAACTCTATTGGAAAATGAGAATTCTTGAATAGGAGATTTCTTGATAAGGCAACTTCACAGGGGAGATGAGGATTTCTGAGTAAGAGATTTCCGAAGGCAGCTCCACTGGAGAAAGGAGAAATTTTGAATAATAGATCTCAAACAGTGGTCTTTACCGGAGAGATGAAATAAACCTCAACACAAATCAGCTGGGGGAATGAAGATTCATGAGAGTGAGATCTCCAATAAGGCAGCTCCATTGGGAAAAGGAGAAATTTTGGACAAGAGATCCTCATAAACAACCTCTTATGAGGAAGGGAGATAATGCTCACATGGCTTCACTGAGAAACAGAACAGACTTGAGTAGTCTTTACTGGGGATAATAAAAGATTCTCAGCATAATGAACTTCAAACCATGCTTCTGCTATGGAAATTAGAGAATTATTGAACAAGAAATCCTTATGAAGTGACCTCACCGGGGAACAGGATAAATTTCCAAAGGAACTCTCGACTTCAATTGGGGATGAGAACACTGCACTTCAGGGAATATGCATTCTTTTGCTAGGTGATACTGGGGAGACAAGACTTCAAGAACTTGGATAATAAGACTCTCTTAATCTGAAATTCCAAATAGTCAATCTTTAAAATTCTCTGCTTTGAGAAATTCACTGAGGAGCAATAGAAACTTCAGATCTCTGTAGAAACCCACGACTAATCTCAAATGGATTTGTTCTTCATGAAGTGACTTCCGTCAGGGAATAAGAAGATATTCAACCAAATCTTTAGTCCGGGTAAAGACGCTCTGCTCCGAGGAATAGATATTCTCTTTACGAACATAAACATTTTAGGTTTACTGGGAAATGGAAATTCCATATCAAAAGATCACAACTTTCAGTCAAAAGACATCCTGCTGGGCGATACCGGGAGACAAAGTTTTATGCATCCAGAGAATGAGACTCTTTTAATCCAGAATTCCAGTTGGTCATTCTTAAAATTTCTCATTTGGGAAGACTTACTTGGGAGAAGTAGAAACTTCAGTGTTGCTTCGAAGGAAACGATCCAGGTTAGAGTTACTTTAATCATCTTGAGGGATATTTCTCTGGTAATGGTGAATTATGTAGATAAGCAAAGCAAATAATAACCTCTGCGAAACAGGCCACTGAATGTGCCTCGGGCATAGTGTGACAGCTTTGCTGGAGAGAGTCCTTTTGACTTGAGATAATCTGCCCCAGATTATTCGAGCTCTGAATAATTTTCTGACACAACAAGTCCATGGAGAGATTTGTTTAATCTCAACGTAACTACTTTAGGTTGACTAACCTTTGAAAAGACTCGCCTCGAGAGGACTTCCTGAGATCTGTTCTGAGAATAGCACCCCTGACTTTAGTTGGAGATAAATATCTCAATTTCTGATGAAGGAACAACAATTCATAGACTTTAAATTCTGATGAGCTGAGGATAACAACCTCAGCCTATTGTCATGCTCTTCAAATTCACAAGTTGTTTAGCCCTTGACTGGACTTAACCTGATCAACTCTGAGGTGGAGAGATGCCCCTGCATAATGCCTTTCCCCAGTCTGTAGGGCTGTTAAAGAACTTGCCTTGAAAGGACTTCCTGAGATATGTGTTGTCCAGATAAACTGCCCCAGTGTTACAAACTTTGAAACACATCTTCTGACTAATCAATATTAGAAGTGGCATCAATGAATCCCGGGTAACACTTAGCATTTGCATCAGGAGAGAGATTAATCAACTGAAAAGTCTCCAAAGCATGAAGCTTAATCAAATGAATTCCCAACAGACAAGGAAGTGTCAGGATTTAAAGCATTGAGATGGTATCAACATACTTCTCAGGATTCTTCTATCTTTTCTTAAAAGCTTTGACCCATGCACTCACTTGGGGAACAAACACTGACTATTGAAAAGAAGATCAGGTGGCCCAAAGTTGTAGAGAGTGCACCTGATTGAATAATCAGGTGCCCCAGTGTGGTAATCATATTTGATGTTGGTAACAGGATTTGGAAGGGGAAATTGTAGACAGTACTGATGCACGGAGCCTAACCCACTGAAGCTCAAACAAGCGTGGAAGCAAATGTGAATAAAGCATTGAGATGGGATCAAAACTATTCTCCAGACCTATTCCGCCCTTGCTGATAAAACATATCCTCTTGAATTCCACTGGGGAATTGGAACCATTTGTTGATAAAATGTTTTGGGCAATCAAGATAGTGGATGAAACCCAAAAGGCACTCCATGGTTTGAAAGAAATCCCAAATGATGAGGAGAAGAGCATGACTCATGTTGCAACAGTCAGTGTAGGATTGCTGACACTATCATCAAGGCTTCCATGACCTAACTCAGTTGGGTCTCCAACTGATTATCTTCCTTCTCGAAGAGTTCCCAATGACGGGTCAAAGCTTGCATGTACACCCCAACCAACCTTATCTGAATCTTCATCCCGACCAATACCCCACGAAGTCATTCCATAACTAATATCTGAACATGTGACGGCAAGAATTCAAGTCTATAACTCTGAAGAGAGCACCAAATTTGAATAAGAATTCCTAACTTTGAGTACCTATTATGAATGCATGAATATGCATGATGTGCATGAGTGGATGCAATTCCATGTTCGATCATTTCCAATGAACCCTCATGCTTTTAATTTTGATTTTAAACCAATAAAAGGTGGAGAAGTGCAACACAAAGCTCACAAGCATGGTTCCTTGGAAATGGAAAGAACATGTGTGATAAAATGACGTTAACAGATTATGTATGCAAGAACACGGGATCAAGGTTCCATAAACATGGAGAATGGTTACACTGTCTCTAAACTGAATGATGAATAGCACCGGATCAAAGGTTTGGTACCATCTCGAAACACAAAATAATCAAGTACCAAGTTGATCAACAACTGCATGAGACCAAAATCTCCCAGCCATAAAAGATAACTGTAGAACTGCCAAAATAAACAACCATCATAAGGTGAGAAGTCTGAAGCAAAACTGAGAGAACACACAGTCGCCGACAGTATAAAGTCACCATAAAAAACACACAGTGACTATCAGAACATGGTCACCAACAGAACTCAAGTCAGCAACATAACCAAAGTCGCTATCAGAACTAGAGTCACCATCTGTACCTGTAAGAATCAATCATCCCTCTCCACTCACGAGCGAAAATTGGTCAGGGTAAGGCAAGGGTAACTCAGAATCATGGGTACGACTGAAGCCACTATCGTCGAAACACCTATGTGAAACGATAGCACCCCATTTTTAATCTCATCTGAGTGTGAACGACATGACCGCACTAGCAAACCAAAGTCGAATAGTTGTTCATGTTCCACTTTATTCCTAAGGTTCCTATGGTCATCACTTGGCCTGGGTTTTAGGCCTTTTACCTCTTGTAACACCCACCCAACATGATAGCAGAGCCAGCACAACAGATAACCAAATATATGGAAAGCGGTAAAATGCATGCACAACCATAAGCAAATAATATTGTGATACGGTGGAAGAACCAATTGTTATACTGGTTTTGCATTTGTATTTGCAAATGTTGCGGTAAGCAAGAGTCGCAACCGAATTTTCTTTTATCCAACAAAGGAAATGGTGAAGAACAAGAAAGACCTTTCGAGATTATTTTCTGAGTAAGGGGGGTAGATTATGGAAAGGGAAGGTGTTAGCGCCCTTTCCATCCGTAGTTTTCTACGGGCTCTTAGATGCTTAGCTCATTTGAAAAATAACTTGTGCTTTTTGTGTTTGAAAAGTATTTTGAAGAAAGCGCCTTGGTATAGAAAGTATACAAAATGCTTTGAAAATGTTTTTGAAAGAAGTTTTGTGTATGTGTAAAAGTTTGTTTGTTTTGAGCAAGCATCTAAGAACTATCTACTATACTCGAAAGGGTTGTTCTTTTCCTCTTTTTCTTTAGACAGTGCTATCCTACTATTAGTGAGTAGGTAGCCCTAGTCGTTGGATGTTTGAGGGACAATCAAAGGGACGTTGTTACAGTCACAAAGGCAACTGGGCAAGAAACCTTAGTAACTACCCTAAGATTTTAAGATCATACCGAGGCAACATCGAGAGAGTCATCGAGGGACTTATGATCTTTAAACCGGAGGGTAGCCACTAAAATTTCTCACATTTCGAGAGATGTGACTGTTTTTCTGAAGACAACCAAAGTGGGATACTCTAGAGGTGTATATGTGAGAGTGTGATGTATTCAGTTATTTTTATCTTATGTTAGGTTTGCTAGCATTTGATTATTATGTTCTTGCTGTACAATTGTATTAGTCAGGCATCTAGACAGTTAATAGTTTGCAGTAATTAAAAGTGCACAAAGATAAATCCTAAATTATTACAAGGCTTTGGGGAGGGGGATTAATTAAATGTCCAAAATGGGGAATAAAGCAGAAAAAGTAAAAGTCCTAGTTATTCTATTACATCCAGTAGGCAGTTACAATAGTATGAAAAATAGAATGTAAAAGATAATAACACGCGCGAATTGAAAGAACGTCTAAAAAATTCTAAGAGAAAATCGTTTGTTTGTTTTTTGTTTTAATTTATGAAAATGTTTTAAGTTAAAAAATAATTGATCTAGATCTATATTTAAAGAAAAAGGTTAATTATTAAAGAAACATGAAATTTAAAGAAAAGAAATTAATTCTATGTTTTTTTTTTGGTATTTTTGTTATGAAAAGGAAAATGAATTAAAATGAAATTAAACCTAAGTTCTATTAATTTTAATTTAAAAAAATGTTAAAGTGATTAGTTAATCAATTTACCAAAATTAAAATTTAATTAAGAAAAGTCCTAAATCTATTTTTATGTGATTTTTATATTTGTTTATTGATTAAAATAAAAAAAGGAATTAAAAGAAATAAATAAAATGAATAAAACAAGAAAATAAAGATGAGCATAGTAGCAAAAGTAAACAGGGGGTGCAATCATCAGAAATACCTAGGCCCGAATCTTTGGAAGCTTCATGCCCTAACCATGGTGTTTTCAGATTCTTGCGCAGAACCTCTGATTCAACCATCCATAACGGTTCTATATAAACTCAAACAAACGTTAGCATACCATGAAATGTGATTAAAATTAGAGATTTGAAGTTTAAAATTTTACCAAACCGGTGTTGTCAACTGGGGGTGTGCTAGGCGTGTGATGGACTGCTCTTCAGGAGGATGGTTTGAGGCTTGGTGTCAATCGAGAGAGACCAGAACCTTGAGATATGACTTGCACCAATTCTTTGATTTTTGGAGAGCTTTTTGAAGAGCTTTTGGAGAGATTTTTGGAGATTAATTTTGTGCTCCTCTTGGCTTGCATTATTGTGTATTTATAGAGGGAAGATAAGATTGAACAAACATGGTAAAGAATCAATGCATTCATGGTCTTGGAGACAAGGATAAAACACATTGAAAATGTCCATATTTATGATATCTTTGCCTCTTTGGTCACTTGCATGAACCTGGTCTCTTTGGATGTATCTTGCACGAAAATATGGGCCTTCTAATAGACCAAATCAAACCCAAATGTCATGGCCCATTATTCTTTGTATTTTATTTGATTTAATTCATATTTAAATGAATAAAAATTCAAATAAATAAAATTAAAAATAAAAAAGTGCATGGGTAGATTTAGATATCCTTGGACACATCATGAACATATTTGAACTCCAAAAAGTTAGGCCAAATAACTTAAAATCACAAATTTGCTCAATTGAGATTTCATGCATTTCCTTTGAAAATTGCCCAACTTATGCAGTACATAACTTGCTCAATTTGTATCCACTGATGATGATCTTTGACTTTTTGAAAAGCCTAATTTGTCTAATTCAATCCCTCTTTTGATCAATTTTCCATTTGATGATTTTATCTTGATGTAAAAAGTCTTGGAAAAAAGTGTCTTTTGTTGACTTTCTGAAAATGACATGTAATGTATGAGCTTGTATCTTTCAAATGGTGCATTTATTGAACTTTAGGATAAAAGATAAGTTGTAGGGAATTGGATTATCTTCAAAATGAGCTTTGTTTATGGAAAAATGGATGAAGTATGTGAAAGTTATGCCTGGTCAAAGTTCAGTTGACTTTTTCTAGGAAACCCTAATTTAGCAAATCTTGACTTTTGATGATCTGAGGACTTTCCTTGAGGAATCATGATCAACCCTTTATTTAATGATGAATATAACTTAAAAATTTTGATGTTGACCAAAAATATTGAAGTTTGACTGTATGTTGACCACATTTGACTTTTGACCTAATACATTTGATTTTCAGTCATCTGAGTAATTAACTGAGCAAACTTGTGATACAAGGCATGAAACTTGGCATGGACATTCTTGAGGACATACTAGGAACCATGAAAATAAATTGAGGCCTTTGAAACCCAAACATCTTGGTGAAACGTGAAACCCTAGCTGGAGGTTCATTGCATAGGAGGAGAATTTGTCTGATCAATTCTTGGTCAACCTTGAGCAATTGAAGACCTTAATGAACATGTCTTGATTAAAATGGGAGGGAAAATTTTGGGATACAATAAGTATATACAAAACTGAAAATAAAAAACACCCAAAGAAAAAACAAACAAGAGCTAGGATCGACTCCGGGATGGACCAGCAATAGGTCAACTTTCTCCCCAGTGAAGTCGCCAGCTGAAACAGCTGGCCAAACCGTCATCTGATAATAAAATCAATGAAGTTAACACCGAACGTCTTTTATCCCTCAAGAAGGGAAAGGTAAACATCAAGAAAACCTGAGAAGGGTGAAATCACGATCAAACGACCGAGAGATCGGGTAAGGGAGTTTGTTACACGAGGGAAAGGTATTAGTACCCCACACGCCTGTAGTACTCTACGGTATCCACTCTTATTGTTCTATTCTAATGGGTGTATAAATTCTATGTCTAAGCTTATGAGCTAAAAGAAAATGAAAAAAGGGAATGCATGCAGAATAAAAGAGAAAATAATTTAGGGGAAATAAAAAGTTGTGCTCTCTTGGGCCCTACCACAATGCCTATGTATCCTTTTTAAGGAATCAGAGCAGCCGTAGTTCGGCTCATATATTTTGGTTGGTTTGTGTTTTTTAGTTGAGAAGACAAAAGCAACAATCAAGATGGCGAAACATCAGATGGAACGACAAAAATATCAACAATGATGATAAATCAACAAAAAAGGATGACAAAACATCACATGGTAACACAAACTCAGATAAGATGATAAAATGTCAGCATGATAACAAAATATCAGACAAGACGATGAAACATTACACCTAACAATGATATCAAAAATCAAAGTAGGATGACAAACATACGCGATAGAAAAACATCGGCAACAAACATATGCGATGGCGAAACATCGACAAAAAGATATCAAGATAGCATGGCAAAGATGACGAGACATCAACAATCCATATGATAAAACATCACACCTAACAATGATATTGAGAATCAAAGTAGGATAACAAACATACGCGATGGAGAAACATCGGCAATAAACATATGCGATGGCGAAACATCGGCTAAAAGATAGCAAGGTAACATGGTAAAGATGGAGAAACATCAACAATAAACATAAGTGATGGCGAAACATCGGTAAAAAGATATGCGATGGCGAAACATCAGCAAAAAGATATGTGATGGTGAAACATCGGCTAAAAGATAACAAAATATCATGGCAAGGATGGAAAAATATCAACTTAAAAAAGTTTAAAACAAAGCTAAAAGGCGCATAATCAAATGAGATTGGTTTGTATTTTTTACCTTGAAGAAGGATTTAAGTTCATTAGAGATGTTTTTATGATTTTCCAAGAAGAAGTTTTAGTTTTAAGATACAATATACAAAGAAAATAAAACAACTAAGGGAGATTATCCTAATCTCTAGCCCTAATGTTATCATACAATGATTGATCCTAAAGTTGAGTTTTGAAGGGAAATATCTACCCTATGTTGACATGCTTGGATAACAATCTTAATGTCTATCTTAAATTATCATCCATAGATGAATCAAGAAGTCCTTAAGGAGCATAGCAAAGGTCTATCACCTAAAACTATGTTTATCTCAAATCATCATCTATAGATGAATACGGAGCTCCTAAGGGAACATGTTGAAGGTATATCATCTCAAAACATGCACACAAAGAAGAAATCAAGCAAGCAAGCCCATAAGCTCAAGAGAGCACACACAATATGTCATGAGCAGCACATGCTAACTCAAGTCAAATGCCTAACCAAGATATTTAGGATCAAGGTAGGGGAACCAATCAACAATCAAAAGGATCAGTAGAGCACACCTAGATATATCATATATAGGCTAGCCTATCAAAGAAAGTCTAACAAAAACTATCCTATGAGGAACATGCAATGAGAGCGAAGTCGTGATCTCAATTTCTAAATTGAGTGACTCATCGATCAACAAGAAATCAAGGAAAGAGATAAAATCCTATAGGGAGCATGCACTGAGAGCGAAGTCGTGATCTCAATTTCTAAGTTGAGTGACTCATCGATCAACAAACAAGAAAACAAACACAAGCACAACACATATAGCAAATGAAGTGTGGAATGCCTGCTACGAGTCTTTAAACAGCGACTTCGAGTGCACGCTCTTTATTTCCTACTTCTCATGATATCTAGAAAGCGATAAATACCCCTACTATACAAGATCTCTAGAAACTAGTAAAGAGATACAATAAAGTGCATAAATGAGGAATAAAAAATGAAGCCACGATGATACCTAACAGAGAAGGTCCGTTACCTCTTCACAAACATGCAAGGGATAAGGAAACTCTACAGAAGCTGCTTCACACAAGTGATCAAACGAATTAATCTCCAAGCATTCCATATCGCGAAAGCTACATCCACATTCTATCACAAAATCTTGGCTAAAAAAATGGCAACGAAAATGATTATTAAACATAAACAATAATAGAAAATTCTAATAAAATTTTAAAGAGAAAATCTAAAAAAATCTAAAATGTTTTACTATTTTTTGTATCATTTTTATCATGTGGAAAATTAATCAAAATCATGGCGAGAAACATGTTACGGAAAGAAAATTTAAATCAAAAGCAAATGGAGTATGAAATCTGTATAGGAGTTATGTTCAGAAATTGCATTAAGGCCCAACCCAAAGATGATCCATGGTGTTTTTTTGTCCAAGGCAATTGATTTTAAAAAAAGGAATCGTAGCAGGCCAGGAGAGTGATTCAGTCAGCCCATCCTACCAACAAAAATTAATATCATATTTTTTTAACTAATATTACTTTTATTATAAGCAAAAAATTCAGATAATAAAAAGGCTTAAATGCAGTTTTGACCCCCTTAGTTTAAGGTTTTTGGAGTTTCGATCCCCCTAGTTTAAAAGCCAGGTTTCTAGTCCCCAAAGTTTTCAAATTTGGGATTTTTGAAGCCCCCCTCCATTTGGCTGCCCAAAAAGTGACATGGCACAGGGAGAGTAATGCCACGTATTATTTTCTTATTTCTTATTTAGAATAATATTTTTTAAACATTTAAATAAGTGATATTAATTTGAGAAATAAGAAAATATTATATAGTTTAAAAAATATTATTGAAAAATATTATTGAGAAATAAGAAAATATTATATTGTTTAAAAAATATTATTCTAAATAAGAAATAAGAAAATAATACGTGGCATTACTCTCCCTGTGCCATGTCACTTTTTGGGCAGCCAGATGGAGGGGGGCTTCAAAAATCCCAAATTTGAAAACTTTGGGGACTAGAAACCTGACTTTTAAACTAGGGGGATCTAAACTCCAAAAACATTAAACTAGGGGGATCAAAACTGCATTTAAGCCTAATAAAAATTAAAGAGCAAAGAATGAAGATTGGGTTAAGCATTGTGATTGTTCAAATTCACACGAAACAAAAATTTCTTCATCTCTCGAACACCGCTCACGGCCTCTCCACACCGCCATTCATCACTGTTTGGATTTGCTCATTCACTTCTTTGCCAATCTACAATCTCTTCACCAATCTACCCTGAGCTCAACGCTACTTCCACCGTTGCTTCAACCTTCGATTCAACTTCGGTGATGCTTCCTTTATAGAACTTCAATGTTTATGAATCAACCTACTCCGATTTCCATCATCATTTAAAGAACGACGTCGTTGTCTCCATCTCACTCAATCAATATGACACCGCCATGGATTCATCGTATTCAATGCGGCTTCGTCTTCCGCTCAGCACCACCGCCTAGCCAATTCTTGTTCTCATCTCTGCCTTAATTTCCTCATTTTGATTCAACTTCATTTGCGGATCACTTTGCCATCTCCGATCTTCTGATTCATACTCAACCTTTCTAGATCCGACGGAACTCAGACGAATCCGAAGGAGCTTCAATGGCTTTTCAACAATACCGGTAACGAGATGCTCAGGTAAGCACGTTTATTCGCCTTTACGCTTCTTTTTCTATTTCCTCTCTAATTCACTTGTCTGTGGATCTTTGAGTGTGCAAAGTTTTTGTTATTGTTGTGCTGACCGAACAATAGGTTGACGAAAACGAAGGTGATGTGATGACTTCGTAGAAGACGATATGCTTACAGAAACTTCCGACTATTGATGAAGAGTGAAGTTGTGGAGGTCGAAGTTCGGTTTTATGTTGAAGTTGTAGAGATGGTTGTAAAGATGAGATTCAGAATCCTTGAAGATTGAATATGGTAAAGGATGTGTTGTTGTGTGATGATAATATACGTGAATCTTAAAGGTGGTGATTCTTCAGATAATTGAAGAATGAATTGAAGAAAATTGAAGAGTTATGCAATGATGAAGGTTCTGTAGAGAAGAAATTTGCAGAGAGTTTTTTCTGTGAGTTTTTTGGAAGATGAAGGTGAAGATGGAGAGTGATTCATCTGTGATTGAAGAATGAATCACGATGCAAGGTGATGGCTCTTTTTTATATTTCTGTTATCAGTAGAAGTTAGTTACAGTTTAGTTCAATCTTAACTGTTGGTTTTGATTTTCGGTTAGAGAATTTGAATGGTCAGGATTGAGTTTGTGAAACTTGCTTGAGAAGCCTTGGATAATTTACTGAGCTGTTAATTTTCATGATTTTTTGATTTAATCTCCTTTTGCAAATTCCTCCTCACGTCTAATTTTCTTTTTATTTGTATTTTCTAATTTAAATATGCAGGTTGCCAGTTTAGGTTTATTTGGAACTGGTTTTGAATTGGCTTGGTTGTGAATTGTTTTTTCACTGAATACGGCAAACGAACATAACATCAAAGCTCAATGCTAAGCCTTTATTCAATCTGAGTTCATCTACAAGGCTGATATGTCTAAAATGGTTTGTGAGCAGTTTGGGTTTTGTAATGGGGACTGAACTGATGTGCTTATGTGTTAGCCTAGACTTGTATTCATGATATGCGATTTTTGAGCTTTTTGAATGAATGTTATTGGATGACGATTCTGTTTCAAACTGCAGTCGGTATGATATGAGCTTAACTTGATGTGTGACTCGTATGTCAATCTTGTCTCCCCTTTTGTAATGTAACATATCTTCAGGACTTGTCGAATCCAGAACTAGATTGCATCCTATATCAATTTCAGCATAGTGTTTATAATTTTCCTTTACACTTTTAGGATGTATGCCACAACTTAGGCATACAACACCTTGGTAGATAATAAACCCAAATCTCTCATTTCATCCAACAAACTCCAACCTACATTTTAAGTTACACAAGTTGAAGAAATTTTTGTCACCTAACTCAATTCTTGAATCAATTATCTCTTTCAGTAATAGTTTAATCTTTTGGAGATCTTTTCCTTTTAATGAACTGAAAAGAATCATATTAAATGTCTGAACATTAGGTTCCAAGCCATTGTCCTTCATCCGGTTAAAACAATGTGTTGGTCTCTAGAGTTAATCCACTTTTAAGTTGTGCACGGATGCCAACAACATATGCTCCACTGTCAAACGGACGTTTCTGGACTGCTGTTGATTAAAAAAAAGGGCAGCCAAGTGATACTGACCATCATTTATAATCCTACTCATTAACACAGTATGGATGAGATCATCATTCGCGTGATACATCATAGCACTACTTTGATAAACATAAATTGCTTCATCAATTCTTCTCTCAGCATAAAGTGAACTTAGTAGCCCAGCATTACTATATTTATCCGGCTTAAAACCTTTAACAATCATATTCTCATAGTATTTAAGAGCACAAGAAAAAAACCAGACTTAATAAAAGAGCTTAAAATAGCATTGCAAAACACTAAATCACCACCTATATATCCATAAGCTCAGACTACTTTGGGTAAGAGATCAAATCGTTCAAACTAACAAACTATAGACAACAAGTAAGGGTATACAAATCAGGTTTCATATTTTTTTTTCCCGACAACTGATGAAAAACTTAAATTGCATCATCATGCATTCTGGTCTTCAATAGACAATCAATTAACATAATAGAAAGAACTAAATTGGGATCTATGCCAGCAGAAACCATGTCATTAAACATATGTAATGCACAGATCACCATGTTGGATTCCATATCTGCCTTAATTAAAGCCTCTTGAGTTTTTTTTTTTAAATAAAACAATCTGGTTTTGACTTGCAACACAAGTAATTAGGAGAAATATTCAAATGAAATTCAAGCTCGAGGTACTAAAGAAAAACTGATCAGGGTAGCCACAAAGTAAATTCTAATTCAAAGAACCTCAATAGAAGCATAGTAGATGAAAAACTTCAATCACTGATCAATCATAGGGAAATAAACCTTAATCATTGACATTGACGAAATTGGATGAAGAATAGCTGTGATCGGTGGAAATAGAACTGACTGTTTTTTAAGCTGGTTTCTCGAAATGTCGCGGTAAGCAAGAGTTGCCATCGTCTTTTATGTTCTCCAACATGGAAAGGACAAAAGCACAACAAAATTCCTTCTTTGAGAATGTTTCTCGGTTCGGGAGGTAGATTTATAGAAAGGGAAGGTGTTAGCACCCTTTCTATCCATGGTTATCCATGGGCTCTTAGGTACTTGCTCTTATGTTTTCAAAAGATTTGTTTGCTTTTCAAGTGTGTGTGGGTTTTGAAAAATGTTCGTTTGAAAACTTCTAGGTAACTCTTGTATCAGTCCTCAAGAGTGTATGAAGTATTGTTTGAAAACTTTTTGAAAGTGTAAGGTGTGAAAAGTATTTTGTTTGTTTTGAAAAGAGCAAGTACCCATGAGTCATCTACCTACCCTAAGGAATTAAGCTGTGTAAGAGTCCTTTAGATAGTGCTATCCCACCATTGAGGGGTAGGTAGCACCATCGTTGGAGGTGTTCGGGTCAATTCGATTATCGGGACAGTGTGGTCACTGAAGCAACGGTAGGACACCTTAGAAGTAACCCTAATGTCCTAGATCCTTTGTATCCGAGGCAACCGTTTCGAGGTAACTGGATCTTTTGGACAGAAGGGCGACCTCTAAGACACCCTATACTTGATGACCACGTTTCGAGGCAACGAGTGAAGCGTACCCTAGAAGTGGCATGTGCTTTGTGGGTTGTTTTTCAGTTAATGTTTTTGTACATGTTATTTTGTGAGCTACGGGTTGGTTTTATTTACCATACATTCTTTCATGCATTTAACAGTTAGGGGGTGCGGAAAGTAAATTGCGGAAACATAAATCCTACGCTATTACAAGGCGCGGGTCAATACATCGCCAAAAATACAAAGACCCGTTTTGGTAAATAAGTACGAGAAATTAAAATACAGCAGTAAACCTAATTACTATTACATACTTGAAGCAGTTGCATAATAATCAAAATAAAGTGCGCGAATAAAAAATACTCGGGAACGTTCTAAGGGTTTTGACCCTCTTAAGAAGAGAAATTGAATTTTTTGTCCTTTTTTGAATTAAATGCAATTAATTAAATAAACCTAATCTAATTAATTAATTTATTAAAAGAAAAAAAAATGTTTTTTTGTATTTATGTTTTTTTTAATGAAAATAAAGTAAAGGAGTTAAAATTAAATTATTTTAATTATTAAAAGAAAAGTTAAAGTTGCCTAATTAAACTATTTCAATTAATGTTTATTTACAAAAATAATATGAGAATAATAATAATAATAATGTTAATTCTATTTTTTTTATTTTTTATGAAAATATGTTAATTATGTTAATTCTTAATAAAAAAATAAAATAAGGCAAATAAAAAAAAAGGAAATGACAAAACAAAATAAATAAATAAAAAGAAGAGTAAACCCAAGGGGGGTGTGGGCTGGAATTTGAGGGTATTTGATTGGAATTGTGGCCCATTGAAGTTCCAGCCACGTTGACTTTTTTGGATTTCATGCAGCATGCTTTGACTGAGCACATGGTATTCATCACCTTTCATCCTTTGGATCTATGATCATGGCCACCTGGCGCTTGGATCTGTGGGGTTTATGGTGTTCAACGCTTGGGAATCTGCACAAGAACATATTGGAAAAAAAACATTGGAATTATGGGGGACCTGGGAATCGAACCCAGGTCCCAACGCTTGCAAGGCACCTGGCCAACCACTACACCAAGCGCGTTAGTTTGTACACATAATGAGAACCAAATATTATATATAAAAAAGGTGTTATATGCTGAAAAATAAAGAAAAGCGCGCGTGGTTTGAATCAACCACACACGCCTAGACACCTCATCATCGTCTTCCTCTTATCTGCAAAAAAAGGAAACAAGATAGAGGGGGTTTTTAACCCCCACTAAATGCAATGACAGATAATAGCGAATAGAATTAGGGGTAACATAAAAAGGGCGCGAGGTATCCATCATGTTCGTCTCATCATGCTGAGTTTGCTCATATATGTTTGGAATCCTGATTTTACAGTATAGCAAAAGCTCCAATTCTAAACCTTAAAAACCCTAAAGTGTTTTAATGGCAAGTCATGATTATGTACATGATAATGGAATTAAACAATGCCAAAAGCTTTGGGAAGATGTCAGTAACACAAATCAATCAAGAGAATGTATTAAAAACGCATGGAATATGATATGTAGATTTGGAAATATATGCAAACCGTATGAGTTGGGTGGCACGAGTTCTTGAGGTTTTTGGCTTAATTCTGATTGCAAAAGGTTCCTGGATGGATCAGGAGTGTGTTTGGATCAAAGGAGAGGCTTGAAATATGCTGGAAGGTGGTTTTCAGTTTCACACTTTTCCTTTGAAAATTTGAAATTGCTTATGCTGTATGTGAGAGTTCTAGGTCGTGTACTGAGTATGGAAGGCTTGCATATATGTTTTGTAATGAGAATCAATCAGAATAATGGACATTAAACCAATGCAATGAAGTTTTTGATTTCCTCCATAACCACCATTGAACCACTTGCCATATTTGCTTCAAATTTGAATTTTGTGTTTGAAATAGGCTGTACACGAATTTGGAAGGTGTTTCATGATGCATCAAAGCAATTCAAGCCACAAAATATCCCCTAATTAATTTTTTTGATTTTCATTTGAATTTTAAAGATTTAAAATGAATTAAATCAAATAAAATTAAATAAAAATGGAAAAATTAATTTTTAATCTTGAAATAAATTGTGGGACACGTGGGAGGCATTACAAGGATGAATCAAGTGGAAAAAGTGGGCCCTTTTTTGTCAAAAATGAAGTTTCAAGGACAATTGACTTTGGCCATTTCACAAAAATTTCCCAACTTCTCCTATGCATATCTTGCTCAATTTTGAAGCTATGAACATGTTCTTGGACATTTTGGAAAGGTCTTGAAGTCCTCTAACCAATGCCTTTGGTCCCATATCATTTTGATTTACCAATAACAAGTTATGGTCTTTGACTTAAAGTGCCTTTTTGTTGACTTTTGAAAATGACCTATAATGTTGAAATTGATAACTTTTTGTGAGAGCATTTCTTGGATTTGGAATGTGAAGATGAGTTGTAGGAAATGTCATCCCCTTAAAAATGAGCAATTGATGGGATTTTTCTGATGAACCATGAAAAAGTTATGCCTTGGTCAAGTTACAGTTGACTTTTCAGCTGTCCAAAAATAGAAACTTTTGACACCTTGATGATTTTTGAGCCATTCTTGTGAAATCATGGTCAAGATTTGACCAAATGATGATTGTGGCTTCAAAATAAGATGTTGACCAAAAATTTTGACTTTCGACAGCGAAATGACCATTTTGCCCCTACAGTTGATTGTGAAGCAATTAGGGTTTTTGACTGTGCAACTTGACCTTGTGAGCCTTGAAACTTGACACGTAGGTGCTTGACAATGTATATGAGCATATGGGACTTGATTGAGCCCTTGAAAACCTCAACTTCCTTGCAAGAACCAAAACCCTAATTTGACTGGCTTAGGAGGGTGTTTGAACTGTGCAACCCTTGAGTAGACTTGAGCAAATTGAAATGATGCTTGTCAAAACTTTGAAGAATATGGGAGGGGAATCTTGATGAACTCCGCTGGTGGATAGAAAGAACTTTGTCGAGGACGTCTTTCCGTGGTTTTTAGCTGAGGATAACCCAGTTATAAGCCCTGGTGGGGAATAACCTTTGAATAAAGTCCGGGAGACGTGTTCGTGCTCTGTAGGGGTAAGCTTCCAGAATCTACTGGGGATAAGCTTCCTACTGGGGAGATGGTTCAACTCTCCTGGGGAGACTTTTGAAACTATATTGGGGAATGGTTCCACTGGGGTGTCTGTATTCCGCCGGGGAACAATCTTATATTAAGACTGTCGGGGATGCTTGTTAGGAATGTCTGCATACTCCGCTGGGGAATATTGAGATTTGCTGGGGATATCCAACTTCCATAAGGCTGACTGTAGGCTAACTCTGCTTGGGGAGAGTGTCGCTGACTTGCTGGAGATATTGTGCCTTTTCAGGGCTGATTGGGAGACCAACTCTGTTTGAGGAGAGTACTTTGTTGAATCCTGTCTTACTCTGCGGGGAGTGAAGGTATCTTGGTCGTTCTTCAGCCGAACCTACCTTGGTACCTTGGTGGACAGAGCAACTAGATTGCTTAGACAACTCATTATTGCCCCTGTTTCTGATGTCACCTGTAATTAATCCTTTGTTTCGTATTCAAATATTTATGAGCTAGCAATTAGTGTCAAATGCATATATCAAAAATTTGAACATTGGACGTTCTTTACAAAACAAAACAGAAAAAGGAAAAACGATTGGTAATTGGTCTGAAAAGTGAATTTGTATTGATTTTTTTGAATTTGCCTGTAAATAGGCGTTTATGTACAAGAGGCTGACGTCCTAGTAAGAGAACTCCGCCGAACAGAATAGAGTTTATACAATTTGTACAAAGGAAAACAAAACAGCTATGTGGAAAAGTCCCACTGGGCTTCAACTTTGCTATCGCCTTTATGTCTTCAAGCGTCTCATCACTTGGCTGCTTAGTTGACGATGAAGCTGACTGATTGATGCCGTCTGAACCTGATAGTTGATACCGGATTCCGGATGCAAGGTGATCCAATGAGACATAGTATTACGCTTATCCCTAACTTTTGCCTGGACCGCCCTTTCGGGTTTTCAGTCCACCGGGATACCCATTTTTGCCCAAGCCGCCTTTTCAGGTTTTCGACTTGCCGGGTGTACAGATTTTTTTCGTTTCATCCCTTATTTTTTCCCGAACCCTTTTGGTTCGCCGGGAAGCCCTTATTTTTGCCTAGGTGTGTCAACCTAGCGGGTCTTTCGTTCATGCGTAGTATCTTTTTACTATGTCTGCATTGGCGGGGTGAGGAAGGTCGTCACCGTCCATGGTGGTTAGAATCATAGCTCCTCCTGAGAAGACATGTTTAACCACAAATGGCCCTTCGTACGTAGGGGTCCATTTGCCCCTGGGATCACTCTGAGGAAGAATGATGCGCTTAATTACCAGGTCTCCGACTTGATACTCTTGTCGTCTGACTTTTTTGTTAAATGCACTGATCATCCGTTTTTGGTACATCTGACCGTGACAAATAGCGGTGAGTCTCTTTTCGTCGATTAGGTTTAATTGATCAAGTCGAGTCTGGATCCAGTCATCTTCGCTCAGATCTGCATCCTTCATTATCCGGAGAGAGGGTATCTGGACTTCGATAGGTAAGACTGCCTCCATGCCATAGACCAAGGAAAAGGGTGTTGCCCCTGTTGACGTCCTTGCTGAGGTACGGTACCCATGAAGAGAAAACGGTAACATCTCGTGCCAATCTTTGTAGGTCACTGTCATCTTCTGCACAATCTTCTTGATATTTTTATTTGCCGCTTCGACAGCCCCATTCATCTTTGGCCGGTAGGGAGAAGAGTTGTGGTGCTGTATCTTGAATTGCTCACAGAGCTCAGTGATCATCTTGTTGTTAAGATTGGTACCGTTGTCCATAATGATCCTCTCTGGTACACCGTATCGACAGATCATGTTATGCCGAATGAATCGTGCCACGACGTTCTTAGTTACGGTAGCATATGAAGCTGCTTCAACCCACTTCGTGAAGTAATCAATCGCTACCAGGATGAAGCGATGCCCGTTAGATGCCGTAGGTCTGATCTCGCCGATCATATCAATGCCCCACATTGCAAAAGGCCAAGGTGCTGTCAAGACGTTCAGAGGGACTGGAGGAACGTGCACCTTATCAGCATAGATCTGGCATTTGTGTCACGTCCGAGCATGTTGGTAACAGTTAGCTTCCATTGTGGACCAGAAATATCCTGCCCGAAGGATCTTCTTTGCCATGGTATGTCCACTGGAGTGTGTTCCGAAGGTACCTTCATGCAGCTCTGCCATGATCTTTTCTGCTTCAGTCTTATCCACACAACACAATAAAGTTGAATCATGGTTTCGCTTGTACAGAATGTCGTTGCTGAGGAAGAACTTCGCCGCGAACCTTCTCAGAAACTTTTTGTCATTGATGGATGCACCTTTAGGGTATTCTTGGGCTTCCAAGTACCTCTTCACCTCATGATACCAGGGTTTCTCAGTTACCTCTTCAGCCTCAAGATCATAGCAATGTGCAGGTTCATCTAACTTCCAGATAATGATTCGGGGAGCCTCGTTGTCCCATTTGACTTTGAACATGGAAGACATCGTAGCTAACGCGTCCACCAACTGATTCTCCTCTCTTGGGAAGTGTTCAAAAGTTATCTCCGTGAAATGGGGAATCAACGTCAACACATACTCTTTGTAAGGAATAAGGTTTGGGTGTTTTGTATCCCACTCGCCTTTGATCTGATTGATCACGAGAGCGGAATCTCCGAAGACACTTAGAAACTTGATCCTTAAGTCAATTGCAGCTTGAAGACCCATGATGCATGCCTCATACTCCACCATGTTGTTGGTGCAGTTGAAACATAACCGGGCAGTGAGTGGAGTATGAGTGCCTTGAGGGGATATGATCACAGCGCCAATACCATTACCCAAAGCGTTTGAGGCTCCGTCAAAGTGCATAGACCATCGGGATCCTTCCTCAGGTCCTTCATCCGGTCCAGGTACTTCACAATCAGTTACTACCATGATATCCTCGTCTGGAAATTCAAAGTTCATCGACTGGTAGTCATCCATTGCCTGGTGTGCCAAATGGTCTGCCACTACACTTCCCTTGATTGCTTTTTGGGTCGTGTACTGGATGTCATATTCCGTCAAGATCATTTGCC
The DNA here is from genome assembly GCA_948472305.1 of Vicia faba. NCBI lineage: Eukaryota > Viridiplantae > Streptophyta > Magnoliopsida > Fabales > Fabaceae > Vicia > Vicia faba. Next base: position 1,444,906,959 of record OX451737.1, on the reverse strand, counting down.
ATCTTGCTATTCTTCCGGACAGAGCAGGCTTTTCGAATATGTACTTGATTGGATCCATTTTTGAAATCAAGAGGGTAGTGTGAGTCAACATATACTGTCTCAGCCGGCGAGCAACCCATACCAAAGCGCAGCAAGTTTTCTCGAGCAGTGAGTATCGGGTCTCACAGTCGGTAAACTTTTTGCTAAGGTAATAAATGGCGTGCTCTTTTCGGCCAGACTCGTCATGCTGCCCCAGTACAGACCCCATTGAGTTGTCTAGTACTGTCAAGTATAGGATCAGAGGTCTCCCTTCAACCGGCGGCATAAGAATGGGTGGTTCTTGGAGATACTCTTTGATTCTGTCGAAAGCGGCTTGACATTCATCGTTCCAATGTACTACTTGATCTTTCTTCAGTAGCTTGAAGATTGGTTCACAGGTAGCCGTTAGATGCGAGATGAATCGGGCAATGTAGTTTAACCGTCCTAGAAAGCCTCTGACTTCTTTCTCTGTCTTGGGAGCTAGCATCTCTTGTATGGCTTTCACCTTGGCAGGGTCCACTTGAATACCTTTGTCGCTTACGACGAAACCTAGCAGTTTTCCAGATCTTACCCCAAAGGTGCACTTGTTCGGGTTCAACCTCAGCTTGTACAACTTTAGACGGTCAAACAGCTTCTGTAGATGGTCAAGGTGTTCCTCCTCAGTTTGGGACCTTGCAATCATATCGTCGACATATACTTCTATCTCATGATGGATCATGTCATGAAATAAAGCAACCATGGCACGTTGGTAGGTTGCCCCAGCATTTTTCAACCCAAAAGGCATGACCTTGTAGCAAAAGGTGCCCCACTGAGTAACAAAAGTGGTCTTCTCCATGTCTTCAGGAGCCATCTTGATTTGATTATAACCTGAGAACCCATCCATGAAGGAGAATACCTTATGCTGAGCAGTGTTGTCAACCAGAACGTCGATGTGAGGCAAAGGGAAGTCGTCTTTAGGGCTTGCCCTGTTCAAATCCCTGTAATCAACACACATTCGGACCTTACCATCTTTCTTTGGCACCGGGACCACATTGGCAACCCACTTAGGGTAAGAAGTTACTGCAAGAAAACCAGCATCAAATTGTTTCATAACCTCAGCTTTGATTTTCTTGTACATCTCTGGACACATGCGGCGGACCTTCTGTTTTACTGGCGGGCAGTCTTCCTTAGTAGGCAAGTGATGAACCACAATGTCGGTATCCAACCCAGGCATGTCTTCGTAAGACCAGGCGAAGATTTCCATGTAGTCATGCAGCATCTGAATCAACCGTTGTTTCACACTTAGCTCCAGATTGGCACCAATCTTGACTTCCTTTCTGTCTGTCTCAGTACCCAGATTTAATGTTTCCACTGGCTCCTCATGTGGCTGAATGGCCCTCTCTTCCTGGAGTAGCAGTCTTGCAAGCTCGCCAGGAACTTCGCAATCATCTTCACCTTCGTCTTCGGCTAAGTTGATCGGATTTTCGAAGTCATAACTGGCAGTAGCAGAGTCGTTACCAGTGAGATCCAGAGTGGATTGGAACCTGTATGAGTGAGTGTGTGTAAATATAGCTGTTTTGCAATATATAAAGAAAGAAAAGGGAGCGCAAGATTTGAAATGTAAAAACGTCCAATGCTTTTATTCATGATATATGGAAGTGACACACAAAATCCCTCACAAATAAAACCACGGTGCCCCGGGTAAGACACCGGGCCATAGAGTTTAGTAATATTGTTTGTTACAACTTTAAAACAAAAGAGTTCATTACTGGGTGACAAAAGTAATAGGTGTAAAGTCTTTTGCATTCCAGTTGCTAGGTCCATCTTCGGTTGTTGGGTATATCCAGCTGTCAAATTCAGATTCGTCCGCTTCGTCCTCAATAGCATTCACTCCCGGGTTAGTGATGAGCACAGGAGGTCTTCCAATCCTTGCCTTGCGCACAGCCTTCTGAGCTTCTGCAGTGAAACCCAAGCCAAATTTGTCAGTCTTTGGAGTGAAATCAGGAAGTCTGCCCCAGTTTGCACACTCACCCTTCTCAATCACAGCCCGGGCATCCTTCAAGGAAGCCATCTTCAAAGGAGAGTCTTCTTCAGTCACTGTCTCTGCTGCTGCCAACGTTTGAGGCACCTCTTCAAAGTGTTGAAAGGGGGTCTCAATGAACTCCCCATCCATTTCTACGTATCGGAACGAGTTGAGGTGGCTGACCATGTATTCCTCTTCCCCTTGCACTGTTACAATCTTCCCCCTGACCGGGTACTTAAGCTTCTGATGTAAATTTGAAGTCACAGCTCCATCCTTGTGGATCCACGGACGACCCAGCAAACAAGAATAGGATGGACGGATATCCATCACATAGAATTTTGAATCAAAGACCTGTGACCCAACCCTGATTGGGATGTCAACCTCACCATATACCATTCTTTTGGACCCGTCAAAGGCCCGGACAACAATGTTACTTGGTTTGAGCTCTAAACCCTCACAGTCCAGCCTGTCTAGAGCTTTCTTGGGCAGCACGTTTAGTGAAGAACCAGTGTCAACCAACATATGAGCAAGAGTAGTGCCCCTGCATTCAATGGAGACATGCAGGGCATCATTATGGTTCTTCCCCTTGGCCGTCAGATCAGCGTCGGAGAAACCCAGACCATTATCAGCAGTTAAGTTGGCCACACAGTCGGTGAATTGATCAGCAGACGTTTCTTGTGGCATGTGAGCCGTCTTCAGGAAAGCAATCAGGGCCTTGGCATGGGCCTCTGAACACAGCAACAGTGATAACATGGAGATTTTGGAGGGGGTGTGCCCCAGCTGTTCAACGATGTTGAAATCACTTTTCTTGATAATTTTGAAGATCTCTTCCATCTCTTGCTTGGAAGCCTCAACAGTGGTCTTCGGTGTCTCCGTCCGGGCAGGCACATCAGTAGCAATCCCCTTGCCCCGAGCGTCAGATGACTCGGCAACAAGGGTAGAAACTTGATCAGGGGGGGGGGGGAACATGCACATTGGCAGGTGTGATGACAAGAAGCCTCTGAATGGCTGGAGGTGCAATGTCTGGTGAGAACAGTCTTCCACTACGAGTGACCTTTGCAGGCCCGGTAATGTTGGTGACACCGGTACCAGTATTGAACTCTTGCTTCACTCCCAGAACATAAACATCTGCCCCATAGTGCCATGGGACAGCTTTATCAGACTTATAGGGGATGGTCCCCAGAACAGTGATGGTGATGGGTGCAACCTTGTGAACATGCATAATCTTGATAGGCTTCTTCGAAGGAGCCTTGGAAGGATCGTTGAAAATGGTGACAATTGAAACTTCTTCAACAGGGGCAGCAGGAACGGCAGGAATAACAATCTTCTTGAACAAGATCTCTTTGCTATCTATCAGGTTTTGGACGCCTGACTTCAGCAAAGGACAACCAGCAGGAGAATCAGCACATAGATGGCAACCTTTACTACATCTCGGAAATAAACCGGCCAGCAACAGGTTCCTCTTGACGGTCAACAGCGGAGTAGCAACATCATCCACAGAAGCTACATACAGATCCTCCTCAACAGCGTTCACTCCATGCTGGGGCATGGGAGCGGTCACAACATTTGGCCTTTCGGGCGCCTCAAACTGTATTTCCTTAGCGTCAATAAGGTCTTGAACCTTATTCCTTAGGGCCCAACAATCATTAGTAGAATGTCCCGGGCTATCAGAGTGATAAGCGCAACAGGCGTTGGGGTTGTACTTCGGAGATGCTGTTTTCACCACCTTCGGAGCTTCCTTGACAGTTACCAGGCTGGTTGACAGCAGTTGCGGTAATATTTGAGAGAGAGTCATGCTGAGCCGAGTATACTGCCTTTTGGGCCTCTCAGCTCTGGGCTGGTTGTATTGCTGAGGAGCAGCAGCAGGCTTAGAAATAACCACCGCGTTGACAGCTTGGCGGCGTTCCGGTTTGTTCTGTCTTCTGGAACCATACACAGCACTGGCTTCTTTCTTGAAGGGCTTCTTTTCAATATTTGAGGAGGCACCCTTCTGTATCTTCCCTGATTTTATACCAGCTTCGATCCTCTCACCAGTCAGGATCAGATCAGTAAACCCAGCAGAGGAATTACCAATGAGATGATTGAAGAATGGACCGGATAGGGTCCCCAAGAACATGTCCACTAGCTCACGATCTGTCAATGGTGGTTGCACCCTGCCAGCCAGATCTCTCCATTTCTGTGCGTACTCCTTAAAACCTTCACCCGTTCCCAGTGACATACCCTGGAGTTGGGTACGCGTGGGAGCGAGGTCGGAATTATATTGATACTGCTTGTAAAAAGCAGTGGCCAAATCCTCCCAGTTACGAATGTTGGTTCCATCCAGCTGATAGAACCATTCGAGATGAGTCCCTGAAAGACTCTCCTGGAAGAAGTGGATCCATAAGTTCTTATCTGCTGTGTAAGTCTGGATCTTCCTTACATAAGAACGGAGGTGAATTTTAGGACAGGAAGCCCCGTCATACTTCATAAAGGTAGGCGCCTTGAACTTGTGTGGGATCACCACCCCAGAAGATAACCCCGAGTCTCCGAAATCCAACCCAGGCACACGTTGAATCTCCATAGCATTTAACCTGTCCTCTAGTTGTTTGTACCGGTCCTCAGTAGGAGGGTAATGTTCATCGTTGAAGTCTGTCTCGGTGTCAGAGACCACAGGACTAGGAACATCTCTCCCTTGGTGACTGCCTTCCCCCACAGACGGAGTAGTCCTCTCGGCTTCATTCTGCAATGTATTTCCGAGTCTGCGCCCAGTGTTGAACAGCATAGTCCTCTTCTTCTTTTTCTTCTTCAGGAGCAAAGCCTTCAGCTCTTGTTGTCCCTGGGCCAAGTTCATGACCATCTCCTGAAACTGGGCGTTCTGGGCCTGGAGGGCCTTGATAGCTTGCTCGGTAGTGAGTTCAGGATTCATGATGACTGAGTGCTGAAATAAACAGCGAAGAAGATTAAGCAACCTGTAGAAAAAGGGTACTTGTGATGCATATGATGAATGAAATGCGTATGAATTATGTTTTCAAAGACAATCGGGAATCAACTTTGTAGACAAAAGGAACACACTTTATTAGATCTAAACTTTGGAATTTAAATTGTTCAACAAATTGCCCTTAGGCGTTTACAAGAATGAAAATACTGAAAAGGAAATAAAGCTGTAAAAGAAACATCCAAAGCCCATCAGTGCTCCCATGGCCTCCTCTTCTCAGTACGGATATAGTCATTCAGGTCCCGCTCGTTCTCCAATTGCTTGGTCAGCTTCTGGATCTTCTGTTCCTGTTCGTTGAACTTTTCCCGATAATAATCCCGCTCTTCCTGTAGTTGCGCCCAATACATCTTTAGTGTATCAACATCAGTGGGTATCTGAGGAGGGAGTATGGTTGGAGGAACCCCGTCTCCATCAGGAACTTCAAGAATGATAGGCCTGACAGCTTCATATGGCATACCTAACTTCTGAGCACGGATGCAGACCCATCTGTAATAGGGTTCCATTGGTAGAGAAGTCTTCAGTCCCAACTCACGTGGGTCAGCTTTGTGAATTCTGTCCCAAGCTTTGATGAATCTATGGCGCAGTTCGTCACTATCTTCTTGAAACTCAAAATTGATGTGAGGTACCAACATCTCGTGAGGCCCTGCTCTTCTGGCTCTTCCTAACTGACGGAGAGCTAAACATGGATTATAAGAGATTCCGCCATGAGTACCAATCAATGGAACATTAGGATACTCTCCGCAACGATCAATAACAGCCACCTCATCTAAACCTCTGAGAGTCCAAATGATGTCATTATCAGTAAGAGACATTAACCTATGAGCCCAGCCTTTTCCTTCTTGGTTCTTCAGCACGAACTTGGGGAGGTGCGAAATAAACCACCTCACTAACAAAGGAGTACAACACCACAGGGTTCCTCGTCTTCGGGCAGTACGAGCATAGAGTTGTTGCAGGATATCACCCAAGAGAGTGGGTATAGCGTTCCGAGACATGAAGATTCTTATGGCATTGATATTGACAAAGTTATCAGGATTTGGAAACAATACTAGACCATAGATTAAGAGAGCCAGAATGTCCTCGTACGCCCTGAAGTCTAAGTCATTCCAGAAACTGTTAGCTTTACCAATCAGAAACTTAGCCAAGAAGCCCTTAACTCCGCTTCTAGTCACCCAGTTGTCCATTACCTCCTTGTTGGTCAAAGGAAGGGCTGCTGCAATCTCCTCAGGTCTAAGAGCCTTTTCCCAACCAGTGAAGGGAGTCTGATCCAAGATAGGGATGCCAAGCAAATCAGAGAATTCTTCCAAGGTAGGGACCAGCTGGAAGTCTTGAAAGGTGAAGCAACTGTACAAGGGATCATAAAACTGGGTCAAGACACTCATCAGTTGCTGGTCCCACTTTGAAGTGACTAAACCGAGAAGAGAACCATGCCTCTGGATGAAGGAAGCAGTGCTTGGAATTCTGTCAACCAGCTCTTTAAGCAAATCAGGTGGGTGAACAAAGTTGAGCCGGATAGTGTTCCTTCGCACAGGTATCATGATGTCCTACAAAACAGAGCAAAGGTGAAACCCTCTTGTCTTTGAAATAGGTCAGTCCTTATGCAGGATGCATGCAGTGGTATGATGGTATGATGTTATGATAAAGCACACCACAAATATTCACAAAGGTAAACATGATAAGGCAAACAAGTCACACAAGACAGCCCTTAGGGTTTAGGCCAGCATGAAGTTCAGGTACTACCCTCTTTCAGTTTGTTGGTTAAGACTTGTCCTATCAAAAGTAACCGGGTTCTAGAGGATCCCAATATCACTGACTACCCTCAATCGGTCATAACTCCAGCATCGCAATCTTTTCTTGCGGCCAGAACCATCGCGAGAGTTTAGCCTCAATGGGTGTAGCATACTGCTACTGTTCTATGGCCAAGTTGGGTCAAATTAGGGTTCTAAGGTCGGTTGGTGCTTAATGACTCCTCAGAAGACCCATATTCTCCTCGTTGCAACACAAGGGATATCGGTACAGACCAAGGTGCCACACCAACGTAGCCACTGCTTCACCCGTGTCGGTCTACGCCGGACAGATCCCTCACAGCTTATGCTACCTAAAAGGGTATCCCCAGATCCGGGTTAGGATCTATAAAACTCCGATGCAAAGCCCACAAATATAAAGCAATCAAAGCAAAGCAATTGAAAACATAAGTATTATCTAATCCTAAGGTACACCTCACTTTTATAGTCCCCAGCAGAGTCGCCAGTTCTGTGATCGGTGGAAATAGAACTGGCTGTTTTTTAAGCTGGTTTCGCAAAATTTCGCGGTAAGCAAGAGTTGCCACCGTCTTTTATGTTCTCCAACATGGAAAGGACAAAAGCACAGCAAAATTCCTTATTCGAGAATGTTTCTCGGTTCGGGAGGTAGATTTATAGAAAGGGAAGGTGTTAGCACCCTTTCTATCCGTGGTTATCTACAGGCTCTTAGGTACTTGCTCTTATGTTTTCAAAATTTGTTTTCTTTTCAAGTGTGTGTGGGTTTTGAAAAAAGTTCGTTTGAAAACTTCTAGGTAACTCTTGTATCAGTCCTCAAGAGTGTATGAAGTATTGTTTGAAAACTTTTTGAAAGTGTAAGGTGTGAAAAGTATTTTGTTTGTTTTGAAAAGAGCAAGTACCCATGAGTCATCTACCTACCCTAAGGAATTAAGCTGTGTAAGAGTCCTTTAGATAGTGCTATCCCACCATTGAGGGGTAGGTAGCACCATCGTTGGAGGTGTTCGGGTCAATTCGATTATCGGGACAGTGTGGTCACCGAAGCAACGGTAGGACACCTTAGAAGTAACCCTAATGTCCTAGATCCTTTGTATCCGAGGCAACCGTTTCGAGGTAACTGGATCTTTTGGACAGAAGGGCGACCTCTAAGACACCCTATACTTGATGACCACGTTTCGAGGCAACGAGTGAAGCGTACCCTAGAAGTGGCATGTGCTTTGTGGGTTGTTTTTCAGTTAATGTTTTTGTACATGTTATTTTGTGAGCTACGGGTTGGTTTTATTTACCATACATTCTTTCATGCATTTAACAGTTAGGGGGTGCAGAAAGTAAATTGCGGAAACATAAATCCTACGCTATTACAAGGCGCGGGTCTATACATCGCCAAAAATACAAAGACCCGTTTTGGTAAATAAGTACGAGAAATTAAAATACAGCAGTAAACCTAATTACTATTACATACTTGAAGCAGTTACATAATAATCAAAATAAAGTGCGCGAATAAAAAATACTCGGGAACGTTCTAAGGGTTTTGACCCTCTTAAGAAGAGAAATTGAATTTTTTGTCCTTTTTTGAATTAAATGCAATTAATTAAATAAACCTAATCTAATTAATTAATTTATTAAAAGAAAAAAATGTTTTTTTGTATTTATGTTTTTTTTAATGAAAATAAAGTAAAGGAGTTAAAATTAAAAGTTAATAATCCTAATTCTAAACTTATTTTAATTATTAAAAGAAAAGTTAAAGTTGCCTAATTAAACTATTTCAATTAATGTTTATTTACAAAAATAATATGAGAATAATAATAATAATAATGTTAATTCTATTTTTTTGATTTTTTATGAAAATATGTTAATTATGTTAATTCTTAATAAAAAATAAAATAAGGCAAATAAAAAAAAAGAAATGACAAAACAAAATAAAAAAAAAAAGAAGAGTAAACCCAAGGGGGGTGTGGGCTGGAATTTGAGGGTATTTGATTGGAATTGTGGCCCATTGAAGTTCCAGCCACGTTGACTTTTTTGGATTTCATGCAGCATGCTTTGACTGAGCACATGGTATTCATCACCTTTCATCCTTTGGATCTATGATCATGGCCACCTGGCGCTTGGATCTGTGGGGTTTATGGTGTTCAACGCTTGGGAATCTGCACAAGAACATATTGGAAAAAAAACATTGGAATTATGGGGGACCTGGGAATCGAACCCAGGTCCCAACGCTTGCAAGGCACCTGGCCAACCACTACACCAAGCGCGTTAGTTTGTACACATAATGGGAACCAAATATTATATATAAAAAAGGTGTTATATGCTGAAAAATAAAGAAAAGCGCGCGTGGTTTGAATCAACCACACACGCCTAGACACCTCATCATCGTCTTCCTCTTATCTGCAAAAAAAGGAAACAAGATAGCGGGGGTTTTTAACCCCCACTAAATGCAATGACAGAAAATAGCGAATAGAATTAGGGGTAACATAAAAAGGGCGCGAGGTATCCATCATGTTCGTCTCATCATGCTGAGTTTGCTCATATATGTTTGGAGTCCTGATTTTACAGTATAGCAAAAGCTCCAATTCTAAACCTTAAAAACCCTAAAGTGTTTTAATGGAAAGTCATGATTCTGTACATGATAATGGAATTAAACAATGCTAAAAGCTTTGGGAAGATGTCAGTAACACAAATCAATCAAGAGAATGTATTAAAAACGCATGGAATATGATATGTAGATTTAGAAATATATGCAAACCGTATGAGTTGGGTGGCACGAGTTCTTGAGGTTTTTGGCTTAATTCTGATTGCAAAAGGTTCCTGGATGGATCAGGAGTGTGTTTGGATCAAAGGAGAGGCTTGAAATATGCTGGAAGGTGGTTTTCAGTTTCACACTTTTCCTTTGAAAATTTGAAATTGCTTATGCTGTATGTGAGAGTTCTAGGTCGTGTACTGAGTATGGAAGGCTTGCATATATGTTTTGTAATGAGAATCAATCAGAATAATGGACATTAAACCAATGCAATGAAGTTTTTGATTTCCTCCATAACCACCATTGAACCACTTGCCATATTTGCTTCAAATTTGAATTTTGTGTTTGAAATAGGCTGTACACGAATTTGGAAGGTGTTTCATGATGCATCAAAGCAATTCAAGCCACAAAATATCCCCTAATTAATTTTTTTGATTTTCATTTGAATTTTAAAGATTTAAAAATAATTAAATCAAATAAAATTAAATAAAAATGGAAAAATTAATTTTTAATCTTGAAATAAATTGTGGGACACGTGGGAGGCATTACAAGGATGAATCAAGTGGAAAAAGTGGGCCCTTTTTTGTCAAAAATGAAGTTTCAAGGACAATTGACTTTGTCCATTTCACAAAAATTTCCCAACTTCTCCTATGCATATCTTGCTCAATTTTGAAGCTATGAACATGTTCTTGGACATTTTGGAAAGGTCTTGAAGTCCTCTAACCAATGCCTTTGGTCCCATATCATTTTGATTTACCAATAACAAGTTATGGTCTTTGACTTAAAGTGCCTTTTTGTTGACTTTTGAAAATGACCTATAATGTTGAAATTGATAACTTTTTGTGAGAGCATTTCTTGGATTTGGAATGTGAAGATGAGTTGTAGGAAATGTCATCCCCTTAAAAATGAGCATTGGATGGGATTTTTCTGATGAACCATGAAAAAGTTATGCCTTGGTCAAGTTACAATTGACTTTTCAACTGTCCAAAAATAGAAACTTTTGACATCTTGATGATTTTTGAGCCATTCTTGTGAAATCATGGTCAAGATTTGACCAAATGATGATTGTGGCTTCAAAATAAGATGTTGACCAAAATTTTTGACTTTTGACTGCCAAATGACCATTTTGCCCCTACAGTTGATTGTGAAGCAATTAGGGTTTTTGACTGTGCAACTTGACCTTGTGAGCCTTGAAACTTGACATGTAGGTGCTTGACAATGTATATGAGCATATGGGACTTGATTGAGCCCTTGAAAACCTCAACTTCCTTGCAAGAACCAAAACCCTAATTTGACTGGCTTAGGAGGGTGTTTGAACTGTGCAACCCTTGAGTAGACTTGAGCAAATTGAAATGATTCTTGTCAAAACTTTGAAGAATATGGGAGGGAAAATTTTGGGGTACAACAATAGCCTTTGAAGAAGAGGTTCTTGATAACCATACTTCCCAAACTCTATTTTGACTGATGATTCCCATGAATGTGATTCCCTTTACAATCAACACAATCTTCAATCTTCTGATGATCCAATGAGATGGATAAGATATCTTGAGATATGAGATACCTTTGGGACTTGAAAGATCTATAGGTTAAGACAATAAGGCTCTTCTTGAGCAACTTGTCAGTACAATCAACTTCCAAAGCTTGAGGAAGACTTGATAACCAAAGTACTTTGATCCCATCATAATGTATGAATGTAATGCAATATGATGTTTATGATGAAACATAAGCCTAAATCAAGTGGGTAAATTTTGGGGTGCAACACCACTGACGACAAAACCTAGAAGCTTTCCAGACCTTACTCTAAATGTGCACTTATTAGGGTTCAATCTTAACTTGTACTTCTTTATCCTCTCAAATAGCTTGTGTAGGTGATTGAGGTGTTCTTCTCCAGTCTGCGACCTTGCAATCATATCATCCACATATACCTCTATTTCATGATGGATCATATCGTGAGATAAAGCTACCATAGCTTTTTGATATGTTTCCCCTCCATTCTTTAATCCGAACGGCATGACCTTGTAGCAAAAGGTGCCCCATTGCGTAACAAAGGTGTTCTTCTCCATGTCTTCGGGAGCCATCTTGATTTGGTTGTATCCAGAAAATCCATCCATGAAGTAGAAGACTTTATGTTGAGCAGTGTTGTCAACTAAGACGTCAATATGTGGTAGAGGGAAATCATCTTTGGGGTTTTCCCTATTCACATCTCTATAATCTACACACATACGAACCTTTCCATCTTTCTTTGGCACGGGGACCACGTTTGCAACCCATTGAGGATAAGATGTGACAGCCAAAAAACCTGCATCAAATTGCTTCATTACCTTAGCCTTTATCTTTTCAGACATGTCTGGCCGTATATGACGAACCTTTTGCTTAACAGGAGGGCAATCTTCCTTTATTGGTAGACGATAAACTACAATGTCGATATCCAACCCTGGAATATCTTCATATGACCAAGAAAACACTTCAACATATTCATGTAACATCTGAACCAATCTTCTCTTGATACCATCTTCTAGGTTGGCGCCAATCTTGACTTCTTTCTTATTTGTCTCAGTACCTAAGTTGATAACTTCGACTGGCTCTTCATGAGGTTGAATAGCTTTCTCTTTTTGCATTAGAAGTTTGGCTAGTTCTCCTGGTATCTCACAATCTTCCTCGCCTTCGTCTTCGGCTTGGTTAATTGGATGTTTGAAGTCATAACTAGCAATAGTAGAGTCGTTGACAATGAGATCCGAAGTGGACGGGGATCTGCAAGTGTGTGTGTGTGTGTGTGTGTGTGTGTGTGTGTGTGTGTGTGTGTGTGTGTGTGTGTGTGTGTGCATGTAAGATATATGGCTATTGAAAAAATGTAATAAAGGAAAATAAAGACAATGAGCACAAAAATTTGAATGTAAAAGGTTCAATGGTTTATATTAAATGATCATATGATGAATGAACATGAACAAAAACCTTAACAAATGGACCATAGTGTCGCGGGCAAGGCACGTGGCTTAAAATTCATTGTTTGGAATTTAAAATTATAGACAAAAGTTCTTGAATTGACAGAAAATAGTAAATAGTAATTACTCCTCAATGAAGGAGATGGGAGTGAAATCCTTTGCATATCAGTTGTTGAGCTTTCCTTCGGCAGTAAGGTAGATCCATTCTTCAAAAGTGCATTCATCATCAGAGTCTTCCACAACATTTACTTCAGAGTTTCCGATGCGAAGAGGTGGCTTTCCCACGCGAGTGCGCCTAACCTCTTTTTGAGCCTTGATGGTGAAACCTAGTCCAAATTTGTCTGCTTCAAATGGAATCTCGGGGAGTTGCCCCCAGGTAATACATCTTCTATCTTCGACTACGGCAGGAGCGTCCTTAAGCGAAACCATTCTTGGCACAACTTTATCAGCTTTTGGTATGTCTGAGGAGATTTTGGTGATGGAAACCATAGGAGGAACAACTTTGAAAGCCTGGCACGGAGTTTCTATAAACTCACCATCCATTTCCACATACTTGAAGAAATTGAGGTGGCTCACCATGAATTCCTCTTCACCATAAATAGTGACAATCTTCCCCTTGACTGGGTATTTTAACTTTGGATGAAGGGTGGATGTTACTGCCTCTACCCCATGTATCCAAGGGCGCCCAAGTAAACAGGAGTAAGTGGGACAGATGTCCATTATGTAGAAGGTAGAGTTGAAAATCTGTGAGCCAACTTTAATTGGGAGATCCACCTCTCCATGAACCATCCTTTTAGACCCATCAAATGCCCTTACAACAATATCGCTTGGCTTCAATACCAGCCCTTCATAATCTAGCCGGTCCAAAGCACCTTTGGGTAACACATTTAGAGATGAGCAAGTATTAATTAAGACATGTGTCAGGGTGGTTCCCTTGCATTCAATAGAGACATGCAAGGATTTGTTGTGGTGTCTTCCCATAGGAGTCAAATCAGCGTCGGAGAACCCTAATCCATTGTCAGCCGTTAAACTTGCTACACAGTTCTCGAACTGGTCAGCTGTGGTTTCTTGGGGCACATGGGCTTTCTTCAAGAACTTGACTAAAGCTTGGGCATGAGCATCCGAACAGAGTAACAATGACAACATGTAGATTTTGGAGGGGGTTTGCCCCAGTTGCTCAACTATTTTGAAGTCACTCTTCTTTATGATTTTCAGGATTTCCTCCATCTCTCGAGTGGAGGGTTCTTCAACATAAATATCTTTGGTAGGTGCCTCTATCCCAGCAGGCTCACCTTCTTTCTCTTTTCCTATAGTGTTGGCACTAGACTTGTCATTGGTTATGAGGACGGGAGTTGTTGTAGTAATGGGCGGTGAAATATCAGGGGAAAAGATCGTCCCTATTATTGTTACTTTACTAGAACCTGCAATATTAGTAACATCAGATTTGTCTTTGTTGATCCAAGAATCTTGTTTTATCCCATGATAATAAACTTCAGCACCATAGTTCCATGGAACTGCTTTGTCGGAGGGGTAAGGAATTGGCCCAGGGGTAGTGATTATTAAAGGAGAAATTGTTTATTCATTTGAAATCCTAATAGGTCCCTTTGAGGAGATCCTAAGAAGCTTGTTGGAGATTGTTATTATGGAAAGGTCTTCAGCTTTGTTGGTCAAACTCTTGATGGTGGGAAATCTTTCAAACAGGATTTCATGACTATCTATCAGGCGTTGAACACCTTTTTTCAGCCACTTGCATCCATTCATTTGTTTAGCATAAGAATAACAATCTTTTAAACAGCCAGGGAACACCCCAGCTCTCAGCAAATTTTCCTTCACAACAGTCAATGGAGTAGTCAACTCCTCAACGGAAGAAACAAAAGTAGTGTCATCAATCGCATGGACACCTTTGCCATGGTTCGACATTGGTGTAGTTATCACATTCGGAGTTGTAGGTGGATCAAACTCAATAATTTTATTGTCTATTAGGTCTTGGATCTTATTCTTCAGAGGCCAACATTGATCAGTTTCATGCCCATGGCTGTTGGAATGATATGCGCACTTGGCATTTGGATTGTACTTCGGTGATGTAGTATTTGGATTTGATGGTGGATCATGCAATGTCACTAAGTTGGCCTTCAACAGATGTTGTAATGCTTGGGACAGTGATATGCTAATCCTTGTGAACTGTCTTCGAAGAACTTCAGATCGTTGATGGTTGGATGATTGTCTTTGAGCAGATGGAGGGTTGGAGATTAAAATAACATTAATAGATGGACGATGATCCTTCTTGGTATGGGCCCTTGACCCATAAACAGCATTGGATTATTTCTTGCCAATAAAGGATTTCTTTATAGAATTTGAGGTAGAAGCAGATGCCATGGGGATTTTCCACTCTTGATTCCACTCTCGACCCTTTCACTAGTCAGAATTAACTCAGTGAAACCGGAAGATGAGCTTCCAATTAACAAGTTGAAATATGGGCTAGTTAATGTACCCATGAACATATCAACTAGTTCTCTGTCAGTTAGTGGTGGTTGAACTCTTCCATCAAGATCCCTCTACTTTTGTGCATACTCTTTAAATCCTTCATTAGTACCCATTGTCATTCCTTGAAGCTGAACTCTTGTTGATGCTAAATCAGCATTGTATTGATATTGATGATAAAAAGAAGTGGCCAGATCTTCCCATGTGTGAATGCGAGATCCCTCCAATTGATAGAACCATTCTAACTGAGTCTCAGCCAGACTCTCTTGGAAAAAATGGACCCAAAGCTTCTTGTCCATAGTATGAGGTTGTATCTTGCGGACGTAAGACCTCAGATGAAGTTTCGGGCATGAAACTCTGTCATACTTAGAAAATACTGGTATTTTGAACTTATGGAGAATTACGACCCCAGGCACTAAGCCCAAATTACCAAAATCCAAACCAGGTATGGCTTGAATTTCAACAGCTTCCAGTTTATCCTCTAACTTCTTGTATTTATCCTCGGCAGGTGGGTATTGTTCATCAAAGTAGTCTTTGTCCTCAGAAGCTTGATCATTTTCACCCCCAGCACAGGTGCCCTTTGCCTCTTCAACCTGGTTCTCATCTTCCTCAGATGACTCTTAGACTATCTGCACCTGACGGACTAGGCCTTTAAACCTTTTCCCCGTGTTGATGAGGGCCTTTTTATTAGTCTTCTTTTTGGCCATCAGTAGCATCATCAGCTCTTGTTGTCCCTTGGCCAGGGTCAGCAA
Source organism: Vicia faba (assembly GCA_948472305.1). Taxonomy (NCBI): domain Eukaryota; kingdom Viridiplantae; phylum Streptophyta; class Magnoliopsida; order Fabales; family Fabaceae; genus Vicia; species Vicia faba. Next base: position 1,444,891,296 of record OX451737.1, on the reverse strand, counting down.
GGTTGCATGGAACTAGAAATTTTATGCTTGCAAGTCCTTCACTGTTTGTTCGATATCCATCTTACTGAAATAAATCGTAGAAAGATAAGGAAACCTGTTGTGGAAAACCTATTTATGTTATGATGCATGAAAATGCTTATGCAAATGATTTCAAGGACTTATAAGATTTAAATTTGTTTAGAAAAAAGGGAACAAACATTAATTGCATTAATAAGTTCAGATTGATTACAAACATGCCTCTTGGGCTTACAATGGAAGAAATAAATACAAAATAAACTCTTAAGACAAGAAGGTTGAGCGCATCCTCTTCGGTGCAATGTAGGTGTTCAAACTTCTCTCTTAATGAAGTTGTCTCGTAAGCTCCAAAACTTTCTTTTAACTTGCATAGAATTGGGTTTCAAAGGTGTCTCGCTCCCCCTTTAGCTGAATCCAAGCTCTTTGCAAATATTCAAGAGAAGTAGGCATATTAGGATAAAGGACAGTATATGGAACATCTCCTTCGATAACAGGCTCCATGATGATAGGTAGGATGGCTTCATAAGGCATCATGAGGTTTTGGGCGCGAGTTCGCACCCACTTGAAATAAGGCTCCAAAGGAATGGAGTTCTTATGCCCCCAACGTTTTGATATCAACCTTGTTAACCATGCCCCAAGCTCGTATGAATCTCTGACGATAACCTTGGACATCATTCTCATAGTCGAATTCGATTCCTTGGACAAGTGTATCATGAGGGCCATCCCTCCTAGCATATCCAAATTGTCGCAAAGCCAAACAAGGATTATAGGTAATACCTCCCCTAATTCCAAGTATAAGGACATTATGGAGTTCCCCACAACGGTCAATAATAGTAATGTCCTCCATAGATCGAGCACACCAATAAATATTAGAATGTGTGAGTGACATTAATCTTTGAGACCATGTCAAGCCTTGCTCATTCTTCAATGTTGATCGAGGTAGGTGTGAAATGAACCATCTAGATATTAATGGAATGCAACACAAAAGAGTACCCCTTTTCTTCATGGTGCGAGTGTGGAAACAATGTAGAATGTATCCAAGCAAAGTATGTATGGGATTACGAGAGAGAAAAACCTTGATGGCATTCACATCTATGAGTTGGTCCGGATTTGGAAATAGAACAATACCATATATTAGAAGGGCCAAAACATCCTTAAAATATTGAAAATCCATATCTTCCCAGAACAAATGAGCCTTCTCCAACAGAAATTTGGCTAAGAAACCCTTAACTCCACTTCTTGTCTCCCAATTTTCCATAATGTCAGATCTCTTCAAATGCAAAGTTTTGGAAATAACTTTAGGTTTTGGAGTCTCTTCTAAATTGGTGAATGGTATTTGATCAATCACATGCACTCCTAACAATTGAGAGAATTCTTCTAATGTAGGCACCAATTGGTAGTTGGGAAAGGTGAAGCAATGATACATATGATCAAAGAATTGGAAAAGCACACACATCATTTCTTCTTGGAAGTTTGAGGTATTCAAGTTGAGAAGTAGACCATATTTCTTGGTTAAAGGAGAATCTCCAGGCACTCTTGATGCTAACTCTTGAAGTTAAGGATTCACTTTCACGAAGTTGACTCGGATGGTATTCCTACGAGTAGAAGTCATGACCTACAAAATAGAACAAACATAAATTCCTAAATCCTTGAAATGGTTAGTGAGAATACTTTATAATTTTATGATGTTTATGATGACATGAATAATAATCACAAACAAAGCAAACAAAGACCTTAGGTTTAGGCTTGCATGGAGTTTATAGGTAAGTACCCTCTTGAAGTTTAGTTGGTTCAACCTGTCCTAGAAAGTAATCGAGTTCTAAGGAATCTCAATATCACTGATCTTTCTTCATTAGAAATTATTTTAGCACAATCAATCTTTTCTTGCGGCCAAAATATCCCAAAAGTCCGATCTCAATGAGCGTAGTATCGAGTATCAACCAATTTTCAGCTTTTCACTGAAATCGGCTATCTCACTACTTCCTAATGGCCAAGTTGTTCAATTAAAGGTTTTAAGATTCGTTAGTGCTTCATAACATCACTCAGTGGCCCCGCATTCTCCTTAATTCACCATAAGGGATACTGGTACCCACAAATATGTCACACTAACATAGCTATTGTCTCAACCATATCGGTCTGCACCGTACAATCTCCACAATCTTTGTTATTTACCTAATGGTGTTCCCCGATCTAGGTAGAGGGTCAATACAAACCCAAACAAGGACCAATAAATGTAAACCAAACAAATCAAACAATGAAAGCAAGTAAATATGATCTACCTCTAAGGTAACCCCACTTTTAAGTATATTCCCCAGCAGAGTCGTCAGTTCTGTAATACGGTGGAAAAACTGACTTGGTTGTTTTGTGTTTGATTGCAATCGTTGTGGATAGCAAGAGTCGCCACCGACTTTTCTTTTATCCAATAAGGAAATGGTGAAAAGAACAGGAAAGACCTTTGATATATTTTATTGAGTTGGGGGGGTAGGTTATGAAAAGGAAAGGTGTTAGCACCCTTTTCATCTGTAGTTATCTACGGGCTCTTAGTTGCTTGCTAGATCACTTTTGAAATTGCTTTGTTTGAAATGTGCTTGTAGTGGGTTTTGGAAGTATTTTTGAAAAGCGCCTTCATTTAGGCAAACATTGTAATGATTCTCGTCTCTATAAGAATGCATATAAAGTGTTGGACTTTTTAAAAATATTTCATGTTTTTGAAAGTGTTTGGTGTGTTTGAAAAGATGTTTGTTTTTGAAGATGGATTGTGAGTAAGCAACTAAGAACGTTCTACCTACTCAAAAGTTATTTGTTCATTTCTCCATTCCTTTGATATTGCTATCTTACCAATGATTGGTAAGAAGCCCTATCTTTGGATGTAAAGGTACGGGCGTGGATCATCGTATAGTCATGAATAGCAATGTTGAGATATCTTAGCATTTCTCTTAAGGGACTAAGATCATTTGTAAGGAAACATTCGTAGCGTCATTGAGGGACTATGATCTTGTATTTTTTATTTGTTTTGGCTAATATATCTCACATGTATAACATGACCATTTTTTTAAGGAAACAAAGTGGAGTTAACCCTAGAGGTGCAAAGTGTGCAAGTGTTTCGATTACATGCATTGTTTTATCTTGAATTAGGGTTTCTAAGTATTGATTTTATCTTTCCATACAAACCCTAATTTACTAGCATTTATATGAAAGTGATAAATTGCGGAAAATAAATGTCATATGCTATTACATCATTTTTGAGAATGGGGTATATAAATTTTCAAATGGGGATGGCAAGAAATTAAATTCTAATTATCTATTACAACCATATTGAACTTGAATAAATGTACAAGAAATGAAATGAATATAATGTACAAGTATGAATGGATAAGGAATGTATTTTGTTTGATTTTTGTTAAGATAAATAGTTTTGACTTAATTAATTTAAGAGAAAATAATTACCTAATAAAGTTAAAATTAAATTAATAAAATAAATTAAGTTATTAAAGAAAACAAGTCTTTTAGGGTTTTGTTTGTGAAAAGTTTTAATTAAGTTAAACTAGTATGAAAAATTAATTAATTAAAAGAAAACCTAAGTTCTAAGTTAGTTTTTAATTAAAAGGAAATAAATTAAACTTGAATCTAATTACTAATTTATTTAAGAAAAGAATTAAGTTTATTTAAGAAAATATTTTTTGTCTTTTTTAGTTTTAAAAAAAATAAATAAAAAAAAGAAAATATAAGTATATTAGATATATAAATAAATAAAATATTTTTTTTTTGGATTTTTATTAATAAAAATAATAATAATAAAAATAAAATAAAATAAAATAAAAAATTTAAAGTCAGAGGGGTGAAATTTGAATTGGGGTGTTTAGGAGTAAAATTGTTTTTGAGTTTGGCGCATTAATGTTTTTTGCTAGTCAGTAAAAGAAAAGAAAATAAATAAAAAATTGGGCCTGCGCTGGAACAAGTAATGTGGGGGTGTTGCAATAAAGTGGAGCTAGACCCGACACAAAGAAGTCCAATGCACTGTCAAACAAAAAAAGAACAAGAAAAATGTGGAAAAAATGCAAAAGGTCTCGCTGGGGCTCGAACCCAAGACCTTCTACATGGCAAGGCTTTAGCGCGCACTGTTTATGCCACTGGGGTGGTCTGTTTCATCCCTTCATAGAATAACTTCAATTAAACTTAATATAAAACACGTCATATCTCCAACTCCGTCTTTAACCTTGCGTGCGCGTAACAGAGCAAACAACCACAAAAAAGTGAAAATTGTAACTTCACCATTTCTCAACCATTTGCAAAACTTTAAACATCAAACTTGTTAGGAATTTCACCATGATTCTAAGTATGTAAATAACTTAAGCTAATTCTCAAAGATGAGCATGAATTTCTATTAGTACCAAATCTGACCTAATATTTTCAGAAACTTCAAACTCAAAATTCTCCCTACTCAGTCAATATAAATGAAAACTATGGATATGTACAGTTTCAGGGCAATGATATCTACATTTTGTCTTTGAAAATGAAAACCTAACAATACCTAAATAATGAGAAGAAAAGTCAGAAAAATACCTTAAAAAATGAAAATCGTATCCTAAGTTTGAGCTTGTCCCAAGTGATGGTGATGATTTGGATAGCTTCCTCAAGTTCCCAGGAAGCTAATGCAACCTTTACTTGGAGCTGGAAGTGTCTAAATTGTGCTAGAGATGGCAATGTGCCGCGCCCTGTTTTTGGTTATGGAGGAAGATGATGGAGGTGTTACAATCGTGTAACAGGGTGTGGGATTGTTTGTAGATGATGTTTAGGGATTTTGGAAGTGAAAGGCCAAGAAACGCATGAGTGGATTAGGTGTTTGGGATTTCTAGCAAGAAAGTGCAACAATGGAGGTTATTTATGCAATCCTGACTTTGAGAGGGTTTGAGGGCTTAAGCATTCACGTGTTGGCTTGAAAATGATGTATATATTTATAAGCAAGAGGTTTCAAGTGTTACAACAACTCAGAATTTGAATTCTCAAGTTGTGGCAACTTTACTTGTTTTTGAAGCAATGTTGAAACATCTTGTTCCAAGACATGGTACAGGGCTGTATAGAGTGGTTAGAACTTTAAACATGCTTGCTTTTGGTTTATAGGGGTTGTGTATGCAGAAATAACAAGTGCAAGGCTTAATGCAAATTGACTTTGCATAAAGCTTGCTTTTCTAAAATGGCAATGGTGACTTTGTGCCATTAATGGAAAATTGGTTTGGACAATGCTTCAAGCACTTGTATAAGAGCTTAATCAATTGTGTAAACCATTAATTATGGAGTTAAATACAAGTTTGATACCTGTAAAGTGAGATTTGTAAAACATGCTTGAAGATTGGATAATTGTTCATCACAAAATCTGCCTTAGAAAACAAGTTTGAAACCCTAACTTCTTGCCTTCGATTCTCTTAGCTCAAGTATGGTCTTGATGAGTTATTGAAATTTTTTAGAAATCTTGTAACATCCTCTACAACCTTCATGTTGGACATTTTTTAAGATTCAATTTGGAACTAGGTGAAAAGTTTCCATGAAGTTAGGTCAAAATCCTGACTAAAATACTCAAAATTTCACTAAGTATTTTTAGTATTATGTACATGACTTCTTGAACCAATAAATTAAACTCCAAGAATTTCTAGAAAAATTTATGCCCTACAATTTTTTAGATCTCATTGAGATCTACAACTTTCATGTTGGAATTTTTCCTTGAATCATCTTGCATTTTGGTGAAAAATTGAGATGAAGTTATGAAAAAAAGTTAACTTTTCCAACACTTAGAAAAATTTCTAAGTCTTAGAATTTTGACTTTTCAAAGATGATTTTTATCTTTTTATTTCTTGATGAACAATCTTCATATTTTTATATGTCTTTATGAAATATTATTTTTGAAACTTGATTTTGATCAAAAAGTCAAAGTTTGACTTTTCAGTGTACAATTGTCTTTTCCATCAGTTGACCAAATTTCAACTATCAATCAACTGATCATGAGAAATGTTTTGAACCATGCCATTAAGTCTAAAAGATTAATTTGGATTCTTGATATTATGTCTCAAACCAACAAGTCATGTATTTGGTCAACAGTAAAAATTTAAGCCTCTTCAGTCAAAACCCTAATTTTGACCATTTTGCCCTTTTTGTGATCTGATCAAATTTCTTGAGGAATTGTGATCTAAAATTGACCAATTGACATATATGAGTTTATAATGTTTATGTGGATCAACAATTGTGAAGTTTTACAGTAAATTAACCGTAGTTGACTTTTTCCCAATACAGTTGATTTTAGGTCAACTGATCAATTGACTGAGCAAAAATGTGATTCAAAGCTTGAAACTTGACATGAGCAATCTTGGGAGTCCAAAATGATCCATGAAATCATATGAAGCATTGAAATTTCAATTATCCTTGTACAAACTCAAACCCTAATTTTGAGTCATAAGTGCTCGATGAGGTGTCTTGAGCTGATCAAACCTTGTGCAGTCTTGAATCAATAGAGATCTTGTGAGAGAATTCTTGAGAAGTTGAGAGGGAAAATTTAAGGGTACAACACCGCCATGTCGTCCATGCTCAGATGACGTACAAACGAGGGGCTATCGTTTTCACGTAGGTGATACGACGATAGTTTTTCAGGAGTACCCTCGATTCTGAGTTACCCGGCCTTACCTTGACCTAGTCTTCACCCGTGAGTGGGGTGGGAATTATCATCACAGGTACATATGGTGACTATACTCAGATGGTGATTATTGGTTCTAATGGTTATGTTTTGGATTTCTTTTGGTGAGTTATTCAGATGCTATATTTTGTTGGTGACCGTATGGTTCTTAGATTTATTTTCTGAGTTCCTGACTTGTATATTTGGAGGTTCATACGGGCCTTCAATCTAGGTATTCCCAACATGTTCAGAAAATACTCAACAGTTTCCGGGGTTCCAGAAGCCTTGATCCCATACAATGGAAAATCCACATGGTACTTGGTTCTTATATATGCGGAAGTTATGTCAGACCTTTGATCAGGTGATATTCATATGGTTCAGAAACAGCACACCAATCATATTCGGGAGTGATGGAACTTTGATCCCATGTATTTACATACATAACATGTTTACCACATGCTTAACATACATGTTATATTATTTCCAGAGGATTATATTTGTAATTCTTGTGCTAAACTCTTCCATCTTTTACTTGCGTAAAATCAAAATCAAAGCACGTAAATTCCATGGAAATGATAGAACATGACATGGCGTTCATTCATGCACCCCATGCATATTCATGCATCCATGACAAGTATTCGAAGATTGGAGATTCTTATTCAGACCTGGTGCTCTCTTGATAGGTTCAAACTTGATTTCTTGCTTCACATGTTCAGAGATCAGTATGGGATAACTCCTTGGGGGATTGGCTGATACGAAGATCCCGAGGGGGTTGATTGTGGTATACACGCAAGCTTTGGCCTCTGGTCGGGAATTCTTCGAGAAGGAAGATAATTGATTGAAGACTCAGATGAACGGGGTCATGGAAGCTCTGATGATGATGTCAACAATCTTACACTTACTTCCGCAACAAGTTCTCTCTTCTCCTCTTCTTTTGGGAATTGCTTTCAACCATGGAGTGCTACACAACCTTGAGTTCTTGGAACATCTTATTAGCATATGGTTCCCATTTACTGTGGGATCTTATATCATTGCTTCATTCTTGTTGACCAACGTCAGATGTGGTTACCACACCGGGGTATCCGACTATTCAATCAGGAGCACTCTCCACATTTTTGTGTTCCTTGATCTGTTCGACAACAGTCAATCTTTGTTCCCCTAGTGAATTCATGAAAAAAACATTTCAAGCAAAAACGGAATAAGCCGGATGAGTATTGTGATGTGAAACCCAAGGCATTACATCCAATTATTTCCTCTCCCGGTGGGAGTTCAATTGGTAAAGCTCAGATATTTGGAGTCCTCCTCGCGCAAACATCTCTTTTGATTGTGATACACATGCTAGATGTATCCCCTATTCTGGGGCACCCGATTTTGATATTGAAAACTGTTAAGAGGTTGAAGTATAAATCCCAACACATGTTTGGCATCTCTTTCAAGGTCCAATTTCTATTGGCCAACTGCCTGACTCTTTGTCACCAGCTGGATGTCTCTTCTGTTCTGATAGAAGACGAACTGTATTATTTCTTTATGGAATAAGATGTTTGGTGATGCAGTTTATGTCGATTCGCTTGGTAAAGCATTCATTCGCTCTCCTAAAAGAACCTTCTATGCATATATTATGGGGCACCTAGCCATTCGATTGAAGATGGTATGTCATCCAGAGGCGAGGTCCAAGATGGGATCAATCTAGAGACTGTTGTGTTCACATCAGATCAGAAGGAGAATTCTCTCGCCTATTCAAGCATCGAGACTGCAGAAAGTCGTCAAAATCGAGAAATCCATATGGATTCAAGTCTCCTCAACGATGGAAATCATTGGTTTCTTTATTGCATTTTCATTTTCATTCTTGCTTGTTTGTTTAAACATTGCTTGCATGTAGAAACTTGTCTATTTTTGAATGAAAATCTTAATGCAATAAATATGCTTGTCTTGAAGTGTTGCTTTTCATTTTTATTCATCCATTCGTTATCACTCTTTAAATGTTTTGCTTGCATATTGATGCCAAGTTTCCAAGTCTTATGCTTACGTAAAGATTAGAGGGAGGATGACGATTATCCAAAAACGCAAAAAAATCTATGGCTGGTATGCTTTTGAGTAAGACCCTGCTGACGATGTACATGCCTTGTTTCTATTCCTAAACACCAGATATATAAGGGAGATAGACCCTCGTTAACCCCTCTGAGACTTTGAAGTAAGAGTTTCTTTTTTATTCAGAAAAAACCCTCATTTTAACCCTGGGGCGGGTAGTGTTTAGTTAATTTGATCTAGCATTATGAACTCATCAAGAGTGTTCATCCAAGGATACAACAATGGTTATCCATCAAAAGGTTGAGAAAATCCAAAACCACAATGGTTAACCCTCATCTATCAGCAACGTCCGTCAATTAACGATATCCCAATGGGTATCTCACGCAAATCAAGAAGCCGAGATCGGATGACGATACAACAATGACTATCCATTATATACTAAAGACTCAGACAATCACGGTCACTTCTAACAAATCAAAGACAACGTGAAGATCAACGACTTATTCAAATGGAAAGTATGAATAAGAAAGAAACAAAAAGCCCCGCTAAGTCGAAACTTGTTCCAAATTGAAATTCAAAAGAATTAATCTAGGCAAAAGCAAGAAACAAATTGAAAAACCCAAAAGGCGAGAAAGGGATACTTATCAAACGAACAAGGTCGTATGATCATACACCAAAATGAAAAGTTAGTGATTGTCTTATCCAAGAAACCTCGCTGGTTCCTCAACCATCGCAAATTCCTCTTTTGAGAGATGAATGCTTGTATCGGGTTAACCAAACTTAGGACTGGAGAACATAATGGAGAATGGGTGGGCACTAAATAATTTTGAGTCTTAAATCCTTTTTTCTAAAACCATAAACCAGGCCATGTTACAACCCTTAAAAGTCCTAACTGAAGCATGGGTCAATTCGAAAGCGTTCTACAACGAGATAGCGTTTAACTGACTCCTAAGAGGTATGTTTAAATATCGGTGTTGGAAACATATGCTTGCATTATCTTTCATAAAAAAGAATTTGCAAATGTTGCTCTCTAGCTAGTGACTCGTTCACAACAGATTTGTGACATCATTTCATTCAAAGTTTTTCAAACTTCAAGACTTACATATGTGTTGTATTAGAATTATCATTCTCATAATAAACATTCTTCTGCATACAAAATAACTGATTGACATCAAGTAAGTTTACACAATGAACAATCAGTAATGAGCTCAATCTTGTCAAAGAAGAGAGGCTTGAATACTCTATTGAAGCAAGAGTCAGCTGTGTAGCGGTAGAAATGTTTAAGACTAAGCCATGAGATTGACTAGACTTGTACAAATCAAAAATAAAAATCGCCATCGTGCTTTATTATTTCCAAAGGAATGGGAAAAGAGCGAGTAACCCAAAAGAGGGGGAAAGATTCAAGGTAAGGGGGTTGGTTCTGCAAAGGGAAGGTATTAGCACCCTAAACATCTACGGTACTCCGCAGGAACCTCTTTGTAAAATCTGTATATTTTTGGCTATAAAATGTTGTATGTAAAATAGATGGTGGAGGTGAGAAAAGAAATATATATTTTTGTGATTTTTTGCACCCACCGCGGTTGCGAACCTTTAGTGCCTACGTAGCACCTTTCATGCAATAGGGGATCAGGGTACACGTAGTTCCTCTTTAAAAAAAATTAAAATACTAGTGTGTTGGTTAATTTTATGAGATAAGACATCATCGTCATTGTTCGTGTGTGTGATCGGTGGATCTGGAACTGACTGTTTAACGCTGGTTTGCGAAATGTCGCGGAAGCAAGAGTCGCCACCGTCTTTTATTTTCTCCAAATGGAAAGGACAAAAGCACAGAAAAATTCCTTATAGAGATTGCTCTCGGTTCGGGAGGTAGGTTATAGAAAGGGAAGGTGTTAGCACCCTTTCTATCCATGGTTATCCATGGGCTCTTAGATACTTGCTCATTTGTGTTTTCAAAAATGGTTTGTTTGCTTTTCAACTGTGGGTTTTAAAAAGTTTCTTTGAAAATTCCAGTTCGACTCTTGTATCGGTCCTCAAGAGTGTTTGAAAAATTGCTTTCGAAAGCTTTTTGAAAAGGTGTCGGTGTGAAAAGTATTTTTGACTTGTTTTGAAATTAGAGCAAGTATCTAGAGTCGTCTACCTACCCTAAGGAATTCGTCTGTGTAAATGTCGTATAAAGTAGTGCCATCCCACCATTGAGAGGTAGGTAGCACCACCGTTGGAGGTGTTCGGGTCAATTCGAGGTTCGGGACATGGTGATCACCAGAGCAATGGGAAGACACCTTAGAAGCTACCCTCATGCCAGGTTCCCGGATCATGAGGACTTACTAAGACATCCTCTACTCGACGATCACCTTTCGAGGCAAGGCAACAGTGAAGCGTACCCTAGGGGTGGTGTGTGACTTGTGTGTCGTTTTCAGATATTTTGTCTTGTCAGGTTATGGGTGATCTATGCGTTTGTTTTTATTTTTTTGTCACTCATTCTTGCATGCATTTATTTAACAGTTAAAAAAGATGCGGAAATTGAAAATTCTAAACTATTACAAAGGCGCGGGTCCACATCGCCAAAATTTCCAGGACCCGATTTGACAGAAAATAAAGAAAGTAAAGTGCGAGAAATATATTACACGGCTTTGGGAGAGGTACATAAAATTATACGACATAAAATAAGAATGCGTGAATAGGAATTAAAATTGGAAACGAGGGTGTTGGACCCTTTTTAATGAAATTAAATTAAATGATTAAACTAATGAAATTAAAGAGAAAAAAGAAATTATTATTATTTTTTTGAGTTTTTGGTATTTATGTTTTTTATGTATTTTTATGAGAAAGATTAAATGAAATTAAAATATTAACCCTAATTCTAATTTTTTATTTATTAAGAAAAACATGTTAAAATTAAACCTAAAATTAATCTAATTATTTACATGCAATTTTGATTTATAAAAATAAATAATTAATTATTAGTGAAATTTATTTACAAAAAATATTAATTAAATAAATATATTTTGATTTTTATGACTTTTCTGTTTTTTACTATTTTTTATATTTTATGAAAATAAGTTAAATTAAAGGAATTAATTAAAAAAAGAAATAATTGAAATAAATAAAATAAGGAAAAGAAAGAAAATACAATACCTTGGGGGGTTTATGTCCCCTTTTTGGAGGTGAATTGGAGTGGTTTGGCCATTTGTGTTCTGGCCTCATCATGCATAAGTTTTTCTACTTTGGCCATTTGGCTTTTGGCTTTTGGCCATTTGCGTTTTGGGCTCAACGTTCCTTAATCTTCTCAGGATGTCTGTCTCGCCATGTATTGGTGTCATGCATAAGTTTTTCTACTTTGGCCATTTGGCTTTTGGCTTTTGGCCATTTGGCTTTTGGCCTCAACGTTCCTTAATGAACCTGTGATCCTGTCTAAATCTGCAGTTGGATCTCACGAACACATTAAATAAAATCATAAAATGCAAATAAAACCAATATATGAAGAAATTTAATGTTTAGGCACAATATGGCATGTATGAATGATTATACCCTTTTGATCATGGAGATCAAATCAATCTTACCCTTACTGGAAAATCAGTGGCCTGAATGCTTTTATGCCTTTTGGATCATGGAGATCAAGCCAGCCTTACCCTTACTGAAGAAGTAATAAGATGTTGGTTTGTAACTGAGATGGCTTGTTTGTAGTGAGAGAGGGATTTGTAATAAGGATTTCAAGGTTTTGGGTTCTTGAAAGAATTTGATATTCTAACAGTATTGTGACAAGGTTTTTTCTCTCTTTTCCTCCTCTTTTTCCTCTCTGGTTTGTGTGAAAAGAAGGTGATTATATAATGGAAATTAGGGTAAAGCAAATGGGCTTTGAATGTGCAATTGGGCCTCCAATATTCACTTGAATTCGTCACTTTCCAGGCTAAATCGCAGGGACTTAAGTGCATTTTTTGAAGTTGAAATGTGAAAACAAAATGTAGCCGCCATCGAGAACTAACTCCTGTCCGAAAATCGACCCAATCGGATAAATGGTGAATTAGTTATGAATTTTTGAAGTTTCAGCTCAGACAAACTTATTTTGGGCTCCAGTGTCGACTCTGACACGTTCTTCAATAAAAAACTGGTATTGATCGGTGCATAATTTGGTCTCGACTTTTGAAGCAAAGTTGTAGATCTACAAGTCAGGGACCTTGTGTAAAAATATGAGTCCAATCCGATAAAAATTGACCGAGTTATGAATTTTCGAAGTTTCGGCTCAGATGAAATAATATTCAGCATTCAGGATTTTCAGCATGTCACGCATTCTGAGCAAACAACAAAGGCCTTTTGAATACCGTTTGAACTCAATACCTTCTGCGAAAATGTAGCCAACTCAATTTGTGAAATTTTGGCGCCAGAACCAGCTCGATACGATGAAAATCGACCAAGTTATGATTTTTTGAACATGACGCAAATAAACTTTTGTCACAAATTTTCTGCACGAAAATACTTGATAAATCCACATTTTTGAAGACCTTCTGATCGAAATTGGCTTCCAGCCGTGAGAGATGAAAACGTAGATAATGTCAAGACAGAATTTTGGCCACCGGAACGGGTTCAAAACGAGCCACGATCTTCAAGTTATGAATTTTTTAGCGCGTAAAAACTGCACTTTCAGCACACTTTTTTCACCATATTTCTTCGAGAAAACTCACACATTCGGATACCTTCTTTAAAGAATTGACTCTTGAGCCGAACCTGAATTTGAGAATATGTTATCAGAGATATCTTGGCGAAAGAACACCAGAATATAACGCGCCGGGTTGGACTTGTGAATTTTCTTGAAATGTTTTGAGAAATATGGGAGAGCAAATTTTGGGGTACAACAGTTGCCCCTGTTCAATCTTCTTAGACCTGAGGATGCAGATTGGCTGACGTGCCTTTCATAATCCGAAGGTGGAAGATGATTGAACACTAGAGTGCCCAGAAATTTGCGCTCACATAGTAGCAGTGTGATGGTGGAATGGGCTTATAGATGCCATTTGGAGATTGATGGACGGGATGATGGGCTTATAGATGCCATGCTAAGAGATGATGGAAGGTGGATGGGCTTATAGATGCCATCTGGATGTTGATCGCGTAAGAGCTTCCTTAGCGAGAACTTGCATACCTGCAAAAGAGAAAAATGATTACCTGACCTGTTACGGGAGCTGGTCTTCAAATTCTTTGTGTAGATGTGTCCTGACTGGTTACAGGAGCTGGATCTGGAGCTTCAAACGGTGATGAATGAACCAGGGATGGTTACTACCTCAACAGGAACAGTGAGAGAACCTTGGATGACTTTAACCTCAACAGCAATCGTTGAGAAAATCTTGGGATGATTACGACTTCAACAGTATCATTAAGCGAATCTTGGGATGATTACTACCTCCGCAGGATCGGGGAGAGAACCACAGGCGACTACAACCTCAATAGCAATCATTGAGAGAATCTTGGATAACTTCAACTTCAACAACAATCATTGAGCGAATCTTGGGATTACCACCTCCGCAGTATCGGGGAGAGAACCATAGGCGACTACAACCTCAATAGTAATCATTGAGAGAATTTTGGATAACTTCACTTCAACAGCAATCATTGAGCGAAATCTGGGATTACCACCTCCGCAGTATCGGGGAGAGAACCATAGGCGACTACAACCTCAATAGCAATCATTGAGAGAATCTTCACTTCAACAGCAATCATTGAGCGAAATCTGGGATTACCACCTCCGCAGTATCGGGGAGAGAACCATAGGCGACTACAACCTCAATAGCAATCATTGAGAGAATCTTGGATAACTTCACTTCAACAGCAATCATTGAGCGAAATCTGGGATTACCACCTCCGCAGTATCGGGGAGAGAACCATAGGCGACTTCAACCTCAACAGAAAACATTGAGAGAATCTTGGTGGGAATTACCATCTCCGCAGTATCGGGGAGAGAACCATAGGCGACTACAACCTCAACAGCAATCATTGAGAGAATCTTGGGTATCTTCTACTAAGTCTTTATCAGGAAAATCTGTTTGGGGTCGATTTAGCTGGACTAGAGAAGGCCTTGGACTGGATAAGAAATAGAAAATCTTAGGGTCGATTAACTGAACCGGTCTAGGTCTTGAATGTCTTCAACTGGGTAAGCAACAGGGAGATCTTTGGAGTCGATCTGACTGAACCAGAGAAGGCCTTTGACTGGAGAAGAAACAGAGAAATCTTTGGAGTCGATTTAACTGAACCGGTCTAGGTCTTGAATGTCTTCAACTGGATAAGAAACAGGGAGATCTTTGGAGTCGATCTAACTGATCCAGAGAAGGCCTTTGACTGGATAATAACCAGGAAAATCTTTGGGAGTTGATTTAACTGAACCAGACAAGGTCTTTGGAGTCTTCAACTGAGTCTTCAAAAGAAAAACCTTTAGGAGTCGATTTAACTAGACCAGAGAACGCCTTTGACTGGATAATAACCAGGAAAATCTTTGGAGTCGATTTAACTGAACCAGACAAGGTCTTTGGAGTCTTCAACTGAGTCTTCAAAAGAAAAACCTTTAGGAGTCGGTTTAACTAGACCAGAGAACGCCTTTGACTGGATAATAACCAGGAAAATCTTTGGAGTCGATTTAACTGAACCAGACAAGGTCTTTGGAGTCTTCAACTGAGTCTTCAAAAGAAAAACCTTTAGGAGTCGGTTTAACTAGACCAGAGAACGCCTTTGACTGGATAATAACCAGGAAAATCTTTGGAGTCGATTTAACTGAACCAGACAAGGTCTTTGGAGTCTTCAACTGAGTCTTCAAAAGAAAAACCTTTAGGAGTCGGTTTAACTAGACCAGAGAACGCCTTTGACTGGATAATAACCAGGAAAATCTTTGGAGTCGATTTAACTGAACCAGGCAAGGTCTTTGGAGTCTTCAACTGAGTCTTCAAAAGAAAAACCTTTAGGAGTCGGTTTAACTAGACCAGAGAATGCCTTTGAGTGGATAATAACCAGGAAAATCTTTGGAGTCGATTTAATTGAACCAGGCAAGGTCTTTGGAGTCTTCAACTGAGTCTTCAAAAGAAAAACCTTTAGGAGTCGGTTTAACTAGACCAGAGAACGCCTTTGACTGGATAATAACCAGGAAAATCTTTGGAGTCGATTTAACTGAACCAGACAAGGTCTTTGGAGTCTTCAACTGAGTCTTCAAAAGAAAAACCTTTAGGAGTCGGTTTAACTAGACCAGAGAACGCCTTTGACTGGATAATAACCAGGAAAATCTTTGGAGTCGATTTAACTGAACCAGACAAGGTCTTTGGAGTCTTCAACTGAGTCTTCAAAAGAAAAACCTTTAGGAGTCGGTTTAACTAGACCATAGAACGCCTTTGACTGGATAATAACCAGGAAAAATTTTGGAGTCGATTTAACTGAACCAGACAAGGTCTTGGAATGTAGCTTGAGAACTTAACTGAATCTTTCCTGAAAGGTAAAGGTCAGTCATATGCAATGCATGATATGGATCAAGCAATGATGTTCTCAATATAAATGAGGTTTGTAAGATATGATGCATATATGCATGCTGTAATGAAAATGTGATGTTTATGAATGTATGTTTTTGTCTTGGGAAAATAAATCCTTGACGGGTGCCGGGAAGTCACTCCTGGGCTGATGTTGAAGTATTGATTTATTGCTTCCGCTGGGGATGATAGTTGCAAGAATACCGGTAGGAGAAGATGACTCTGTTGGGGAATAAACTTGGCGAATGAATTACTCTGCGGGGAGAAAAGTACTCTAATGATCTTGCTGGGAAGCAATACTCTGTGGGGAGAGAGATACTTTGCTGAGTTGTTGATAATAACTTGTTGGGGATACTATCGTTATGTTGGAAGTATTGATAGACTTCGCTGGGGATAAGAAGGCTTCGTCGAGGACGATCTTTCCGTGGCTTTTAGCTGAGGATAACCCAGTTATATCCTGGTAGGGAAATAACTCTTTGAATAAAGGCCGGGGGACGCGCTCGTGCTCCGCGGGGATAAGTTTCCAGAATCTACTGGGGATAAGCTTACTGCTTGGGGAGATGGATTCCAACTTTCTTGGGGAAACTGGATTGGACTCTCCTAGGGAAGTATTGAACTGTATTGGTTATGTTCTTCAACGGAACCTACCTTGATACCTCGGAGGACAGAACAATCAGATTGCTTAGTCCACCCATTATTGCCCCTGTTTCTATGGAGGAGGCACTTGCGGGATGCTGATAATTGTTGAGGGTCAAACCTTCTTCAGGTAGGCAGGTGACAAGACGAAAGGACATAGTCGTACGCTCTGATCCCTAACTTTTGCCTGGACCGCCCTTTCGGGTTTTCAGTCCACCGGGATACCCATTTTTGCCCAAGCCGCCTTTTCAGGTTTTCGACTTGCCGGGTGTACAGATTTTTTTCATTTCATCCCTTCATTTTGCCCGAACCCTTTTGGTTCATCGGGAAGCCCTTATTTTTGCCTAGGTATGTCAACCTAGCAGGTCTTTGATGATGCGTAGTATTTTTCCCGACTATGTCCACGCTCTTAGAATGCAGGGAGTTGCCCCTGTTAGAAGTGTTTTGTCATGCCACCAGAAGGTGTTTGATTAGGCAAGATTCGTTGCTGAAATGCCCCAAGTGACTCAGGCAGAGATTTGCCCCAGGCCATTTGGCCTTTGAGAGATTCTCCGAATCTTGATTGGACTGCCCCAGATAATAGACCATGATCATGTCGTGCCCCTTGATTGGAAGTGCTTTTGTTCATTAGGCTTTCGTCGTGCAAATTTCTATGCTGTTCAAACAAAAAGTCATATGCAAACAAAGTTATGTTAAAAATGCAAAGCTTATGTCTGTCTTGAATATTTTGAAAATGCATTCTTTTTCATAAAACAAGTGAATGTTTGTAAAACGTGATGTCAACTCCGTATTTTACCGTGAGCCTTAAGGAGTCAGGATACCTTTCGTAACAGTATGCTTTCGAACTAACCCATGCTTCAGCTAGGACTTTTGAGGGTTATAACGTGGCCTGGTTCATGGTTTAAGAAACAAAGGATAAAGGCTCAAATTATTTGTACCCACCCGCTCTTCGTGATGTTCTCCAAACCTAAACTCAGTTGATCATACGTTAGACCTTGTTTGAGTCTTTGCTCTGATTTTCCAGTGATGGTCGGATACTGAACGTTTATGTTGGATAGACAATCATTCCTTTTTTTGTTGAGGGTTTGTAAGACCTCTTTCTTGTCTGATTTTTTGTTATCCCTTTCTTTTTTTTTTGCCTGAACTGTTTCCTTTTTTGGAATTACAGTCAGCGGGATGCCCCAGTTTTGTAAGTCTCCTTCACGGGTTTTGACTTATTGGGTTTTTTATTTTTTGAGATATAATGACTGCCTTTCTTCATTGATTATTCGGAACCATTATTGTCTTCTTTTTTTCGTAAGGACCTCTTTGGTGCCATTCGTTATGCACTTAGATCAACTGAGAGACTACCCTGCCCCAGGTTATGATTAAGGGTTTTAAATTTCGAAAAGAAAAACTCCTACTTCTTTGGCTCAGAGGGGTTGACGAGGGATTATCATCCTTATAACTCCAGTGTTTAGGGGTTGAAACAATGCCTGTACCTCATCAGCGGGGTCTGTTCAAAAGCATACTGTAATGATCGCGGTATCGTTTTCGTCATCCTCCCTCAAGAGGCTTAGAAATTATTAATTAAGAGTTGATCATCAGAAAAAATATGAAAATAATTTGCATTTAGTGAATACGAATATATTGTTTCAGAACAGACATATGCGATGCATTTAATGAAATAACAACGTTTGATATGAATGGAGTGTTTGAACAATCAAAAGAAAATTACAACTTGAAAGATTCTAATGAACAAAAATTTCTCAATCCTAGCCACGTTTTGACAAGGGAGCAGTGGTCACATTGAGGGTCTCAGCAGGTTCGAATTCAATCTCCTTAGCATCGATCATATTCTGGATTTTATATTTCAGCGCCCAACAATCCTCAGTGTCGTGCCCCGGGCTATTAGAATGATAAGCACACCTCGCCTCTGGGTTGTAGCTTGGAGATGAGGTCTTGGGATTTGCAGGAGGGTTGATCACCGCAATCAGATTCATTTTCAACATGTGCTGCAAAGCTCGTGACCATGACATGTTGATGTAGGTGAATTGTCTCTTAGGCTCGTCCGACCTGTTCTGATCAACCCGCTGTTCTTGGTGAGGTCGTTGTTGGACCTGAGAAGTAGTAGCAACTCGGAGAGGTCTATTCATTGGACCCGACCTTTGCCTTCTTGGAAGCTGTTCCATGACCTGGTCCCTGATTTGGGCTGGTTGCTTCATGCCTTGAGGAAGCTGGCTGATCATGGCCCTCAGCTCTCCTTGCTCCTGAGCTAAACCTTGAATGAGGGCCCTTTGCCCTAGCATCTGGGTTTTCAATGTGTCTACCTCAGCTTGTAGACGTTTCAGCTGTTCGTCCTTGTCATCTTCGGGACTCTTTCTGATCAGATTCCCCATGAGGAGTGTCCTCAACTCTTCCTGCCCCTTGGATAGGCTTAGGAAGATCTCCTTGAATTGAGTCTCTTGAGTGTGAAGGTCCTGGTTATCTTGTTGGGAAGCCATTGCTGAAATAAACAGCGAGAAGGGTAAGTGACCTGCAACAAGAGTACCTGTTATGCAATGATATGTATGATATGCATGCAATGTTTTCAAGGACCTCGCGGGATAAACAAGAAAATTTGTTAGAATTTGGGTCCGGTAGCTTGATTGAAGGAATTTCGGGTTGTTGAGAGTCCTTTTTCCAGGGTCAAAGGCTCACCATATCCAGTGGGTCATAGCCCCTGACAACCTTTGCTTGGGAAACTTCTTCGAGTGTCAAAGCTCACCATACCGAGTGGGTCATAGCCCCTGACAATTTTGGCTAGAGGAAAATAAATCCTCTTTGCCCCTTGCTGGGATAGTTGATTCACCATGACCTGCATCACAAGCCCTTGAGATCCTTGAAATGGGTTAGGATGTATGCAATGGTATGATGTCATGCTATGCATGGGGTAATGTAGGTAAACCCTGTTACGAGTCCTAATTAAGGACTGCAAACCAAAACCTGCAAGAAACTCAGTACACTCTGTTAGGAGTCCTAATTAAGGACTATAAACAAAACCTGCAAGAGACTTAGTAAACCCTGTTATGAGTCCCAATTAAGGACTATAAACAAAACCTGCAAGTAGTTCATGTGTCAGATAACAAGCATGCAAGTAGTCAAGTACGAAGGCACACAAGTCACACAAGAGAAACCCTTAGAGTTTAGGCCAGCATGGGGTCTGGGTATTACCCTCTTGAAGTTGGTGGTCTCAACCTGTCCTATTAGAAGTAACCGGGTTCTAAGGGTCCCAATATCACGGGATTGCTTTCATTGTTCATCGTTTCGATTTAGCCACTGAACTGGCGACTGAAATATTCCAAGAAAGCAACCCTCAATTGAGTGTAGTATCGAGTATCAACCAACCTCGGACTGCACCAAAGTCAGTTATCTCACTACCCTAAAGAGGCCAAGATAGTTCAATTAAGGTTCCTAAGGTCTGTTGATGCTTCACGACACCACGCGGAGGCCCCGTACTCTCCTTGACTGAACTCAAGGGTTACCGGTACACACCAAAGTGCCACATCAACGTAGCAGACTGTTTCAACCATGTCGGTATACCCCGCACAGTTCCCTCACAACCTTGTTGCTACTTTCTAAGAAGGTATCCCCAGATCCGGGTTAGGATCTATAGAACTCCCAAGCAACCCACAATAATAAAGCAAGCAAGGAAAGCAATTGAAAACACAGTGATCTTAGTCCTAAGGTACACCTCACTTTAAGTTAATTCCCCAGCAGAGTCGCCAGTTCTGTGATCGATGGATCTGGAACTGACTGTTTAACGCTGGTTTGCGAAATGTCGCGGAAGCAAGAGTCGCCACCGTCTTTTATTTTCTCCAAATGGAAAGGACAAAAGCACAGAAAAATTCCTTATAGAGATTGCTCTCGGTTCGGGAGGTAGGTTATAGAAAGGGAAGGTGTTAGCACCCTTTCTATCCATGGTTATCCATGGGCTCTTAGATACTTGCTCATTTGTGTTTTCAAAAATGGTTTGTTTGCTTTTCAACTGTGGGTTTTAAAAAGTTTCTTTGAAAATTCCAGTTCGACTCTTGTATCGGTCCTCAAGAGTGTTTGAAAAATTTCTTTCGAAAGCTTTTTGAAAAGGTGTCGGTGTGAAAAGTATTTTTGACTTGTTTTGAAATTAGAGCAAGTATCTAGAGTCGTCTACCTACCCTAAGGAATTCGTCTGTGTAAATGTCCTATAAAGTAGTGCCATCCCACCATTGAGAGGTAGGTAGCACCACCGTTGGAGGTGTTCGGGTCAATTCGAGGTTCGGGACATGGTGATCACCAGAGCAATGGGAAGACACCTTAGAAGCTACCCTCATGCCAGGTTCCCGGATCATGAGGACTTACTAAGACATCCTCTACTCGACGATCACCTTTCGAGGCAAGGCAACAGTGAAGCGTACCCTAGGGGTGGTGTGTGACTTGTGTGTCGTTTTCAGATATTTTGTCTTGTCAGGTTATGGGTGATCTATGCGTTTGTTTTTATTTTTTTGTCATTCATTCTTGCATGCATTTATTTAACAGTTAAAAAAGATGCGGAAATTGAAAGTTCTAAACTATTACAAAGGCGCGGGTCCACATCGCCAAAATTTCCAGGACCCGATTTGACAGAAAATAAAGAAAGTAAAGTGCGAGAAATATATTACACGGCTTTGGGAGAGGTACATAAAATTATACGACATAAAATAAGAATGCGCGAATAGGAATTAAAATTGGAAACGAGGGCGTTGGACCCTTTTTAATGAAATTAAATTAAATGATTAAACTAATGAAATTAAAGAGAAAAAAGAAATTATTATTATTTTTTTGAGTTTTTGGTATTTATGTTTTTTATGTATTTTTATGAGAAAGATTAAATGAAATTAAAATATTAACCCTAATTCTAATTTTTTATTTATTAAGAAAAACATGTTAAAATTAAACCTAAAATTAATCTAATTATTTACATGCAATTTTGATTTATAAAAATAAATAATTAATTATTAGTGAAATTTATTTACAAAAAATATTAATTAAATAAATATATTTTGATTTTTATGACTTTTCTGTTTTTTACTATTTTTTATATTTTATGAAAATAAGTTAAATTAAAGGAATTAATTAAAAAAAGAAATAATTGAAATAAATAAAATAAGGAAAAGAAAGAAAATACAATACCTTGGGGGGTTTCTGTCCCCTTTTTGGAGGTGAATTGGAGTGGTTTGGCCATTTGTGTTCTGGCCTCATCATGCATAAGTTTTTCTACTTTGGCCATTTGGCTTTTGGCTTTTGGCCATTTGCGTTTTGGCCTCAACGTTCCTTAATCTTCTCAGGATGTCTGTCTCGCCATGTATTGGTGTCATGCATAAGTTTTTCTACTTTGGCTTTTGGCTTTTGGCCATTTGGCTTTTGGCCTCAACGTTCTTTAATGAACCTGGGATCCTGTCTAAATCTACAGTTGGATCTCACGAACACATTAAATAAAATTATAAAATGCAAATAAAACCAATATATGAAGAAATTTAATGTTTAGGCACAATATAGCATGTATGAATGATTATACCCTTTTGATCATGGAGATCAAATCAATCTTACCCTTACTGGAAAATCAGTGGCCTGAATGCTTTTATGCCTTTTGGATCATGGAGATCAAGTCAGCCTTACCCTTACTGAAGAAGTAATAAGATGTTGGTTTGTAACTGAGATGGTTTGTTTGTAGTGAGAGAGGGATTTGTAATAAGGATTTCAAGGTTTTAGGGTTCTTGAAAGAATTTGATATTCTAACAGTATTGTGACAAGGTTTTTTCTCTCTTTTCCTCCTCTTTTCCCTCTCTGGTTTGTGTGAAAAGAAGGTGATTATATAATGGAAATTAGGGTAAAGCAAATGGGCTTTGAATGTGCAATTGGGCCTCCAATATTCACTTGAATTCGTCACTTTCCAGGCTAAATCGCAGGGACTTAAGTGTATTTTTTGAAGTTGAAATGTGAAAACAAAATGTAGCCGGCATCGAGAACTAACTCCTGTCCGAAAATTGACTCAATCGGATAAATGGTGAATTAGTTATGAATTTTTGAAGTTTCAGCTCAGACAAACTTATTTTGGGCTCCAGTGTCGACTCTGACACGTTCTTCAATAAAAAACTGGTATTGATCGGTGCATAATTTGGTCTCGACTTTTGAAGAAAAGTTGTAGATCTACAAGTCAGGGACCTTGTGTAAAAATATGAGTCCAATCCGATAAAAATTGACCGAGTTATGAATTTTCGAAGTTTCGGCTCAGATGAAATAATATTCAGCATTCAGGATTTTCAGCATGTCACGCACTCTGAGCAAAAAACGAAGGCCTTTTGAATACCTTTTGAACTCAATACCTTCTGTGAAAATGTAGCCAACTCAATTTGTGAAATTTTGGCGCCAGAACCAGCTCGATATGATGAAAATCGACCAAGTTATGATTTTTTGAACATGACGCAAATAAACTTCTGTCACAAATTTTCTGCACGAAAATACTTGATAAATCCACATTTTTGAAGACCTTCTGATCGAAATTGGCTTCCAGCCGTGAGATATGAAAACGTAGATAATGTCAAGACGGAATTTTGGCCACCGGAACGGGTTCAAAACGAGCCACGATCTTCAAGTTATGAATTTTTTAGCGCGTAAAAACTGCACTTTCATCACACTTTTTTCACCATATTTCTTCGAGAAAACTCACACATTCGGATATCTTCTTTAAAGAATTGACTCTTGAGCCGAACCTGAATTTGAGAATATGTTATCAGAGATATCTTGGCGAAAGAACACCGGAATATAACGCGCCGGGTTGAACTTGTGAATTTTCTTGAAATGTTTTGAGAAATATGGGAGGGCAAATTTTGGGGTACAACAGTGTGGAAAACATACTTACTACCCACAATCATGAGAAAGGAGAATTTGCATCATCTCAAAGTGGAGGATATGGCTTGGATTTTTAAAATCAACAATGCCTCACTCAACACCCAAGTGGAAAATATCCCTCTTTACTACATATTATAGAAGTATAGTTGTTTGCATCACTACAAGGATTGACAAGAGCCTAATCTTTTGAGAAAAGTTTGAAGTGAAAGCCAAGATGGCAAAATGGTTTGAATGAGATTGATTGATTTTTTAATCTTCTTACAAAAAATGTTAAGGTATGATTAATGTTGATTGAAGTTTTATTCATGAAAATGTTTGAAAATGCATGGACCTAAGTTCAAGTTTATTATGAAAGTGGTTCAAGTTTAAAAACAAGAAGAGTTTTCAAAAGGAGGGAGAATATTTTTGAAATTAAAGAAGATGGGAGGAGAAGAAGAGACTATCCTAAAGCATAAGGTAAAAGCTAGGGATAGTAACCATCTAACGAACAAGAAGCCAATACTTAACATTATGAGCCAAAATAGAATTCTCATTCCTGGGATTGAAACCAAGAAAGCAAAGATACTAGGCCTCTTGAAAGAACTAAACTTCAAGTGTATTAAGTCTTCACAAAAATTGGGCAGAGTAACGGCTGTATACGGGTGAATTCCATATTACAAACAAAGAGTGTAATCACAATAACCTGCACACAAAACAAACAAACAACCCAATGTTTTGAGGTAAACCTCAAGAGCTCCAGACAAAATATTAATCAAGGTCACAAGGTCTCCAACATAGGTCAAGGCTTCTAATCCTAAGTCCAAGAAGTCCAATGCTCCATAATGCCAAGGATAGTAACCAAATAGTCCAAGTATCATTAAGGATTTTATGGTTCATATTGATTATTAAGTATCTTAAGAAAAGAAAAGAAAATCTCAAGTGAGCAAAATAAAAATGACAATAAATTTAATGCTCAAATGAGCAAAGATGAAAATGGCATGAAATGTAAATGCTAAAAGTAAATAATGCATAAAAATAAAAGGGACATATAATAAAAATACAGGATAAAGTCAATTATTAGTGATTAGTGGTTAGTTGGATGATCATCTTGAAACTTGCATTTGGAACTCATTAGAGGATTGGTAGAACCAAAGCCTCCACACAACAAGTTGCATTTGCTTTTTATCAAGTATATCATCCATTTGGAATCCTCATAAGTACCATTTAATGATCAACGATATTTAAGTGATCCGCGTTGACCAAAGTGTTGTAGATCCATTAGAGGATTGGTAGAACCAAAGCCTCCACACAATGAATCTCAAAGTTACTAAATCAAAGAGATCAAATTAACATACTTGGGCTTGCAAATATAAGTTTGGACCACGAATGATCATTTATTCGAATCGGGACAAAATTTAGCGCTATGTTAAGCAATCGTAAGTGGACTTATATAGAAGTCGCACCTATTTTGAGGCCGGTCAATAGAAATCTATGCACCATTTGTTTTGAGATGAGATGAAGACGGGTGGAAGAGAATATACAAACCACTTTTGAATTAAATTTAATCAAACTATTATTAAAATCATTCATCCATTTTTGTGGAGTTAGACTCAACACCATGGATCCAATGATGTTAATAAAGTTCATGATAAAAAATTTAACCCAAGATCAGCCAGAAAATAGTCACAAAATAATATTACATTTAATGTATACAAAAAAAAAGGTTTTAAAAAAAGTTTTAAAATAGAAATAAAAGAGAAAAAATATCAACTATGTTTAAATTGATCAAGAAATAAAAGTAAGACCATAGAAAAATCAGAAAAGGACTCAAATGATTTTATAAATTTTTTGGTAATTTTTTAAAGTCATAAACTATTTTTAAAATTAAAAGAAATGAGTAAAATAAACTAAAAATGATTAAAAAAATAACAAAATCAGAAGAAAAAAATGAAATAAGGTCACCAATATTTGTCACAATATTATTGGATCATTCCATAATTTTTTCAGAATTTAAAAATGCATAAAAGTATTTTTAAACATTTAAAACAATTCAAATAAAGTGTAAATTTATAAAAAAATACCAAAACACAATTAAATTGTGAAAAAATAAAAATCAGAAAGAGAATAATCAAAAATATTTTTCATAATTTTTTCAGAATTTTTGGACTAAAAATGAATTTTCTATGATTTTTTGAAGTTTGAAACAATTAAATATAAAAATCAGAAAAGAAAATAAAAACTAAAAAATATGGGCCATCTGATCAATGTCAAAACGCGTTAGTAAACATATCAAGTGGACCTGACGCGCTGTGCATGTTATGGACTTTAGTGAATAATGCATAGGATCATTAATTAAATCAGATTTTTGAAAAAAATAGATGACGCGCCTTCGTTGGTTGGAAGATGACACGTGAGTCATCTTCAACCTCCAGCCCGTCCCAAAACCAGATTGCTCAATCTGTAAAATTAGAGCACGAGACCTATGCCATTCGCTTCGTCTCTTCAAGACGAAGACAACCACACCTTCGCGACATATTTATATAAGTTGTAGCTCAAGCAATTTGGAAGGAAAGTTTTGAAAAGGGATTTGAAATTTCATGGTAAAAACGTGTTTCCAGCAAAAAGAAAGTGTTGCGGCTAGAACCAGGGCAATGAGAGCATCACAATGATATCAAAGTTTTGAAGAATTGATGAAGGAATCTACCTATTGAAGTTGAGTTGCAGAGCTCTGAAACTGGACTTCTATGGAGCAATATAGGCCACGATTCTTGAATGTAATTATATGGTTAACTTCAGGGAAGATCAAGGAAGGTGAATTGATGGAAACATTGGATTGAAAAAGGCTTGAGAATAGATTTCAAAGTTGCTGAATTTTGAGTTATAGAACAAGTTTGGCAGGGTGATTCTGGCTATCCAAGCTTGAGGAAATGAATGGGGAATAACCCTCTATTTATAGGGAATCAAATGGAATGTCCAAGCGTGTGAAATGATGAAGTTTGGAGGGAAATCGTGTGAAGTTGCAAAAAGAAAAGTGTGACTTCTAATTTGATCAAAACTCATCCAAAACGCGCGTTTTATTGTGCTAAACAATTCTGGAACTTCATTAAACAGGTTTAGAGGCATAAACGCGTGGAAAACTTGTTATTACAAGCCAAAACAAAGAATTCAAATTCTGACTTATGGGAAACTTCAGTTCCAAGTTACCAAGTTCAATCCAATGGAATTCTCAGCTTAAGGGGTCTTAAGGCATGATTCATGATGCTTTAGAAATATGAGGTTACAAGCTTTGCAATGGAAAAAGAATGGGATCAAATGGATGCTTGAGTTGAATGTTTCATTGAGTCAAAGTTGGAGAAAAAGGTTTGACTTTCCATACTTAGAAATATTTCAAATTTTTCTTCAAAAGTGACCTATAATGTTTTGCATCCAAACATGGCCGCTCGGATTTTGCTCTTGCCAAAAAAGATGGCATGAAATAGACCTTTTGAATTACATTTTGAAACTTGAACTATTCAAAATCTCCAAAAATTGAGAGAGTTATGAATTGTTGAAGTTGGCAAAAAATCATGAAATGACCTATAATCTTTTGTATCCTTAAGGAAACTTCCATCCATTTTCTTACTTTACACATAAAAGAAGACATAAATTTCACATCCTAAATATGATTGTGGAAAAATAATGGGCTCAAGGTGATAAAATTCACCAAGTTATGATCATTTGAATTCTCACATGGAAAATAGGGGATTCATCTGGAGGACTTGTAATCTTTCTTCTTCATCAAGTTTCTTCCACATGAAAACTCCTTGGAAATTTTGAAGTGATTTATTGGTAACCATTTCAAGAGAAGGATGTCTTTGGAATCACTCAAAAATACCAAAATATGAGCAAGATATGCTTCTTTGAAGTTCAAAACCCTAGCTCCTTAGATCAAGAGAATGCTTTGAAGAACTTTGACAATTTTGAACAAACTTCTTGTACCAAAACAAATGCTTTGTAAATAGAAGTTATTGAGGATGAAAATTAGAACTCATAGCAACCACAACCACTTCCATATCTTGATAATTGAGAGAGATATGCACTTGTGACCAAATGGAACAAAGTCTTGTCCAAACATGACTATTTCTTCGATCAACCCCTTGTACTTTTTTGGATCAAATTTGATAACCTTGAAATGTGGTGAAACAAAATAATCTTGCCATGCCATTTCTTCCCAAACAACTTCAATGGTGAGGTTTGAACTTCTCAAGCTTTATTAACTAGGGCATGGAAATAAACTCACGATCTCATGGAGCAACTTGCTAAGCCTCATTGCCTTTACCTACATTATTAACAAGTAAGACATACCAACATTGAATTTTATTAATTAAAAAGAAAATCAAGACAAAACATTCATGATCACAAAATAAAACAAGTCAAGGTGCTTGGTGATTCCTCAAATAGAAAAGCTAAAGATAGGGAGGGGAACCAAGAATCCTAATGTGATTGAATCAACATGGTATGATGAAGGGATCTTAGGGGGAAAAATTGGGGTACAACAGTTGCCTTTATTTATGTTTCTTCTATCTGGAGATATGAAGGTTAAAAATCTTTGTGTCGACGCGATCGAAGATACTTAAATATAAAACAAACCTTATTTTTGGCCCTAAGATGCCATGCAATGCTTATGAATATGAGTGCACATGGACAATACCAAAGAGACGCAAAACACCATTGGGGATGTAACAAAAAATAAAGAAACAAGAGAGTAACCCAACCAGGAAAATAAATCACTGGTGGATTCAAAAGACCCGACTCAGAGAGGATAGTAAAATGGTCAAAGGATACACCAACTTCTACTGGAGGCGAAGCTACCAACGTTTACTGAAGGCAGAGAGCAAGAATCATCGATGTTCACTGCCAATGACATACCAACTTTCACCGAAGGTAGAGAGAAAATATATCATAGCACCTCCATTCACTAACGATGAACTACCAAAATTCACTGAGGGTAGAAAAAAGATAACAATCATCAACATTCACTGCCGATGACCTACCAACTTTCACTGAAGGTAGGAAGAGAAAATATATCATAGCACTGCCGTTCACTGACGATGAACTACCAACGTTCACTAAGGGTAGCAAAAAGATAACAAACACCAACTTTCACTATGGTGATCTACCAACTTTCATTGAAGGTAGAGAGAAAGAATCATCGATGTTCACCGCCGATGACCTACCAAATTTCACTGAAGGTAGAGAGATAATATATATCATAGCACCGCCGTTCACTGATGATGAACTACCAACGTTCACTGAGGGTAGCAAAAAGATAACAATCATTGACGTTCACTTCCGATGACCTACCAACTTTCACTGAAGGTAGGAAGAGAAAATATATGATAGCACCACCGTTCACTAACGATGAACTACCAACATTCACTCAAGGTAGCAAAAATATAACAATCATCGACGTTCACTGCCAATGACCTACCAACTTTCAATGAAGGTAGAGAGAAAATATATCATAGCATCGCCATTCACTGACGATGAACTACCAACGTTCACTGAAGGTACAAAAAAGATAACAATCATCGACGTTCACTGCCGATGACCTACCAACTTTCATTGAAGGTAGGAAGAGAAAATATATCATAGCACCACTGTTCACTAACGATGAGCTACCAATGTTCACTGAGGGTAGCAAAAAGATAACAAACACCAACTTTCACTGAAGGTATAGAGAGAATATATATCATAGCTTCGCCGTTCACTGACGATGAACTACCAACGTTCACTGAGGGTAGCAAAAAGATAACAAGTTTCCCCAAAATTCGGGCATTTCACCTAGAAAGGGTCTCAACTTATTCCTTAGCCGAGGCACTCTTCTTGGAAAGGATAATATATAAACTGTCTCAAATAAAGAGACTATCACTTGCAAAGATTTCACAATAAAATGTCTCTGCAAATTTGAAAGTCTTGCCATCCACTGGCGTAAACTAACGACGGACTGCAAACTATCCTCTCATAGAGGAGATATCATAAAACAATGACGTCGACTTTTATAGGGGAGCACAAGTTTCTCAAATAAAGAGACATGTTACTTGTTGTCATGGAGGATTGTAAAAAGAGATGACTTTCTGGGGAGAACAGTATGGCTTCCTAGGGAATGAAATATGACTTCCTGGGGAAATACGATGATATTCCTGCTGAGGAGATAAAGTCTTCTCGTGCAAAATAAATGCACAAACCAAAACTCGAAGCTTTCAGAAATCCAAAGTAAATAATATTGCTGGGAAACAAAAACTCAAATTAGAAATAAACTGGAATGAAACAGTCAACCAAAATACATCCTTTGAGAAATAAACTCAAGAGGGAAAACCAAATCCATCCAAACAAGGAGCTGTACAGGAAGGCTAAAGCAAAAATCTTCCACGAGGGATAACTCAGTGGGAAAATTAAAAGAATATATGCTCTTTGCTTAAGGCCAACACTCTATTGAAAAGAGGACAATCGTAACTCTATAAAACAGGGTGATATGTCAACAAAAATATTAACAAATGTTAATGAGCAATGATTTGCCAAATTTAGCTATGCATGACGTATGTATGAATGTATGAGTTTTATTGTGCGTATGCTGACAAAACAGATATACAACACTGGGAGTAACCAGGTAAAACCACCTCGGGCACAAACAACACTCGGCTAAATCACATCCAAGATGATCATTCCAAAAAAAGTAAATGCCAACTGAGGAAACAAAACCTACTGCCTGCTTTAGCTTTACTGGGGAGGAACACAATCTGGAAGCAAACAAAACAAAGTGACAGGATAGTACAGATACAGGGGTAGAACATCCTTCTCTAGGCTTCACTGGGGAAACAAATGTTTTCAAAAGTAACACTTCTACTGGGGATTGCAAAACCAATCTCAAGTAAAGCAGATGGACACCAAATCATCAAAACATTCACTGAGGAATTCAGGCCCACTTCATTGGGGAGGTTAACACCATATCCTCAAAGGGAAAACCACAATACGTTCTTCGCTAGAGAAATCGGGGACCTGCGTTCTTCAAGAGTGATTATGGTACCAACTTCTCTGGAAAAGGAACTTCCATTAGACCGAACGAAAATTTCACTGGAGAAATCTCGGATTGAAACTTCACATCATGAAAACTCAGAAAAGAGGAGAAATGAATCCAAACTGGACCGAGGATACCGGAGTCTCGAACCCAATACGGCGAATCATCCTGAGTAAAACTTCCCGATGGGAACAAAAACTTCTTAGAACAACGGAAGTTTTCCCATTCCTGGGATCACCATTTTTGTTGTTGTTGTTTTCTTCGCATCACAAATTCTAAAGTAAAAGCAAATTGTAAATAATTTTTGAAAAATCAATTTTGTTATTTAATCTTTTTTACTTTGAAAGTTATTATGAATAAAAAAGGAGTCTTTGCAAGCTAAACAAAATAAGAAACACAAAGGATTAAGTAACAACTAAAACTTTATTAATAGAATGGTAGTCTGTGAATGACGAGACTCCAAAGATGATCACAATGTTTGGAAAATGGTAATATATAATGTAAAAGATACATTGAGATACAATGACCACTATCCCCTCTAACAATTTTTGAAATCCAGAGCAGCAACTTCTATTGAAGTATGATGAGGATTCGAGAAGATTTTTGCTTCAATGATCAGATCTTGCATGATGCAGTTACTTGCCAAGAAAGTCCCTAACTTTTGCCTAAGCTGCCATTGCATGTTTTCAACTTAGCGGGAAATTTATTTTGTTTATGTCTCTAACTTTTTCCTAGACCGCCCTTTCGAGTTTTCGGCCTACCGAGACGCTCTTTTTTGCCTAAGCTTCCCTTTCGAGTTTTCAACTTAGCGAGCTGTTCTTTTACTTCTTTAGGAAAACTATTTCTTGAGTGCATTAGCATTCATGGGACATGGGAACTCCTTGCCATCCATAGTTTCAAGAATTAATGCACCTCCAGAGAAGGCTTTCTTGACAACATATGGGCCTTCAAAATTGGAAGTCCACTTTCCCCTAGAATCAGTGTTAAAATACATGATCTTCCTGAGCACGAGGTCACCTTCTCTGAATTCACGAGGTTTGACCTTTTTATCGAAAGATTTCTTCATTCTTTTCTGATATAATTGTCCATGACACAAAGCTATCATCCTCTTCTCTTCGGTCAGATTCAATTAGTCAAACCGGTTTTGGACCCATTCAGCCTCAGTCACCTTGGTTTCCATTATCACACGCAAAGAGGTAATCTCAACCTCGACTGGGAGTACAGCTTCCATTCCATACACCAGGGAGAACGGGGTTGCTCCTGTTAAAGTGCGGACAGATGTTCGATATCCATGCAAAGCAAAAGGGAGAATTTCACGCCAATCCTTATAAGCAACAACCATTTTCTGGATAATCTTCTTGATATTCTTATTAGCAACTTCAACAGCCTCATTCATCTTTGGCCTATACGGAGAGGAATTATGATGGACAATCTTGAATTCTCCGCACAGTTCTGTCATCATTTTATTGTTTAGATTCGAGCCATTGTCGGTGATAATTCTGCTCGGCACACCATACTAACGTATAAGATTATTCTTGATGAAGCGCACAACCACCTGCTTAGTAACATTGGCATATGAAGCAGCCTCCACCCACTTGGTGAAGTAATCAATTTTTACCAGGATAAAACGGTGTCCATTTAAGGCTTTGGGTTCTATCATCCCAATTATGTCAATACCCCACACGGAGAAAGGCCACAGGGAGGAAATCACATTGAGAAGTGTTGGAGGCACATGGACATTATCTGCATAAATCTGGCATTTATGACACTTCTTTGCAAATTTATAACAATCAAATTCCATTGTCAGCCAATAGTAACCTGCCCTTAGCATCTTTTTAGCCATCGAATGTCCATTTGCATGAGTGCCAAATGAACCTTCATAAACCTCATGCATCAACATGTCTGCTTTGTGTCTATCCATGCATATGAGCAAGACCATGTCATAATTACTTTTATACAACACATTTTCACTGAGGAAGAAACTGCCATCCAGTCTTCTCAATGTCTTTCTATCCTTCTTCGATGCACCGATCGGGTATTCCTGAGTCTGAAGAAAATGCTTGATGTCATAATACCAAGGTTTTTCATCCGCTACCTCTTCTATTGTAAAAACATGAGCGGGCCTACCCAGTCGCCGAACCATAATTCGAGGTATATCATTCCAAGTATTCACTTGATACATAGAATCCAGAGTTTCCAGAGCATCCTCCATCTGATTTTCATCTCCAGGAATGTGACATAATTCAACTTTATTGAAGAAGGTTAACAATCTTCTAGCATAGTCTTTGTAAGGGATCAAGTCGGGGTGACGAGTATCCCATTCTCCTTTAATATAGTTTATTACCAAAGCTGAATCACCATACACATCTAGGATTTTAATTCCGAGATCAATAGCTTCTTCGAGACCCATGATGCAAGCCTCATATTCTTCCATATTATTAGTACAATCAAATGTTAACCTTGCAGTAAAAGGAATGTGCGATCCATGTGGAGTGACAATCACAACACCAATTCCTTTACCGTAAGCATTCACAGCTCCATCAAATATCATACTCCAACGAGATTCAGGGTTAGGACCTTCCTCAGGCAATGGTTCATCACAATCTTTCACTTTCAGGAACATCACATCCTAATCGGGGAATTCATACTCTACAGACTGATGATCCTCCACTGGTTGATGAGCAAGATAATCTGCCAACACATTGCTTTAATATATTTTTGAGTGCGGTATTCGATATCATATTCAGATAGAAACATCTTCCAGCGGGAAATTCTCCCAGTAAGAGCAGGCTTTTCAAAAATGTACTTGATTGGATCCATTTTGGAGATCAACCAAGTGGTGTGATTCAACATAAACTGCCGTAAACGCTTTTCTGCCCAGGCCAAAGCACAACATGTCTTTTCCAGTATGGAATACCGCGACTCACAATCAGTGAACTTTTTACTGAGATAATAAATGGCAAACTCTTTCTTCCCTGTTTCTTCCTGTTGTCCCAGAATACAACCCATGGATTTATCTAACACTGTCAGATACATAATCAACGGTCTTCCTTCGACAGGAGGGAGCAAGATAGGAGGTTCAAGTAGATATTCTTTGATACTTTCAAATTCCCTTTGGCAGTCACCCGTCCACACACAACCTTGATCTTTCTTTAACAACTTAAAGATCGGTTCACAAGTTGCAGTCATGTGGGAAATGAATCTGGAAATATAATTCAAACGCTCGAGGAACCCTCTGACTTGATTTTCAGTTCTTCGTGCTGGCATCTCTTGAATTGCTTTGACTTTATCAGGATCAACTTCAATTCCCTTCTGGCTAACAATGAAACCCAACATTTTTCCTGATCAAACACCGAAGGTGCATTTATTTGGATTCAAGCGGAGACGATACTTCCTCAATCGCTGAAACAACTTCAACAAATCTTCTACATGCCCTTCTTCAGTCTGGGATTTAGAAATCATATCATCAACATATACCTCGATTTCCTTGTGCATAAGATCATGGAATAGGGTTGTCATAGCCCTCTGGTACGTTGCACCAGTGTTCTTCAACCCGAAGGGCATCACTCTGTAACAGAATGTTCCCCAGGGTGTGATAAACGTTGTTTTTTCCATGTCCCCCGGAGCCATTCTTATTTGATTATACCCGGAAAATCCATCCATAAACGAGAATACTTTGAATTTTGTTGTGCTATCCACTAACATATCAATGTGTGGAAATGGAAAATCATCTTTTGGACTAGCTTTATTTAGATCTCTATAATCTACGCACATGCAAAATTTTCCATCTTTTTTTGGTACTGGGACAATATTGGAAATCCATTGAGGATACACTGACGTCATAAGAAAACCAGCATTAATCTGCTTTAGAACCTCCTCTTTGATCTTCACTGCCATATCTGGGTGAGTTCTTCTCAACTTCTGTTTGATTGGCGGACACTCTGGCTTCAACGACAAACGGTGCTCTACAATATATGTATCTAGACCAGGAATATCTTAATAAGACCAAGCAAAAATATCAACATACTCTTTCAAAAGCTCAATCAACCTGCTCTTCACATCAGGATGCAGTAATGCTCCAATCTTGACTTCCTTCTGATCTTCTTCTGAACCAAAATTGATCACTTCCAATGGCTCTTTATATGGATGAATGGTATTTTCCTCGTGCTCAAACAACCGTGAGACCTCTTCTGGAATCTCATCATAATCTTCTTCTTAGGCCCCATACACAGGACATTCAAAGTTGGGAGAGGGTGCAGGGTCATTGAATTCAACGGGTTTTTTAATTAATCTGTAGATATGATTTATGATTGCTTTTAGAAACTGACACATATAACAAGTGATCATGCAGATTGAATTTCAGTTATTATTTATTTTGAAGGTTTCTTTTATTACCATTTTCCAAGAAAAATCAGAAAATAAAGACACAATTTCGGAAACAAAGACAACTTTTATTATTGATTTTAAAAGTCATAGCAAACAGATAAGCCCTACAACATTAATACTTCCGCCTTAGGCAGAGTGAAAGCTTTTCAAAAAGATTAATAAAACAAATTAATTTGAAACATGTATGCAAGAGGGAACATCAATGGTGATCCAGTTATAAACCCTAACTCCGTGCGTCACATAATTTGGCATTTCCTGCTCTACTTCATCTTCTACAATGGCATTAATTCGGAAACAGCTGGATGAAGATAACCCCCGCTACAGAAGATGTCTTGATACTTGCTTGCAGCAGACTTCGGCTTCATGCTCTTACCTCTGTCATTCTTCAAAGAGAACCCCAAGCCGGCTCTGTTCTTGTTCACAGGTGGATCCACAATCTATCCCCATACCTCGCTATGACCCTTTCGCACAACTTGTTGCGCATCCTTAAGCGAAACCATCGAATTCTCATTTCCTCTTATGTTGTCAATGGATAAGGCTTGGAATTGGGTTCCAACAGCAGCTTCATCCGCCTCCACAATGCTGAAAGAGGAAAAATGAGATATCAATAATGCACGTTTCCCATTTATGATTACTACTTTCCCTTCACGTACAAATTTCAGTTTCTGGTGTAAAGTTGAAGTGACAGCCCCTGCCTCATGAATACATGGCCATCCCAACAAACAGCTATAAGCGGGAACAATGTCCATGACCTGGAAAGTTATCTGAAACAAATGTGGTCCTATATGAATAGGCAAGTCCACTTCACCAATAACAGATTTCCTTGATCCGTCAAACGCTTTCATAATAATGCCACTTGGGCGCATAGGCGTTCCTTGATATTTCAACTTCATAAGAGTGCTCCTCGGTATAACGTTCAAAGCGGATCCATTATCAATCAGCATATTGGACAGTGAATCATTCTTGCAATTTATAGAGATGTAGAGGTCCAAGTTGTGATTCCTTCCTTCATCTGGCAATTAATCATCATAAGAACTCAAGTTATTACATGATGTAATGTTCCCTATTACGCTACTGAATTGGTCTATTGGCATATCACTCTCCACAAAAGCTTGGTCCAATACCCTCATCAGGGATTCTCTATGAGCAGAGGAGTTCATCAATAACGCCAAGATAGATATTTTTGAAGGAGTCTGCAGTAGTTGATCTATAATTTTGTAGTCGCTCATCTTGATTATCTTTAAAATATTATCCACTTCTTTCTCTAACGTAGCCCCACTAGTCTCACTCGTAGCCTTCTTGGGTTCAACATTCTCAACAATTTTCTTTCCAACGCTAATATCTCCATGAACAACTGGTGCAAATACACGACCGATGCTGGTCACTCTGCTACTCTCAGCAATATTTCTAACATCAGGCATTGGCTGGATGGGAATTTCCACTCCATCCTCTAAAATTTTAGCGTTGTATTTGTACGGCACAACCTTATCTGACTTTTAGGGAACAGGACCCGGCAAACTAATCACCAATGGGGTAACAACTGGCTTGCTATAATATTCAACTTCAAGATGGGCGGGTGCCCCAAAACAAGGTACAATGACGTTTACCCCTTCTTCAACCCAATCAATCATTATTGAGTCATTTCTGGAAAACAAATCCTCATCTGAGGAGAAATACTCGTCTGTAGAGGCATACTCTTCATCTGACTCTTCTTCAATCAAGCAAACCTCAATCAAATCAATTTCATGGTAATCATCCCTTTGACCTGTAACCTTGATAATTCCATTATCTAACAACAACTGAACACCTTTCTTCACGATTGAACATCCTCGGGAGTCCCGGCAGCAAATTCAGCAAGATCCATACTGGTGTTCTACCCGACCAGCCATATGTCAGAAAGTAGCATGCAATTGCACAAGGTTCTCATTCATATACTCTACATCAAAAATTCTGAATTGTCCAGGACATCCAGAAACCATATTCACCTCCTCTTCATACTCTGCCCTAGGCCTAATTATGTGGATAAGGCCCTCATCCATCATCTCCTGTAAATCAGCCTTTATGTTATCGCAACCCTGTAAGTCTGTACTACAAATAGCACAATCAGAATGGTCATGCGTATAGTAGCTAAATTCAGAGGTCTGCATGCATTTTCACGAAATCTCCTCTAACCAGATTGTTATCAAAAATATGGAAGTCACCTGGACATCCGACCACCTTATTCACAGTATTTACTCCTTCATGCTTGGGTAGAGGATTGTCTTTCACATTAGAGCCCACGTCCTTGAAAGATAGAATACCAGACTTCACCAATTTCTGCACCTCAGTCTTCAAAGGATAACAATTTTCAACATTATGCCCTGGTGCTCCCTGATGAAAAGCACATGTTTGGTCTGCCTTGTAATACTAATGAAATGGTGATGGTACAGAGGGAGGTGGTCGGGTCCGAACCAGATTCTTATGAATCAATTTCGGTAGTAACTCTGTATAGCTCATAGGAATAGGGTGATAACTCTCCCTTCTCTGATTATACCCTTGATTCCCTTGCTAGGATGGTCTCTGATAAGAAACAGTAGTTGGAGCTGCACCCACAATTGGAGTAACTGAGGCGACTTGCTGATGACGCTGATAACTTATTCTAGGAGTATTAACCCTCATCTCTTGCATAACAGCATTTGCATCCCCTTCTTTCTTCTTGGTAAACCCATAAGATGGTTTCTTCACATCTCTAGATCCTCCACTCTTCGTTAAACGACCCTCTCTTACAGCCTCTTCTAAGCGGATACCCATTCCTACCATTTCAGTAAAGTCACTTAGCGCACTTGCTACCATCCTCTCGTAGTAGAAAGCACCCAGAGTGTTCAAGAAAATCTTAGTCATCTCCTCCTCTTCCATGGGAGCAATCACTTGGGCGTCTAACTCACGCCATCTCTGTGCATATTCTTTGAATAATTCCCTGTCTTTCTGAACCATGGCCCTGAGTTGATCACGGTCAGGCGCCATGTCCATGTTGTACTTGTATTGTTTGATGAATGCTTCTCCTAAATCATTGAAAGTATGGATGTTGACACTGTCCAAACTCATATACCACTTCAGTGCAGCACCGGTCAAACTATCCTGGAAAAAAAATGAATCAGCAGGTGTGATCGGTGGATCTGGAACTGACTGTTTAACGCTGGTTCGCGAAATGTCGCGGAAGCAAGATTCGCCACCGTCTTTTATTTTCTCCAAATGGAAAGGACAAAAGCACAGAAAAATTCCTTATTGAGATTAGTTCTCGGTTCGGGAGGTAGATTTATAGAAAGGGAAGGTGTTAGCACCCTTTCTATCCATGGTTATCCATGGGCTCTTAGATACTTGCTCATTTGTGTTTTCAGAATTGTTTATTTGCTTTTCAACTGTGGGTTCTAAAAAAAGTTTCGTTTAAAATTTCAGTTCGACTCTTGTATCAGTCCTCAAGAGTGTTTGAAAAGTTGTTTTTGAAAGCTTTTTGAAAAGTGTCGGTGTGAAAAGAAGTTTTTTGATTTGTTTTGAATTAGAGCAAGTATCTACGAGTAATCTACCTACCCTAAGGAATTCGTCTGTGTAAATGTCCTTAAAGTAGTGCCATCCCACCATTGAGAGGTAGGTAGCACCACCATTGGAGGTGTTCGGGTCAATTTGAGGGTTCGGGACAGTGTGGTTACCAGAGTAATAAGAAGACACCTTAGAAGCTACCCTCATGCCATGTTCATGGACATGAGGACTTACTAAAACGTCCTCTACTCGACGACCACTTTTCGAGGGGCAAGGCAACAATGAGACGTACCCTAGGGGTGGTGTGTGAATTGTGTGTCATTTTCAGTTATATTTGTCTTGTTCATGCATTGGTAATCTACGCTTCGTTATTATTTTTGGCATTGATTCTTTCAGGCAAGTTATTAACAGTTAAAAAGGTGCGGAATTAAAAAGTCCTACGCTATTACAAAGGCGCGGGTCTACATCGCCAAATAAATCCAAGACCCGATTTGAAATAAAAATGCGGAAAGATAAATATCCTAATTAATCTATTACAAGGCTTTGGGATAAATACATTACATTCACAAAAGAAATAAAAATAAAAGCGCGAGAAGGAACTATAATCAAATGCGAGGGTGTTGGACCCTTTGAAGAAGTTAAATTAAAATTATTAGTGAATTAATGATTAAAGAAAAAGAAGAACTTATTTTTTATGTTTTTTTTGTATTTATGAAATTAAGGAAAATTAGAACGGAATTAAAAGTTAATTAAAACCCTAGTTCTAAATTGTTTTTAATTTATTAAAAAAAATATTTTAGTTTGACCTAATTTACATTAATTATTTACATGGCATATTTATTTAAAAATAATTAACAATTAAATATGGTGAAAAAGAAAAAAAAAGAATAAAAGTACAAAAACCCTAATTTCTACATTTTTTTTTAGTTTATTCAAAATATTAAAATTAGACCTAAAATTATAACTAAATTAATTATTACATTTATTTACAAAAACTATTAAATAAAATATATTTTTATTTTTTGTCTTTTCTGATTTTTGTATTTTTATTATTTAGAATTAATTTAAGGAATTAAAATAAAACAATTAAATTGAAACAAATAAATAAATAAATAAAAAAAAAAGGGATAGAGATACAAACAAGAGGGGTGGTAGACCTAATTTTGGAGGTATGATCAGCAGTAATTTGGCCCAATAGAAGCTTGGCCACGTTGACTTTTCTGGCTTGTATGCACATGGTTGACTGAGGGTGCATGGTGGACTACGTGATCTGACCATTAGATGAATCTCCCTGGCGCGTGGCAGACACAAACATTGAGGCCTATGGTGCTCCCTTGAGTATGGTGATCACCTGAACACGTGAACATAAAAAATATAGAGGAATATGGGGACCTGGGAATCGAACCCAGGTCCCAAGGCTTTCCAACATCACTTTCCACCAACTGAGCTGTTTAGCAACTTTGTCAATATAATGGACAACAATTAATATAATCAAAAATAAGGGTTAGTGATGTCCAACAAAAAACGCGCTGGACATTTGAATGTTCCAATCACGCTGTGCCACGCAAGCTTCTTCCTCACGTTGTACCTGCAAATAAAGCAAATAGCGGGGGTTTTAAACCCCCACTACCCTAGACCAGGAAAAATAGCGATTACGCCATGGGCCATTATAAATTAGGCGCGAGGTGATGAATAGGTTCGTATGAAGGTCACGAATCCAATGGCGTTGGTCTCGCTGTCTAATTTTTCCATATGCCAAAGTCCCTAATTTCAAATTTCTGCAACCCTAAAGAGCTCCCATGGTGGATTCGTGCACAGGCATTAAAAACTCAATTGAATAACACTGTTAGCTTTAGAATGATCAAATTAGTATGAATCCAGTATTAGAAATCAAAAATATGACATGAATCATGAGACACGAATATGCAAAAAGTTTGAGAAAGTTTGACTTCTATATACCAATTCCTGAGGTTAGAAGAATGGAAAAGGATTGAGAAAGCTTCCTAGTTATCCCAACAAGCCTTTGGAATCGTTCTTTTGCCTTGACTCTCACCCTAGCTATGAAATCAGTTTTGAGAAAATTTGGAAAAAATGCAAAGTTATGCTTTGGTTTGAGGCACAGCTTCCATGTCCTTTGCATTAGGTTTAGGTTTGTGTTTATATGAGGAATGAATTAGGGTAAAGATTCAAGCCAAGAAACCTTTGCATTGATGTATCAAATATTTGATTTTTAATGGTATCTTTTCCAATCTTTTTCATGTGAAGATCATGCCAATCATTGCCAATTCTTTCCATATTGAGTGTGCACGAAATCTTGGAGTTATGATAGACCTATTAGCTGCATAAAAAGATTTAAAATGCATGCTTGAGTTTTTTTGTCATATTTTATTTAATTAAATGAATTAATGGTGATAAAAATTCAAATAAATAATAAAGAATGATGAAATAACTCCCCTTTGGGTCAATGGGTCGTGCATAACTTTTGGATGATGATTCTTGGAAGAAAATGTGGCCCATTAGCAATTTTGAGGCATTTGAAGCAAAGTTGACTTTTCAAAATTCCCAAAAATTTCCCAACTTCCACAAGGCATATCTTGCTCAATTTTTAAGCTTTGATCATGTTCTTGGAAATTTTGGAAAGGTCTTGAAGTCCTCTAACCAATGCC
Source organism: Vicia faba (assembly GCA_948472305.1). Classification (NCBI taxonomy): domain Eukaryota; kingdom Viridiplantae; phylum Streptophyta; class Magnoliopsida; order Fabales; family Fabaceae; genus Vicia; species Vicia faba. The sequence goes on along the minus strand of OX451737.1, from coordinate 1,444,849,974 downwards.
TTTGGTCCCATGTCATTTTGATTTACCAATCTCAAGTTATGGTCTTTGACTTAAAGTGATTTTTTGTTGACTTTTGAAAATGACCTATAATGTTGAGATTGATAACTTTTTGTGAGAGCATTTCTTGGACTTGAAGTGTGAAGAGGAGTTGTAGGAAATGTCATTCTCTTCAAAATGAGCTTTGGATGGAATTTTTCTGATAAACCATGTGGAAGTTATGCCTGGGTCAAGTTACAGTTGACTTTTTCAATTGTCCAAATATAGAAACTTTTGCATCTTGAGACTTTTTGAGCCATACCTTGAAAATCATGATCAAGAATTGATCAAATGATGTTAGTGTCTTCAAAATAATATGTTGACCAAAAATTTGAACTTTTGACTGTCAAATGACCATTTTGCCCCTACAGTTGACTGTTGAGCAATTAGGGTTTCTGACTGTGCAATTTTGTGCTGAAAGTCTTGAAACTTGGCATATGGATGATTGAAAATGTTTATAGGCATGTGGGACTTGATTGGACCCTTGGAAACTTCAATTTCTTTTCCATAACCAAAACCCTAGTTTTTGACTGTTAGGAGGCCATTGAATTGTGCAACCTTTGGGAGATTTTGAAGCATACTCTTGGCAAATCTTGAAGAATTTGGGAGGGCAAATTTTGGGGTACAAAAGTTTCCCCTGTTCAATTTTCTTAGACCTGAGGATGTAGATTGGCTGACGTGCCTTTCGTAATCCGAAGGTGAAAGATGATTGAACACTAGAGTGCCCAGAAATTTGCGCTCACATATTAGCAGTGCGATGGTGGGAATGGGCTTACAGATGCCATTTGGAGATTGATGGATAGGATGATGGGCTTATAGATGCCATGCTAAGAGATGATGGATGAGTGGATGGGCTTATAGATGCCATCTGGGTGTCTATCGCGTAAGAGATTCCTTAGCGAGAACTTGCATACCTGAAAAAAAGAAAATGATTACCTGGCCTGTTGCGGGGGCTGGTCTTCAAACTCTTTGTGTATATCTGTCCTGACTGGTTACAGGAATCGGGTCTGGGGCTTCAAACGGTGATGAATGAACCAGGGATGGTTACTACCTCAACGGGACGGTGAGAGAACCTTGGGCGATTACTACCTCAACAGGAATGTTGAGAGAATCTGGGGGCGATTACTACCTCAACAGGAACTTAGAGAACCTTGGGCGATTACTACCTCAACAGGAACGCTGAGAGAACCTTGGGCGATTACTACCTCAACAGGAACGCTGAGAGAACCTTGGGCAATTACTACCTCAACAGGAATGCTGAGAGAATCTTGGATGTCTTTTACTGGGATAAGAATCAGGGAGATCTTAGGGTCGATTTGACTGAACCAGAGAAGGCCTTTGACTGGATAAGAATCAGGAAAATCTTAGGGTCGATTTAACTGAACCGGACAAGGTCTTGAAATCTTCAACTGGATAAGAATCAGGGAGATCTTAGGGTCGATCTGACTGAACCAGAGAAGGCCTTTGACTGGATAAGAATCAGGAAAATCTTAGGGTCGATTTAACTGAACCGGACAAGGTCTTGAAATCTTCAACTGGATAAGAATCAGAGAGATCTTAGGGTCGATCTGACTGAACCAGAGAAGGCCTTTGACTGGATAAGAATCAGGAAAATCTTAGGGTCGATTTAACTGAACCGGACAAGGTCTTGAAATCTTCAACTGGATAAGAATCAGGGAGATCTTAGGGTCGATCTGACTGAACCAGAGAAGGCCTTTGACTGGATAAGAATCAGGAAAATCTTATGGTCGATTTAACTGAACCGGACAAGGTCTTGAAATCTTCAACTGGATAAGAATCAGGGAGATCTTAGGGTCGATCTGACTGAATCAGAGAAGGCCTTTGACTGGATAAGAATCAGGAAAATCTTAGGGTCGATTTAACTGAACCGGACAAGGTCTTGAAATCTTCAACTGGATAAGAATCAGGGAGATCTTAGGGTCGATCTGACTGAACCAGAGAAGGCCTTTGACTGGATAAGAATCAGGAAAATCTTAGGGTCGATTTAACTGAACCGGACAAGGTCTTGGAATATCTTCAGCTGGATAAGAATCAGGGAGATCTTAGGGTCGATCTGACTGAACCAGAGAAGGCCTTTGACTGGATAAGAATCAGGAAAATCTTAGGGTCGATTTAACTGAACCGGACAAGGTCTTGGAATATCTTCAGCTGGATAAGAATCAGGGAGATCTTAGGGTCGATCTGACTGAACCAGAGAAGGCCTTTGACTGGATAAGAATCAGGAAAATCTTAGGGTCGATTAAACTGAACCAGACTAAAGTCTTGAAATATAGCTGAGAACTTAACTGGATCTTTCCTGAAAGGTAAAGGTCAGTCATATGCAATGCATGATATGGATCAAGCAATGATGTTCTCAACATAAATGAGATTTGTAAGATATGATGCATATATGCATGCTATAATGTATGGAAATGTGATGTTTATGAACGTATGTTTTTGTCCAGGAAAGTAAATCCTTGACGGGTGCCGGGAAGTTAACTCCTGGGCTGATGTTTGAAGAAATGAGTATTTGTTTCCGCTGGGGAGTGATGGTTGCAAGAATGCCGGTAGGAGAAGATAACTCCGTTGGGGGATAAACTTGGCGAGTAGAACACTCTGCGGGGAGAAAATTACTCTAGCGATCTTGCTGGGGAGCAATACTCTGTGGGGAGAGAGATACTTTGCTGAGATATTGATGGTAACTCCGCTGGGGATACCGTTGTTATGTTGGAAGTGTTAATGGACTCCGCTGGGGATAATAAGACTTTGCCGAGGACGATCTTTCCGTGGCTTTTGGCTGAGGATAACCCAGTTATATCCTGGTAGGGAAATAACCTTTGAATAAAGCCAGGGGACGCGTTCGTGCTCTGTAGGGGGGAAGCTTCCAGAATCTACTGGGGATAAACTTCCTACTAGGGAGATGATTCAAACTTTCCTGGGGAGACTGGATTGGACTCTCCTGGGGAAATCTTTGAGATATATTGGAAGTAACTCCACTGAATGTTTGGTTGACCGCCAGGGAACAATCTTAGATCAAGACTGCTGGGGATGCTTGTTAGGAATGTTTGTATATTGTGCTGAGGAATGTTGAGATCTGCGGGGATACCCAACTTCCTTAAGGCTGATAATAGCTTTGCTTGGGGGGAGTGCATTGGCTTGCTGGCTCACTCTCTGAGGATTTAAGGCATATTGGTTATGTTCTTCAGCTGAACCTACCTTGGTACCTTGGTGGATAGAGCAATTAGATCGCTTAGACAACTCTTTATTGCCCCTGTTTCTAATGTTACCTGTAATTAATCCTTTGTTTCGTATGCAAATATTTATGAGTTAGCAATTATCGTCAAATGCATATATCACAAATTGAACCTTGGACGTTCTTCGCAAAACAAAACAGGAAAGGAAAAACAATTGGCAATTTTAACTGAAAAGTGATTTTTGTATTGATTTTGAATTGCCTGTAAATAGGCGTTTTATGTACAAGAGGCTGACGTCCTAGTAGGAGAACGCCGCCGAACAAAAGAGTTTATACAAATTTGTACAAAGGAAAATAAAAACAGCTGTGTGAATAGAATGATCCCACTGGGTTCCAACTCTGCTATCGCCTTTATATCTTTGAGCGTCTCATCACTTGATGACCTAACCGAAGATGAAACTGATTGATCAATGCCGTCTGAACTTGATGTAGATACCGGATTCTGGATGCAAGGTGATCCAATGAGACATAGTATTACGCTTTATCCCTAACTTTTGCCTGGATCGCCCTTTCGGGTTTTCAGTCCACCGGGATACCCATTTTTGCCCATGCCGCCTTTTCAGGTTTTCGACTTGCCGGGTGTACAGATTTTTTTAATTTCATCCCTTCATTTTGCCCGAACCCTTTTGGTTCGCCGGGAAGCCCTAATTTTTGCCTAGGTATGTCAACCTAGCGGGTCTTTTTTTCATGCGTAGTATCTTTTTACTATGTCTGCATTGGCGGGGTGAGGAAGGTCGTCACCATCCATGTTGGTTAGAATCATGGCTCCTCCTGAGAACACATGTTTAACCACAAATGGCCCTTCGTACGTAGGGGTCCATTTGCCCCTTGGATCACTCTGAGGAAGGATGATGCGCTTGATTACCAGATCCCCAACTTGATATTCTTGTGGTCTGACCTTTTTGTTAAATGCCCTGATCATCCATTTTTGGTACGTTTGACCATGACAAATAGCAGCAAGTCTTTTTTCATCAATAAGGTTTAGCTGATCAAGTCGTGTCTGGATCCAATCTTCTTCGCTCAGATCTGCATCCTTCATTATCCGGAGAGAGGGTATCTGCACTTCGATCGGTAAGACTGCCTCCATACCGTAGACCAAGGAGAAGGGAGTTGCCCCGGTTGACGTCCTGGCTGAGGTACGGTACCCATGTAGAGCGAACGGTAACATCTCGTGCCAATCTTTATAAGTCATTGTCATCTTCTGCACAATTTTCTTAATGTTCTTATTCGCTGCTTCTACAGCCCCATTCATCTTCGGTCTGTAAGGAGAAGAGTTGTGGTGATGTATCTTGAACTGCTCGCAGAGCTCAGTGATCATCTTGTTATTAAGATTGGTACCGTTGTCTGTAATGATCCTTTCTGGGACGCCGTATCGACAGATCAGGTTGTGCCGAATGAACCGTGCCACAACATTCTTGGTTACCGTAGCGTAGGAAGCTGCTTCAACCCACTTCGTGAAATAGTCGATCGCCACCAGGATGAAGCGATGCCCGTTGGATGCCGTAGGTTTAATCTCACCGATCATGTCTATGCCCCACATTGCAAAAGGCCAAGGTGCTGTCAAGACATTCAGAGGAACTGAAGGAACGTGCACCTTGTCTGTGTAAATCTGGCATTTGTGACATGTCCGAGAGTGTTGGTAGCAGTCGGCTTCCATTATGTACCAGAAATACCCTGCCCGAAGGATCTTCTTTGCCATAGTGTGTCCACAGGAATGTGTTCCGAAGGTCCCTTCATGTAGCTCTTCCATGATCCTTTCTACTTCAGTCTTATCCACACAACGCAGTAAGGTCGAATCATGGTTTCGCTTATACAGAATGTCGTTGCTAAGGAAGAACTTCGCTGCGAACCTTCTCAGGAACTTCTTGTCGTTGACAGATGCACCTTCAGGGTATTCCTGAGCTTCCAAGTATCTCTTCACCTCATGGTACCAAGGCTTCTCAGTCACCAATTCGGTCTCGAGATCACAACAGTATGCCAGTTCGTCCAGTTTCCAGATAATGACCCGGGGAGCCTCGCTATCCCATTTGACTTTGAACATGGAAGACATCGTAGCTAGTGTGTCCGCCAACTGATTTTCCTCTCTCGGGAAATGTTCAAAGGTTATCTCTGTGAAATGGGGGATCATTGTCAACACACATTCTTTGTAAGGAATAAGATTCGGATGTTTCGTATCCCACTCCCCTTTGATCTGATTGATCAGGAGAGCGGAATCTCCGAAGACACTCAGAAACTTGATCCTTAAGTCAATTGCAGCTTTGAGTCCCATGATGCACGCCTCATACTCCGCCATGTTGTTGGTGCAGTTGAAACATAGCCGGGCAGTGAGTGGAGTATGAGTGCCTTGAGGGGATATGATCACAGCGCCGATACCGTTACCCAAAGCATTGGAGGCTCCGTCAAAGTGCATAGACCATCGGGATCCTTCCTCAGGTCCTTCATCCGGTCCAGGTATTTCACAATCAGTCACTATCATGATGCTCTCGTCTGGAAACTCGAAGTTCATTGACTGATAGTCGTCTACTGCCTGGTGTGCCAAGTGGTCTGCCAATACACTTCCCTTGATAGCTTTCTGAGTCGTGTACTAGATGTCGTATTCCGTCAAGATCATTTTCCATCTTGCTATTCTCCCAGACAGAGCAGGATTTTCAAATATGTACTTTATAGGATCCATCTTTGAAACCAACAAGGTAGTGTGAGTCAGCATATACTGTCTCAGCCGGCGTGCAGCCCATACCAAAGCGCAGCAAGTTTTCTCGAGCAGTGAGTATCGGGTCTCACAGTCGGTAAACTTTTTGCTAAGGTAATAAATGGCATGCTCTTTTCGGCCAGACTCGTCATGTTGCCCCAGCACACACCCCATTGAGTTGTCAAGTACTGTTAGGTATAGCATCAGAGGTCTCCCTTCAACCGGTGGCATAAGAATGGGTGGTTCTTGGAGATACTCTTTGATTCTGTCAAAAGCAGCCTGACATTCATCATTCCAACGTACTACCTGATCTTTCTTCAGCAGCTTGAAGATTGGTTCACAAGTAGCAGTTAGATGCGAGATGAATCGAGCAATGTAATTCAGGCGTCCTAAAAAGCCTCTGACCTCTTTCTCTGTCTTAGGAACAGGCATCTCTTGAATAGCTTTAACCTTGGCAGGGTCCACTTGAATACCCTTGTCACTTACAACGAAGCCTAGCAACTTTCCAGATCTTACCCCGAAGGTGCACTTGTTCGGGTTCAACCTCAGCTTGTACAGTTTCAGACGGTCAAACAATTTCTGCAGATGATCAAGGTGTTCTTCCTCAGTTTGGGACCTTGCAATCATGTCATCGACATACACTTCTATCTCATGATGGATCATGTCATGAAATAAGGCAACCATGGCACGTTGGTAGGTTGCCCCAGCATTTTTCAACCCGAATGGCATGACCTTGTAGCAGAAGGTGCCCCACTGAGTAACAAAGGTAGTTTTCTCCATGTCTTCAGGTGCCATCTTGATCTGATTATAGCATGAAAAACCATCCATGAAAGAGAACACCTTATGCTGAGCAGTATTGTCAACCAGGACATCAATGTGAGGTAGAGGGAAGTCATCCTTGGGGCTGTCCCTGTTCAGATCCCTGTAGTCGACACACATTCTGACCTTTCCATCTTTCTTAGGTATCGGCACCACATTAGCAACCCACTGAGGATAAGAAGTCACTGCAAGGAACCCAGCATCAAATTGCTTCATAACCTCGGCTTTGATCTTCTCAGACATCTCTGGACGCATACGGCGGACCTTTTGCTTGACCGGAGGGCAGTCTTCCTTAGTAGGCAAATGATGGACCACAATGTCGGTATCCAACCCAGGCATGTCTTCGTAGGACCAGGCGAAGATTTCCACATAATCATGTAGCATCTGAGTCAACCGTTGCTTCATGCTGAGCTCTAGGTTGGCACCAATCTTGACCTCCTTTCTGTTCTTCTCGGTACCCAGGTTTATCGTTTCCACTGGCTCTTCATGTGGTTGAATTGCCCTCTCTTCCTGGAGTAACAGTCTTGCAAGTTCGCCAGGCACTTCGCAATCATCTTCACCTTCGTCTTCGGCTAAGTTGATCGGATTTTCGAAGTCATAACTGGCAGTAGCAGAGTCGTTACCAGTGAGATCCAGAGTGGATTGAAACCTGTATGAGTGAGTGTGTGTAAATACAGCTGTTTTGCAATATATAAAGAAAGGAAAGAAAGAAAAGGAGCATAAGATTTGAAATGCGAGAAAACGTCCAAGGTCTTTATTCATGATATATGAAATGACAATTAATATACCCTCACAAATGAAGCCACGGTGCCCCGGGTAAGACACCGGGCCATAGAGTTTTAATTGTTTATTACAAATAACAAAAACAAAGGAGTTTATTACTGCGTAACAAAAGTAACAGGAGTATGATCTTTAGAAATCCAATTAGTCAGTCCACCATCATTCGTTGGGTAGATCCAGCTATCGAACTCTGATTCTTCCACCTTATCTTCATCCCCAATGGCATTCACCCCTGGATTGGTGATGAGCACAGGAGGTCTTTTGGTTCTAGCTTTGCGCACAGCCTTCTGAGCCTCTGCAGTAAAACCCAGTCCAAACTTGTCAGTTTTAAGAGTGAAATCAGGGAGCCTGCCCCAGTTAGCACATTCACCTTTCTCGATCACGGCCCGGGCATCCTTCAGGGAAGCCATCTTCAAAGGAACATCCTCTTCAACCACTGTTTCTGCCGCTGCCAATGTTGGAGGTACCTCTTCAAAATGCTGAAAGGGGGTTTCAATAAACTCCCCGTCCATCTCAATATACCTGGAGGAATTCAAATGGCTCACCATATACTCCTCCTCTCCCTGCATAGTGACAATCTTCCCTCCGACGGGGTACTTGAGTTTCTGGTGTAGGGTAGAAGTCACTGCCCCAACTTTGTGGATCCAAGGTCGACCCAGTATACAAGAATAAGATGGACGGATATCCATCACATAGAACGTTGAGTCGAATACTTGAGATCCCACACGAATAGGAATGTCTACCTCTCCATGAACCATCCTCTTAGAATCGTCAAAGGCTCTGACAATGATGTTGCTAGGTTTCAGCTCCAGGCCCTCACAATCCAACCGGTCTAAGGCCTTTTTGGGTAGCACATTCAGGGAAGAACCAGTGTCCACCAACACGTGCGTAAGAGTAGTGCCCCTGCATTCAATAGAGACATGCAGGGCGTTATTGTGGTCCTTTCCCTTAGCATTAAGGTCAGCATCCGAGAAACCCAAACCATTTTCGGCTGTCAAATTGGCTACGCAATCAGTAAACTGGACTGCAGATGTCTCCTGTGGCACGTGAGCCGTCTTGAGAAATGAAATCAAGGCCTTAGCATGGGCCTCTGAGCACAGCAGCAAGGAGAGCATAGAGATCTTGGAGGGGGTATGCCCCAGCTGTTCAACAACATTAAAATCACTCTTCTTGATTATCTTCAGAATTTCCTCCATCTCTTGTTGGGAGGCCTCAACATTCACAGATTTCGGTGCCTCCATCCGGGCAGGCTCATCTTCAATCCCTTTGCCCCGAGCATTAGATGACTCGGCAGCAGGGGAAGCAACTTGATCAGAAATGGGAACAGGTGCACTTGCAGGTGTTATAACGAGAGGTCTTCGAATAGTTGGTGGTGCAATGTCAGGCGAGAAGAGCCTGCCACTGCGGGTAACTTTTGCTGGACCAGTGATATTGCTGATGCTGGTGCCATTGTTGAACTCTTGCTTTATTCCATGTACATACACATCTGCCCCATAGTGCCATGGGACAGCTTTATCAGATTCATAGGGGAGAGGCCCCGGAACAGTAATCACAATGGGTGCGACAATCATGATTTTAACCGGCTTCCTTGGGAAAGCCTTGATCGGATTATTGAAAATGGTAACAACAGATACTTCTTCCACCGAAACAAACTGAACAGCAGTCTTCTTGAACAGAATCTCTTTGCTGTCCATCAGGCTTTGGATGCCCAACTTCAGCAAAGGACAACCAGAAAGGGAAACAGCACAGAAAAGGCAACCTTCACTACAACCCGGAAATAAACCGGCCAACAGTAGGTTCCTCTTAACAGTCATCAGAGGAGTAGCTACATCATTCACAGAAATGGCATACACATCTTCATCAACGGCATTCACTCCATGCTGGGGCATAGGAGCAGTTACCACATTTGGCCTCTCAGGCGCCTCAAATTGTATCTCTTTTGCGTTAATAAGGTCTTGCACCTTATTCCTTAAGGCCCAACAGTCATCAGTGGAATGCCCCGGGCTATCGGAGTGATAAGCACAGCGGGCATTTGGATTGTACTTGGGAGAGGCAGTGTTCACAACCTTCGGGGCCTCCCTGACAGTCACCAAGTTGGTGGATAGCAACTGCGGCAAGATTTGTGATAGGGTCATACTCAGCCGGGTAAACTCTCTTCTGGGTCTTTCAGCCCTTTGTGGATTAGTTTGCCGAGGAGCGGCAGCAGGCTTAGCAATCATCACCGCGTTGACAGATTGGCGGCGCTCAGGTTTATCATGTCTTCTAGGCCCATATACAGCACTGGCCTCCTTCTTAAAGGGTTTCTTCTCAGAACTTGAAGATGCCCCTTTCTGAATTTTACCAGACTTCATTCCAGCCTCTATTCTCTCCCCAGTCAGAATAAGGTCAGTGAACCCTGCAGATGAATTTCCGATAAGATGATTGAAAAATGGCCCAGATAGGGTCCCCAAGAACATATCTACCAGCTCACGGTCAGTTAACGGAGGCTGCACCCTGCCAGCCAGATCCCTCCACTTCTGTGCATACTCTTTGAAACCTTCGCTTGATCCTAGCGACATACCCTGGAGTTGGGTACGTGTAGGAGCAAGGTCGGCATTATATTGATACTGCTTGTAAAAAGCAGTAGCCAACTCCTCCCAGTTACGAACCTTGGTCCCATCCAGTTGATAGAACCATTCGAGATGAGTCCCTGAAAGACTCTCCTGGAAGAAGTGGATCCACAAGTTCTTGTCCACTGTGTACGGTTGAATCTTCCGCACATAAGATCTGAGGTGTAGCTTGGGACAAGACGCCCCGTCATACTTGGTGAAAGATGGTGCCTTAAACTTGTTAGGAATGATCACACCAGTAGATAAGCCCAAATCTCCGAAATCCAGCCCAGGCACTTGTTGGATTTCCATTGCATTCAGTCTGTCTTCCAACTGCTTATACCGGTCTTCAGCAGGAGGATACTGTTCCTCATTAAAGTCAGTCTCGTTGTCAGAGACTACTGGACTTGAAGCCTTTCCCCCCTGGGGACTGCCTTTGCCTACAGAAGAACCAGCTTCTTCATTCTGCAGAGTGTTGCCAAACCTTCGGCCCGAGTTGAAAAGAACAGTTCTCTTCTTCTTCTTCTTCTCCTTCTTCAGGAGTAAAGCCTTCAGCTCTTCTTGGCCTTGAGCCAAACCCATGATCAGCTCCTGAAATTGCACGTTCTGCGCCTGAAGGGCCTTGATAGACATCTCGGTTGATGATGAGTCAGGGTTCATGATGCTGAAATAAACAGCGAAGAACAGTAAGCAACCTGAAAAGAAGAAAACCTGCTATGCACATGATGAATGATATGTGTTTATGAAATGCATTCAAGGGTTCGCAAATTCAAATTTGTTGTAGACAAAAAGGAACACACATTATCATTAAGGAAATAATTGTTCAGTACATCAAAGCCTCATGGGCACATACTACAAAGCAAATCAATCCCAAAAGACACTACGCATCCTCTTTGGAGCTATGTAGGTGTTGAGATTCTTCTCCTCGTGCAATAGGCGGGTGAGCTCCAAGACCTTCTTTTCACTAGCATGTAGACTGGTCTCAAGAGAATTCCGTTCTTCCTTAAGCTGGACCCAGCTCTTCTGCATCTCTTCCCAGGACGTGGGCATGTCAGGATGTTGAATGGTGTAGGAAACCTCTCCCTCCGAGACTGGCTCTTTGATCACAGGGAGCATATGAGGATATGTCATTACTAACTTCTGGGAGCGGGCTCGTACCCACTTGAGATAAGGTTCCAATGGGATGGAATTCCTGTGCCCCAGTGTCTTGTTGTCTATCTTACTGGGCATCCTCCAAGCTCTGATAAATCTCTGGCGAAGTCCTTGTGCATCGTTGTCGAAGTCAAAAACTATGTCAGGAATTAACATGTCATGAGGGCCGTCCCTCCGAGCATAACCAAACTGTCTCCAAGCCAGGCATGGGTTGTAAGTAATACCTACTCTGATTCTAAGTAAAGGAACATTAGGGTACTCCCCGTAACGATCAATGATAGTGACATCCTCTCTGGACCGAGAGCACCAATGTATATCTGCATGTGTAAGAGTCATCAACCGTTGTGACCATCTCAAACCCCGCTCGTTCTTCAAACCTGATTGTGGAAGGTGCGAAATAAACCACCTTCCCAGGAGAGGAGTGCAACACATAAGGACACCTCTTTTTCTCATGGTTCGAGTGTAACATGAGTGAAGGATGTCCCCCAGCAACGTAGGTATATGATTCCTGGACATAAAGATCTGGACAACACTGATATCTATAAGCTGATCTGGGTTAGGGAGCAACACCAAACCATAGACAAGGAGGGCCACAACTTCTTCAAAAGCTTGTAAGTCAAGGGAGTTCCAACATTCCTGGGCCTTTTCAAACAGAAACCTGGCTAAGAACCCTTTGATGCCACTTCTAACTTCCCAATGTCCCTTGAGGTCAGATGATTGTAGGTGTAAGGCTTTAGCAATCTCTTCAAGCTTGGGTTCCTTTTCCGTACCGTTGTAGGGTAGTTGATCAAGGATAGGGATCTTCAGAAGCCGGGAGAACTCTTCCAATGTAGGCACCAGTTGATAATCCAGGAAAGTGAAACAATGATGCAGAGGGTCAAAGAACTGGAACAGGACCTTTATCATATCTTCCTCAATGTTGGTATTGACCAAACTGATGAGTCTTCCATGTCTTTCACTGAATGAAGAGCTCTCGGGAATCCTGGATATAAGCTCCTTAAGCTGAGGAGGGATCCTTACAAGGCTGATTTGAATTGTCTTTCTGCGAACAGTTTCCATGTCCTACAAAACAAGAACAAAGATGAAGATTCGAACCCCTGAAATGATTAGTCAATGCATATGATGCTGGATGATGTCATGATGCTATGATTAAACACACCACAAATATTTACAAAGGCAAACATGTAAGTCACACAAGTCACACAAGACAAGCCCTTAGAGTTTAGGCCAGCATGGGGTCTGGGTATTACCCTCTTGAAGTTGGTGGGCTCAACCTGTCCTATTAGAAGTAACCGGGTTCTAAGGGTCCCAATATCACTGGATTGCTTTCATTGTTCATCGTTTCGATTTAGCCACTGGACTGGCGACCGAAATATTCCAGGAAAGCAACCCTCAATTGAGTGTAGTATCGAGTATCAACCAACCTTGGACTGCACCAAAGTCAGTTATCTCACTACCCTAAAGAGGCCAAGATAGTTCAATTAAGGTTCCTAAGGTCAGTTGATGCTTCACGACACCACATGGAGGCCCCGTACTCTCCTTGACTGAACTCAAGGGTTACCGGTACACACCAAAGTGCCACATCAATGTAGCAGACTGTTTCAACCATGTCGGTATACCCTACACAGTTCCCTCACAGCCTTGTTGCTACTTTCTAAGAAGGTATCCCCCAGATCCGGGTTAGGATCTATAGAACTCCCAAGACAGTCCCACAATTTAAAGCAAACAAGTCAAAGAAATTGAAAACAAAGTGATCTTAGTCCTAAGGTACACCTCACTTTAAAGAGTCCCCAGCAGAGTCGCCAGTTTTGTGATCGGTGGATCTGGAACTGACTGTTTAACGCTGGTTCGCGAAATGTCGTGGAAGCAAGAGTCGCCACCGTCTTTTATTTTCTCCAAATGGAAAGGACAAAAGCACAGAAAAATTCCTTATTGAGATTAGTTCTCGGTTCGGGAGGTAGATTTATAGAAAGGGAAGGTGTTAGCACCCTTTCTATCCATGGTTATCCATGGGCTCTTAGATACTTGCTCATTTGTGTTTTCAAAATTGTTTGTTTGCTTTTCAACTGTGGGTTCTAAAAAAAGTTTCGTTTAAAATTTCAGTTCGACTCTTGTATCAGTCCTCAAGAGTGTTTGAAAAGTTATTTTTGAAAGCTTTTTGAAAAGTGTCGATGTGAAAAGAAGTTTTTTGATTTGTTTTGAATTAGAGCAAATATCTACGAGTCATCTACCTACCCTAAGGAATTCGTCTGTGTAAATGTCCTTAAAGTAGTGCCATCCCACCATTGAGAGGTAGGTAGCACCACCGTTGGAGGTGTTCGGGTCAATTCGAGGGTTCGGGACAGTGTGGTCACCAGAGCAATAGGAAGACACCTTAGAAGCTACCCTCATGCCATGTTCATGGACATGAGGACTTACTAAAACGTCCTCTACTCGACGACCACTTTTCGAGGGGCAAGGCAACAGTGAGACGTACCCTAGGGGTGGTGTGGGAATTGTGTGTCATTTTCAGTTATATTTGTCTTGTTCATGCATTGGTGATCTACGCTTTGTTTTTATTTTTGGCATTCATTCTTTCAGGCAAGTTATTAACAGTTAAAAAGGTGCGGAATTAAAAAGTCCTACGCTATTACAAAGGTGCGGGTCTACATCGCCAAATAAATCCAAGACCCGATTTGAAATAAAAATGCGGAAAGATAAATATCCTAATTAATCTATTACAAGGCTTTGGGATAAATACATTACATTCACAAAAGAAATAAAAATAAAAGCGCGAGAAGGAACTATAATCAAATGCGAGGGTGTTGGACCCTTTGAAGAAGTTAAATTAAAATTATTAGTGAATTAATGATTAAAGAAAAAGAAGAACTAATTTTTTATGTTTTTTTGTATTTATGAAATTAAGGAAAATTAGAATGGAATTAAAAGTTAATTAAAACCCTAGTTCTAAATTGTTTTTAATTTATTAAAAAAAATATTTTAGTTTGACCTAATTTACATTAATTATTTACATGGCATATTTATTTAAAAAATAATTAACAATTAAATATGGTGAAAAAGAAAAAAAAGAATAAAAGTACAAAAACCCTAATTTCTACATTTTTTTTAGTTTATTCAAAATATTAAAATTAGACCTAAAATTATAACTAAATTAATTATTACATTTATTTACAAAAACTATTAAATAAAATATATTTTTATTTTTTGTCTTTTCTGATTTTTGTATTTTTATTATTTAGAATTAATTTAAGGAATTAAAATAAAACAATTAAATTGATACAAATAAATAAATAAATAAAAAGAAAAGAAAAGGCATAGAGATACAAACAAGAGGGGTGGTAGACCCAATTTTGGAGGTATGATCAGCTGTAATTTAGCCCAATAGAAGCTTGGCCACGTTGACTTTTCTGGCTTGTATGCACATGGTTGACTGAGGGTGCATGGTGGACTACGTGATCTGACCATTAGATGAATCTCCCTGGCGCGTGGCAGGCACAAACGTTGAGGCCTATGGTGCTCCCTTGAGTATGGTGATCACCTGAACACGTGAACATAAAAAATATAGAGGAATATGGGGACTTGGGAATCGAACCCAGGTCCCAAGGCTTGCCAACATCACTTTCCACCAACTGAGCTGTTTAGCAACTTTGTCAATATGATGGACAACAATTAATATAATCAAAAATAAGGGTTAGTGATGTCCAACAAAAAAACGCGCTGGAAATTTGAATGTTCCAATTACGCTGTGCCACGCAAGCTTCTTCCTCACGTTGTACCTGCAAATAAAGCAAATAGCGGGGGTTTTAAACCCCCACTACCCTAGACCAGGAAAAATAGCGATTACGCCATGGGCCATGATAAATTAGGCGCGAGGTGATGAATAGGTTCGTATGAAGGTCACCAATCCAATGGCGTTGGTCTCGTTGTCTAATTTTTCCATATGCCAAAGTCCCTAATTTCAAATTTCTGCAACCCTAAAGAGCTCCCATGGTGGATTCGTGCACAGGCATTAAAAACTCAATTGAATAACACTGTTAGCTTTAGAATGATCAAATTAGTATGAATCCAGTATTAGAAATCAAAAATATGACATGAATCATGAGACACGAATATGCAAAAAGTTTGAGAAAGTTTGACTTCTATATACCAATTCCTGATGTTAGAAGAATGGAAAAGGATTGAGAAAGCTTCCTAGTTATCCCAACAAGCCTTTGGAATCGTTCTTTTGCCTTGACTCTCACCCTAGCTATGAAATCAGTTTTGAGAAAATTTGGAAAAAATGCAAAGTTATGCTTTGGTTTGAGGCGCAGCTTCCAGGTCCTTTGCATTAGGTTTAGGTTTGTGTTTATATGAGGAATGAATTAGGGTAAAGATTCAAGCCAAGAAACCTTTGCATTGATGTATCAAATATTTGATTTTTAATGGTATCTTTTCCAATCTTTTTCATGTGAAGATCATGCCAATCATTGCCAATTCTTTCCATATTGAGTGTGCACGAAATCTTGGAGTTATGATAGACCTATTAGCTGCATAAAAAGATTTAAAATGCATGCTTGAGTTTTTTTGTCATATTTTATTTAATTAAATGAATTAATGGTGATAAAAATTCAAATAAATAATAAAAATGATGAAATAACTCCCCTTTGGGTCAATGGGTCGTGCATAACTTTTGGATGATGATTCTTGGAAGAAAATGTGGCCCATTAGCAATTTTGAGGCATTTGAAGCAAAGTTGACTTTTCAAAATTCCCAAAAATTTCCCAACTTCCACAAGGCATATCTTGCTCAATTTTTAAGCTTTGATCATGTTCTTGGAAATTTTGGAAAGGTCTTGAAGTCCTCTAACCAATGCCTTTGGTCCCATGTCATTTTGATTTACCAATCTCAAGTTATGGTCTTTGACTTAAAGTTCCTTTTTGTTGACTTTTGAAAATGACCTATAATGTTGAGATTGATAACTTTTTGTGAGAGCATTTCTTGGACTTGAAGTGTGAAGAGGAGTTGTAGGAAATGTCATTCTCTTCAAAATGAGATTTGGATGGAATTTTTCTGATAAACCATGTGGAAGTTATGCCTGGGTCAAGTTACAGTTGACTTTTTCAACTGTCCAAATATAGAAACTTTTGCATCTTGAGACTTTTTGAGCCATACCTTGAAAATCATGATCAAGAATTGTTCAAATGATGTTAGTGGCTTCAAAATAAGATGTTGACCAAAAATGTGAACTTTTGACTGTCAAATGACCATTTTGCCCCTACAGTTGACTGTTGAGCAATTAGGGTTTCTGACTGTGCAATTTTGTGCTGAAAGTCTTGAAACTTGGCATATGGATGCTTGACAATGTTTATAGGCATATGGGACTTGATTGGACCCTTGGAAACTTCAATTTCTTTGCCAGAACCAAAACCCTAGTTTTTGACTGTTAGGAGGCAATTGAACTGTGCAACCTTTGGGAGATTTTGAAGCATACTCTTGGCAAATCTTGAAGAATTTGGGAGGGCAAATTTTGGGGTACAACAGCAGGCGTTGATCATCAGTATGGGTAGACATTCTCCTTACATACATCACCAGATGAGCACGAGGGCAAGTGTTTCCCTTGTACTTCTCAAACTCCTGGACCTTAAACTTAGTAGGTATCTTAACATTCGGGACCAAGCATAACTCATTCACATTCTGCCCAAATAGCTCTTTTCCCCTGAGGGCCTTCATCTCTCTCTACATCTTGTCAAACTGCTCTTGAAAATCATACATTCTGTTATAAAGACCCAAGTCTTCACTCAGTGGAGGGAAAGGACGACACACATCATCGTTAACAAACGGAACCATATTCACCGAAGAAGGTGCAGCAGGAGCATCATGCACCACAGGAGGTGCTGGAGTAATAATAGTCTGAACAATTGGAGTATCCTGAGGACCAAGGTTGAAACTTTCAGGCACAAAATTCTCTAGCATTCCCCAAGGGTAACCTTGAGGCATGTGATTCTGAACAACAGCTGAAGTAGCAGATACGGGAAAAGTCGGAGCTTCAGTAGTTACCCTTGTTGGTTGAGGTTGAACACTCGATGGATGATTCTGAGCAGCCACCAGAGATTCCATCAGAGCAGTAAGATTATCCATGTCGATCTTCAAAGCAGAAACCTCCTCGCGCAGCTCGCGATTATCTTGTTCTAAGTTGTCCATCTTCTTTATGAAATTAGCCCGAGTGTTTTAGTGGTGAGTCAGCTTGCTGAATGAAGTAAAGAAGATTGGTAAGACACCTGGATATGCATAACAGATGCAAGAAATATGTTCAATATGATGCATGATATGCAATGCACATGATTTTATTTTATTATTTAATATTTCAAGGGATTTAAAATTTATGGACATATTGCAAATATCAAAGTAATAACGCATTTGAAATACTGAAATTTTTTATTATAACAACTCCAAAATGGATTACAAGTTTCAATGATCCCAAGTACAAGATGAAAATAAAATCTAAAACCCTGAGAAGTAAAGCTGATAGAGATCACTCTATACGTTGGTGTTTCCCTATGAGCCTGAAAATCTGAGCCTCCAACCTCTGGTTTTCTTTTGCATATCTGGTGGAAACCTTCTTCCAATCACCTGAATCAAGGAGTGAGCAAATGGCATCTGACTAAGGCTTAGGAGAAAATAAATCCCCTTGCCTCTCCATGGTCTCTACAGCCCGTCTCTCAAGAATCTCAATCAATTCATCTTTCTCCTTCAAATATGCTCTATAGGAAATCTCTAAAGTTTGGAACTTATTCTTCCAAGCGTCCTTTTCCTGTTGCATCCTGACCAAAGCAAGCTACAGCTCCTCTAGATCATCCAATAAGGGAGGAGTATTCTTCACAAACAGATCAGGCATAGGTGTTTCTCGGGAATATGGCATCTTCAACTGAATAGCTCTCGTTTGGACCCACTGAAGATATGGGTCCAAATAAACAACACCCCTAGGTCCCAAATCCTTCCTACTCTTCTTATGAATGTGACACCATGCCTTCGCAATCTGCTCCCTATCTTCCCTATGGTCTTCTCCCTCCTTCAGAAAGAAACTACTCAAATGAATACTATTTGGTTTATCCCCTATCAGATAACCGAGTTGTCGTCGTGCAAGAACAGGGTTATAGTTAATTCCTCTCTTTGTACCAAGAAGAGGTACATTAGGGAAACTACCACAACTATCAACAATCTCTATATCCTGGTAAGCTCAATGGTACCAATCAATATCCGAGTGAGTAAGTTCCATGACCTTAGGAGCCCAACAGGTTTCCTTCTTGACATCCCAAAAAGCATCAGACTGAGGCATATGAGAGATAAACCACTGGTACAACAGGGGCGTGCAATAGATAATCATCCCCCCGTGATAAGAATTCCGAAGATGAATAGAGTAATAAGCATCACCCAACAAGGTAGGAACTGGGTTTCCAATCATGAAGATTCTGATAGCATTAATGTCAACAAACTTGTCCACATTAGGAAATAAGAACAACCCGTAAGCAAGTAGAGCAAAGATGGCCTCAAAAGCGATTGTACTCTTCATCCTGGCAAAGTAGCGAGCGTTCTCCAACAAGAGCTGAGCTGGTAATCCTCTAATCCCTCCTTTAGTAGTCATATGGGCTTCAACCTCAGACTTCCCCAGATGGATCAAAGCATCAATCTCATGTGGTTTTGGCTCACCCTTCAAACCAGTAAAAGGAACACGATCGGTAACGAGTAAATCCAATAGATAAGAATACTCCTCCAGTGTAAGCATCAACTGATAGTCGAGAAAAGTAAAGCAATGATACATCGGATCATAGAATTGGACCAAGGTCGAGAGAATACCCTCCTTCATCTTCATCTTCATGAGAGGAATGATGGATCCATACTTCTTCCGAAAGTCTATAGAACACTCTATCTAGGGAATTAGACTGATCAACTCATCTATCTTGGGATCCCTAAAACTGTACTTCCCAGTATTTCTCTTTCCAGAATCCATGGTTAAAAAGTACCTGAGATATTCACAAATAGTCAACTTTTAAATCCCTTGAAATAAGATTTCTTCAAAAGATGTTTATGAGTGCATGGATGCATGATGCAGCAATCACACACAAGATCACACATATAGGGTTCATAGGTTCAACGACACGAGCATGAGGTCGAAGGTACTACCCATAAGGTATGGTCTAAAAGTTATCACCTGCCGAACAAGGTTCTAGAGGTTCCCAGAGTCTACATCCTTCCTTCGGATATTACCAACTTCCTGATTAATTCGGTAATTAGTAATATTCTCAAGAAAAACTCGTTTGAGCATAGTATCGCGTTACAACTATTTCCGGATTACTCTGTCATAACTTCCGTACTACACCTAAAAGGCCATGATGGGTTAGGTATTCTACGGTCCTCAGCTTCAGCAGGCTCCCAGGTCGAAAGCAGTACGTCTTCTCCATTACTCGGTAAACGACACTACAGTTAAAGGGGCCTCCACTGAGTGGGGGATCTCATGCCTCCTTTTTTGGGATTACTCCTTCAAAGTTAACATGAATATACCGCTCGTCCTATCTTAAAGTTTGCCTAAGTTCGGGTATAGAACTTATGAGTAATCACCAAGCACCCTAAAAACCTGGAAAATCCATACAAACATATATACAACATATAACACATAAACAACAATAGCACATATACGGATATAAAAAAATATAGGTTCAACCCACTTAGGGATGGACCAGCAAGAGGCCAATCTTTCCCCAATGAAGTCGCCATTTTTCTGTAGCGGTAGAAATGTTTAAGACTAAGCCATGGGATTGACTAGACTTGTATAAATCAAAAATAAAAATTGCCATCATGCTTTATTGTTTCCAAAGGAATGGGAAAAGAGTGAGTAACCCAAAAGAGGGGGAAAGATTCAAGGTAAGGGGGTTGGTTATGCAAAGGGAAGGTATTAACACCCTAAACATCTACGGTACTCCGCAGGAATCTCTTTGTAAAATCTATATATTTTTGGCTATAAAATGTTGTATGTAAAATAGATGGTGGAGGTGAGAAAAGAAATATATTTTTTTGTGATTTTTTGCACCCACCGCGGTTGTGAACCTTTAGTGCCTACGTACCACCTTTCGTGTAATATGGGATTAGGGTACACATAGTTCCTCTTTAAAAAAATTAAAATATAAGTGTGTTGGTTAATTTTATAAGATAAGACATCATCGTCATTGTCTGTATGGAAAACATACTTACTACCCACAATCATGAGAAAGGAGAATTTGCATCATCTCAAAGTGGAGGATATGACTTGGATTTTTAAAATCAAATGCCTCACTCAACACCTAAGTGGAAAATATCCCTCTTTACTACATATTATAGAAGTATAGTTGTTTGCATCACTACAAAGATTGACATTGGATAATAACCAAATAGTCCAAGTATCATTAAGGATTTTATAGTTCATATTGATTATTAAGTATCTTAAGAAAAGAAAAGAAAAGCTCAAGTGAGCAAAATAAAAATGACAAGAAAGTAAATGCTCAAATGAGCAAAGATGAAAATGACATGAAATGTAAATGCTAAAAGTAAATAGTGCATAAAAATAAAATGGGCATATTATAAAAATACAGGATAAAGTCAATTATTAGTGATTAGTGGTTAGTTGGATGATCATCTTGAAACTTGCATTTGGAACTCATTAGAGGATTGGTAGAACCAAAGCCTTCACACAACAAGTTGCATTTTCTTTTTGTCAAGTATATCATCCATTTGGAATCCTCATAAGTACCATTTAATGATCAATGATGTTTAAGTGATCCGCGTTGATCAAAGGTGTTGTAGATCCATTAGAGGATTGGTAGAATCAAAGCCTCCACACAATGAATATCAAAGTTATTGGATCAAAGAGATCAAATTAACATACTTGGGCTTGCAAACATAAGTTTGGGCCACGAATGATCATTCATTCGAATCGGGACAAAATTTAACGTTATGTTAAGCAATCGTAAGTGGACTTATATAGAAGTCACACCTATTTTGAGGCCGGTCAATAGCAATCTATGCACCATTTGTTTTGAGACATGATATAGAGATCATGCTCCAATAACACTTAATGCAATAAGAAAGGGATGAGATGAAGAGGGGTGAGAGAGAATATACAAACCACTTTTGGATTAAATTTAATCAAACTATTATTAAAATCATTCATCCATATTTGTAGAGTTAGACTTAACACTATGAATCTAATGATGTTAATAAAGTTCATGATAAAAAATTTAACCCAAGATCAGCCAGAAAATAGTCACAAAATAATATTACATTTAATATATACAAAAAAAGGTTTTAAAAAAAGTTTTAAAATAGAAATAAAAGAGAAAAAATATCAACTATGTTCAAATTGATCAAGAAATAAAAGTAAGACCATAGAAAAATCAGAAAAGGACTCAAATGATTTTATAAATTTTTTGGTAATTTTTTAAAATTAGAAACTATTTTTAAAATTAAAAGAAATGAGTAAAATAAACCAAAAATGATTAAAAAAATAACAAAGTCAGAAACAAAAATAAGATAAGGTCACCAATATTTATCACAATATCATTGGATCATTTCATAATTTTCTCAGAATTTAAAAATGCATAAAATAATTTTTAAACATTTAAAACAATTCAAATAAAGTGAAAATTTATAAAAAATACCAAAACACAAAATTAAATTGTGAAAAAATAAAAATCAGAAAGAGAATAATCAAAAATATTTTTCAGAATTTTTGGACTAAAAATGAATTTTCTATGATTTTTTGAAGTTTGAAACAATTAAATATAAAAATCAGAAAAGAAAATAAAAACTAAAAAAATATGGGCCATCTGATCAACGTCAAAATGCATTAGTAAACAGATCAAGTGGACCTAGCGCACTGTGTATGTTATGGACTTTAGTGAATAATGCATAAGATCATTAATTAAATCATATTTTTGAAAAAAACTGATGGTGCGCCTTCATTGGTTGGAAGATGACACGTTGGTCATCTTCAACTTCGAGCCAGTCCCAAAATCAGGTTGCTCAATTTGTAAAATTAGAGCATGAGACCTATGCCATTCGCTTCGTCTCTTCAAGACGAAGACAACCACACCTTCGCGACAAATTTATATAAGTTGTAGCTCAAGCAATTTGGAAGGAAAGTTTTGAAAAGGGATTTGAAATTTCATGGTCAAAACGTGTTTCCAATAAAAAGCAAGTGTTGCGACTAGAACCAAGGCAATGAGAGCATCACAATGATATCAAATTTTTGGAGAATTGATGAAGGAATCTACCTATTGATGTTGAGTTGCAGAGCTCTGAAACTGGACTTCTATGGAGCAATATAAGGCACGATTCTTGTATGTAATTATATGGTTAGCTTCAGGGAAGATCAAGGAAGGTGAATTGATGGAAAAATTGGATTGAAAAAGGCTTGAGAATAGATTTCAAAGTTGCTGAATTTTGAGTTATGGAACAACTTTGGCAGGGTGATTCTAGCTATCCAAGCTTGAGGAAATGAATGGGGAATGACCCTTTATTTATAGGGAATCAAATGGAATGTCCAAGCGTGTGAAATGATGAAGTTTGGAGGGAAATTGTGTGAAGTTGCAAACAAGAAAAGTGTGACTTCTTATTTGATCAAAACTCATCCAAAACGCGTGTTTTATTATGCTAAACAATTCTGGAACTTCATTAAACATGTTTAGAGGCATAAACGCGTGGAAAACTTGTGATTAGAAGCCAAAACAAAGACTTCAAATTTTGAATTATGGGGAAACTTCAGTTCCAAGTTACCAAGTTCAACCCAATGGCATTCTCAGCTCAAGAGGTCTTAAGGCATGATTCTTGATGCTTTAGAAATATGAGGTTACAAGCTTTGCAATGGAAAAAGAATGGGATCAAATGGATGCTTGAGTTAAAAGTTGCATTGAGTCAAAGTTGGAGAAAAAGGGTTGACTTTCCATACTTAGAAATATTTCAAAATTTTCTTCAAAAGTGACCTATAATGTTTTGCATCCAAACATGGCCTTCCACTTGGATTTTGCTATTGACCAAAAAATATGGCATGAAATAGACCTCTTGAATGACATTTTGAAACTTGAACCATTCAAAATCTCCAAAAATTGAGAGATTTATTAATTGTTTAATTTGGCAAAAAATCATGAAATGACCTATAATCCTTTGTATCTTTAAGGCAACTTCCATCCATTTTCTCACTTTGCACATAAAAGACTGCATAAATTTCATATCCTCAAGATCATTATGGAAAAATAATGGGCTCAAGGTGATAAAAATTGACCAAGTTATGATCATTTGAAGTCACACATGGAAAATTGGGGATTCATCTAGAGGACTTGTAATATTTATTCTTCATCAAGTTTATTCCACATGAAAACTCCTTGGAACTTTTAAAGTGATTTGTTGATAATCCTTTGAAGATAAGGATGTCTTTGGAATCACTCAAAAATACCAAAATATGAGCAAGATATGCTTCTTTGAAGTTCAAAACCCTAGCTCCTTAGATCAAGAGAATGCTTTGAGGAACTTTGACATTTTTGAACAAACTTCTTATACCAATACAAATGCTTTGTAAATATAAGTTGTTGAGGATGAAAATGATAACTCATAGCAACAACAACCACTTAAATATCTTGAGAATTGAGAGAGATATGCACTTGTGACCAAATGGAACAAAGTCTTGTCCAAACATGACTATTTCTTCCATCAATCCCTTGTAATTTTTTGGATCAAATTTGATAACCTTGAAATGTGGTAAACCAAAATAACCTTTCCATGCCATTTCTTCCAAAAAAAACTTCGATGGTGAGGTTTGAACTTCTCAAGCTTTATTAACTAGGGCATGGAAATAAACTCATGAATCCATGGAGCAAATTGCTAAGCCTCATTTCCTTTACCTACATTATTAACAAGTAAGACAAACCAACATTGCATTTTATTAATTAAAAAGAAAATCAAGACAACACATTCATGATCACAAAATAAAACAAGTCAAGGTTCTTGGTGATTCCTCAAAGAGCAAAGCTAAAGATAGGGAGGGGAACCAAGAATCCTAATGTGATCTTATTGTGATTGAATCAACATGGTATGATGAAGGGATCTTAGGGGAAAATTGGGGTACAAAAAGCTGTCACAAGAGAAATGACTTATCCAAGGACATGTTAACCAGTGATTCTATCAAGATAAAGCATCTTGGTGCTTCACAGTCTGAGTACCCTTCAAGGATGAAGTTAGCATATTCCTCCAATCTGGGGCAATCAAGTCGAGATTCGATCTCTCCAAGTTCTACCAAATCTGGGGCATTCCCTCAAAGCTGTCAATCAGAGGCGATCACATCAATAAATATCTTCAAGTTACTATCGATCAGGGGGTTATCACATCGATAAACATATTCAGAATTCGTTCAACTTGGGGAAATTACGTCGAGATTTGACAAATATCTCCAAGAAAGTTGTAATCAATAGCAGTTTATTTCTTGACTCAAGACATTGGGGAAGGCCACCTCATAGCGTATTGTGGCCCGAATATTCTGGTCTTCTATTCGACACAGATTCTTTCAGAAATCCTCTAGACAGGGGCATTCCTCATTCGTACTCGCAAAGCTGCTCAAGCCAATTATGTTGTACGAGACGACTACAATCAAGCTAGAAGCATCATAACAGTCACCCTGACCTAGCCAATGCACGAAGCCTGTTTCATCTGCTGCAGACAATTTCAAACCTGATTCCCCAAGTGAATTCAGAAAGTTCGGAGTCATTGTTTGACTGGCACGTGCAAGTTCACATCCCAATGGAGTAAACTGGGGCATTCACAGAGCTAAACTGGGTAATTCGCAGGTGTACATGCCCATCTTTTATCCACAATTGATTCAAGAGGTAACTCCCCAGTGTGGCATAAACTTGGGGCATGTATTCGAAGAGATCCACGTGTTATTCAGCATCCATTCTTCAGCATATTCAGTTCTATCATTCTCACAGCGGTTCAAGATGTAGGGAAGTCGGGCCAGATTATCTCTTCCCCGACAACATGGTTCAGAATTTGCGGCGTACCTGAAAACTCGCTTAGTCAACAATTTAATCTCCAGCAGAGTCATCAATAATCTCCGGTATCATGAACTCCCAAGTGCGAAATTATTATCAGTATCCCCAGCAATCTTTGGTACTGCAGGTTTCCAGCACCAATATGTATCGGCATCCCCAATGATGAGCAACATTTCTCAATGAGCCTTCCCTTATCCCCATGAATTCTATCCCTTTGCATTGCATATAGCTATCACTATATAATATTGCATCTTCAAAAGCGCGTAGTAGATCCATCATAATGGGCCTTTGCGGCAAAATAAATTTAAACATGCATATGAAGCATAAGCCAGATTGGGTTCCTTATACAAAAGACATAAATCATTCAATCACAAGAAGATATCACCCCAAACCTTTAGTGGATGATCTTCACCTTCATAATCCCCAGATAACGGTTCCAGTACCTCATTCACCTGTTCCCAGCAAAATCAATACACCAAGTTTTAAACCCAGTTCCCGTCTGGTAGTCAGTTCCCGTCTGACGATCAATTTTAAACCCAGTTCCAGTCTGGTAGCTAGTACCTGTCTGACAAAATAATTCAAATTCCAGCACTCGTCTGTGTCGATTTCCTAAGCACTCATCCGTGTCAGGTCTCCAAACACTCGTCTGCATTTAACCTTTCCTTGATACTCGTCTATATCTTCTTCCAATATTCATTTGTATTGATTCAAACACTCGCCCGTGTTTAACTTTCCTTGATACTCGTTCGTATCTTCTTTCGATACCCGTCCATATTAATTCAAACACTCGTTCGTGTTTAACCTTTCCTTGATACTTGTCTGTATCTTATTCTAATACCCGTCCGTATTGATTCAAACACTCGTCCGTGTTTAACCTTTCCTTGATACTCATCCATATCTTCTTTCAATACCTGTCTGTATTGATTCAAACACTCGTCTGTATTTAACCTTTCCTTGATACTCGTCTGTATCTTCTTTGGATACCCGTCTGTATTGGTTCAAACACTCGTCCGTGTTTAACCTTTCCTTGATACTCGTCTGAATCTTATTTCAATACTTGTTCGTATTGATTCAAACACTCTTCCGTGTTTAACCTTTCCTTGATACTCGCTTGTATCTTCTTTTAATACCCGTCCGTATTGATTCAAACACTCGTCCGTGTTGAACCTTTCCTTGATACTCGTCTGTATCTTCTTTCAATACCTGTCCATATTGATTCAAACATTCGTCTGTATTTAACCTTTCTTAGATACTCGTATGTATCTTCTTTCAATACCCGTCCATATTGATTCAAACACTCATTCGTGTTTAACCTTTCCTTGATACCCGTCCGTATCTTCTTTCAATACACGTCCGTATTGATTCAAACACTTGTCCGTGTTTAACCTTTCCTTGATACTCGTCCGTATCTTCTTTTGATACTCGTCCATATTGATTCAAACACTCATCCGTGTTTAACCTTTCCTTGATACTCATCTGTATCTTCTTTCGATAATCGTCCGTATTGATTCAAACACTCGTTCGTGTTTAACCTTTCCTTGATACTCGTCCATATCTTCTTTCAATACCCGTCCGTATTGATTCAAACACTCGTTCATGTTTAACCTTTCCTTGATACTCGTTTGTATCTTCTTTGGATACTCGTCCGTATTGATTCAAACACTTAACCGTGTTTAACCTGTCCTTGATACTCGTTCATATCTTCTTTTGATACTCGTCCGTATTGATTCAAACACTCGTTCGTGTTTAACCTTTCCTTGATACTCATCCATATCTTCTTTCAAAACCCGTCCATATTGATTCAAACACTCGTTCGAGTTTAAACTTTCTTTGATACTCGTCCGTATCTTCTTTTGATACTCGTTCGTATTGATTCAAACACTCGTTTGTGTTTAACCTTTCCTTGATACTCAACTGTATCTTCTTTTGATACTCGTTCGTATTGATTCAAACACTCGTTTGTGTTATCCCTTCCTTGTATTGGCATCATGCTACATTAAAAGTCTGATATCTTCCTTGTATTGGCATCATGCTACGTTACAAGTCTAATCTCTTCCTTGTATTAACATCATGCTACGTTTCAAGTCCGATCTCTTCCTTGTATTGGCATCACGCTACGTTACAAGTTCGATATCTCCCTTGTATTAGCGTCACGCCACGTTACAAGTCTTCTTTGTCCTTGTATTGGCGTCACGCCATGTTACAAGTCTTCTCTGTCCTTGTATTAGCGTCACACCATGTTACAAGTCTTCTCTGTCCTTGTATTGGCATCACGCCACGTTACAAGTCTGCTATGTCCTTGTATTGGCATCATGCTACCTTTCAACACTCTTTGTGTCATCTTCTAAACACTCGTCGTGTCAGCTTCTAAACATTCATCGTGACAACTTCTAAACACTCGTCATGTCAGTTTCTAAACACTCATCGTGTCAGCTTCTAAACACTCATCATGTCTTCTTCTGACACTCATCATGTCAATTTCTAAACCCTCGTCATCATTAACTTCTAAACACTCATCGTGTCAGTTTTCAAGTACTCTTCGTATCGGTTTCTAAGTTTCGGAATTGTTGCCATGTTACAAGCAATCACCTTCCAGGTTCATCCATAGACCCCTTTCACCAAGAAAACGAAAAATTCTTTCCCCAACAAATATCACAAAAATAAATAAACACTCACACTTTCTCTCAGAAGAAATTTTTGGCATTGGTATTTAATCATCTTCTACCTCGAACGTCCGAAAGGCACGCGCCAATCGTACTTTCAGGTTTAAGACGATTAAATAGAGGCAGTTGTAATACCCCAAATTTGTCCTACCCTTTCACTTTTATCTGGTTTATGCATTTTGCGCTTCTCATTCCATCTGCATACCCTCCATTAGGTCATTTAACACATCATGCATCATTAATCAAATAATTTGGCATGGGATCAAGGTATTTGATCAACATAATAAAACTCTCATAATTTTTCAACGCATGTTTGAGTTGTGGAAGATCTGGGTGTTTTCGGTGAATTTAAAACAGTGCGAAATGGAAATAGCGTTTTGACTTATCCGAGTTTGAAAATTCGCATCTCCAACTTGGAATGGTTTTTTGGGTTGATTCTTAAGGTTTTAAAACCATCTCAATGTTCTTTTCAACTTTCGTGTTCAGACCAAAAGCTAATTCTCAAAGGAAAGTCTCTGAATATGCGGTTCTTTTGGAAGTTATATGGTGAAAAATACAAAGGAAAAGGTGCTGAAGGTGCAGTTTTCGCATGCTAGAAAATTCGTAACTCGAAAATCGTTTATCGTTTTGAGCCTGTTCTGGTGGCCAAAATTCCGTCTTGATGTCCTCTACATATTTTTCTGTTATGCTTAGAAGCCAATTCTGCTCAGAAAGTCTTCGAATATATGAATTCATCAAATATGTTCGCACAGGAAAATTGTGACAAATGTTCACCTGCTTCATCTTCAGAAAATCATAACTCGGTTGATTCTTATCATATCGAGCTGATTCCGGTGGCATTGGTTCAAAAATTGAGTTGGATAAATATTGCTTTCATCTTTCCAATTCTAACGGTATCCCGAATTCCTTTGTTTTTGGCTAAAACGCGCACAACACATTTGAAAATCCTGAATCGAGAAATATTTTCATCTGATATGAAACTTCAAAAAATCATAACTAAATCACCGTTTATCCTATTGAGCTCATCTTTGGACACGATGTTGTTATCGATGTTGGATACATTTTAGTTTCACACTTAAACTTCGAAATTCGAGCCGAGGGACCTGCGAATTTGACTTAAGGTGTCGGACTCTGATGAACTGAAAATTTGCACATTTGCTTGTGTTTATTGGAGGCTCAGTCATTCAAAAAAGGGCACACTATATATTCTTATTCACTCCAATTTTGAAGAAAAACTATCATAATTGACCAATTCTCAAAAAACACTCAAAGACTTTCTCTCATCTTGCTCAAGGATCAAAGAACAACTTTCTCTCATTTTCCTTAAGAACACCAACAACTTTTTCAAGATCCAAAAGTCAAAGAAGCTCAATTCTTCTCCAATCTCGAATCTGATTGTTGCGATCTCTATACCTAAGCTTCCTATTCAATTCTACAGTAAGCTTTTCTTAATTTAAGCACTTTTCAAATAAGTGATTCTTAAATAAGCACTTTTGTGGATCAATAAATTGAACTTTGATCTAATTTGAATTGTGGAAGTGATTTCAATTATGAAAATGTGAATTGATCTTGAATCATGATGTATAAATCCGGAATTGGATGATTAAATAAGTGCTTATTCAATTAATTGATTTTTATGAAAGTGCTTATTTGAGAAAACAAAATGTTGAAGTTGTTTTACGCTTAATTGATGATTCTTGATTGATTATGTGTGGTATAATTTGGATCTCTAATTGTGCAAAGATCATGAGTTGAATTTCAGAGATTATGTGTTTGACAAAATGCTTGAGCCATTATGCCTTGATCTTACTGCATGATTCAATTGATTTTTGGTTGCGTATAAATTTTCTTGTGATATGGTCATAGCATAATTGATGTGAATTAGTTTTTGATCCGATAAAAATACGTCGAAACTCATGAAATCGGATCATGAATTCACATGTTAATCGTGCTAAGATCGGGGAATTTGTCGTATAATTTTTGTTGTTTTGGTTTCTGTTTCCTGCCGTGGATATCCTATGATTTTCACGCTTTCCAACGATTCGAACCATGCGCGGAACGGACACTCGATGCAAAAGTTATGTTGCTTCAAAGTTTCAATTGAATAAGACTGCAGTTGAGTCGACGCATAGCCTTTTTGAGTCGACGCAAATAGTTTGGACCACACACGGGAAGTGTTGCACCGACCCTCCGGTCAATGCAAACTGAGAAAAACCCAAGCATGAGTCGACTCAACCCCTGTTACGGTCGACGCAAACATTCTGGTCACCTGCGGGAATTGTTGCGCTGACCCTCCAGTCGACGCAAACTGAGAAAATTCCAGGCATGAGTCGATGCATGCCCTGTTGCGGTCGATGCATCTTTTCCAAATTTTTGATTTTTGCTTCTTTGGCTTTACTTTGGCTATTGTTTGCTCCAAATTTCCTTCTACTCTTTTATACTTTAATTTTCCATGTTATTTTTAACATGTGTGTTTATTGTGCAAGGTACATTTCAATAGTTTCCAATCATGTAATTATTACTCGATTATTTGATCACAAAACTTGTTTGGACTTTCGATTTGTGGTCCGATTTTACGTTTGAGACGCATGCCATTGTTTTGTGCCCCATATCTTGTATAATTGTATCTTGTGCAGGTGTTCGGAAATATGGATATGTCGATACACATTCCGTTCTTGGTTTTCATAATTGTATTTTGTGCAGGCACTTTGTGATACAAATGTGTCCGCTATACATTCTGATCTTTCTTATTGATGCCTCGACACATATTTTTATTGGATTTCTTTGTCGATGCTAGCTTGCTCGACACGTACTCCCCGCTTCTCCAGTGCTCTCGTATGCTTTTAACGATTTTCTTGCATGTGGTAGTCGCCATTATTACCTTTGTACTTCTCTGCACTTTATCACATTTCTTTGTCACTTTTCTAGAAATCATGAGAAGTAGGGCTTTTACTGCTTTCTGATTCCATGAGCATTAGGAATAGAGATGTATGACGGGGGTCTTTGTTGCTGATCATGCCAGGAACCCCCTCTGGTTTATTTAAAGACCCATTTAGGGAAATTCTGCATTGTTTTCCATTGTGTGCTACTTGTGTATGGTTTGATTAAAACCCTACCTTTGTGTGGGTATTTAGCAGGTGTGTTTACATTTTGTGCCCGTATTATTTCCTAAATTATTATTGAAGTCCTCAAAAGGAGGCGAGCAGGGAGGTGTTGTACCCCAAAATTTTCCCTCCCATTTTCACACAAGACATACTCCTAGAGGTCCTCAATTGCTCAAGGTTGACCAAGAATTGACCAGACAAATTCTCCTCCTAAGGCAATGAACCTCTAACTAGGGTTTCACTTCTCATTAAGATGTGAAAGATCCAAAAGTCTCAAATGTTTTCTATGGTCCCAATATGTCTTCAAGATTGTCCATGACAAATTTAATGCCTTGCACTACAAGTTTGCTCAGTCAACTGCTCAAATGCTTGGAAATCAACTGTATTAGGTCAAAAGTCAAATGTGGCCCAAATAAAGTCAAACTTCATGATTTTTGGTCAACATAAACATTTTTAAGTGATATCCATCATTCTACAAAGTTTGATCATGATTCCTCAAGAAATGCTCCTAATTCATCAAAAGTCAAGAATTGCTAAATTAAGGTTTCTATAGGAAAAGTCAACCAAACTTTAACCAGGCATAACTCTCACATACTTCATCCATTTTTCCCCAACCAAAACTAATTTTGAAGAGAATTCAATTCCCTACAACTTCTCTCCAGACCTCAAGTCCAAGAAATGCACTATTTGAAAGATACAAGCTCAGACATTACAAGTCATTTTTAGAAAGTCACAAAGAGCCACTTTTTGCCAAGACCTTTTATATCAAGATAAAATCTTCAAATGTAAAATTTATCAAAATAGGGAATGAAGTAAATATCTTAGGATTTCCAAAAAGTCCAAGATCATCATCATGAGATAAAAATTGAGCAAGTTATGGCTTGCCCAAGTTGGGAAAATTTAGGATTTTTCAAGAAATGTGCATTGAGCAAGTTTGAAATTTTAAGGAAATGGCTCAATTTCTTGGACTTCAAACATCTTTCTAAGATCATAGAGGACACCTAAAACCATTTTTTTGCATTGTCTTGATTTTATTTGAATTTTATATTAATTTTATTTAATTAAAAGTCAAGTAAATCAAAATTACTGCAAATTATATGGATCATTATGGTTAAGGCTTGTTTTAATGCATGGAAAGGCCCCAAATTTCGTGTACAGCAAGGCCATCATGTCTACATTCATGCAAATTTGAAAAATGGACAAGATCTCACACTTTTGACCAAGGTTACATATTAGTATTCATGGCATTCAAATGTTTGTCTATGGTTGTTGCAAGCATTACTTTTCATGTCTCCTCACTCCTCTCTATATAAAGAAGGTATTAGCAAGCATAAAAAATGGACATATACAACTTGAAAACTCTACACAATTTTTTACAAAAAATATCAAAGTTGCTAAACTCAACCGCAGCTCCAGCTCGTTTTAACCCAAACAAAAGATCAAAACTCACTCCCGGAGCTTCCCTGAAGCGTTTACCATCATTACCAGGCCCTGAAATACCACGAAACGTGTCAATCAACTCTCACGGTTTACTTTATTTTTTAAATTTGTTTTGTGCAATTCATGTAATATCAATGTGTTTTGACCATGCATATTTAATCATTTGAGTATTTGTAAGCTTTTGGTATGGTTGGATTGCAGTTTTGGTACAGGAATTGCACGTTATCATTTCTAGGGTTTGAACCTTAGAATTGGGGCTTTTCAGAACAAGCAAAATTAGCCCAAACCAGGAGCACTATTGTGCTTAGGAGGCTGAACAATATCAATCCATGGCCTCAAAGTTCATTTTTGTTGCGTATTTTTGTTTGTTTCGAATACAGGGGTTATAGTGATAGACAAAAAGCTTTAACTATAGGTATTTTTACCTAAGACGACAGAGCAATGTAGGATATGAAGTGTGTCAGCCTCTGATTGGCAAGTTTGAATATTGTGCGCGTTTTTTTTTAAATTCCAGATATTAACATTTTTTGTATATAATATATTATTATTATCATATGCATGATTGAATTGGCAGCGCGGTTGGTAATGAGGCCCTATTGTGAAGAGGAGGACCTGGGTTCGAGCCCCAGGTCCAGCATTTTCCCATTTTCATATCATTTCATACATAATCCAGTGTTTCTCATAGCTTAGCGCTCATCATGCTCCAGCAAATCACAAATACCAGATGTCCTCTGATCAGATCTAAGGCATCCTATCTGAAGGTTCATCATGCACCCTGGAAGCTAGTCCTCACTGTATCCAAGGATGGACTTGGGCTTTCACACCTGGGCCCAACGCAAATTCAACTCAGCACCCCTTGTTTTCCTGAATAACCCCAGGCCCATTTGTTTTGTTTTAATATTTTCTTTTTTTAATTTTTGTTTTCATTTATTTAATTAACAATAATAATAAAAAAATCATAAAAAATATTAGATTAGTTTTTTTCTTTTCTTAATTAAACTAATTTTGTAAATAATTTAATTAAAACTTTAACTCTTTCTCAATTTTAAAATAAATTAGAATTAGGGTTTAATTTAGATTTAATTTTTTCTTTTCATAATAAAAAACCAAAAAAACTTATTTAATTTTATTTTGCTAAAATAGATTTTTCAGGTTGTTTTTTTAACTTAATTATTTTTCTTAAATCAAAATGAAGTAAATGGATTTCTCTTACTAGGTTTTAGAACATATTTTCATTCTTTCGCACATTACTCATTTTTTCGCATTTTTTTATGTTATTGTAACTGCCTTCAGGATGTAATAGATTATAATTAGGTATTTTTATTTTTCTGCTTTTAATTTTTGCACTCCCAAATTTTGTAAATCCCCATCCCCGAAGCCATGTAATAATCTAGGTTTTATCTTTCGCATTTTATTTTTTTGTGCAATATTAACTGCTAGTAACTAGGCGTGTATGGTAAGATTGAAACAAACGATAGCAAACCTTAATGCAAAAGATAAAATAAATGAATTGAATCAATGGCATATGTGCATCTCTAGGGTACCTCACTTCAGTTGCCTTCGAAAACGGTCACAATTCTAGAAACGTGAGAATGTTTAGTGGCTGTCCTCTAGTTCAAAAGATCACAAGTCCCTCGATGATCCTTTTGATGTTGCCTCGGTTAAAAGTGATTTAAGAACTTTAGGATAGTTACTAAAATTTCTTGCCAAGTTGCCTTCGTGACCTTAACGTCCCTTCGATTGTCCCTCAAACATCCAATGACAAGGATACCTACTCACTAATAGTAGGATAGCACTGTCTAAAGGAAAAGAGGAAAAGAATAACCTTTTCGAGTATAAAAGTAGATAGTTGTTAGAAGTTTGCTCAAACTATTTTTGCATTTACACACGAATACTACTTTTCAAAAGACATTTTCAAACACTTTGTATACTTTTTCCACTATCCCGAGAAACATTACTAGGTTCGTTGTACTAAGGTGTTTTCAAAATATTTTTAAACACAAAGCACAAAGGTATTTTTTAAAATGAGCAAACCTCTAAGAGCCCGTAGAAAACTATGGATGAAAAGGGTGCTAACACCTTCCTTTTCCATAATCTACCCCCCTTACTCCAAAAAAATTCGAAAAGGACTTTTTCTGTTATTTTCACCCTTTCCTTTGTTAGATAAAAGAAAAGTCGGTGGCGACTCTTGCTTACCGCAACATTTGCGAATACAAATGTAAAACCAGTATTAAGCAGTCGGTTCTTCCACCGTATCACAGAACTGGCAACTCTGCTGGGGAAAAATAAAAAGTGGGGTTACCTAAGAGCTTAGTTCATTTTAAAATTCCTTTCATTGTGTGTTTTATGCTTTACTTTTGAGGGCTTATTTGGGTTGTTACTATAGATCCTACACACAGATCTGGGGCACCTTATTAGGTAAGTAGCAATGAATCATGGAAGATGTACGACGTAGACCGATATGGACAAAGTGATAGCTATGTTAGCATGATACTTTGGTTTGTACTAATGTTCCTTGAGTCAGTCAAGGATAACATTAGGCTTCCTTAGTGTCATTAAGTGCTAACTGACCTTTAGAACCTTTAATTGACTCATCCTAAGCCATTAGAAAGCAGTGAGATGACCAGCTTTGGTTTCGACTGAAGATTGGTTGATACTCGATACTACACTCATTGAGACTAGACTTTTGGGATATTCTGGCCGCAATACTTCGGTGCTTGAGCTAGAAAAATGCCTAAAGGAAAGGTCAATTATATGAGACTCCTTAGAACCCGGTTACTATTAATAGGACAGGTTGAGCCAACCGAAACTTCAAGATGGTACTTACCTTTAAAACTTATGCAAGCCTTTAAACCTAAGGTCTCTGTATGAATTGTTTGCTATTGATATACTTATGATTTCAAAGCATAATTATAACATGATAAATATCATACCATAAAGTTTACTTAACCATTTCATGGATCTCAAGGGTATGTGGTGCAGGTTATGATGAACCAGATGTCTAAACAAGGGGCAAGGGGATTTATTTTCCTCTAACCAAATGCCTTCAAAAGACCAGAACACGACAACTTGGGTCAGGGGCTATGACCCACTTGATATGGTGATCTTGACTCTCGTAGAAGGACTTTCAACGATGCCAAGTTCTTCAATCAAAGCTGCAAAGTTCAACTTCTGACATTTTCTTGTTTACCTCGCGAGATCCTTGAAAACATTTGCATATCATACATGTCATTGCATAAAAGGTACTCCAGGTACAAGCTTCTTATCCCTTCGATGTTTATTTCAACAAGAAGAAATGGCTCTTGAACAAACAATTAAAGACCTTCAAGCTCAAAACGCTCAGTTCCAACAAATGTTCCTGGCTCTGACCCAGGGGCAAGAAGACCTGAAAGCTCTGATCATCAAAGATAAGACTAAGAAGGCAAAGAAACCAGTTCGTGTTTTAAGTGTGGGAAGAAGAAGACCAGCTAATTGAGCTCTAGATTTTGCAACCCCGTCAAAGAGAGGGGATAATCAAGAGGAAGATAACGGGGAATCAGAGGAAGGATACAAAAATTCAGCGTCTGAAGAAGATGAACTTGACTATTCTGAGGAGCAATATCCTCCTGCTGACGATAAATACAAACGGCTGGAGGATCGGCTCAATGCCATGGAGATCCAAAGGGTGCCCAATCTGGATTTTGAAGAATTAGGTTTGGTTCCAGGGGTGGTCATCTCACCTAAGTTCAAGGTCCCTATATTCACAAAATATGACGGTGTTTCCTATCCCAAGCTTCACTTGAGGTCATATGTCATAAAGATCCAGCCTCACACTGCTGATCGGAAACTATGGGTCCATGTATTCCAAGAAAGTTTGGCTGGCACTCAACTGGATTGGTTCTATCAGCTAGAAGGAACTGACATCCATACCTGGGAAGACCTGGCTGTTGCTTTCTACAAGCAGTACCAATACAATGTTGACCTAGCACCAACTCGAGTGCAGCTGCAGAATATGTCCATGAGCTCAAGAGAAGGGTTCAAGGAATATGCACAAAAGTGGAGGGATTTAGCTAGCAGGGTACAACCTCCTCTGAATGATCGGGAAATGGTGTACATGTTCATGGGAACTCTAACAGGCCCGTTCTTTAATCTGTCTATTGAGAGTTCCTCATACGGGTTCACAGAGATGGTATTGACTGGAGAAAGGATCGAAAGTGGTATCAAGAGTGGGAAGATCCTGATGGCTGCATCTTCTAATGCTGAGAAGAATCCAATTGATGGTAAGAGGGAAGCCAATGTTGTGTATGGCCAGAAGGGTCATAATAAGGCAGACTACCACCAATCTGTAGGGGCAGTGCTGGTCTCTAATTCGACACACGTGTAATAACCACAACAACAGGGTAATCAGCGAAGGCAAGACGAGCCTAAGAGACGGTTTAACAAGATCAACATGCCGTTGTCTCAAGCATTACAACATATGTTGAGGATGAATTTGATTACGTTGATAGGACCTCATCCAAACCCTAAGACTTCTTCTCCTAACTACAATCCTGATGAAAGGTGTGCCTATCATTTTGGCAGTTCTGGGTATGATACTAACGATTGTTGGACACTGAAATACAAGATTCAAAATATGATTGACGCCAAGGAGATTGAGTTCGACCCTCCTGAGACTCCCAACGTGATCACTGCTCCCATGCCAAATCATGGCCAGGATTGAGAGCATTTTTTTTCATTTGAATTCTCAAGTTGTATTTTCTTTGTTTGTTCAAACAATTATTGTCATGTCAAACTTTGTTATTTCATTAATGCGTTGCACATGTTTGTCTTGAATTAATTTGTTTTCATTATGCTTAAACTACTTTCTTACTTCCTTTTTGTGATATTCAACTCTTGATTAAAAGCTCTAAGCCTTTAGGGGGAGGATGACGAGAACGATACCACAATCTCTACAGTATGCTTTTGAACAGAGCCCACTGACGATGTACAGGCGTTGTTTCAAATTCTAAACATTGGAGTTATAAGGAAGATAATCCCTAGTCAACCCCTTTGAGCCTAAGAAGTAGTAGTTTTCTTTTCACAAGTTAAAACCCTTAATCATAACCTGGGGCAGGGTAGTTTTCTTAGTTAATTCATATGTGCATTCAGTCGTAAGCTTTCCCTTCATACACGACAAATGGTGTAGAAGATGCTCTCCAAAAGATGTTGATGGTTCCACATAATCTCTCAAAATAAAAGCCCATTACGTCAAAACCTATGAAGGAGACATAAGAAGAAAAAAACTGGGGCATCCCGCTAGCTGTAATCACAAAAGAAACAGTTCAGGAAAAAGACATGGATAGAAAAATCAAAAAAGAAAGAGGTCCTACAAATCCTCAACAAAAAGAAAAGGTCACAAAAATGAAAGCCTTCTTAAACAAACGTTCAATTTCTGAACCATCACCAGAATATCGGGGCCAACATTTGAGAACTCAACTGGGATTCGAAATGCTCAATTAACTGAGCATAGGACTGAAGAACATCATGAAGAACAGGTGGGTACAGATTAATTTTGAGCCTTTATCCTTTGTTTCTTAAACCGTGAACCATGCCATGTTACAACCCTTAAAAGTCCTAGCTGAAGCATGGGTTAGTTCGAGAGCATATTGTTACAAAGGTATCCTGACTCCTGTAAGGTTTGCTATAAATCATGAGTTGATATCACATTCTTGCAAATTTTGTTTTACTACAAAAAACACATTTTCAAAAATTTCAAGACAGACATAAGCTTTGCATTCTTTAAATGACATTGTTTGCATATGGTTAATTGTTCAAATGGCAGAGAAATTCACACAACGAATATTCAGTTAATGAAGACCCCCTCAATGGACAAAATCACCTCAAACGGAAAAAACATTCCCAATAACAAGCCCTTCATAATCAAGGGGCATGACATGGTGTCTAATTAATTTGGGGAAGTCAAGCCAATATGCAAAGAATCTCTCCAAAAATGCTGAATAGCCAGGGGCAGATCTCCATCTGAATCACTCGGGGGGCTGTTACATTGATCGGGGATTCCAGCAGAAAATCACTGTGAAATTTGAATCTTTGGTACCACCAAATTGCTTGTCTGTGCTAGTAGTATCAGATGGTGTAAGTATCATGTCTTCAAATCCTTTCATGATAGTTCTTAGAAAAGATACTTAGGAAATTCAAGACTATCAGAAACTTGATCAAACATCAGGTGCACCAGATTCATCCTGAAGCAGACCCACACAGGCTCCCACGTATGAAAGGGCACATGCAATCACATAAAAAATTTCTGGCATTTCTACAACACTTGTTGTCATAGACGGTGACAACTTTCCACATCTTATGAGCACGGACATAGTCAGAAAATACTACGCATGGAAAAGACCCGCTAGGTTGACAGGCCTAGGCAAAATTAAGGGCATCCCAGCGAACCAAAAGAGTTCGGGCAAAAATTAGAGATATATACAAAAAATTGTACACCCGGTAAGTCGAAAACCTGAAAAGGAGGCTTAAGCAAAAAAGGGTATCCTGGTGGACAGAAAACCCGAAAGGGCGGTCCGGGAAAAAGTTAGGGATTAAAAACGTACGACTATGTCCCGTCATCTTGTCATTTGTTTATCAGTATAAGACTTATCATCCTGATCAGCATTTACCAAGTACCCCAGGGGTTGGGATGACACTCAAACCATCCATAAAATCTTTGCAGGTACTTTCTCCAGCAGGTACAGAGCAGGGGCACCTTACTAAAAGTCGCCGCCATATCCTCAACTTATAACCTAGTGATGTCAGGTGTTCTTGTACCCCCGACAGAACAGGAATTTCCAACTACTGCTCCGACATCAGGTTTTCCCCATTAAAGTCATCAAACTTCTCAGGATTCCCCAATAGGATTTCACAAAATACTCAGGCAGTGCACCGAGCTTTCCTTCCCCAACAGAGTTTATTTCTTTAACAACGGAAGATCATCTCTCAGCAGTTCAGCTACAACAAAATCTGAAGACCTACATTCTCCAACTGCAATCAGGGATTTATTTTCCCTAATTCAACAACGCTGCAATAGAACAACTGATACATTCACATATTGCATTCATACGTCATTCTACAAACGTCATAGCATCTGTAGTACAAATGCATACATCCCAATCTCATTTATTTTAAGAACACCATTACACAATGCATTTCATACATCATGACATTGCATACAGCTAACGCTTTACCTTTTCAGGAAATATCAATCAACAGATATTTATCATCAACAATTTTTAACAGGTCCAGGATTAGCTCCTGGAACAAAACAGAGTAATTATCTATGCGACCAAATACAGCTTTACACGGGCTTAACATGAAGCAATCTTACACGGGTTTCTTCTGACTTCCAAATACAGCTTTATACGGTCTTATTATGAAGCAATCTTACACGGGTTTCTTCTGACTTCCAAATACAGCTTTACATGGGATCAACACGAAGCAATCTTACACAGGTTTCTTCTAACTTCCAAATACAACTTTACACGGGCTCAACATGAAGCAATCTTACACGGGTTTCTTCTGACTTCCAAATACAGCTTTACACGGGCTCATCATGAAGCAATCTTACACGGGTTTCTTCTGACTTCCAAATATAGATTTACACGGGATCATCATGAAGCAATCTTACACAGGTTTCTTCTAACTTCGAAATATAGCT
The DNA here is from genome assembly GCA_948472305.1 of Vicia faba. NCBI lineage: Eukaryota > Viridiplantae > Streptophyta > Magnoliopsida > Fabales > Fabaceae > Vicia > Vicia faba. Next base: position 1,444,809,724 of record OX451737.1, on the reverse strand, counting down.
TTATACGGGCCCTTCATGAAGTAATCTTACACGGGTTTCTTTTGACTTCGAAATACAGCTTTATACGGGCTCTTCATGAAGAAATCTTACACGGGTTCCTTCTCCCTCCTTCTGAAGTTTTATACGAACTCATCCAGAAGCAACCCTATCCAGGTTCCTTCTCACAATCTCCAGGTGCAGTTTTACATGGACTCATCCTGAGGCAACCCTACCCAGGTTCCTTCTCTTGAATTTCCAGATGCAGTTTTACACAGACTCATCCTGAAGCAACCCTACCCAGGTTCCTTCTTACAATCTCCAGATGCAGTTGTACACTGACTCATCTTGAGGCAACCCTACCCAAATTCCTTCTCTTGAATTTCCAGATTTAGTTTTACACAGAATCATCCTGAGGTAACCCTACCCAGGTTCCTTCTCACAATTTCCAGATGCAGTTTTACACTGACTCATCCTGAGGCAACCCTACCCAGGTTCCTTCTTACAATTTCCAGATGCAGTTTTATCCGGACTCATCCTGAAGCTGCCCTACCCAGGCTCCCTCTCATATATCTCCTAAAACAACCCTACCCAGGTTCCTTCTTATACATTTCCAGATGAAGTCTTACCCGGACTCATCCTGAAACAGCCCTACACGGGTTTCTTCTAATACATTTCCAAATAGCAGTTAATTTCATTCTCCCCAGCAAATTACTGTGAAGCCTGGATTTCAACCAGAAAACAACAAACTTTCATCTCTCCAATCCAGAGATAACCCCTCAGTAGAGCCATGGACAACTGAAGTTCCTAGACTTTATTTCCCATAGAGTTTTCCTCAAATAGGAAAATAACAGAAATCAACATCCCCCAGTGGACTCCTCCTCAGACAACAAGAATAGGAATCCCGACAAAGAGACCTCTTATGAAGTCAGCATCTACTCTGGATGGCATCTTTAAGCCCATCTTTGACGACTCTTCGTCATATTCTCTGGATGGCGTCTTTAAACCCATCTCCGACGACTTTTAGTCATCTTCTCCAAATGGCATATGTAATCCCATTCTCGACGTCATCAACCATCAGTATTACTTCATGCGAGTGCAAATTTCTAGGCACTCTAGTGTTCCATCATCTTCCACCTCCAGATCACGAAAGGTAGATGTTGTACCCCAAAATTTGCCCTCCCATTTCTCATTGATTTCTCATCACAAAGCCCTTGAAGATCAAGATCCAGCTAGGGTTTCATCTGCTCAAGACTTCTCCTTGCACTGTTGACCCAAATTAGGGTTTGTGTTTGCACAAAGATGTTCTGACCTAAAATGCCTAAGATGACTTTCATGCTTCATATTGGACTCCCAAGTTTACCCACATCAAGTTTCAAGTCTTGATTCCAAGTTTTGCCCAGTCAATTTGACAGTTGACCTAGAAATCAGCTGTATTGGGGAAAAAGTCAACTGTGGTCAATTGACAGTCAAACCTCATGATTTTTGACCCACATCAACATTATGAACTCATATGGACCATTTGATCAAGTTTGGATCACAATTCCACAAGAAATTTGATCAGATCACCAAAAGGGCAAAATGGTCATTTTTAGGATTTTGACTACACAAAGGCAATTTTTGACTGTTTGACATGGCCAATGGCAAACCAAGCTCACATATGGACTCAAGGACTCAATGAAATGGTCTTGACACATTCAACAAGTTTAAAAGATCCCAAATGCACAAGATTGACAGATGAATTTTCCAGTCAACTGATCAAAATTTGACTGTATACTGAAAAGTCAAACTTTGACTTTTTGGTCAAAGTCAAGTGTCAAGATTCATTTTTAATCAAAACATGTCAAATTATGAAACTTGTTCATCAAGAAATCAAAAATTACAAATTAGGGTTTGAAATGAAAAAATTTCATAACTTAGAAATTTTCTAAGTTATGAAATTTCCTAATTTTTCCTAACTTTGTCCCATTTTTTCATCAAGATATATTTGGATTCAAACAAAAGTCAAAACATGAAAGTTGTAGCCTATTGCATAATCTACAACTTTGATTCACAAAGTTTTCCCAAAAGAGGCTTGTATCTCAAGTTACAATATTTGGAATAAGGGTACTAAACCATTCTTAACTTAGTGAAAATTTGACCTATTTTAGGCAAGGTTTTTACCTAACTTCAAGACCATTTTCCACATACCTCCACTTGGAATTTCAATTTTAATTTCAAATATGGATTGTAGTACACATTCCAAGCTTTCCAAAATGTCCAAGAACTCATCAAACAACCTCATGACTTGAGAGAATCGAATTTTTCAATATGGCAAAAACTCACTTTTGAATTGGCCAAGTTCCATGTTCATAACTTATGCATTTTCAAGTCAGCTTGGTTTATGCTACATTACAGGCCTCTAATCCCCTTTGCACTCAATAATTTAATGCAAACTCATTGTGCCAAGACCATGTTCTATGTGTTCAAGCATTGCATGATGGATTAATCCCAAAATAGATAAAGCACTTTAACCATTTTTGCAAAAGTAAGCTTTATGTCAAAATGAAAATCCAAGAAGTACAGATCAAATCCCCTTGGCACAAGTTTAGGGACTAATCACACTGATCAATGCCAAGGTTTGCAGCATGTTATGGGGGCCTCTACCTGCCTAAACACCAACTTGACCTTTTCTTGCTTAAGGGTTAAGAAACCTAGCATATCACAAGACAACTTTCATCTCAGCATTAGAACCCTTAAGCAAATATTTTGTACACATTCAAGACATCCTAACTGAGCTAGCACACAACCCCAACACCTCCAATACCTCCACAAACTCAAAATCACCATTGAACTGCACAAAAACAGGGCTTGCTGCAGTTTGAGTGCCAACTCTCATCCCTTTCATGCATTCTTGCTAAAAGCTCATCAAACACATTCCCTAGCATCACTTGAAGCTAACCCAAACATAAAACACGACCTGTAACTCCTCTAACCAGTTCCACCATTTTCACTTTCTTGTTTTGCAGTTGAAGGTCCATAGCTCGATTCAAGGTGTTTCAAAGCAAAGTAAGCATTGGAATAGCATCACTACACTTCAGGCAAGTTGTACAGATCATCATCTTGCCCTGAAAGCTCCCCCATTGCCAGATAGAACTTCAACTGAACATGTATCTTCTTGAACTTCTAACTCTTAGTGTAGGCATCATTAGCTCTAAGTTTGTGAATAAGAAGTGTTCTACTCATGCCCCTGAATCTGTACATGCTTTTACTTTTCATTTATTTTGCCTGAGCTATGAGAATTTAAGGTCTGAATATGGAAGAAAAGTTAGGTCAAGATTTGGGAATGTTAAAATTCTCTCTCATTTCTGAGAGTTAGGATGAGTTCTTTACATATTTAGAATCGTGATTCAATGCTTAACATTTCTTATGTCGAAAGTTTGTGCAAAAAGTCAAAGAATCCAGATGTTTGAACTTGAGTACAGGCGCGCGTTTTTGGACATCTTTCTGTCCAGAGGTTGAAGAAGAAGCCACATGGGTTGGGCCTGCTTTTGTATTTCTTTTCACACCATATTTTTGCTTTCATACCCCCTGAGTCCATTTTGTTTATTTGCATGATTTTTTGACTTTTCTTTTTTTATCCTGACTTATTTATTTTTGCTAATAATATTAAAAACATAAAAAATATTTTTTACACCATTTTTATATTTTTTAGGTATTTATTTGTTTATATGGACATTTGTACATAAATATATATATATATATATATATATATATATATATATATACTATTATTTAGAAAAACTAGAAAAAAAATGCAAATATATTTTATTTCTGATTTTTATTTCATTTTCTCTTTTGAAAACATTTTATATCAAAAAAATATTTTTTTATAAATATTAAATATTATTATTTTGTATATATAATATTTGTTTAGTAAATAATAAAGATATTTATATATATTAGTATATTTAGGTAAATAATACAAAAAATATATACATTTTTTATTTTATTAATATTTGACCTAAAAAAAAATACTTTTTATAAATATACTTCATTTTATTTTATTTTTTGTATATAATAAATAAATACTTGTATAAATTAAATAATATATATATTTACTTAATAAAAATTAGGGTTTTACCCTTAAAACACAAAAACTCCAAAAATGTTACTTTTTTATTTTATTCATTTTTGTTTATTGGACATAAAAAATATCCTTTTTCCATACATATGAAAACCCTTTTTGCATTTTGCATCTTTATTTTATTTTCCATTTAATTGATGCAATTAATTATCTTGTAAATATTCCAAAATTGATGTAATAGCTAGGTTTAAATTCCTTGTCTAAATATCCCCCCATTTGAACATTTGTACCCCCCTTCCCATATTGTGTTGTAATAGTTTAGAACTTTACTTTTCGCACTTTAATGCTTTCTAAATATGCCATGTTAGAATTAGGGTTTGTATGCAAATAAAAAGAACAAAATAGTTTGACCTAATTTCAAGATAATCAAAGCATGAAAAATGGACAACACATATCACACTTGCACCCCTAGGGTATTCCACTTGTTGCCTTCAATAAGTGGGCCATATTGCATGTTAGGTCTCTTTGGGCAAAACAAATACAAATCAATTGATCATAGTCCCTCGATGACGCTTTCGAAAAGTTGCCTAAAATGATCAAAGTCCCTTAAAGGAAAATTGCCCAAAGGTACTTAGCACCATTGCAATTATGGTCTAAACGATGACCCGCGCCCGTCCCTTTCACCTCCTAATACAAGATTGTCCACCAAATACAATGGTGGAACAAAATTGTCAAAAGGGTTAAAACATAGCATAAATCTTTGAGAACTTTAGGGTAGATAGCTCTTAAGTACTTGTCCACTTGCAAAAGAAAACACTTGCCTATTTTCAAACCACACTTCACAAACACTTTCAAAACAAACTTTCAAAAAAACCTTGGAACATCTTTTCAAAAAGACAAACACCTTTTGTAAAACATTCGAGTAAAGAATTGTTACAAGGGTAGCCTAGACAAGGCATCTTTTTCAAAACATTTTCAAAACACACACAAAGCACCATTTCAAACAATTGAAAACCAAGGCAAGTTGATTTAAGCAAGTACCTAAGAGCCCATGGATAACCATGGATAGAAAGGGTGCTAATACCTTCCCTTTCTATAATCTACTCCCCGAACCCAAGAAAAATCTCAAAGGTTTTTGCTGTGCTTTTTAAACCTTTCCTTAGGATAAAATAAAAAGTCGGTGGCGACTCTTGCTCAACCGAAACATTTGCGAAAACAAACGCAAAACCATAGTCAGTTCTCCCACCGTATCACAGAACTGGCGACTCTGCTGGGGAGAATTTTAAAAGTGGAGTAACCTTAGGGCTTAGATCACCCTCTTGCATGACTAATTATTTGAATTGTTTGCTTTATATCTTGGCTCTATTGTTTGGGTTTGTAATCCTACACCCGGATTTTGGGAAACATTCATAGATAGCAATACGTTGTGGAAATTGTGCGGGGTATACCGACACGGTCGAAGCAATAGCTATATTAGTGCGACATATTTGTGAGTACCGGTAACCCTTAAGTTCAATCAAGGAGAGTACGGGGCCGCTGAGTGATGTCACTAAGCACTAATGACCTAGAACCTTACTTGAACATCTTGGCCTTTTATTAGGGGTAGTGAGATGACCGGCTTTGGTACAGTCTGAAGTTGGTAGATACTCGATACTACACTCATTAAGGGTTGTTTTCTAAGAATATTTTGGTCGCTAGTTAAGTGGCTAAACCAAAACAATGAACATTGAAAACAATCCAATGATATTGAGCTCCTTAGAACCCGGTTACTATTTATAGGACAGGTTTTTAAGCCAACTACACTCAAGAGGGTACTTACCTATGAAACCCCATGCAAGCCTGAAACTAGGGTTTGGTGTGATTTGCTTGTACATATGTTTTGTGCATACATCATAAAACATCATATGCATTCACTAACCATTTCAAGGGTTTGGATCTTCATCTTTGTTCTTGTTTTGTAGGTCATGGAAATTCCTCGCAGAAACACCATCCAAGTCAACCTTGTGAGAATCTCTCCTCAACTCAAGGAGCTCACCTCAAGAATTCCGGAAAGTTCATCCTTCAGTGAAAGACATGGTAGACTGCTCAGCTTAGTCAACACCAACATTGAAGAAGACATGATGAAAGTGCTATTCCAGTTCTTTGACCCTCTTCACCACTGCTTCACTTTCCCTGATTATCAGTTGGTACCCACTTTGGAGGAGTTTTCTCAACTCCTAAGAATTCCTATCCTTAATCAACTACCCTTCAACGGTACGGAAAAGGAACCAAAGCTGGAAGATGTTGCTCGAGCATTACATCTACAACCATCCGACATCAAGGGGCATTGGGAAACCAGAAGCGGCGTCAAAGGATTCTTAGCAAAATTCTTGTTTGAGAAGGCACAAGAATGTTGGAACTCATTGGACTTACAAGCCTTTGAAGAGATTGTGGCACTCCTTATCTATGGGTTGGTCTTGTTCCCAAATCCTGACCAATTGGTAGATGTCAACGCCGTCAAAATCTTCTTGTCCAGAAATCCAATACCAACATTGCTTGGGGACATTCTTCACTCATTTTACACACGAACAATGAGAAAAAGGGGTGTTCTCATGTGCTGTACTCCTCTCCTTGCAAGGTGGTTTATTTCGCACCTTCCACAATATGTCTTGAAAAATGACCAAGGCTCGAGGTGGTCCCAAAGGTTGATGACTCTTACTCACTCTGATGTACATTGGTGTTCTCGGTCCAGAGAAAATGTCATCATCATCGATCGTTGCGGAGAGTTTCCTAATGTTCCTTTACTTGGAATCAGAGGAGGTATCACCTACAACCCTTGCCTAGCTTTGAGGCAATTTGGATATGCACGGAGGGATGGCCCTCATGACATGTTGATTCCTGACCTAGTTTTTAACTTCGACAACGATGTGCAAGGACTTCGCCAAAGATTCATCAGAGCTTGGGGAAGACCCAACAAGGTTGATAGCAAGACACTGGGACACAAGAACTCCATCCCTCTTGAGCCTTATCTCAAGTGGGTACGAGCCTGAGCCCAGAGTCTAATGATGCCTTATCCTCATGTACTCCCGGTGATTAAAGAGCCCGTCAAGGAAGGAGAGGTTCCCTACACCATCTTACATCCTGACATGCCTACATCATGGGAGGAAATGCAGAAAAGTTGGATTCAGCTCAAGGAGGAACGGAACACTTTTGAAGCTAGCTTCTACGCCAGTGAGAAGAAGGTTCTAGAGCTTACCCGCCGACTCCATGAGCAAGAGGCCCTTAACACCTACATTGCGCCAAAGAGGATGCGCAATGTCTTTTTACCTTGAGAAGTTTTTGTAATATTTGGCCCATGGGGCATTTATGTACTAACAAATTTCTTCTTATTAATATGACGTGCGTTCTTCTTTGTTTGCAACAATTTTGAATGTTCTAAATCCTTGAATGCATTGCATACATAAGCATACCATTCATCATGTGCATAAGCAGGTCTCACGCCAGGTTTCCTTATCTGTCTGTTGTTTATTTCAGTAGGATGGATCTCGAGCAAACAGTCAAAGACCTACAAGCTCAAAATGCACAGTTTCAGCAACTCCTGACGACCTTGGCTAAAGGTCAGGAGGATCTCAAGACCTTGTTGGGGAATAAAGACCCAGTGAAAAAGAATAAAAAGAGACTCGGGGTGGCTACTTTAGGGAGAAGATTTGACGGAGAAGCTCGGAGAGTGCTTGAATTTCCTCCTACTTCTGATGAAGGAACCAGCAAAGGAGGTGGGGCTGCGGTACCTTCCGAGTCCGATGTGGAAGAAGAAGAGGTCGAAGAGGATGAAGATTATTCTGATCAACAATACCCTCCAGCTGATGATAAATACAAGGGTTTAGAAGACAGGTTGGCCGCCATGGAGCTACAAAGAGTACCGGGTTTGGATTTTGAAGACTTGGGTTTGGTCGCCGGGATTGTGATTCCACCAAAGTTCAAAGTGCCAGTGTTCGTGAGGTATGATGGGTTGTCCTGTCCAAAAAATGCATCTCAGGTCCTACGTGAGAAAGATCCAACCCTATACGGCAGATAAAAACCTTTGGATCCATTTCTTTCAAGATAGCCTTTCTGGGGCTCAATTGGAGTGGTTTTATCAGCTAGAGGGAACCAGCGTCTGAAATTGGGAAGACTTGGCCACCGCTTTTTACAAACAATATCAGTACAATTCTGACCTTGCTCCTACTCGTACCCAACTTCAGGGTATGTCACTGGGAACAGGCGAAGGATTCAAAGAATATGCACAAAAATGGAGGGATTTGGCTAGAAGGGTGCAGCCTCCTTTAACCGACCGTGAACTTGTTGATATGTTTCTAGGGACCCTATCTGGGCCATTTTTCAATCATCTGATTGGTAACTCTTCCGCGGGGTTTACTGATTTGATCTTAACAGGCGAAAGAATAGAAGCTGGCATCAAGTCAGGAAAGATTCAGAAGGGTGTTCTGCAAGTGTTGAGAAGAAGCCTTTTAAGAAGGAAACGATTGTGGTATATTCTCAGAGAAGAGCAGGGAAGACTGAGCACCGACCGACAGTGGGGGCCGTAATGATTCAAAACCCTTCAAGTGAGCAGCCTCGCTATAACCAATCCAGACCAAATCAACAACGGGTGGAACGGCCACAACGGCAGTTCACCCGTATTAATATGACTCCAGTGCAAGTGCTTCCCCATCTGTTAAAGTTGAATCTCGCCACCATCAAGGAGGCACCAAAGAATGTGAATACGTCCTCTCCACATTATCATCCTAATGCTAAATGCGCCTACCATTATGACAGTGTTGGGCACGACACCAATGATTGTTGGGCACTCAAGCATAAGATCCAAGACCTGATAGAGGCGAAAGAAGTAGAGTTTGACGCTCCGGAGAAGCCTAATGTGATATCTGCTCCCATGCCGAAGCACGGCCGAAATGTCAATGTCATTGAAGAAGATTTGTATGTTGCTGATGTTAATGATCTGATAACTCATTTGTTAACCATTAAGTTGAATCTGTTAAGGGCTGGGATCTTCCCGGGATATAAAGAAGACTGCTATTGTTGTTACTCTCTACCGTTTGATTGTCCGTTACTGAAGAAAGGCATCCAAGGCATTATGGATAGTCGACAAATTTTGTTTGAAAAAGTTTCTGCTACTCCAACCCATACTGAAGATGTCTCAATCATAACCATTCACGCCAATCTTTCCAAGGCCGTCAGAAAGCCTGTTAAGATTACACCAGCTACAAAATCTGTTCCTTTGAAGATAACAATGCCAGGGCATGTCCCCTATGTTTCTGAGAAGTCAATACCATGGAACTATGGCGGTGACATCTACTACCATGGTATTAAACAAATCGAAATAACTGAAGAAAGTTCGGATGATGAAGAAGCCAGCATTAGTAACATTGCAGGCACGAGCAAAATCACCAGGAGCGGGAGAATATTTTCTCCAGAGATTGCCCCTCCAAGAGCAATCTTTGGACCCTCATCTGCCGACAAGGTCATCCCTGCACCAATAAAACTCTCTGATAGAACTCCATTGATTGAAGATGTTGTTGTTCCTAGTATTGTTCCTCCTACCGCTGCTGATAAAGGTAAGGGAACCCAAGATGAGCTCGTCAGGACGAGGGCTCAACCCTTGGTCATCCCGGAAACCTCCAAGAAGGAAATGGATGAGATCTTGAGGATAATCAAAAGGAGTGATTACGATGTGGTAGAACAACTGGGGCAAACCCCCTCAAAGATCTCCATGCTGGCACTGCTACTTTGCTCAGAAGCGCACGCTAAAGCTCTGATAAAATTCCTGAAGGCAGCCCATGTGCCCCAGGAAACCTCTGCAGATTAATTTCAAAATTGCATGGCTAGCCTTACTGCGGACAATGGATTAGGTTTCTCTGATGCCGACCTAACTCCTAAAGGTAGAAACCACAATGATGCTTTGCACATTTCAGTCGATTGCCGGGGAACTACTCTTGCACATGGCTTGGTCGACACTGGTTCGTCGCTGAATGTACTGCCTAAGAAGGCCTTGGACCGACTAGATTGTGAAGGGTTGGAGTTGAAGCCGAGTGATATTGTTGTCAGAGCTTTCGATGGTTCGAAGAGAATGGTCCATGGGGAGGTTGAAATTCCCATCAAGATAGGCACTGAGGTGTTTTAAATCTACTTTCTATGTGATGGACATCCGTCCGTCATACTCTTGCTTGCTGGGTAGGCCTTGGATACACCATGCTGGGGCAGTCACTTCCTCCTTACATCAGATGTTGAAGTATCCTGTCAAGGGGAAGATCATTACCGTCCATGGCAAAGAGGAGTACATGATTAGCCACTTGAACTCTTTCCGGTATGTGGAGGTTGAAGGGGAGTTCATTGAGACGCCTTTTCAGCATTTCGAAGAAGTCCTTCCTGAGATAACAGTAGCAAAGTTGGCAGCTGAGACACCGAGGCAGATGGCCAGGATGGCATCTCTGGAGGACGCAAGGGCCGCAATAAAGGAGGGGAACAATTCAGCATGGGGGAAGTTGCCCGATATTCCACATAAGACCGACAAATTTGGATTAGGGTTCACTACCGCAGGCCAGAAAGCTATGCGTCGTTCGAAGATTGAGAGAGCGCCAGTCAAAATTTCTCCCTACGGAATCAATGCTTTGGAGGACGAAGACAAAGAGAGCAACATCGAAGAATGGATTTACCCAACTGTCAAAGGAGGATTGAGCAACTGGGAGGCAAAAGACTTTGTCCCCATCACTTTTATTCATCAGTAATTTATCTGTTAAACATTTCCTATTTGGTCTGTAATATTTATTTTCAAACAATCTGTACACTATCTTTTCACCTCATGCCTTGCCCGGGGCATGTAGGTCCATTTGTAAGGGTTTTGATTATTTTTCATATCCATATGCCATGTTTAATGATTCATTGGACGTTTTTCATTTGATAAACTGCTTGTGTTCATTTTCTTTCCTTTTGCATTTTTTGTTTAAGGATGGCTATCCCTTACACACACCCACGCTCACAAATGCAGGTACCCATCCACTCCAGATTCCATGGGTGACTATTCTGCTATATCTTTCAATAACTCTGAAGATCTGGTCAATCAAGCCGAGTATGAAGATGACGAAGGTTGTGAAGTACCAGGGGAACTAGCCAGACTTCTACAGCAAGAGGAAAGGCCATCTTACCGCACGAAGAGTCATTGGAAACTGTCAACTTAGGGACCGAGGAAGACCGGAAGGAGGTGCAAGTGGGTGCCAATCTGGAACCAAGTGTCAAGGAACGCCTGATACAGTTGTTGAATGAGTATGTTGAAATCTTCGCTTGGTCTTATGAAGACATGCCGGGTTTAGACACATACATCGTGGTTCATCGTCTCCCCACAAGAGAGGACTGTCCGCCGATCAAGCAAAAGGTCCGCCGAATGAGGCCTGACATGTCTGAAAAGATCAAAGCAGAAGTGATGAAGCAATTCGACGCTGGCTTTCTGGCTGTTACATCCTATCCTCAATGGGTCGCTAACATCGTGCCAGTACCTAAGAAAGATGGCAAAGTCAGAATGTGTGTGGACTACCGGGATTTGAATAGGGCCAGCCCCAAAGATGATTTTCCACTCCCACACATTGACATTTTAATCGACAATACAGCTCAGCACAAAGTGTTTTCCTTCATGGATGGATTCTCGGGCTACAATCAAATCAAAATGGCCCCCGAGGACATGGAGAAAACTACTTTTGTCACACAATGGGGCACTTTCTGTTACAAGGTGATGCCGTTCGGGCTGAAGAACGCAGGGGCAACTTATCAACGCGCCATGGTAGCTTTATTTCATGATATGATACATCATGAGATTGAAGTTTACGTAGACGATATGATAGCTCGGTCACAAACAGAGGAGGAGCACCTTGAACATCTAGAAAAGCTGTTTGCCAGATTGAAAGAATACAAACTCAGGCTGAATCCAAGCAAGTGCACTTTTGGAGTTAGGTCTGGTAAACTCCTGGGATTCATTATAAGCAACAAAGGCATTGAAGTCGATCCAGAAAAAGTGAAAGCAATACAAGAAATGCCTGCTCCCCGTACTGAAAAGGAGGTTAGAGGGTTCTTGGGGCGCTTGAACTATATTTCCAGATTCATCTCCCATCTGACTTCTACCTGTGAGCCAATTTTCAAACTCTTGAAGAAAGATCAGGTAGTCGAATGGAATGATGATTTCCAAGCTGTTTTTGATAAGATCAAGGAGTATTTGCTAGAACCTCCTATTCTGATGCCACCCGTCGAAGGAAGACCACTGATCATGTATTTGACCGTCTTGGATAACTCAATGGGGTGTGTTTTGGGCCAGCATGACGAGTCTGGTCGAAAAGAGCATGCTATTTATTACCTTAGCAAAAAGTTTACCGACTGTGAGACTCGCTACTCACTGCTCGAGAAAACTTGTTGCGCTTTGGTATGGGCTGCTCGCCGACTAAGACAGTATATGTTGACTCATACTACCTTGTTGATTTCCAAAATGGATCCTATCAAGTATATCTTCGAAAAGCCCGCTTTATCTGGAAGGATAGCTAGATGGCAAATGATCCTAACTGAGTATGACATCCAGTACACCACCCAAAAAGCTATAAAAGGGAGTGTACTAGCTGACCATCTGGCTCATCAGGCTATCGAAGATTATCAACCCATGAGATTTGATTTCCCAGACGAGGACATCATGAATTTGGACAACATTGAAGTTGACGGACCGTATGACGGACCCGAAAAGGGATCCCGATGGACCTTGTACTTTGATGGTGCTTCAAATGCACTTGGAAATGGTATCGGCGCAGTACTCATTTCTCCGGAAGGCTGTCACACACCTTTCACGGCCCGACTTTGCTTCAGCTGCACAAACAACCTGGCTGAGTACGAAGCTTGCATCTTTGGTCTCAAGGCTGTTGTAGACTTGGGGATCAAATCTTTGATCGTATTTGGGGACTCGGCTTTGGTTATCAGTCAAATCAAAGGAGAGTGGGATACCAAGCACCCTAATCTTATCCCATACAAAGAACATGTCCTGACATTGTTGCCTCATTTCGAGCAAATTACCTTCGAGCATTTCCCGCGAGAAGAGAATCAGCTAGCAGATGCTCTAGCCACAATGTCCTCCATGTTTAAACTCAACTGGGATAACGAGGCTCCCCAAATCACCATCGAGCGAATGGATGAACCTGCACATTGTCACGAGATTAATACCGAAGAAGTAGTGGAACAACCTTGGTTCCATGAAATCAAAAGGTATCTCGAGACTAGAGATTATCCCGAAGGAGCTTCCATAAATGACAAGAAGTTCTTAAGGAAATTTTCTGCCAAGTTCTTCCTGAGCAACGACATCCTTTACAAACGAAGCCATGATTCTGTATTACTCTGATGCGTAGACAAAGCTGAAGCAGAGTTGATCATGATTGATATACACAACGACACATTTGGCACTCACTTGAGCGGGCATACAATGGCTAAGAAGATCCTAAGGGCAGGCTATTACTGGTCTACCATGGAAGCTGACTGCCATCAACATTCCCGTAACCCCATTTTCTTTGGTATATGGCATGGAAGTTGTCTTGCCTATGGAGGTCCAGATTCCTTCTCTAAGGATTATGAAGGACACAGGATTGAATGAAGAGGATTGGATGCAGACCCGACTTGATCGACTCAATCTGATCGACGAGAAGCGACTCGCTGCTATATGCCATGGTCAGGCGTATCAAAAGCGGATGATCAAGGCCTTTAATAAGAAAGTCAGATGTCAAGTGTATCAAGTCGGAGATCTCGTAATCAAGTGGATTATCTTGCCGCAAAGTGATCCCAGGGGCAAATGGACTCCTACATATGAAGGACCATTTGTGATCAAGAGCATATTTTCTGGTGGTGCAATTATTCTGACCACCATGGACGGCGACGATTTTCCGCACCCTGCGAACGCAGACATAGTCAAAAGATACTACGCATAAAATAACCCGACAAGTCGAAAACCCGAAAGGGCGGCTTGGGCAAAAATGGGCATCCCGGTGGACCGAAAACCCGAAAGGGCGGTTCAGGCAAAAGTTAGGGATAAAAATAAAAAAATCTGTACACCCGGCAAGTTGAAAACCCGAAAGGGCGGCTTGGGCAAAAAGGGGTTTCTCGGTGGATCGAAAACCCGAAAGGGCGATTCAGGCAAAAGTTAGGGAATTAAAGCGTATGGCTATGTCTCGTCGGATCACTTCAAAGACAATCTCTTCATCAACCAGTTCCAGGCTTCTGATCAATCCAGTCATCGGCAAACGAAGCATTGAATGGACAGACATTCAGAGTTGTGAAAGCTATAGCGGAATGGAATCCCATGGAATTATTTCACATAGCCATCTTTATTTTGTATAAATCTTTCAAATATTTACGACAAAATCCTCTTACTAGGATGATTGTCTCCTTTGTACAAATATACTCGTAGAAAGTCAATACAAATACTTTTCCCAGAAATTTGTGTCATTTCCTTTTTCTTTTTTCTCTTGCACTAATTCTTTTATTTTGAGAAACGTCAAATGTTTTGTTAAATAGGCATATGCATCTGAACATAATCATTTCCTTATGAATCAAGAAAGAGGATTACCGATAGGTTGAAGATACGGTTGGATATCTTGATACCCTTTCAAAGGAAACCCCCAGGAGATTTGGAATCCATGTCCCCCAGCAAGTCTTGAGGCTTATCCCCAGTAGATTCTGGAAGCTTATCCCCTGCAGAGTACGGACGTCTCTCCCGAGTTTTATTCAAAGTTATTCCTCACAAGGGCTTATAACTGGGTTATCTTCAGCTTATTGCCACGGAAGATTGCACTCGCTAAATTCTTCCTACCTCCAGCGGAGTTCATCAGAGTTCCCCAACATAAATTATCAATACAATCCCCAGAGGAGTTTGTCTTTGTTATCTCCAGCCAGAGAATCCTCCAGAACTCAATTCCTCTCAGAATTTAAGTTTCAGTATCCCCAGCCGAGCTAAAACTTCAAATTATCAATCCCCAAGCGAAGCCAGACTAATGAACCTTCTCCCCACAGAGTTTTGGGAAGGCAAATCTTGAGTTCCCCAGTGAAGTCGCCAGAGATACTTCCCACCAAGCTGAAGATTCTCAATCTTACCTCCCCAGCATGAGTCTACTAGATTGGAACTCCCCAGTAGAAGTCATCAGGAATTCCCTAGAAGATTTGTATACAACCCAAGCCCTTTATTCTCCAGCAACGACCAGGAATTATTCTTCCCGGCAGCAGTCAAAATACTTTTATCTTCAGCCATCCCGGATTCACCTATCCTTTGCAAGACAGCTCTCCAGCTTACATGCGCATCCATTTACATTCATATCACATAACATACATTATATCATGCATCATGACATTGCATATAACTAACTCTTTACCTTTTCAGGTAAGATCAGTCGAAAGACTAAAATCATTATCTTCCAAGATTCTTTCCAGGAATAGTTCAGATGTGACCCAGACACGGCAACATTCTAATGCTCATTCCAGATTTATCCAGATGCAGTTTTACACGAGCTCATCATCAGGGAACCCTACACCGGTTCTTCTTCCAAATTCAAGACTTCTGAAAACAGTTTACGGGTTCTCCAAGTAACGGATGTTAACCTATCGCTTGTTCAGTTTCTTCTCAAGACTTCTGAAAACAGTTTATGGATTCTTCCCAACAACGGATGTTAATCTATCACTTGTTCAGATGCAACTTTTGAAAACAGTTTATGGACGCTTCCCAACAACGGATGCTGCTCTATTGCTTATTCAACTTCAAGATTTCTGAAAATAGTTCACGGGTTCTCCAAGTAACGGATGTTAACCTATCGCTTGTTCAGATTCTTCTCCAGACTTCTGAAAACAGTTTACGGACGCTTCCCAACAACGGATGCTACTCTATTGCTTATTCAGCTCCAAGACTTCTGAAAATAGTTTATGGATTCTTCCCAACAACGGATGTTAATCTATCAACTTGTTCAGATGCAACTTTTGAAAACAGTTTATGGACGCTTCCCAACAATGGATGATGCTCTATTGCTTATTCAGCTCCAAGACTTCTGAAAACAGTTTATGGATTCTTCCCCATAACGGATGTTAATCTATCGCTTGTTCAGGCTCTTCTCAACCTCTGAAAACAGTTTACGGATGCCTCCAGATACGGATGTCAATCTATTGCTTATTCAGACCCCAGCTCGAAGATGGTCCTAAGCATGGACACCTTTCTGATACTCATTCCAGATGGCATCTTTAAGCCCATCCCCGACAAGTTTCTGTCATTCCTCCCGATGGCATCGTTAAGCCCATCTCCAAATGGCATCTCTAAGCCCATTCCCGCATCCCTTGCTTTGACAAGTGCAAATTTAAGGGCACTCTAGTGTCCAATCTCCTTTCACCCTTGAGTCACGAAAGGCAAACTTGCCAATCTAACTCTTCAGGTTCAAGAAAATTGAACAGGGGCAACTGTTGTACCCCAAAATTTGCCCTCCCATTTCTCATTGATTTCTCATCACAAAGCCCTTGAAGATCAAGATCCAGCTAGGGTTTCATCTGCTCAAGACTTCTCCTTGCACTGTTGACCCAAATTAGGGTTTGTGTTTGCACAAAGATGTTCTGACCTAAAATGCCTAAGATGACTTTCATGCTTCATATTGGACTCCCAAGTTTACCCACATCAAGTTTCAAGTCTTGATTCCAAGTTTTGCCCAATCAATTTGACAGTTGACCTAGAAATCAGCTGTATTGGGGAAAAAGTCAACTGTGGTCAATTGACAGTCAAACCTCATGATTTTTGACCCACATCAACATTATGAACTCATATGGACCATTTGATCAAGTTTGGATCACAATTCCACAAGAAATTTGATCAGATCACCAAAAGGGCAAAATGGTCATTTTTAGGATTTTGATTGCACAAAGGCAATTTTTGACTGTTTGACCTGGCCAATGGCAAACCAAGCTCACATATGGACTCAAGGACTCAATGAAATGGTCTTGACACATTCAACAAGTTCAAAAGATCCCAAATGCACAAGATTGACAGATGAATTTTCCAGTCAACTGATCAAAATTTGACTGTATACTGAAAAGTCAAACTTTGACTTTTTGGTCAAAGTCAAGTGTCAAGATTCATTTTTCATCAAAACATGTCAAATTATGAAACTTGTTCATCAAGAAATCAAAAATTACAAATTAGGGTTTGAAATGAAAAAATTTCATAACTTAGAAATTTTCTAAGTTATGAAATTTCCTAATTTTTTCCTAACTTTGTCCCATTTTTTCATCAAGATATATTTGGATTCAAACAAAAGTCAAAACATGAAAGTTGTAGCCTATTGCATAATCTACAACTTTGATTCACAAAGTTTTCCCAAAAGAGGCTTGTATCTCAAGTTACAATTTTTGGAATAAGGGTACTAAACCATTCTTAACTTAGTGAAAATTTGACCTATTTTAGGCAAGGTTTTTACCTAACTTCAAGACCATTTTCCACATACCTCCACTTGTAATTTCAATTTGCATTTCAAAGATGGATTGTAGTACACATTCCAAGATTTCCAAAATGTCCAAGAACTCATCAAACAACCTCATGACTTGAGAGAATGGAATTTTGCAATATGGCAAAAACTCACTTTTGAATTGGCCAAGTTCCATGTTCATAACTTATGCATTTTCAAGTCAGCTTGGTTTATGCTACATTACAGGCCTCTAATCCCCTTTGCACTCAATAATTTAATGCAAACTCATTGTGCCAAGACCATGTTCTATGTGTTCAAGCATTGCATGATGGATTAATCCCAAAATAGATAAAGCACTTTAACCATTTTTGCAAAAGTAAGCTTTATGTCAAAATGAAAATCCAAGAAGTACAGATCAAATCCCCTTGGCACAAGTTTAGGGACTAATCACACTGATCAATGCCAAGGTTTGCAGCATGTTATGGGGGCCTCTACCTGCCTAAACACCAACTTGACCTTTTCTTGCTTAAGTGTTAAGAAACCTAGCATATCACAAGACAACTTTCATCTCAACATTAGAACCCTTAAGAAAATATTTTGTACACATTCAAGACATCCTAACTGAGCTAGCACACGACCCCAACACCTCCAATACCTCCACAAACTCAAAATCACCATTGAACTGCACAAAAATAGGGCTTGCTGCAGTTTGAGTGCCAACTCTCATCCCTTTCATGCATTCTTGCTAAAAGCTCATCAAACACATTCCCTAGCATCACTTGAAGCTAACCCAAACATAAAACACGACCTGTAACTCCTCTAACCAGTTCCACAATTTTCACTTTCTTGTTTTGCAGTTGAAGGTCCATAGCTCGATTCAAGGTGTTTCAAAGCAAAGTAAGCATTGGAATAGCATCACTACACTTCAGGCAAGCTGTACAGATCATCATCTTGCCCTGAAAGCTCCCCCATTGCCAGATAGAACTTCAACTGAACAGGTATCTTCTTGAACTTCTAACTCTTAGTGTAGGCATCATTAGCTCTAAGTTTGTGAATAAGAAGTGTTCTACTCATGCCCCTGAATCTGTACATGCTTTTACTTTTCATTTATTTTGCCTGAGCTATGAGAATTTAAGGTCTGAATATGGAAGAAAAGTTAGGTCAAGATTTGGGAATGTTAAAATTCTCTCTCATTTCTGAGAGTTAGGATGAGTTCTTTACATATTTAGAATCGTGATTCAATGCTTAACATTTCTTATGTTGAAAGTTTGTGCAAAAAGTCAAAGAATCCAGATGTTTAAACTTGAGTACAGGCGCGCGTTTTTGGACATCTTTCTGTCCAGAGGTTGAAGAAGAAGCCACATGGGCTGGGCCTGCTTTTGTATTTCTTTTCACACCATATTTTTTCTTTCATACCCCCCTGAGCCCATTTTGTTTATTTGCATGATTTTTTGACTTTTCTTTTTTTATCCTGACTTATTTATTTTTGCTAATAATATTAAAAACATAAAAAATATTTTTTACACCATTTTTATATTTTTTAGATATTTATTTGTTTATATGGACATTTGTACATAAATATATATATATATACTATTATTTAGAAAAACTAGAAAAAAAATGCAAATATATTTTATTTCTGATTTTTATTTCATTTTCTCTTTTGAAAACATTTTATATCAAAAAAATATTTTTTTATAAATATTAAATATTATTATTTTGTATATATAATATTTGTTTAGTAAATAATAAAGATATTTATATATATATTAGTATATTTAGGTAAATAATACAAAAAAATATATACATTTTTTATTTTATTAATATTTGACCTCAAAAAAAAATACTTTTTATAAATATACTTCATTTTATTTTATTTTTTGTATATAATAAATAAATACTTGTATAAATTAAATAATATATATATTTACTTAATAAAAATTAGGGTTTTACCCTTAAAACACAAAAACTCCAAAAATGTTACTTTTTTATTTTATTCATTTTTGTTTATTGGACATAAAAAATATCCTTTTTCCATATATATGAAAACCCTTTTTGCATTTTGCATCTTTATTTTATTTTCCATTTAATTGATGCAATTAATTATCTTGTAAATATTCCAAAATTGATGTAATAGCTAGGTTTAAATTCCTTGTCTAAATATCCCCCCATTTGAACATTTGTACCCCCCTTCCCATATTGTGTTGTAATAGTTTAGAATTTTACTTTTCGCACTTTAATGCTTTCTAAATATGCCATGTTAGAATTAGGGTTTGTATGCAAATAAAAAGAACAAAATAGTTTGACCTAAGTTCAAGATAATCAAAGCATGAAAAATGGACAACACATATCACACTTGCACCCCTAGGGTATTCCACTTGTTGCCTTCAATAAGTGGGCCATATTGCATGTTAGGTCTCTTTGGGCAAAACAAATACAAATCAATTGATCATAGTCCCTCGATGACGCTTTCGAAAAGTTGCCTAAAATGATCAAAGTCCCTTAAAGGAAAATTGCCCAAAGGTACTTAGCACCATTGCAATTATGGTCTAAACGATGACCCGCGCCCGTCCTTTCACCTCCTAATACAAGATTGTCCACCAAATACAATGGTGGAACAAAATTGTCAAAAGGGTTAAAACATAGCATAAATCTTTGAGAACTTTAGGGTAGATAGCTCTTAAGTACTTGTCCACTTGCAAAAGAAAACACTTGCCTATTTTCAAACCACACTTCACAAACACTTTCAAAACAAACTTTCAAAAAAACCTTGGAACATCTTTTCAAAAAGACAAACACATTTTGTAAAACATTCGAGTAAAGAATTGTTACAAGGGTAGCCTAGACAAGGCATCTTTTTCAAAACATTTTCAAAACACACACAAAGCACCATTTCAAACAATTGAAAACCAAGGCAAGTTGATCTAAGCAAGTACCTAAGAACCCATGGATAACCATGGATAGAAAGGGTGCTAATACCTTCCCTTTCTATAATCTACTCCCCGAACCCAAGAAAAATCTCAAAGGTTTTTGCTGTGCTTTTTAAACCTTTCCTTAGGATAAAATAAAAAGTCGGTGGCGACTCTTGCTCAACCGAAACATTTGTGAAAACAAACACAAAACCATAGTCAGTTCTCCCACCGTATCACAGTAGACAAGCCAATCTAAATCTTCATGTTTAAGAAGATTGAACAGGGGAAGTTGTTGTACCCCAAAATTTGCCCTCCCATTTTCATATAAGACATACTCTTAGAGGTCCTTAATTGCTCAAGGTTGACCAAGAATTGACCAGACAAATTCTCCTCTTAAGGCAATGAACCTCTAACTAGGGTTTCACTTCTCATCAAGATGTGTAATATCCAAAAGTCTCAAATATTTTCCATGGTCCTGATATGTCTTCAAGATTGTCCATGACAAATTTCATGCCTTGCACTACAAGTTTGCTCAGTGAATTGCTCAAATGCTTGGAAATTAACTATATTAGGTCAAAAGTCAATTGTGGCCCTAATACACTCAAACTTCATAATTTTTGGTCAACATAAACATTTTGAAGTGATATCCATAATTTGATCAAAGGTTGATCATGATTCCTCAAGAAATTCTCCTAATTCATCAAAAGTCAAGAATTGCTAAATTAGGGTTTCTATAGGAAAAGTCAACCAAACTTTGACCAGGCATAACTCTCACATACTTCATCCATTTTCCCCAAACAAACCTCATTTTGAAGATAATTCAATTCCCTACTACTTCTCTTCAGCCCTCAAGTCCAAGAAATGCACCATTTGAAAGATACAAGCTCATATGTTACAGGTCATTTTTAGAAAGTCAACAAAAGCCACTTTTTGCCAAGACCTTTTACATCAAGATAAATCTTCAAATGCAAAATTGATCAAAAGAGGGATTGAAGTAGATATCTTGGTATTTACAAAAAGTCCAAGATCATTATCATGAGATAAAAATTGAGCAAGTTATGGCTTACCCAAGTTGGGAAAATTTGGGATTTTTCAAGAAACGTGCATTGAGCAAGTTTCAAATTTAAGGCAATGGCTCAATTTATTGGACTTCAAGCATCTTCCTAAGATCATAGAGGACACCTAAAACCATTTTTTGCATAGTCTTGATTTTATTTGCATTTTATATTAATTTTATTTAATTAAAAGTCAAGTAAATCAAAATTACTGCAAATTATATGGATCATTATGGTTAATACGTGTTTTAATGCATGGAAGGGCCCCATATTTCGTGTACAGCAAGGCCATCATGTCTACATTCATGCAAATTTCAAAAATGGACAAGATCCCACACTTTTGGACAAGATTACATATTAGTATTCATGGCATTCAAATGTTTGTCTATGGCTGTTACAAGCATTACTTTTCATGTCTCCTCACTCCTCTCTATATAAAGAAGGCATTAGCAAGCATAAAAAATGGACACACACAGCCCGAAAACTCTACACGATTTTTTGCAAAAAATATCAAAGTTGTTAAACTCAAAAACACAGCTCCAGCTCATTTTAACCCAAACAAAAGATCAAAACTCACTCAAGGAGCTTCCCTGAAGCGTTTACCATCATTACCATGCCCTGAGATACCACGAAACGCGTCAATCAAATCCCATGGTTTTCTTCATTTTTTAAATTCATTTTGTGCAATTCATGTAATATCAATGTGTTTTGACCATGCATATTTAATCATTTGAGTATTTGCAAGCTTTTGGTATGGTTGCATTGCAGTTTTGGTACAGGAATTGCACGTTACCTTTTCTATGGTTTAAACCTTAGAATTGGGGCTTTTCAGAACAGGAAAAATTAGCCCAAACCAGGAATACTATTGTGCTTAGGTGGTTGAACATAATCGATCCATGGCCTCAAAGTTCATTTTTGTTGCATATTTTTGTTTGTTTCGAATGCAGGGGTTACACTGACAGACAAAAAGCTATCATTATAGGTATTTTTACCTAAGACGACGAAGGGAGGTAGGAGATGAAGTGTGTCAGTCTCTGATCGTCCAGTTTGAATATTGCGCCCATTTTTATTTTTAAATTCCAGATATTAACATTCTTTGTATATAATATATTATTGTTATCATATGCATGATTGAATTGGCAGCACGGTTGGTAATGAGGCGCGCTTGTAAAGAGGAGGACCTGGGTTCGAGCCCAAGGTCTAGCATTTTCCCATTTTCATATTATTTCATACAGAATCCAGTGTTTCTCATAGCCTGGCGCTCATCATGCTTCAGCAAATCACAACCACCAGATGTCCTCTGATCAGATCTAAGGCATCCTATCTTAAGGTTCATCATGCACCCTGGAAGCTATCCCTCACTAGATCCAAGGATGGACTTGGGCTTTCACACCTGGGCCCAGCGCAAATTCAACTCAGCACCCCTTGTTTTGCTGAATAACCCCAGGCCCATTTGTTTTGTTTTAATATTTTCTTTTTTTAATTTTTGTTTTCATTTATTTAATTAACAATAATAATAATAAATCATAAAAAATATTAGATTAGTTTTTTTTCTTTTCTTAATTAAACTAATTTTGTAAATAATTTAATTAAAACTTTAACTCTTTCTCAATTTTAAAATAAATTAAAATTAGGATTTAATTTAGATTTAATTTTTTCTTTTCATAATAAAAATCAAAAAAACTTATTTAATTTTATTTTGCTAAAATAGATTTTTCAGGTTGTTTTTTTAACTTAATTATTTTTTTAAAATCAAAAATAAGTAAATGGATTTCTCTTACTAGGTTTTAGAACGTATTTTCATTCTTTCGCGTTTACTCATTTTTTCGCATATTTTATGTTATTGTAATTGCCTTCAGGATGTAATAGATTACAATTAGGTATTTTTTATTTTTCTGCTTTTAATTTTTGCACTCCCAAATTTTGTAAATCGCCATCCCAGAAGCCATGTAATAATCTAGGTTTTATCTTCCGCATTTTATTTTTCTGTGCAATATTAACTGCTAGTAACTAGGCGTGTATGGTAATATTGAAACAAACGATAGCAAACCTTAATGCAAAAGATAAAATAACTGAATTGAATCAATGGCACATGTGCATCTCTAGGGTACCTTACTTCAGTTGCCTTCGAAAACGGTCATAATTCTCGAAACGTGAGAATTTTTAGTGGTTGTCCTCTAGTTCAAAAGATGACAAGTCCCTCGATGATCCTTTAGATGTTGCCTCGGTTAAAAGTGATTTAAGAACTTTAGAACGTATTTTCATTCTTTCGCGTTTACTCATTTTTTCGCATATTTTATGTTATTGTAATTGCCTTCAGGATGTAATAGATTACAATTAGGTATTTTTTATTTTTCTGCTTTTAATTTTTGCACTCCCAAATTTTGTAAATCGCCATCCCAGAAGCCATGTAATAGTCTAGGTTTTATCTTCCGCATTTTATTTTTCTGTGCAATATTAACTGCTAGTAACTAGGCGTGTATGGTAAGATTGAAACAAACGATAGCAAACCTTAATGCAAAAGATAAAATAACTGAATTGAATCAATGGCACATGTGCATCTCTAGGGTACCTTACTTCGGTTGCCTTCGAAAACGGTCACAATTCTCGAAACGTGAGAATTTTTAGTGGTTGTCCTCTAGTTCAAAAGATGACAAGTCCCTCGATGATCCTTTTGATGTTTCCTCGATTAAAAGTGATTTAAGAACTTTAGGATAGTTACTAAAATTTCTTGCCAAGTTGCCTTCGTGACCTTAACGTCCCTTCGATTGTCCCTCAAACATCCAACGACAAGGCTACCTACTCACTAATAGTAGGATAGCATCGTCTAAAGGAAAAGAGGAAAAGAACAACCTTTTTTAGTACAAAAGTAGATAGTTGTTAGAAGTTTGTTCAAACTATTTTTGCACTTACACACAAATACTACTTTTCAAAAGACATTTTCAAACACTTTGTGTGCTTTCTCCACTATCCCGAGAAACATTACAAGGTTCGTCGTACTAAGGCATTTTCCAAACATTTTCAAACACAAAGCACAAAGGTATTTTTTAAAATGAGCAAACCTCTAAGAGCCCGTAGAAAACTACTGATGGAAAGGGTGCTAACACCTTCCCTTTCCATAATCTACCCCCCTTACTAAGAAAATTCTCGAAAAGGTATTTTTCTGTTTTTTTCATCCTTTCCTTTGTTGGATAAAAGAAAGTTTGATTGTGACTCTTGCTTACCGCAACATTTGCAAATACAAACGTAAAACCAATATTAAACAGTCAGTTCTGCTACCGTATCACAGAAGGGTTAGCAATCAACCCCCACAATTTCGTCTGTGTCATCCTTAGCTCGTGACGCACCACGATGCTTCGGAGTTGTGCCTGCTCTTGTGTATAGAGCCGTCAAGTGGGAAAGGGTTTCGCAATTGAACCCACATGCTCTGTTAGGAGTTCGCATTGGTCGATGTTGATGCTCCGTGATCGTTCATATTGCCTTCTATCATCTACCTCGATCTCCTATATCTTGGTTAGGTGTTCAGTCACCTTGGACATCACAATTTTGTTTTTTCATCCTACTCCCGCTTGTTTGTCGCGGGTGATACGCTCCCCTTGACTAAAGCATTCTGTTTCTTTTCCTTACTCTTTTATGTATGTGCTTCTTCAAGTTTGTTTGCTTTATCCTTGTATATACCATGTTCCCTTAGGATATGTTTGCTCCTTTCGGATGCAGGTTAGACCTTAGGTTGCAAGCCATGCATGCTAACATTAGGTAGACATCTCCCTTTTATTAATCCAAATATTAGGACTACCATTGTATGATAATATTAGGTTAGAAATAGGCTAGTCCCCCGTAGACTTTTTTCTTCCCCTTTTGTATATGCATCTAAAACTAAAACATTTTACTTTA
This sequence comes from Vicia faba, assembly GCA_948472305.1. Lineage (NCBI taxonomy): Eukaryota > Viridiplantae > Streptophyta > Magnoliopsida > Fabales > Fabaceae > Vicia > Vicia faba. Next base: position 1,444,784,346 of record OX451737.1, on the reverse strand, counting down.
GCAAATCAAATACATGTTAATCATACCTAAACCCTTTTTCAAGGTAACAAAACACAAACCAATCAAACGCGACATCTTGCCTTGAGGGTGTAACTCAAAACCTTTTTCAAGTAAGGACATGATTAATTTACTTCTGTGCCAACGCGTGAGTCTCTAAAGGTCGAGCTGCAGCAGAAGGCGGAATTAACATTTTCCATAAAAAACACAAACAAACAAAACAGGTTAGTCGAACTATGATAGCTCTGATTCCTCAAAAAGGATATGTAGGCATTGGGGTAGGGCCCAAGCGAGTACAACTTTATTTTCCCTACATTTTTTTGTCTTTTCTTTTGCATGCATTCTTATTCAGTAGTAAAAAATAAGCATAGATTAAACACACCCATAAGATAGACAACAAGAGTGGATACCATAGAGTACTACAGGCGTGCAGGGTGCTAATACCTTCCCCTCGCGTAACAACTCCCTTACCCGATCTCTTAGTCGCAAGACCTTGACTTCTCCCTTCTCATGTTTTCTCGATGTTTACCTTTCCCTTCATGTGGGATCAAAGACGTTCGATGCTGACTTCATTGTTTGATGATTTTCAGTCGGTTGTTTCAACCTTGTGTGTTCATTTTTGTTTAAACCATACATTTGTTTTCAGTTTTAAAACTTGTTGATTCGTGATATGTTAGTTGATTACTTTTGGTTCTTTGAGTTGTTTGGATTTGTTTGTGGACAAACAATTTCAAGTTGGGGAGAGTTTGATAAGTGCAAATTATAGCTATTTTTTATACACTTTTTGTTGTACTTATCGACTTTTTGTTGTTAATATCGTTGAATAAACCCGAATTTTGTGTAAATATGTTTTATTTGTGTTTATTTGTGGTTTTGTGTACATATGGTACCGTTTGATGGCTTTCTATTCATTTTGTAGGTATTTGTTGTATTTTGGAGCATTGAGGAATAAGGTGTTGAAGGCACGGCTCTGGATGCGCATTTCGGAATAAAAATACCAGTTTTAGGAAGTACTATCCAGGAGAGCCCTCTTAGCACACAGAAGGCCGCTAAGCGCGAGTGTGCTCAACGCATTTTGTAGCATGCTGCTTTCATTTTGACATTTTGGCAGAACCAAAGTTTTAAAGCCCTCTTAGAGCGGATAGTGTGCTTAGCGCGATTTAGATCAGTTTAACGTGTAAATATCGCGCAGCCTGCTTAGCGCGGTGAGCCCACTTAGCATGGTCTGTTGAGTTAAGTTTTTATAAAAACAGATTTAATTCATTTTTAGGTTATGATTTTGGGAAAGTTTTGGCTCCCAACTCGATCAACCTTTAATTTTTTTAGGATTAGCTTAGATAATAACTATGGAGCTTGCATACGGATGACCAGGGTGGATTTCTCTTTTATCGATGCTGACAAACCGGTAGATTTGCAGTTCATTTCTCTTTTTCTCTGTGTATTCTCTATTGGTTGGATTTGTACATGTATTTACTTTGATCTTATGTATATTTGTCGCCCTTGGTGTTATATAAAACTTGCTTTACAAATATTTGTCGATTTTTATCCTTGATATTTGCTTTGTGCTAGGGATTTGAGTTTCTATAGACATATACTACTTAGATTCTTATCTAGGATTATTATCTAATAGTGTCTGAATTCTAGAGATAGATTTAGCATTGTTATTCACTTAGGGTGTCTGTAATTAATGCCTCTGTGTTGTTTGTGTTGCTCCGAGAGATCGTCGACACAAGCGAGCACGATTGACTTCTGTGTTATTGAGGTGGTTGAGAGATTGTTGTCGAGGTGTTGCAGTCGGCCTCTCAATTCGGGTTAGAAATGACTTAGGTTGTGAGTGACATGTGATGGCATTGATGAATATTGTAGGTTTAGTATAACAGGTCGATAAGTTTAAGTCTGTGAGAAGTAGTATATATGCATGCTTGAAAAGTTATTCTTTTTTTTTCCTTTTTATACATTTATTTTTCATTGATACTTTTACTTTCAACCATTTATACCCAAACTCATTAACGAGAGATTTGTCAAACGATATTAAAATTCACCAATCTCTATGGATACGATACGATATAACCTAAATATCACTCAGTAAATTAATAACTTACTTTTTGCTTGCTGCTTTACAGCTCTAGCAGTCATAAGCTTTGAGAAGACTAAGATGGTAGTCTTAGTGGTTGTTAGTCACATTAGTTGTCTGTGTAGATTGTAATCAGTTTGATTATAGTGGATTAAGTCCTTGAGTTCAAGGCGAAATCACCTTGGTAGAGTGGACCGAACTGGCTTGAGGGTTTCTCAAGTGAACCCGGATATATCACATGTTCTTTACTCTTGCTTATGCTTTACTGCTTATGCTTCCAAAACGCCTTTGAAAGCATCACTTAACGCAACAATGTTAAGAGACGAAATTTTGCTATGAATTAAAAACCCAATTCAAACCCCCTAATTTATTGTATTTTTCACACCTTCAGACTTCACCCAGGTGAAACAAGACACCATTGGGAAAACAAAACTAATATCAACAGACTAAAAAGAAATTTCGACCAGGAAAGTAAATCTTCGGGGAACGACACAACTCCAGGGAAAGAAGCTCAACTCCATTGGAGGAAAATCAACTCCGATGAGGAAAAGAGGACTCAACTCTAATGAGTAAAGCCAAAAGATGATACAAATTACTATCAACTCAATAAATGAGGAAAAAGCAATGGATAACAATGATTAGCGGAATACAGCAAACTACCAACTCACCTAGAAGGTAGTAAAAAGAGAGCAATGTGGATTCACAGGGGAATATTAAACCACCAACTCAAGGTTGAAGGTAGAAAAAGTAAGATAATACCGACTCAGAGATGACGGTAAACACCAATACTTATGACTGGGGAAAAGTGATTGTAATACGATGGGAGAACTGCCTTTTGGTTTTTCATTTTATTGCAAATGTTGCGGATAGCAAGAGTCGCCATCGACTTTTATTTTATCCAATAAAGGAAAGGGTGAAAAGAACAAAAAAGACCTTTTGAGAATTTTCTGAGTAAGGGGGGTAGGTTATGAAAAGCGAAGGTGTTAGCACCCTTTTCATCCGTAGTTATCTACAGGCTCTTAATCGCTAGCACACTTTTGAAAATGCTTAGTGAATGTGTAAGTTTGAAAATATTTTGAAAATGCAAAGTTCGACAACTTTGTAATGATTCTCGTATCGCTGAGAAGGCATACAAAGTGTTTGTTTTGAAAATATTTCAGAAGAGAAGTGTATTGTATGAAAAATGTTTTAAAATGTTCGTGAGCAAGCGATTAAGAACTATCTACCTACTCAAAAGTCTTTGTTCTTTTCCACCTCATTTAGATAGTTCTATCCTACCATTAGTTAGTAGGAAGCCTTGTCGTTGGATGTTTGAGGAACAGGCGTGGGTCATCGTACAGTTATAAAGGCAACGTGTATGACTCTTTAGTAATTTGTCGTAAGGGACTAAGATCGTTTGCCGAAGGCAGCATCGAAGGGTCATCGAGGGACTACGATCTTTTTAACCAAGGGTCTTTGCTAAAGCGTCCCACGTTTGAGGGACATGCTTGTTTTTATTTGAGGCAACAAGTGGGGGTCACCCTAGAGGTGCGGGTGTGCAAAGTGCATTCAATTCAGATATATTATCTTGATTAGGGTTATCTGACAGTTGATTTTAGATCTTATCATACACGCTTAATTACTATACACTTATATATACATACATACATACATACATACATACATACATACATACATACATACATACATACATACATACATACATACATACATACATACATACATACATATATACATACATACATGCATACATACATTCATACATACATACATACATACATACATACATACATACATACATACATACATACATACATACATACATACATACATAGGTGCGGAAAGTAAAAGTGCAGGAAAGAATAAATTCTAAACTATTACATCCCATGAGCAGTTACAATATTTAGAAAAAGAAACGCGAGAAGATACATTAACTATTACAAAAATCATTCGTGCGACCTATACATTCATTTCTAGAATTTAAATAGCAAAGAATAAATAAAAGAAATTAGGAAAAGATATTAAAACCTAAAGAAAATTTCTAAGTGTTACGAAAATATTTTTTGATGTTTTATTATTTAGAAAATAATTAAAGTGATAATAAAATAATTAAAACCTAATTATTTCTACTTTTTAAATAAAATCAAGTTAATAATAATAATAATAAATCTAATGTCTAATTATTTTTAAGTGCAATTTAATTAATAAAAAAAACCTAAATCTAAATATTTTTAAATTAAAAAAATTGTTTTTTTGATTTTTTTATAGTCTAATTAAAAAGGAAATTAAATTAATTAAGCAAAAACAAAAAATAATAAAAACAAGAAAATTGAAAAGTTAATGGGACCCTCCCCCCTTATTTCAAGGACTATGAATCTGATGGTGGGATTCTTTTCTCTTGAATGTTCCTGTAAAGAGAGATCTGAAGCAAACATATTTATATGCCTTAAAAATGGTATATAGAGATTTATGCATCAAAGATTGCATGTGATATGTCAAACTCGTCCTAAATCATATCACAAATACCTTTGAGTTAATCAAACACATTAGTAATGCATGGAATTTAAGATTGAATTCAAAGAAGAAGAAAAATGCAAACCAGTGGAGTTTGAAGCATGAGTTCCAAGCACCAAATCTTTTGGTTCTTGGGCTAGATGTGTTCCTGAGGACTTCAGGAAGAGTTTTGGACACTTCGCTTGGCTTGAGAGTGGTTGGATCATGTGATACGAATTTGCACTTTTCTTGAGATTTTTGAGAGTTTTTTGAAGTGGTTCTTAAGGCAGCATCTTGTGTGTACTTTTCACTTGAGTATTACATGTATTTATAGAGGAATGAAATGGAACAAGAACAAGACAAGAATCTTGTACCATCAAGTCACAATTCATTGCAAAAAAACACATTGAAATCTTTCCAAAATCATTAAAAAAAACATTCTAAACTTGAATATTCTTGTCCCCAACATGTTTTCACGGTTTTGGCATATTTGTCATGTGTTCTTGGGCCTCCATATGATTGAAATCAAAAGCCCATGCGCCTTGGCCCAATGATTTTATATTTTATTTGATTTACTTGCATTTAAATGAATAAAAATTCAAATAAAAGAAATAAAAATCATAAAAAATATATGAATGGATTTAGAGGTCTTCTAACACACTACGAACATGTTTGAACATCAAAAGTTAGGCCCACTAGTTTTAAATTTCAAGTTTGCTCACTTTGCATTTCATGCATTTTCTCAAAATTTTCCAACTTACATTGGTCATAACTATCTCAATTTTCATCTTTTGAAGGTGATATTTGACTCTTTAGGAAGCTCAAGATGTCCTCTACAATTTCACTTTTAATTATTTTTGCATTTGGAGACTTTATCTTGATGTAAGTTTCCTTGACAGAAAGTGTCTTTTTGTTGACTTTTAAAATGACATATAATGTACGGGCTCATATCTTTCAAACAAATCATTTTTTAGACTTGAGAATAAATACATAGTTGTAGAGAATTGAATTTACTTTAAAATTGGATTTGGTTGGGGAAAATTTGAGGAAGCATGTGCAAGTTATGCGTGGTCAAAGTTCAGTTGACTTCTCCTAAGGAAACCCTAATTTGGCAACTTTGGACTTTTGATGATTTGAGGGATTCTCTTGAGGAATCATGATCAACCCTTAATCAAATGATGAATATCACTTCAAAATATTTATGTTGACCAAAAACCTTGAAGTTTGACTGTATGTTGACCACAGTTGACTTTTTACCCAATACAGTTGATTTTCAATCATTTGTGCTATCAACTGATAAACTTGTGATGCAAGACTTGAAACTTGACATGAACATTTTTGAAGACCTATGGATAACCATGGAAACCACTTGAGACCTTTGAAACCCCATCTTCCTTGAGAAACTAAAAACCCTGGTTGTAGACCCATTGCTTAGGAGAAGGTTTTGTCTGATCAATTCTTGAGCATCCTTGAGCACTTGAGAACCCTAGAAGAATGTCTTGAAGAAAATGAGAGGGAAAATTTTTGGGTGCAATAGCTTCCCCTGTTAAATCTTCTTAAACCTGAAGAGTTAGATTGGCATGTCCGCCATTCATGACTTGAAGGTAGAAGATGATTGAACACTTACGTGCCCAGAAATTTGCACTCGCCTGTGCAAGAAGTAACATTGTTGGTTGATTGTACTGGAATAAGCTTAAATATGCCATTTGGAGAGGTTATAGAGATTCGTTGGAGATGGGTTTATAGATGCATCTAGGATAACTGTTGATAAGAAAATCAGACTAAGTCTACGTCTGACTTTGTCTTAGAAGATGTATTTGGAACGAGTCTACGCCTGAATTTGTCCAAATGAATATCAGAATAAATCCACGCTCAATTTTATCTAAACCAAAAGATGTCTACGCCCGACTTCAACTAGAAAAGGTATTGGAATAAGTCTTTGAAGGAACTATTTTTCCGAATTCAGTCTCTGAAGGAAATGCTTTTCAGATTAAATCTATGAGGGAAATGCTTTTTAGAATAAATTTATGAGGTAAGTGCTTTTCAGAATTCAGTCTCTGAGGAAGTGCTTTTCAGAATTCAGCGTCTGAGGATGATGCTTGTCATAATTTAGTCTCCGAGGAAATGCTTGTCAAAATTCAGTCTTCGAGGAAATGCTTGTCGGAATTCAGTCTCCGAGGAAATGCTTATCGGAATTCAGTCTCGGAGGAAATGCTTGTTGTAATTCAGTCTCCAAGGAAATGCTTTTCGAAATTCAGCCTCCAAGGAAATGCTTGTCGAAATTCAGTCTCCGAGGAAATGCTTTTCGGAATTCATTCTCCAAGGAAATGCTTCTCGGAATTCATTCTCCGAGGAAATGCTTGTCGGTATTCAGTCTCCGAGGAAATGCTTGTCGGAATTCAGTCTCCGAGAAAATGCTTGTCGGAATTCAGTCTCCAAGGAAATTCTTGTCGGAATTCATTCTCCGAGGAAATGCTTGTCGAAATTCAGTCTCCAAAGAAATGCTTGTCGAAATTCAATCTTCGAGGAAATGCTTGTCAGAATTCAGTCTCCGAGGAGATGCTTGGCGGAATTCAGTCTCTGAGGAAATGCTTGTCAGAATTCAGTCTCTGAGGAAATGCTTGTCAGAATTCAGCCTCCGAGGAAATGCTTGTCGGACTTCAGTCTCCAAGGAAATGCTTGTCAGAATTCATTCTCCAAGGAAATGCTTGTTAGAATTCAGTCTCCGAGGAAATGCTTGTCGGAATTCAGTCTCTGAGGAAATGCTTGTCGGAATTTAGTCTTCGAGGAAATACTTGTCGGAATTCAGTCTCCGAGGAAATGCTTGTCGGAATTCAATCTCCGAGGAAATGCTTGTCGGAATTCAGTCTCTAAGGAAATGCTTGTCGGAATTCAGTCTCCGAGGAAATGCTTGTCGGAATTCAGTCTTCGAAGAAATTCTTGTCGGAATTCAGTCTCCGGGGAAATGCTTTTCGGAATTCAGTCTCCGAGGAAATGCTTGTCGGAATTCAATCTCTGAGGAAATGCTTGTCAGAAATCAGTCTCTGAGGAAATGCTTGTCGGAATTCAGTTACCGAGGAAATGTTTTTTAGGAGATGTTTTCAGAGTAAATCTTTGAAGGAATTCATTTAGTCATGCAGATGGTTGCCCCGTATTATTTTGGGAATTGATCTACAATTATCTTTCATTGGTAAAGCAAGCCTGTTTCAGGAGTTCATACCACCTGGTATTTGATAGTTGCCCCGACTTATTTTGGGAATTAATCTTTGACCTGTTTGAAAATTACTGATGATATTATTCTTGTTTGTAGACTTTACCTAAAAAGACAAAGTTAGTCTTTATGCAATGTCATGACGTATGTAATGCATTGCGTAATGATGTTCTCAAAATAAATGAGAGTGTTTTATATGAATTTTGTATGCATATGCTATGATATTTCATAAATGATGTATGAGATGTAAGATGTCGCTGACGGTAATGGTAGTTTCGTGTAACATCTTTGGCCAGGAAAAATAAATCCCTGAGTGTCACTGGGGATAAAGAGTATGAATCTTCAATCTCGTTTAGAATGCCTTCACTGGGGATTCCTGTTTTCTGTTTTGGAGGATACTCTGCTTGGGGATTCCTACTTAATGTTTTGGAGGATACTCCTGTGGGAATGTTTGACTTCTACTTGGGAAGAAGAGCTCAGGAACATTGGTCATCCGTTGCTCTACTGGGGAATTTAATTCTTATATACCTTGACTATGGATAAAAGAGATGGATAACCTTTCGAGGTGCTATCCGTCCGGGTTTCTGATATGGATGCTGACTCATCTGGAGAGAACAAGGTTGAACGATACCTGGTCCGATTTTCGATTCAGTAGAAACTCTCTGGGGATAGCAACCCAGACTTTCCTTTACCAGTCATTTATGGTAGTTAGAAAAATAGACTCAAACTGGGGAGACTTTAATCTGTTGGGGAAATCAACCCTAAATCTGCTGGAGAAACACTTTGCTGAGGAAATGAGTGTTGTTGGAGGAAATAAATTTGCACTGGGTTTTACAATTTTGGAGGGTAAGCTCAACTAGGGAAGAGAATTTCCATAAATGGTACTGATGTCGTAATCTCCGATGGATATTGGGACTTCGTAGGTTGGCAATATTGTCGGGGAAAAGATCATATTCCTTTATGCACTAGGGTGATCTGCTGGTGAGTATGATCATGTTAACAGTTGGAAAATTCCCCAATTTATGTCTTGAAGGCATATTAGACTTGCGGGGAATGTATCTCTGTTGAAGAAGAGCTTGTGCAGATAGCTCTGTAGAGATAATTCCGTGGAAACTGCTCTATGGGGATTTATGGATGACTTGAACATCCTCTCGACTCCTAGAGTTCTTGGTAAACACTGATCAGAGTGATAAGCATTCCACTGATAGACAAGTGATGAGATGATGGGACATAGTCGTATGCTTTAATCCCTGACTTTTTCCTGGACTGTCTTTTCAAATTTCCAGCCCACCGGGATACCCTTTTTTTCCCAAGCCTCCTTTTCAGGTTTTTGACTTGTAGGGTATACAAATGTTTTTATATATATCCATAATTTTTCCCGAACCTTTTTGGTTCGTCGGGATGCCCTTATTTTTGCTTAGGCCTGTCAACCTAGCGGGTCTCTTTCATGCGTAGTATTTTTCGACTATGTCCGTGTTCACAGGGTGCGGAGAATTTTCACTGTAAGTGTTGTAGCATGCCAGAGAATGTTTTCTTGATCGCACGTGGCCCTTTGCTGGAACTCATGTTCAATGCCCCAAGTGATTCAAATGGAGGTCTGTCCCAGGCTATTCGACACTTTTGAGAGATTCCTTGAATCTTGACTCGACTGCCCCCAGATCGGTTAGACACCATGTCATGCCCCTTGATTATGAAAGGCCTGTTACTGGAAATTTCTTTCCATCTGAGGTGATTCTGTTCATTGAGAGGATTTTTGTTCATTGAATATCCTTCGTGCGAACTTCTCTGCTGTCGAACAATTAGTCATATGCAAACAATGACATTTAAAAATGCAAAGCTTATGTTTGTCTTGAATTTTTGAAAATGCATTTTTAGTAAACAACCAAATTTTGTAAGAATATGAATTCAACTCAGGATTTATAGTAAGCCTTACAGGAGTCAGGATACCTTTTGTAACAATATGCTTTTGAACTAACCCATGCTTCAGCTAGGACTTTTAAGGGTTATAGCATGGTGTGGTTCACGATTTAAGAAACAAAGGATAAAGACTCGAAATTTATTTGTACCCAGTTGTTCTCCGTGATGTTCTTCAGTCCTATACTCAGTTAATTGTGTGTTTAGATTCCAATTGAGTCTGGAATCTTTTCCCTGATATTCTGGTGATGGTTCAGATACTTAAAGTTTATTTGAGAAGGCAATCATCATTTTTTTTTTAATATTTTTTTGTTGAGGATTCGTAGCGACCTCTTTTTTTACTTTATTATCCCTATTTTTTTCCTGAACTGTTTTGAGATCACAGTCAGCGGGATGCCCCAGTTTCTCCTAAGTCTCCTTCATATGTTTTGACTTAACAGGCTTTTCTTTTGAGAGATGATGACTGCATGTCTTAGTGATTAGGGGGAACCATCACTGTCTTTTGATTTAGAAGAGCATCTTTGACACTATTCGTCGTGTATGAAGGTAGAGCTTGCGACTGAATGCACATTTGAATTAATTGAGAAACTACCTTGCCCCAGGTTATAATTAAAGGTTTGAATTTGTGTGAAAAATAAAACTCCTACTTCTTAGGCTCAACGAGGTTGACTAGGGATTATCTTCCTTATAACTCCACTGTTTAGGATTTGAAAGAACACGTGTACATCGTCAGCAGGGTCTGTTCCAAAGCATATTGTAGAGATTATGGTATTATTTTCATCATCCTCCCTTTAAAGGCTTACAACTTTTAATCGAGAGTTGAATATCATAAAAAGGAAGTAAAAGCATTGTTTAAATATATTCAAAATGAATGGATTACTTCAAGCCAAACATATGCAATGCATTAATGAAATAACAAAGTTTGACATAAAATAAGTGTTTGAACAATCAAAAGAAAATACAATTTGAAAATTCAAATGAAATAAAAGCTCTCAATCTTGGCCATGATTTGGCATGGGAGCAGTGATCACATTGGGGGTCTCAGGAGGGTCAAACTCAATTTCCTTAGCATCAATCAAATCTTGGATTTTAATTTTCAAAGCCCAGCAGCTATTTGTGTCATGCCCGAGACTATTGGAATGATAGGCGCATCTCACATTAGGATTGTACCGAGGAGAGGAGGTGTTGGGATTCTAAGGAGGACCCTTCAATGTTATCAGCTCTACCTTCAACAGGTGTTGCAGTGTGTGATCGGTGGGAATAGAACTGACTGTTTTTGGAATGTTGGTTCGTGTTTTGCATTTGTTTTTGCAAAATGCCGCGGTAAGCAAGAGTCGTCACTGTCTTTTATTTTATCCAACAAGGAAAGGACAAAAGCACAGAAAAATTCCTTTTTGAGATATTTCTCGGATTCGGGAGGTAGATTATAGAAAGGGAAGGTGTTAGCACCCTTTCTATCCGTGGTTATCCACGGGCTCTTAGGTACTTGCTCATTATGTTTTCAAAAGTTTGCTTTTCTTTGTGTTTGTGGGTTTGAAAGAAGTTTTTGTTTGAAAGGAGTGTAAGTGCGAAAAGTTTTGTTTTGTTTTAAAAGAGAGCAAGTACTTAAGAGCCATCTACCTACTCGAAAAAGGAATTAAACTGTACAAGTGTCCTTTAGACAATACTATCCCACTATTGAGGAGTGGGAAGCATCGTCATTGGAGTTTTCGGGTCAATTCGATTAAGGGACGTGTGGTCACTAAAGTAATGTTAGGATGCCTTAGCGGTAACCCTAATGTCTTAGATCATTTTATCTGAGGCAACTGTTTTGAGGCAACTTATGATCTTTGGACAAGAGGGTGACCTCTAAAACTTCCTATACTCAATGACCACGTTCGAGGCAACCGAGTGAGGTGTACCCTAAGAGTGCGCATGTGCGAGTGTGTTGTTTTTAAGTTATTTATCTTTGTACATGTTAATGGTGAGCTACTATTGATTTTAGGTTAAAGATTTATCTTGTCATGCATTGCCTATTTATCAAACATCTAACAGTTAATAGTTGCGGAATGTAAATTGCGGAAAATAAACCTAAGCTATTACAAGGCGTCGGGTATTTACATAGCCAAAAACAAACCCTTAAAAATTAAATTGCGAAAAGTAAACAAAAGCGATAAATAAATAAATAAAGTCCTAAGTTAAAAACTATTACATTCTCGAAGCAGTTACAATATTGAAATATGGATCAAAAATTATTCGCGCGCGAGAAAATTAAATCGGAGTGTCTTAGGGTTTTGACCCTTTTTTTTATTAAATAAAGCATGTTTTTTTGTTATTTTGAATTAAAAATTAGTCTAAATTAATAATTGAATTAATTAATTAAATGAAAATATTTTTTTGGGTTTTTATTTTAATTAAGGAAATAAAATAAGAATGGTTAAAAATATTAAAAAAACCTAATTCTAAATTAATTTTAATTTATTGCAAAAGATATTAATGTTAAACCTATTTAAACTAAATAAATTAATTAATTGTTATTTACAAAAATAAATAATAAAATTAATGGAATTAAAAAATATTATTTTTTTGTTTTCTGATTTTATGAAATAAAAGTTAATTGGTTAATTTTTTAATTAGGAATAACAAAATAAAATAAATAAATAAAGAAAATGTTAAAGAAAAGAAATAACCAAAATGGGGGTTTGGGCCTAGAGAGGGTGTTTGAATTGCAATTTCAGAGGCCCAATTGTGAGCAGCCTCGTTGACCCTTTCAATCCAGTATGCGCCTTTGACTTGAGAATATGGTGAGGACCCCATTCTGGCCATTGGATCTAGTCTACAGGCCATCTGGACGAGATCTGGATGAAGGCATATGATGCACTGCAAAGCCTGAAACATACGCAATTTCCTGGAGAAAAACAAGACAAATAATATTGAGGGACCTGGGATTCGAACCCAGGTCCCAATGGTATCACGCGCTAATGCCTTGCCAGCTGAGCCATTGGTGTTTCTTGTTAATAGGATAATCAATAAACATTATATGCGCAACAATCAACTATGCCTGAAATAAAAAATAAAAGCGCGTAATTTTAAATGGGCCAATGGGAGGGCGACGTCTGGTCGTCTTCTCCAAAATAACTCTGGTTATTTACCTGCGGATTTTTATCCGCAGGAAGATTCGTGGGGTGATTCAAAAACTCGTTCTAGGCTATAACAAACCCCTCCGAGCACATGGACGTGATCGCCCCTTCCTCCTGAGTTCAACTATGGCCAAGATTCGTCCTAATTGTCCCTGCAAAACGAAACCCCAAATGGAAACCTCCAAAACCCTAGGTTCGGGTAGGGAGGTATAGGCTACAAAAAAACAATTGAATGATGCAGAACAACTGGAAATTTGAGGGCAAGCATGATTATACAAAAATATTGGCAAGAGGATGCAACGAAATAGTTTCACGATGTTATGTTCAGAGCAAGGTTCGTGGAGACTTACAGTTCAATTTAGGCAATGAGAAGGCTTGGTTTTGATTGGTATTGCTTCAGGGGATGTCCGTGAAGAGAGCTACGTCAATCTTTTTGATTGAATCCAACTCCAATGTTGTTTTTGATCTCACACTTTTTCACACCTTTTCCAAACTTGTTCTGGCTGTTTCAGCAGTGTCCTGTGTGTGTTCTTGGTCTGGCTTGCTTGCACATGTATATTAGAAGTGAATTAGGTCAAGAGTTGGGCTTTTATCCAAGTGCATTCAAGGTTTTGAGATTTGATATGATCACCATTATCAAGTTTCCAAATATAGGTCAAATCTGATTTTTTGTGCATAACCAAGCTTGATACGAATTTGATTTGGTTCATGATGATAATTGAAAGTTGTACAAATCACAAAGATATTATTTCATCAATTTTTAGATTTTATTTGATTTAATATTGATTATAAATGAATTAAATCAATAAAAATTAAATAAAATAGAAAAATAAATGAATGGCCATGAAATCAAATATGGAACACGTGTGTGGTATGACAAGACCATATAAAGTTGAAAAAAGTGGGCCCTTTTGTCAAAAATTGGAGTTTTGAGGATAGTTGACTTTTGGCAATTTTGGAAAAATGCCCAACTTCAACAATGCATAACTTCTTCAATTATGAACTTTTGGAAGTGTTCTTGGACTTTTTAGAAATCTTTAGATGTCCTATAATCAACCCTTTTGGTCTCATCTAATTTTGATGTTCCATGCTCAAGTTATAAGCTTTGGAAAAAAAAGGTGTTTTTGTTGACTTTCAAAAATGACCTATAATGTCCAAATTTGTAACTTTTTGTGAGAGAATTTCTTGATCTTGGGGTGTGAAGATGGATTGTAGGAAATTGTATCCTCTTCAAAATGAGCTATGGATGAGTCATTTCTCATAAAGTATGGGAAATTTATGCTTGGTAAAAGTTGAGTTAACTTTTCCTACAAAACCCTAATTTAGCAACTTTTGAATCTTGATGAATTTTGAGCAATCCTTGATGAATCATGATCAAACCTTGATAAAATGATGAATTATCCTTCAAAATGAGAATTTTGACAAAAAATCTTGAGGTTTGACTGTATTTAGGTCACAGTTGACTTTTGCCCTAGCACAGTCAATTTTTGGGTCTCTTGAGCAATTGACTGACCAAACTTCCTCTGCAAGGCTTGAAATTTGACATGGATGAACTTAAGAACATATTAAGACATTGGAAAGAACTTGAGACCATTTGGATGTAAGGACCTTGATGCAACACAAAACCCTAATTTTGAATTGACTGCCTTAGGAGGTGATTTGACTGTCCCATTCTTGAGCAATTTTGAACAACTTGAAGATTATTCTTGACATGTCTTGAGAAATATGGGAGGGAAAATTTTGGGGTACAACAGTTGCCCCTGTTCAATTTTCTTAAACCTGAGGATATAGATTGGCTTTCGAGCCTTTCGTGATCCGAAGGTGGAAGATAATTGAACACTAGAGTACCCAGAAATTTGCACTCGCATGGTGTAGTATCAGCATTGTGATGTCGGGAATGGGCTTACAGATGCCATTTGGAGATTGTTGGTAGGAGGATGGGCTTACAGATTCCATCTGCAGGAGTTTCGATCGCATAAGATATTCCTTAGCGAGAACTTGCACACTTGTTGTTGTAAAAGATTCCACTGGGGGAGTCTAACCTTTGTTGAGATTTAGGAACTTGCTTGTACTTCAATTGAGAGAATGCCTCGGCTGAGTCTTAAGAACCTGTCCATAATTCAACTGGGGGGAAACATCTTCATCAAGATCTAGGAACTGACTCGTGCTCAATGGAGTATACCGTTGAGGTTATAGTACTCGTCCATACTATGACGGAGGAAAACATCAAGATCTAGGAACTGACTCATGCTCAATGGAGTATACCGTTGAGGTTATAGTACTCATCCACACTATGATGGAGGAAAACATCAAGATCTAGGAACTGAATCGTGCTCAATGGAGTATACCATTGAGGTTATAGTACTCGTCCATACTATGACGTAGGGAAACATCTTCATCAAGATCTAGGAACTGACTCGTGCTCAATGGAGTATATCGTTGAGGTTATAGTACTCGTCCACACTATGACGGAGGAAAACATCAAGATCTAGGAACTGACTCCTGCTCAATGGAGTATACCGTTGAGGTTATAGTACTTGTCCACACTATGACAGAGGAAAACATCAAGATCTAGGAACTGACTCGTGCTCAATGGAGTATACCGTTGAGGTTATAGTACTCGTCCACACTATGACGTAGGGAAACTGTCGAGATTGAGAACCTTATCTGAAATTCGACCGAGGGTAAATCAATTGAGATTTAAGAACTGGTCAGGTCTTTGACTAAGCTGAGAACTTAACTGCATTTTTCCTAAAAGGTAAAAGGTCAGTCACATGCAATGCATGAGATGGATCAAGCAATGATGTTCTCAACATAAATGAGATTGTATGGTATGATGCGTATATGCATGTATCCTGATGTATGGAAATGTGATGTTTTAGCTGGGGAAAATAAATCCCGGAGCTGCTGGAGAATAAAGTTGAGTTCTTCGTTTCCGTTGGGGATGATGAATGAAGATGGTTGTGAGAATAAACTTGTAGGAGAAAAGAGCTCTGTTGGGGAATAAACTTGATGAAGAGATTACTCCGAGGGGAATTACTCTGTGGGGAATTGATGCGTTGTTGAGGATTTTAACGATAAACTCAGTTGGGGATTCCGTTGATAAGCTCTGTTGGGGATTTTAATGATGAACTCCATTGGGGATGGATTACCGTTGCTCGTGATATTGAGTCTGTTGAGGATAGAAGTCCTGCTGGGGGGGAAAGAAAGAACTTCGCTGGGGATGATCTTTCAGTTGCAACTTGCTGAGGATAACCCAGTTAGACTCTTATGAGGGTAACCTTCTGAATTTGGCTGGGGAGATTTATTTGTGCTCCGCAAGGGATAAGCTTCCAAAGTTTACTGGGGATGATGATTCGACTCCGTTGGGAAAGCCTTTTTAGACTGCACTGAGGAAATGGCTCCACTGGGGGTATCTTGTATTCCGCCGGGGAACATTCTTATACTCTGTTGAAGAATACTAAGATTTTCGGAGATGCTCTTATACCTTCTGAGGAATATTAAGACCTTCTGGGGATACCCAGCCTTTTTAGTGTTGATGGTAGATAAACTCTACTTGGGGAGAGTATTGCTTATTCGTTCACGGTTGCAAGTCTCAGTTGGGAGAGCTACCAATACTGTCTTACTCCGTGGGGAGTAACGGTATCTTGGTCATATTCTTCAGCTGAATCTCCCTTGGTACTTTGGTGGACAGAGCAACTAGACAGCTCGGACAATTCTTATTGCCCCTGTTTCTAATATTACTAGTAATTTGCCTTCTGTTTCGCGTGTAAATATTTATGAGCAGCAATTAATTTCAAATGCATATATTAAAAATGAACATTGGACGTTCTTTGCAAAACAAAACAGATAAAGGAAAAACAATTTGAAATTTGTCTGAAAATGAATTTGTATTGATTTTGAAGTTTGTCCTGTAAATATGCATTTTTGTACAAGAGGCTGACGTCCTAGTAAGAGGATGTCGCCGAACAAATAGAATTTATACAATTTGTGAAAAGAAGACAAAACAGCTATGTGAATAGTCCCACTGGGTTCCAACTCTGCTATTGCCTTTATATTTTCAAGCATCTCATCACTTTGCTGCTTAGTTGAAGATGAATCTGATTGATTGGTGCCGTCCGAGCCTGATAGTTGATACTGAAGTCTGGATGCGAGGTGATCCAATGAGACATAGTGTTACGCTTTAATCCCTAACTTTTTCCTGGACCGCCCTTTCGGGTTTTCAATCCACCGGGATACCCATTTTTTCCCAAGCCGCCTTTTCAGGTTTTCGACTTGCCGGGTGTATAGATTTTTTCATTTTCATCCCTTATTTTTTCCCGAACCCTTTTGGTTCGCCGGGAAGCCCTTATTTTTGCCTAGGCCAGTCAACCTAGCGGGTCTTTGATTATGCGTAGTATCTTTTTACTATGTTTGCATTGACGGGGTGAGGAAGGTCGTCACCATCCATGGTGGTTAGAATCATCGCTCCTCCTGAGAAAATGTTCTTAACCACAAATGGCCCTTCGTAAGTAGGGGTCCATTTTCCCCTGGGATCACCTTGAGGTAGAATAATGCGCTTGATTACCAGCTCTCCAACTTGATACTCTTGTCGTCTGACTTTCTTGTTGAATGCCTTGATCATCCGTTTTTGGTACGTATGACCATGACAGACAGCAGTAAGTCTTTTTTCGTCGATTAGATTCAGTTGATCAAGTCGGGTCTGAATCCAGTCATCTTCGCTCAAACCTGCATCCTTCATGATTCGGAGAGAGGGTATCTGAACTTCGATGGGCAAGACTGCCTCCATGCCATAAACCAAGGAATAGGGTGTGGCATATGTTGACGTCCGGGCTGAGGTACGGTACCCATGAAGAGCAAACGATAACATCTCGTGCCAGTCTTTGTATGTCATTGTCATCTTCTGCACGATCTTCTTAATGTTCTTATTAGCTGCTTCGACAACCTCATTCATCTTCGGCCGGTAGGGAGAAGAGTTGTGATGTTGTATCTTGAATTGCTCGCAGAGCTCGGTGATCATTTTATTGTTGAGATTGGTACCATTGTCCTTAATGATCCTCTCTGGTACACCGTATCGACAGATCAAATTATGCCGAATGAACCGTGCCACGATGTTCTTGGTTACGGTAGCAAAGGAAGCTGCTTCAACCCACTTTGTAAAGTAATCAATCGCTACCAGGATGAAACTATGCCCGTTGGATGCCGTAGGTCTGATCTTGCCGATCATATCAATGCCCCACATTGCAAAAGGCCAAGGTGCCGTCAAGACGTTCATAGGAACTGGAGGTACGTGCACCTTATCAGCATAGACTTGGCACTTGTGACATGTCCGAGAATGCTGATAACAGTCAGCTTCCATTGTGGACTAGTAGTATCCTGCCCGAAGGATTTTCTTTGCCATGGTATGTCCACTGGAATGAGTTCCGAAAGTACCTTCATGCAGCTTTGTCATGATTCTTTCTGCTTCCATCTTATCCACACAACGTAGTAAGGTCGAATCATGGTTACGTTTGTAAAGAATGCCATTGCTGATGAAGAACTTGGCTACAAACCTCCTCAGAAACTTCTTGTCATTAACAGATGCACCCTCGGGGTATTCTTGAGCTTCAAGGTACCTCTTTACCTCATGATACCAGGGCTTTTCTGTTACCTCTTCAGTCTTAAGATCATAGCAATGTGCAGGTTCGTCCAATCTTTCAATGATAATCCGGGGAGCTTCGTTGTCCCAATTGACTTTGAACATAGAAGACATTGTAGCTAGCGCATCCGCCAACTGATTCTCCTCTCTAGGGAAGTGTTCAAAGGTTATCTCCTCAAAATGGGGAAGCAATGTCAATACATACTCCTTGTAAGGAATAAGATTTGGGTGTTTCGTATCCCACTCGCCTTTGATCTGACTGATCACGAGAGCGGAATCTCCGAAGACACTTAGAAACTTAATCCTTAGGTCAATTGCAGCTCGAAGACCCATTATGCACGCTTCATACTCCGCCATATTGTTAGTGCAGTTGAAACATAGTCGGGCGGTAAACGGAGTATGAGAGCCTTTAGGAGATATGATCACGGTGCCAATGCCATTACCCAAAGCGTTCAAAGCTCCATCAAAGTACATAGACCACCGAGATCCTTCCTCAGGTCCTTCATCCGGTCCAGGTGTCTCACAATCAGTTATCAACATGATATTCTCGTCCGGGAATTCAAAGTTCATAGACTGGTAATCATCCACTGCCTGATGTGCCAAATGGTCTGCCAATACACTTCCCTTAATTTCTTTTTGAGTTGTGTATTGGATGTCATACTCAGTCAAGATCATCTTCCATCTTGCTATTCTTCCGGACAAGGCAGGCTTTTCGAAGATATACTTGATTGGATCCATCTTTGAAATCAACAGAGTAGTGTGAGTCAGCATATACTGTCTCAGCCGGCGAGCAGCCCATGCCAAAGTGCAGCAAGTTTTCTCAAGCAGTGAGTATCGAGTCTCACAGTCGGTAAACATTTTGCTAAGGTAATAAATAGCATGCTCTTTTCGGCCAGACTCGTCATGCTGCCCCAGCACACACCCCATTGAGTTGTCAAGTACTGTCAAGTATAAGATCATAGGTCTCCCTTCAACTGGTGGCATTAGGATGGGTGGCTCCTGGAGATACTCTTTGATTCTTTCGAAAGCAGCCTGGCATTCATCGTTCCAACGTACCAGTTAATCTTTCTTCAGTAGCTTGAAGATTGGCTCACAAGTAGCATTTAGGTGTGAGATGAATCGGGCAATGTAGTTCAGTCGTCCTAGAAAGCCTCTGACCTCCTTCTCTGTCTTGGGAGCTGGCATCTCTTGTATGGCTTTCACTTTGGCAGGATCCACTTGAATACCTTTGTCTCTTACGACGAAACCCAATAGTTTACCAGACCTTACCCCGAAGGTGCACTTGTTCGGGTTCAACCTCAACTTGTACAACTTCAGCCTGTCAAACAGCTTCTGCAGATGGTCAAGGTGTTCCTCCTCAGTTTGGGACCTTGCAATCATGTCGTCGGCGTATACTTCAATCTCATGGTGGATCATGTCATGAAACAAAGCAACCATGGCACGCTGATATGTTGCCCCAGCATTCTTCAACCCAAAAGGCATGACCTTGTAGCAAAAGGTACCCCACTGAGTAACAAAAGTGGTCTTCTCCATATCCTCGGGAGCCATCTTAATTTGATTATATCCAGAGAAACCATCCATAAAGGAGAATACCTTGTGTTGAGCAGTATTGTCAACAAGAACATCGATGTGGGGTAGAGGGAAGTCATCCTTAGGGCTTGCCCTGTTCAAATCTCTGTAGTCAACACACATTCGGACCTTCCCATCCTTCTTCGGTACCGGAACCACATTGGCAACCCACTGAGGGTAAGAAGTCACTGCTAGAAAACCGGCGTCAAACTGTTTCATAACTTCGGCTTTGATTTTCTCAGACATCTCTGGGTGCATACGGCGAACCTTCTGTTTTACCGGAGGATAATCCTCCTTGGTAGGCAGGCGATGAACCACAATGTCAGTATCCAACCCAGGCATATCTTCGTAAGACCAGGAAAAGATCTCAACATAGTCATGCAGCATCTGAATCAACCGTTGTTTCACACTAGGCTCCAAGTTTGCACCGATCTTGACTTCCTTTTTGTCTGTCTCAGTACCCAGATTCACTGTTTCCACTGGCTCTTCGTGTGGCTGAATGGCCCTCTCTTCCTGGAGTAGCAGCCTTGCAAGTTCGCCCGGCACTTCGCAATCATCTTCACCTTCGTCTTCGGCTAAGTTGATCGGATTTTCGAAGTCATAACTGGCAGTAGCAGAGTCGTTACCAGTGAGATCCAGAGTGGATTGAGACCTGTATATGTGAGTGTGTGTAAAATAGCTATTTTGCAATATATAATAAAGAAAAACAAGGAGCGCAAAATTTGAAATGCAAAAGACGTCCAATGCTTTTATTAATGATATATGAAAATGGAACACAAAAGCCCTCACAAATGAAGCCACGGTGCCCCGGGTAAGACACCGGGCCATAAAGTTTCAAAACATTGTCTGTTACAAATTCAAAACAAAGAGTTCATTACTAGTTAACAAAAGTAATAGGGATGAAGTCCTTTGCTGTCCAGTTGTTTGGTCCACCGTCGGCCGTAGGATAGATCCAGCTGTCGAATTAGACTCCTCCACATCATCTTCAATGGCATTTACTCCCGAGTTGCTGATGAACACGGGAGGTCTTCCGATCCTTGCATTACGAACAACCCTTTGAGCTTCTGCAGTGAAACCCAAACCAAACTTGTTAGTCTTCTGAGTGAAATCAGGAAGTCGGCCCCAATTTGCACACTCACCCTTCTCAATAACAGCCCGGGCATCCTTTAACGAAGCCATCTTCATAGGAGAATCTTCAACCACAGTCTCAGCTGATGCCAATGTCTGAGGAACCTCTTCAAAATGCTGAAATGGGGTCTCAATGAACTCCCCATCCATCTCTACGTATTTGAACGAGTTGAGGTGGCTGAACATATAATCTTCCTCCCCTTGTACTGTCACAATATTCCCTCTGACCGGGTACTTCAGCTTCTGGTGGAGCGTTGAGGTTATAGCTCCAGCTTTATGGATCCATGGATGACCCAGCAAACAAGAATAGGATGGCCGAATGTCCATCACGTAGAATTTAGAATTGAAGACCTAAGAACCAACTTTAATTGGAATATCAACTTCACCATGCACCATCCTTTTAGACCCGTCAAAGGCCCTGACAATGATGTTACTTGGCTTTAGCTCCAACCCTTTGCAATCCAACCAGTCTAGAGCTTTCTTGGGCAGGACGTTCAGTGAGGAACCGGTGTCAACGAATACATGTGCAAGAGTAGTGCCCATGTATTCAATGGAGACATGCAGGGCATCGTTATGGTTCTTCCCTTTAGCAGTCAGATCGGCGTCGGAGAAACCCAAACCATTATCAGCAGTTAAATTGGCCACACAGTCGGTAAACTAATCACCTGATGTCTCTTGTGGCACGTGGGCAGTTTTCAGGAAGGTAATCAGAGCCTTAGCATGGGCCTCTGAGCACAGCAATAGTGACAACATAGAAATCTTGGATGGGGTTTGCCCCAGCTACTCAACTACGTTATAATCACTCTTCTTAATAATCTTCAAAATCTCTTCTATCTCCTGTTTGGAAGCTTCAACAGTGATGGTCTTCGGTGCCCCCGTCTGGGCAGGCACATCAGTGGTGATCCCTTTGCCCCGAGCGTCAGATGACTCGGCGACAGAGGTAGAACTAAGAACTTGATCAGGAATGGCAGTAGGTACACTTGCAGGTGTAATGACAACAGGTCTTCGGACAGTTGGTGGAGCAATATCAGGTGAGAAAAGTCTACCGTTGCGGGTGACTTTAGCAGGTCCAGTAATGTTGCTGATGCCGGTATCAACATCCAACTCTTGCTTAATTCCTAGAACATAAACATCTGCCCCATAGTGCCAAGGGACAGCTTTGTCAGAGGTGTAGGGGATGGGCCCCGGAACAGTGATAACCACAGGTGCGATCTTTGGAGTAGATGTAATTCTAACAGGCTTCCTCGAGGGAGCCTTGGAAGAATTGTCGAAAATGGTAATGATGGAAACTTCTTCAGTAGGAATGGAAGGAACAACAATCTTCTCAAACAGGATCTCCTTATTATCCATCAGGTTTTGGATACCTGACTTCAGAAATGGGCAACCAGTAGGTAAAACAGAACACATATGGCAACCTTCGCCACAGCCCGGAAATAAACCGGCTAGCAACAGGTTCTTCTTGACAGTCATCAGAGGGGTAACAATATCACCCACGGAAACTACAAACAAGTCTTCCTCTACAGCATTTACTCCATGTTTGGGCATGGGAGCAGTCACAACATTAGGCCTCTCGGGCACCTCAAACTCAATCTCCTTTTCATCAATTAGGTCTTGCACCCTGTTCCTCAAAACCCAACAATCATCTGTATTATGCCCCAGGCTATCAGAGTGAAAGGCACAGTGGGCATTAGGGTTGTACTTTGGTGATGTGGTACTTGGATTCTTCGGAGCTTCTTTTAGAGTCACCAGATTGGTCTTCAGCAACTGTGGCAGAATCTGAGACAAAGTCATGCTGAGACGAGTGAATTGCCTTCGAGGTCTCTCGTCCTTTTGTTGATTGTGATGCTGAGGAGCACCAGCAGGTTTTGAAATAACAACCGCATTGACAGCTTGGCGGTGTTCAGGTCTATTCTGTCTTCTTGCACTGTAAACAACACTGGACTCTTTCTTAAACGGCTTCTTCTCAGTGCTCGACGAGGCACCCTTCTGTATTTTCCCGGACTTAATACCAACTTCAATCCTCTCACCAGTCAAAATAAGATCTGTAAACCCAGCTGAAGAGCTTCCAATCAGATGGTTAAAGAACGGACCAGACAGGGTCCCCAGAAACATGTCAACAAGCTCACGATCAACCAACGGTGGTTGCACCCTTCCGGAAAGGTCTCTCCATTTTTGAGCATACTCTTTGAATCCTTCACCCATTCCTATTGACATACCCTGGAGTTGGGTACGCGTAGGAGCAAGGTCGGAGTTGTACTGATACTGCCTGTAAAATACAGTAGCCAAATCTTCCCAACTGTGGATACTGGCTCCGTCCAACTGATAGAACCACTCAAGATGAGTCCCTGAGAGACTGTCTTGAAAGAAATGGATCCATAGGTTCTTATCAGCAGTGTAAGGCTGGATCTTCCTCACATATGACCGGAGGTGCAGCTTTGGACAGGAAACTCCGTCATACTTGGCAAAGGCATGTGCCTTGAATTTATGGGGAATCACCACCCCAGATGATAGACCCAGATCTCCGAAGTCCAGACCGGGCACCTTCTGAATTTCCATAGCGCTTAAACGGTCTTCCAACTGTTTGTACTTATCCTCAGTATGAGGATATTGTTCTTCATCATAGTCTGTCTCGTTGTCGGAGACCATAGGGCTGGGAGCCCTCCTTTCTTGTGGACTATCTTTCCCTCCAGATGAGGTGGTCAGATCAACTTCATTATGCAGCCCGTTTCTAAACATGCGTCCAGTGTTGAACAAGATGGTCCTCTTCTTCTTCTTATTCCTCTCTTTCAGAATCAAAGTCTTCAGATCCTGCTGACCCTTAGCTAGATTCATGAACAACTCTTGAAATTGGGCATTCTGGGCCTGGAGGGCCTTGATAGCTTGCTCAGTTGAAGGTTCAGTAGACATGATGATTGCTGAAATAAACAGCGAAGAAGATAAGAGACCTGTAAAGGCTACCTATTTATGAAGTGCATGGGATGAAATGCGTATGATTATGATTTCAAAGACAATCGAGATTCAAATTTGTAAACAAGAAAGGAAACACACTTTATTAGACTTAAACTTCAAAATTTAAATTGTTCAACAAATTGCCCTTAGGCGTTACAAAAATGGAAATACTAAAAAGTAAAAAATAAATCTGAAAGGAAATCAACAAAGGTCCATCAATGCTCCCATGGTCTCTTCTTCTCAGTGCGGACATAATCATTCAGGATCCGCTTGTTCTCCAGTTGCCTAGTCAGCTTCTGGATCTTTTGCTCCTGCTCATTGAACCTCTCCCGATAAGAATCACATTCTTCCCGTAGTTGCATCCAAGACCTCTTCAGTGTCCCAATATCAGTGGGCATGTAAGGGTGGAGAATAGTTGGAAGAACCCCCTCCTCATTAGCAACTTCAAGAGTAACAGGCCTGACATCTTCATATGGCATACCTAGCTTCTGGGCACGGATGCGGACCCATATGAGATATGGCTCCATTGGCAGAGAAGTCTTTGGTCCCAACTCATGTGGGTCAGATTGGTGAACTATGTCCCAAGCCTTTATGAATCTACGACGCAGCTCGTTGCTATCTCCCTGAAAATCAAAGATGATATGAGGCATCAACATCTCATGAGGCCCTTCTCTTCTGGCTCTTCCAAACTGACGGAGAGCTAAACATGGGTTGTAAGAAATCCCTCCATGGGTTCCGATCAATGGAAAATTAGGATACTCTCCACAGCGATCAATGACAGTCACCTCATCCATACCTTTGAGAGTCCAGATAATGTCATTATTAGAAAGAGACATCACCCTATAAGCCCATCCCGTTCCTTCTTTGTTCTTCAGTACGGACTTAGAGAGGAGCGAAATAAACCACCTCGACAATAAAGGAGCACAGCACATCAAAGTTCCCCGCTTTCGGGCAGTACGAGCATAGAGCTGATGAAGGATATCACCCAAGAGAGTGGGTACCGGATTCTGAGAGATGAAGATCTTTATGGAATTAATATCAACAAAAGTGTCAGGATTCGGAAACAATACCAGACCATAAATCAAAAGAGCCAGAATGTCCTTGTACGTCTTGAAGTCTAAGCTGTCCCAGAAGTAATTAGCTTTGTCAACCAAAAACTTAGTCAGAAAACCCTTAGCTCCACTTCTAGTCTCCCAGTTAGCCATTACTTCCTCCTTGGTCAAGTGAAGGGCTGCAATAATTTCTTCGGGCTTAAGAGTCTTTTCTCAACCAGTAAACGGAGTCTGTTCCAGGACGGAGATACCGAGCAGCTCAGAGAACTCTTCTAGGGTAGGCACCAGCTGGAAGTCCTGGAAAGTAAAACAACGGTACAGCGGATCATAGAATTGGACCAGAACACTCATCATTTGGTCGTCCAATTTTGAGGTGACCAAACTGAGGAGAGAACCATGCCTTCTGATGAAGGAAGTAGTGTCTGGAATCCTGACAACCAAATCTTTAAGCAGGGTAGGTACTTGGACAAAGTTGATCCGGATAGTATTCCTACGCATGGGTATCATGATGACCTACAAAACAGAGCAAAGATGAAACCCTCTTGTCTTTGAAATAGGTTAGTCCTTATGCAAAATGTATGCAATGTTATGATGTCATGATGTCATGGTAAAGGCACACCACAAGTATCCACGAAAGGCAAACATGGTAAAGGAACACAAGTCACACAAAAGAGCCCTTAGATTCCAGGCTGGCATGGAGCTTAGGTACTACCCTCTTTCAGTTCAGTTGGTTTAAACCTGTCCTAAAAATAGTAACCGGGTTCTAGAGGATCTCAATATCACTGACTACCCTCAATCAGTCATAATTCCAGTTTAGCAACCTTTTCTTGCGGTCAGAATCATCGCGAGAGTTTAGTCTCAATGAGTGTAGCATACTGCTACTGTTCTATGGCCAAGTTGGTCAATTTAAGGTTCTAAGGTCAGTTGGTGCTTAATGACTCCTTAGATGACCCATATTCTCCTTGTTCCAACACAAGGGATATCGGTACAGGCCAAGGTGCCACACCAATGTAGCTACTGCTTCATCTGTATCGGTCTACGGTGTACAGATCCCTCACAGTTTATTGCTACTTACCTAAAGGGTATCCCCAGATCCGGGTTAGGATCTATAGAACTCCGATACAAGCCCACAAAATTAAAGCAAACAAAGCAAACAATTGAAAACATAGGTGATCTAATCCTAAGGTACACCTCACTTATTTTTCCCCAGCAGAGTCGCCAGTTCTGTGATCGGTGGGAATAGAACTGACTGTTTTTGGAATGCTGGTTCGCATTTTGCGTTTGTTTTCGCAAAATGTCGCGGTAAGAAAGAGTCGCCACCGTCTTTTATTTTATCCAACAAGGAAAGGACAAAAGCACAGAAAAATTTCTTTTTGAGATATTTCTCGGGTTCGGGAGGTATATTATAGAAAGGGAAGGTGTTAGCACCCTTTCTATCCGTGTTTATCCACGGGATCTTAGGTACTTGCTCATTATGTTTTCAAAAGTTTGCTTTTCTTTGTGTTTGTGGGTTTGAAAGAAGTTTTTGTTTGAAAGGAGTGTAAGTGCGAAAAGTTTTGTTTTGTTTTAAAAGAGAGCAAGTACTTAAGAACCATCTACCTACTCGAAAAAGGAATTAAACTGTACAAGTGTCCTTTAGACAATACTATCCCACTATTGAGGAGTGGGAAGCATCGTCGTTGGAGTTTTCGGGTCAATTCGATTAAGGGACGTGTGGTCACTAAAGCAATATTATGAGGCCTTAGCGGTAACCCTAATGTCTTAGATCATTTTATCTGAGGCAACTGTTTCGAGGCAACTTATGATCTTTGGACAAGAGGGAGACCTCTAAAACTTCCTATACTCAATGACCACGTTCGAGGAAACCGAGTGAGGTGTACCCTAAGAGTGCGCATGTGCGAGTGTGTTGTTTTTCAGTTATTTATCTTTGTACATGTTAATGGTGAGCTATTATTGATTTTAGGTTAAAGATTTATCTTGTCATGCATTTCCTATTTATCAAACATCTAACAGTTAATAGTTGCGGAATGTAAATTGCGGAAAATAAATCTAAGCTATTACAAGGCGTCGGGTATTTACATCGCCAAAAACAAACCCTTAAAAATTAAATTGCGAAAAGTAAACAAAAGCGATAAATAAATAAATAAAGTCCTAAGTTAAAAACTATTACATTCTCGAAGCGGTTACAATATTGAAATATGGATCAAAAATTATTCGCGCGCGAGAAAATTAAATCGGAGTGTCTTAGGGTTTTGACCCTTTTTTTATTAAATAAAGCATATTTTTTTGTTATTTTGAATTAAAAATTAGTCTAAATTAATAATTGAATTAATTAATTAAATGAAAATATTTTTTTGGGTTTTTATTTTAATTAAGGAAATAAAATAAGAATGGTTAAAAATATTAAAAAAAACCTAATTCTAAATTAATTTTAATTTATTGCAAAAGATATTAATGTTAAACCTATTTAAACTAAATTAATTAATTAATTGTTATTTACAAAAATAAAAAATAAAATTAATGGAATTAAAAAATATCATTTTTTTTGTTTTCTGATTTTATGAAATAAAAGTTAATTGGTTAATTTTTTAATTAGGAATAAAAAAATAAAATAAAAAAATAAAGAAAATGTTAAAGAAAAGAAATAACCAAAATGGGGGTTTGGGCCTGGAGAGAGTGTTTGAATTGCAATTTCAGAGGCCCAATTGTGAGCAGCCTCGTTGACCCTTTCAATCTAGTATGTGCCTTTGACTTGAGAATATGGTGAGGACCCCATTTTGGCCATTGGATCTAGTCTACAGGCCATCTGGACGAGATCTGGATGAAGGCATATGATGCACTGCAAAGCGTGAAACACACGCAATTGCATGGAGAAAAACAAGACAAATAATATTGGGGGACCTGGGATTCGAACCCAGGTCCCAATGGTATCACGCGCTAATGCCTTGCCAGTTGAGCCATTGGTGTTTCTTGTTAATAGGATAATCAATAAACATTATATGCGCAACAATCAACTATGCCTGAAATAAAAAAATAAAAGCGCGTAATTTTAAATGGGCTAATGGGAGGGCGACGTCTGGTCGTCTTCTCCAAAATAACTCTGGTTATTTACCTGCGGATTTTTATCCGTAGGAAGATTCGTGGGGTGATTCAAAAACTCGTTCTAGGCCATAACAAACCCCTCCAAGCACATGGACGTGATCGCCCCTTCCTCCTGAGTTCAACCATGGCCAAGATTCGTCCTAATTGTCCCTGCAAAACGAAACCCCAAATGGAAACCTCCAAAACCCTAGGTTCGGGTAGGGAGGTATAGGCTACAAAAAAACAATTGAATGATGCAGAACGACTGGAAATTTGAGGGCAAGCATGATTATACAAAAATATTGGCAAGAGGATGCAAGGAAATAGTTTCACGATGTCATGTTCAGAGCAAGGTTCATGGCGACTTACAGTGCAATTTAGGCAATGAGAAGGCTTGGTTTTGATTGGTATTGCTTCAGGGGATGTCAGGGAAGAGAGCTACGTCAAGCTTTTTGATTGAATCCAGCTCCAATGTTGTTTTTGATCTCACACTTTTTCCAAACTTGTTATGGCCGTTTCAGCAGTGTCCTGTGCGTGTTCTTGGTCTGGCTTGCTTGCACATGTATATTAGAAGTGAATTAGGTCAAGAGTTGGGCTTTTATCCAAGTGCATTCAAGGTTTTGAGATTTGATATGATCACCATTATCAAGTTTCCAAATATAGGCCAAATCTGATTTTTTTTGTGCATAACCAAGCTTGATACGAATTTGATTTGGTTCATGATGATAATTGAAAGTTGTACAAATCACAAAGATATTATTTCATCAATTTTTAGATTTTATTTGATTTAATATTGATTATAAATGAATTAAATCAATAAAATTAAATAAAATAGAAAAATAAATGAATGGCCATGAAATCAAATATGGGACACGTGTTTGGTATGACAAGACCATATAAAGTGGAAAAAAGTGGACCCTTTTGTAAAAAATTGGAGTTTTGAGGATAGTTGACTTTTGGCAATTTTGGAAAAATGCCCAACTTCAACAATGCATAACTTCTTCAATTTTGAACTTTTAGAAGTGTTCTTTGACTTTTTAGAAACCTTGAGATGTCCTCTAATCAACCCTTTTGTACTTGTATCATTTTTATGTTGCATGCTCAAGTTATAAGCTTTGGAAAAAAAGGTGTTTTTGTTGACTTTCAAAAATGACCTATAATGTCCAAATTTGTAACTTTTTGTGAGATCATTTCTTGATCTTGGGGTCTGAAGATGAATTATAGGAAATTGCATCCTATTCAAAATGAGCTTTGGATGGGTCATTTCTCATAAAGTATGAGAAATTTATGCTTGGTCAAAGTTGAGTTGACTTTTCCTACAAAACCCTAATTTAGCAACTTTTGAATCTTGATGAATTTTGAGCAATCCTTGATGAATCATGATCAACCCTTGATCAAATGATGAATTATCCTTCAAAATGAGAATGTTGACAAAAAATCTTGAGGTTTGACTGTATTTAGGTCACAGTTGACTTTTGCCCTAGCACAGTCGATTTTTGGGTCTCTTGAGCAATTGACTGACCAAATTTCCTTTGCAAGGCTTGAAATTTGACATGGATGAACTTAAGAACATATTAAGACATTGGGAAGAACTTTAGGCCATTTGGATGTAAGGACCTTGATGCAACACAAAACCCTAATTTTGAATTGACTGCCTTAGGAGGTGATTTGACTGTCCCATTCTTGAGCCATTTTGAACAACTCGAAGATTATTCTTGACATGTCTTGAGAAATACGGGAGGGAAAATTTTGGGGTACAACACAGTGCCTAGGACAATGGCATGTTGATCTTAGTAAATTGTCTCCTAGGTGCATCTGGCCTACGCTGATTTCCTTGCTCTTGATGTTGTTTTTGTGAGGTATTGGAGATTAGCACAACTCCCACGGATTGGTTGCGGTCACTTCTAACACAAACCTTCGGGCCATAAATGGAATTGGTTTCCTTCTTATCACTGAATGTCTTCTTCACAGCACTTGAAGATGCAGCCACTAGAATCTTTTCACTCTTGATACCACCTTATACATGTTCCCCAGTTAGAATCGGCTCAGTAAAACCAAATGAGGAGCTTCCAGTCAGATGGTTAAAGAATGGACCTGTCAGAATGCCCATGAACATATCAACCAGCTCCCTATCAGACAGGGGAGGTTGAACTCTTCCAGCCAAATCCCTCCACTTTTGGGCATACTCTTTAAAACCCCCGTTCGAGCCCATAGTCATATTTTGTAATTGCACACGAGTCGGTGCAAGGTCAGCATTATATTGATACTGCTTGTAAAAGGAAGTATCCAGGTCTTCCCAAGTACGAATGTTGGTTCCTTCCAACAGATAGAACCATTCAAGTTGTGTACCAGAGAAACTTTCTTGAAAGAAGTGGACCCATAACTTCCTCTTAGCGGTATGGGGTTAGATCTTTTGAACATACAATCTCAGATGAAGCTTTAGACAGGACACACCATCATATTTAGAAAAAGTGGGGACCTTGAACTTGTGAGGGATGACTACCCTCGGAATAAGACCCAACTCTTTAAAATCCAGTCCAGGCACTTTCTGGATTTCCATGGCCTTAAGACGATGCTCCAACAGTTTGTATCTTTCATCTGCATGAGGGTATTGTCCATTGGAATAGTCTTCATATTCAGGAATCTCCCCAGAACCTTGGTTGCTTCCACCTTCAGCCCTGACATTTCTATCATCTTCCTCTTGGTTGTCGTCTTCATTAGAGGAGGTATCAACAGTTGGAACCGATTTAGCATGACCTTTGAATCTTCTCCCTGTTTGAGGATAGAAACTGGCTTCTGAGTCTTCTTTTTCTTGGCGATGAGCGTCATCATGTCTTTCTATCCATGTGCTAAGCTCAGAAGAGTCTCCTGGAATTGGGAGTTATGTGCTTGGATTTTCGTAACAGTCTGTTCTAGAGCCAACTTTACTGAAATAAATAGTAAGAAGATGAGAAAACCTGTATGGGAAAACATGTGATGTAACGATGCATGATATGTAAATTCAATGTAAAAAAGGATCTCGCGGGGTAAACAAAGAAAATGTTAGAAATTATTACAGCTTTGACTGAAGAACATTTTGTCTTTGAACATCCTTCTATGAGAATCAAGCTCACCATGTCAAGTGGGTCCTAGCTTCTGACTCAAAAAAATGTTCTTCGACCTTGACTGCATCTAGCTAGAGAAAAATAAATCCTCTTGCCCCTTGCTAGACGTCTGGTTCATGATAAACCTGCATCACATGCCCTTGAGATCCTTGAAATGGTTTATGAAAATTCCATGGCATGATATCATGATGTGTATGCTATGTACTAAGCAAAAGCGTAAGGTGATGAAAATAAGTAAGTCTTGCAAGAAGTACAAGTTATTGGATAATGGATACAAATGAGTCCCTGCCAGGAATTCCCGTCGTTAGATAATGAATACAAATAAGCCATGCAAGGAATAAATGCAAACAAATCACACAAATAGACTTAGGTTTAAAGGCTTGTATGAATTTTGTAGGTAAGTACCCTCTTGAGTTTTAGTTGGCTCAACCTATCCTAAGAAAAGTAATCGGGTTCTAGGAGCCTCAATATCACTGATCTTTCCCCCAGGCATTGTTTTAGCACAAGCATTTGATTTGCGACAGAAATATCTCGAGAGTCTGATTTCAATGAGTGTAGCATCGAGTATCAACCAACTTTAGTCTGCACCAAAGCCGACTATCTCACTACTTTCTAATGGCTAAGTTGTGTCAACTAAGGTTCTATAGTCAGTTAGTGCTTTATGACACCACGCGGCATCCCAGCATTCTCCTTGACTGACTCAAGAGACACCGACACCAACCAATGTGTCACACTAACGTATCCATCACTTCAACCATATCGGTATACGCTGTATAGTTTCCATGATCTATTGCTACTTACCTAAAATGTCCCCAAATCTGGGTATAGGATCTGTACAAAAATAAACCCTAGCAAAAACCCCGAAATGTAAAGCATACAAATCAAGCAAGTAATGTGATCTAACTCTTAAGGTAACCCCACTTTTAGTTCTCCCCGGCAGAGTCGCCAGTTCTGTAGTACGGTGGGAGA
Organism: Vicia faba; assembly: GCA_948472305.1. Lineage (NCBI taxonomy): Eukaryota > Viridiplantae > Streptophyta > Magnoliopsida > Fabales > Fabaceae > Vicia > Vicia faba. Next base: position 1,444,752,048 of record OX451737.1, on the reverse strand, counting down.
ACTAACTTTTGGTTTTGCTTTTTATTACAAATGTTGCGGATAGCAAGAGTCGCCACCGACTTTTCTTTTATCTAATAAAGGAAAGGGTTAAAAGAACAGGAAAGACCTTTTGAGAATTTTTTGAGTAAGGAGGGTAGGTTATGAAAAGGGAAGGTGTTACCACCCTTTTCATCTGTAGTTATCTACGGGCTCTTAATCGCTAGCTCACTTTTGAAAATTCTTAGTGAATGTGTAAGATGGAAATATTTTGAAAATGCCTAAGTTCGAAAACTTTGTAATGATTCTCATATCGTTGAGAACGCATACAAAGTGTTTGTTTTGAAAATATTTCATAAGAGAAGTGTATTGTATGAAAAATGTTTTGAAATGTTCGTGAGCAAGCGATTAAGAACTATCTACCTACTCAAAAGTATTTGTTCTTTCCTCCTCCTTTAGATAGTGATATCTTACCATTAGTTAGTAGGAAGCCTTATCATTGGATGTTTGAGGGACAGGCGTGGGTCATCATACAGTCATAAAGGCAACTCGTAAGATGCTTTAGCAATTTATCGTAAGGGACTAAGATCGTTTACCGAAGGCAGCATCAAAGGGTCATCAAGGGACTATGATCTTTTTAACCGAGAGTCTTTGCTAAAGCGACCCACGTTTGAGGGACTTGATTTTTTTTATCCGAGAAAACAAGTGGGGGTCACCCTAGAGGTGCGAGTGTGCAAAGTGCGTCCAATTCATATATATTATCTTGATTAGGGTTATCTGACGGTTGATTTTAGATCTTATCATACACGCCTAATTACTATATAATTATACATACATACATACATGCATACATACATACATACATACATACATACATACATACATAGGTGTGGAAAGTAAAAGTGAGGGAAAGAATAAATCCTAAGTTATTACATCCCATCATAAGTTACAATATTTAGAAAAAGAAACGCGAGAAGATAAACTAACTATTACAAAAATCGTCCGTGCGATCTATACATTGATTTCTAGAATTTAAATAGCAAAGAATAAATAAAAGAAAGGTAAAATACTTATTTTGGTCCCTTAACTATATACCATTGGGTTCAGATTGGTCCCTTAATTTTTTTCGTGTCACTTTGATCCCTTAACTTTCAAAATGTTTCATTTTAGTCTTTTTTGCCTAATTAGCAACGGAAAAACTGTGAAATCCGTTGCTAAATCCGTCCCTAATTAGGCAAAAAGGACTAAAATGAAACGTTTTGAAAATTAAGTGATCAAAGTGACACGAAAAAAAATTAAGGGACCAATCTGAACTCAAGAGTATAGTTAAGAGACCAAAATGAGTATTTTGCCTAAAAGAAATTAGGAAAAGATATTAAAACCTAGAGAAAATTTCTAAGTGTTAGGAAATTATTTTTTGATGTTTTATTATTTGGAAAATGATTAAAGTGATAATAAAATAATTAAAACCTAATTATTTCTATTTTTTTATTTTTTAAGAAAGTTAAGTTAATAATAATATAAAAAAAACCTAATGTCTAATTATTTTTAAATACAAATTAATTAATAAAAAAACCTAAATCTAAATATTTTTAAATAAAAATTAGTTTTTTTTTATTTTTATAGTATAATTAAAAATGTAATTAAATTAATTAAGCAAAAGAAGAAGAAAAAACAAGAAAATTGAAAAGTTAATGGGACCCCCCCCCCCCCCCCCCCTTTAATTCAAGGACTACGAATCCGATGGTAAGATTCTTTTCTCGTGAATGTGCCTGTAAAGAGAGATCTAAAGCAAACGTATTTCTATGCTTTAAAATGGCATATAGAGATTTATGCATCAAAGTTTGCATGTGATACGCCGAACTCGTCCTATATCATATCCTGAATACCTTTGAGCTCTTCAAACACATTAGTAATGCATGGAATTTAAGATTGAATTCAAAGAAAAAAATGCAAACCGGTGGAATTTGAAGCACGAGTTCCAGGCACCAAATCTTCTGGTTCTTGGGGTGGATGTGTTCTTGAGGACTTCAGGAAGAGGTTTGGACACTTCGCTTGACTTGAGAGTGGCTAGATCGTGTGATACGAATTTACACTTTTCTTGAGATTTTTTAGAGATTTTTGAAGTGGTTCTTGAGGCAGCAGCTTGTGTGTACTTTGCACTTGAGTATTTCATGTATTTATAGAGGAATGAAATGGAACAAGAATAAGACAAGAATCTTGTACCATCATGTCACAATTAATTGCAAAAAAACACATTAAAATCTTTCTAAAATTGTTAAAAAAAACATTCCAAACTTGAAGATTCTTGTTCCCAACATGTTTTCACGGTTTTTTCATGTTTGTCATGTGTTCTTGGGCCTCCATGTGATTGAAATTAAAAGCCCATGCACCTTGGCCCAATGATTTTATATTTTATTTGATTTACTTGCATTTAAATGAATAAAAAAACACAAATTATAAAAAAAATATATGAATGGATTTAGATGTCTTATAATACATTGTGAACATGTTTGAACATCAAAAGTTAGGCCCACTAGTTTAAAATTTCAAGTTTGCTCACTTTGCACATTATGCATTTTCTCAAAATTTCCCAACTTGCACTGGTCATAACTATCTCAATTTTCATCTTTTGAAGGTGATATTGGACTCTTTGGAAAGATTAAGGTGTCCTCTATAATTTCACTTTTGATCATTTTTGCATTTGGAGACTTTATCTTGATGTAAGTTACCTTGACAGAAACTGTCTTTTTGTTGACTTTTAAAATGACATATAATGTACGGGCTCATATCTTTCAAACGAAGAATTTTTTAGAATTGAGAATAAATACAAAGTTGTAGAGAATTGAATTTACTTCAAAATGGGCTTTGGTTGGAGAAAAGTTGAGGAAGCATGTGAAATTTATGCATGGTCAAAGTTCAATTAACTTCTCCTAAGGAAACCCTAATTTGATAACTTTGGACTTTTGATGATTTGAGGGTTTCTCTTGAGGAATCAGGATCAACCCTTGATCAAATGATTAATATCACTCAAAATGTTGATGTTTGTTGTACCCCAAAATTTCCCCTCTCATTTTATTCAACACATGCCCATTGAGGTCCTCAACTTGCTCAAGGATACCCAAAAGTTGACCAGACAAACTCTCTCCTAAGGCAATGAACCCCAAATTAGGGTTTCCATTTTCATCAGGGTGTGGGAGCTCCAAGGGTCCAAAATTCTTTCCATGGTCCTAGTGTGTTCTCAATATCATCCATGTCAAGTTTCATGCCTTGCACAAGAAGTTTACTCAGTCAATTGCCCAGATGCCTGAAAATCAACTATACTAGGTTAAAAGTCAACTGTGGCCCACATATAGTCAAACTTCAAGATTTTTGGTCAACATCAACATTTTGAAAAGATATCCATCATTTGATCAATGTTTGATCATGACTCTTCAAGGAACGCCCCAAATTCATCAAAACCCAAAAGTTGCTAAATTAGGGTTTCTCAGGAAAAGTCAACCAAACTTTGACCAAGCATAACTTCCTCATACTTTATCATAAATTTTCCATCCAAGACTCATTTTTAATAGGATGCAATTCCCTACAATTCATCTTCAACCCACAAGTTCAAAATATGAACTCATCAAAAAGATATGAATTTCTACATTATAGGTCCTTTTGAAAATTCAACAAAAACACCTTTTGGGTCAAAGCTTCTTACATGAACATGGAAGACCCAATTAAGATGAGACCAACAGTGCTGTTTAGGGGACATCCTAAGCTTTCTAAAAAGTCCAAGAACACCTCTCTAGGGTTGAAATTGGAGGAGATATGCCTTGTCAAAGTTGACCACTTTTGCAAAATTGCCAAAAGTCAAATGTGCTCAAAAATGCATTTTTTGTCAAATGGGCCTAGTTTTTCATGATTGCATCTTGCTTATGACATTGTCCACAACCCAAATCAGCATCTACACTTTATTTTCTTCATTATTTATTTTATTTTGATTTTTTATTATTTAAAATTCAAATGAAATCAAATAAATTACAAAAAATGTAAAAGATTGATTTTTGATCTAATTTTCTGTAGGAATCAAATCCAATCAAGCTATCATACCATATCAAATCAGATCAAGGCAAATTGAAGCGGAATTGGCATGATTAGGCTTATTTTAGAAACATATCATACAAGAACAAAATCAAATAAAATCTCCTTAATTCACCAAGATACATTGCATTTTTGTTGACCTAATCAATTCTAATACATATATAGGACACAACTAAGCCAAGAAAACGAGGATTACAGGTCGTGAGAGCATAAAGCAAAACTGGAAAAAAATCAAAAAGTGGTGGATTGATTTCAAGCTTAGAGGCCAATTCAAAGCATTCTAAGGCTACCAATAGATTCCTGGACATCTCCAGAACGTGTTACAATCATTTGCAAGCTTCCACACGGTCAGAATCGCAAGCTACAGACCCACGGTTTGCTCATACAATCTTGAATTTGATTTTGCAATTTACGCATGATTAATTACTTTTAAGCATAGGATTGTGTTTGTATCACCATTTAGAACGTTTTGGTTCAAACAATTTTGCATTTTGACGCCTGTATGCATAATTGCCATTATTAGGGTTTGTTCTTGCGTTTTAGGGCTTTGTTCTACAAGTTAAATTAGGCCAAGAAAAGAGCACCATGATACTCGTGAGATCAAAACGAGTTGATCTATGTATTCACCAGTAATTTATCATGCTTGCTTGTGATTTTTGAAAGATGCAGGGCTACAGCCATGGCAGACTGTCTGTAGGTATAAGTCTCATACCTAAAGCGACGGACAAGCGAAGAAGAAGATAATGTGGCTGATAACCATTGGCTTGTTTAAATAAAACGCGTGTTTTTTTTGTCTTATCTAGTTTGTTTCATATGATATTGATTATTGTTATTATTATAACAAACAAGAACAGGTGGCCCAGTGGTGAGGCGTGCTTTGGAAATGTAGAGGACCTGGGTTCGATCCCAGGTCCCAGCATTTTCTTATTTTCTAACTTTGCAACTGCAGATTCTATGCTCCACGTATCCTGAAACCTACCATGCGCTTCCATTAATCCAGCCATTTGATTCATCACCAATCCAATCCAATGTCCCAGGAAGCCAAGACCATGGTGCACCCTACAGGCATGGCCATAAAAGATCAGACGTGTTGATTGGGCTTAGCCACTAATGGGCCCAAAAATTCAGACATGCACCCCCCTTTTTCAGCTTCAATACAGGCCCACCTCTAATCTTTTTATTTTATTTCTTATTTTTTATTATTTACTTAATTTCTTTTTTTTCTTTACAAAATAACAAAATCATTTTTTTATTAAAACAGAAAATCACAGAAACCTAAAAAATCTTTTTTTCATAAAAAATCTTTTTTTCTTTTATTAATTATTTAGTTTAATTATTTAGGGCAATTTAATTGTTTTTTTATATAATTTAAACTAATTAGAAATTAAGGTTTAGTTTCTACATAACCTAATTAATTTTTTCTCGAAAAATAACTTAAATATTTTTTCAATTATATTTTTAGGGTTCTTTAATTCTCGCAATTAAATTTGCCACGCGCATTTTTTAATTCCCTTTTATTATTATTGTAACTGTTTCGAGGTTGTAATAGTAATTAGGGTTTACATTCCTCATTTTTATTTTCAGCCCAAGATGATTATGTATCTGCAAAAGCCTTGTAATAGCGTAGGACCTTTACCTTCTCGCTTTTATGTTTTGGATGCTTGTATATAATTGTTAGCAACTTAGGCGTGTATAACTAACGAATCAATCTTAGATCACTAAAGTGCAAAGATAAACATAACTGAAATCAAACACTTTTACACAATTGCACCCCTAGGGTATTACCTCACTTGGTTGCCTCGGAAATAATGGTAATGTCCCTCGAACGTAGGGATACCTTAGCAATGACCTGCGATCCAAAGTCGTCATAAAGATCACAGTCCCTACTTGTCCCTCGAGTTGCCTACGAATTGATCTTATAACGATAGTCCCTTCGAAACTCTAAGGTATCCTTACTTGTTACCTTCAGTGACCATTTCGTCCCTTCGAACGTCCCTTTTAAATTCCAACGACGGTGCTACCTATTCCTTAATAATAGGATAGCGATGTCTAAAGGAAAATGAACAGTCTTTTTTCGAGTAGGTAGATTAGTTCCTAGGTACTTGCTCAAAACAAACAAACTTTTTCACACAAAACACTTTTCAAACTAAGTTTTCAAAAACAACTTCGTAACACTCTTGAGGACAGAAAAAAGGGTTAACACGAAGTAAAATAAAACTTTTCAAAACAAGCACACACAAGCAGTTTTCAAAATGCGCAAGTACCTAAGAGCCCGTGGAAAACCACGGATAGAAAGGGTGCTAACACCTTCCCTTTCTATAACCTACCCACCGTATCACAGAACTGACGACTCTGCTGGGGAAATAAATAAGTGGGGTATACCTTAGGATCTAGGTCATTTTTTTAATTGCTTTCTTGTTTGTTTTGTATGCTTTATTCTTAAAGGGTTTTGCTTGGGCATTGTTAAAGATCCTATACCCAGATCTGGGGACACTTTTTAGGTAAACAGCAATAGATTGTGGAGACTGTACAGCGTAGACTGATATGGTTTAAGTGATGGTTGTGTTGGTGTGACACTTTGGTTGGTACTGGTATCCTTCGTGGGGAAACAAGGAGAATACGGGGCCGCCGCGTGGTGTCGTGAAGCACTAACGGACCTTAGAACCTTAGTTGAAAAAACTTGGCCATTAGAAAGTAGTGAGATAGCCGGTCTTGGTATAAAGCTGAGGATTGGTTGATACTCGATGCTACACTCATTGAGATTAGACTTTCGGGATATTTCAGCCGCAAGAAAAGATTGTTTGAGCTAAAACAATATCTGATAAAGGATGATCAGTGATTTTGAGAATCTTTAGAACCCGATTACTTTTCTAAGACAGGTTTGAAACCAACTAAACGTCAAGAGGGCATGACCTTAAGACTCAAGTAGGCCTTAAACCTAAGAACTTGGTGTGATTTGTCTGTGTTGGTTGTACCTGTGATTTATCATGACATCATGCATCATAACATAGCATCCATTCTTATTGCACTAACCATTTCAAGGACCAAGGGAATTTATCTTTGTTCTGTTTTACAGATCATGGCTTCTGCTCGTAGAAACACTATCCGAATCAGCTTTGTGAAAATACCTTCCCAACTCAAGGAGCTAGTATCAAAGGTCCCTGAAACTTCTGCGTTCACTAAGAGACATGGTCGACTTCTCAACCTGGTCACTTCAAACTTTGATGAAAAGATGATGAGTGTACTCTTTCAGTTCTTTGATCCCAAGCACCACTGCTTCACCTTTCAAGACTATCGGTTGGTGCCTACCATGGAAGAGTTCTCTCAGTTGTTGGATATACCCATTCTTGAACAGTTGCCTTTCATAGGTCTGAAGAAGTTCCTAAGCCATAAGTCATTGCCTCAGCCTTGCATCTGAAACGGGTCGACGTGGTATCCAATTGGGAAACAAGAAGCGGAGTCAAGGGTTTTCTAGCCAAGTTCCTGATAGATAAGGCCCAACTGTTTTGGGATGATATGGATTTTCAGGCTTTTGAGGAGGTCTTGACTCTTCTAATCTATGGGTTAGTATTATTCCCTAATCCAAACTCATTCATAGATGTGAATGCTATCAAGATCTTCCTCTCTCGCAACCTCGTGCCTACCTTACTCGGAGATGTTTTGCACGCTCTCCAAACTCATACCATGAAGAGAAGAGGGGTTCTTATGTGTTGCATGCCATTGCTGTCGAGATGGTTATTTCTCACCTCCCTAAGTCCATACTAAATAATGAAGAAGGTTTGGGTTGGTCGCAAAGGATAATGTCACTCGCTCATACGGATATTCTCTGGTGTTCCCGAGCTATGGAAAACACTGTTATTATTGACCACTGCAGGGAGTACCCTAATGTCCCATTACTTGGCATCAGAGGCGACATAACCTACAATTCTTGTTTAGCTCTGCGACAATTTGGTTATACTCGAAGGGATGGTCCCCATGAGTTACTTATCGAGGGAATTGTATTCAACTATGAGGATGGTGTTCAAGGGTATTGCCAGAGGTTCATATGAGCTTGGAGCATGGTAAACAGATCTGGCGCCAAGGATTTGGGGCCAAAGGCTTCCATCCCTATGGAACCTTATCTCCAATGGGTACGAGCTTGCACCCATAAACTTATGATGCCCTATATGGACGTTCTACCAGTGATTGTGGAACCCACTACTGAAGGGGGTATTCCTTACACGATTCTCCATCCTGATATGCCCACTGATCTTGGAGAATTACAGAGGTCTTGGATTCAGTTGAAGAAAGAGAGGGATACTTACAGAGATCAATTCTATGCCTAGGAGAGGAAGGTTTTAGAGCTCACAAAGCAGCTCCAGGAGGAAAGAAGACTTAACGTCTATCTCGGCACAAAGAGGAAGCATCCATGGGAATTTTGATTCTTTCTAGTTTTTAGATTTGTTTTTAATTGTAACGCCTAACAGGAATTTGAACTTTGAATTCTACTAATAAAAGCTTTGTTTCATTTTGGTTCGCAAAGTTAAATTTCCCAAAGTCTTTGAAAACATTGCATACATATCATACATATCATTGCATAACAGGATTCATAACAGGTTTCTCATCACCTCCGCTATTTATTTCAGCAATGTCTCTTGAACAAACTGTGAAAGATCTTCAGACTCAGAACATGCAGTTCCAACAGATGATTGTGGCTCTGGCCAAAGGACAGGAAGAACTGAAGGCTCTGATTACTAAGAAGAACAAGAAAACCAAGAGGACAGTCGGTGTGTCACATATGAGAAGAAGGTTCAGAGGGCCGCCAAGACGGGTTGTTGAGTTAGCTTCTTCATCTAAAGAGGGAGAGAACCAAGAGGTTGAAGCCAGAGAAAGGACCCTAGTCCTAAAGAGTCTAACAATGAAACTGATTACAATAAGGAGCAGTACCCTCTGGCTGATGAAAGGTATAAGCAGTTAGAAGAACGTTTGAGCGCTATGGAAATCCAGAAGGTTCCTGGGCTGGATTTTGAAGAGTTGGGTCTGGTCTCCGGGGTTGTCATCCCCCCAAAGTTCAAGGCACCGATATTTGCTAAGTATGATGGGGTCTTTTGTCCCAAAATGCATCTCCGTTCTTATGTGAGAAAGATACAGCCTCATACTGCTGACAAAGACTTATGGGTTCATTTCTTCCAAGACAGTCTGTCTGGAACACAACTGGATTGGTTCTATCAGCTGGAAAGAGCCAATGTTCGTAATTAGGAAGACCTTGTTGCTGCATTTTATAAGCAATATCAATATAATGCATACCTCGCTCCCACCCGTACACAACTCCAAAATCTGTCTATGGGTTCGAACGAGGGTTTCAAGGATTATTCTCAGAAGTGGAGAGATTTGGCTGGAAGAGTTCAACCTCCCTTGGCTGATAGGGAGCTCGTGGATATGTTTCTGGGAACTTTAACTGGGCCATTCTTCAACCATCTGATTGGAAGTTCATCGATAGGTTTTACTGAACTAATCTTAACAGGAGAAAGAGTGGAAGCTGGAATCCGAAGTGGAAAAATTCAGAAGTATGCCTCTTCGAGTGCTGCAAGGAAGCCGTTTGCAGGTAAAAAAGAAGTCATTGTTGTTTACAACCAAAAGAATTAGAATGGAACCGAGCATCATCCGACGGTATGGGCTGTTATGATTCCCAACCCTGCACCTGCTCAATAAAGAAATAATCAGCCAAGAGCAGAAAGGCCAGCTAGACAGTTCACTCGAATCAACATGACGCTGTCTCAGATTTTACCTCAGTTGCTAAAGACCAATCTGCTTACTCTGAGGGAAGCTCCGAAGAATCCGAACACCACCTCTCCCTAATATAAACTGAATGCTCGTTGTGCTTACCATTCGGAAAGTCCAGGCCATGATACCAATGACTGTTGGGCTTTGAAGAACAAAGTACAGAATCTGATTGATGCTAAGGAGATTGAATTTGATCCCTCGGAGACTCCCAACGTTATCACTTCTCCTATGCCAAAACATGGTTGGGGTGTTAATGTCGTTGAAGAAGATGTGTTTGTGACCTCTGTGGAAGAATTGGTGACCCCACTCATGACTATCAAAGAGAGTTTGTTGAAGGCCGGTTTATTTCTGGGTTGTGGTGAAGGTTGCCACTTTTATTCAATTCTACCGACTAGTTGCCCTTTGCTGAAGGCAGGTGTTCAGCGCCTGATGGACGACAAAGAGATTCTATTTCAGAAGACCCCTGTTCTGATTATTTCCTGTGAAGACATTGCTATCATAACCATTTCCTACAATCCTCCCAGGGCCTCCACTAAGAGACCCGTCAGGATTACATCAATTCCGAAGGTGACTCTGTTGATCATAACCATGCCTGGGCCAATCCCATAGTCCTCGGACAAAGTTGTTCCTTGGAACTATGGGGCCGACGTCTATTACTATGGCGTCAAGAAGGACATGTTGTTAAGACATAGTTTGATTCTACAACCCTTGATTAGAGTTTTGATGATAACAAATACAAAGAATAAAATATAAAATAGAAATAACAAATATGCACCTTTAAAATTATGTTTTATGTATGCAGAAGTTCTGATCCTATCAGCATCAGAAGATAAGCCATAAGTGCCACACGCTGAAGCAATCAGAACATATGCTGAAGATTGATGACCAGAACCTGCGCTTAATCAAAGTAAACTCTGATTCTGAACAAGAACATACCAATACAAGTCATCAGTATTCTGAACCGTCATCAGCAAGAAAGGAGATAAGATTCTGAAGCGTTACTGATCATTCAAGACAGCGTCAATTCCAACGGCTTCTTTCAGACAGGATCTTCTCCGAAAGGAAAGTGTGTGAATGACATTAAATATGCTTTATGATCAACGTCATTCCACTGCCTATTTAAACATAGTCAGCTTCCAAAATTGAAGAGATTTGCAAAATAACCACTCACGCATATTCAAAGCTGCAAGCAATTTCATTTTACTTCACTAAGCTATAATCTTGTGTAATTTATCATAGTTGTGATAAACAGTTTTTATTAGAAAAACAACAACACACATATTGTATAATTATATTGAAAAAGTGTCCCTTGAGATTAACCGGACTGTGGTTGTACTCAAGAAGACTTTAACAGTTGTTAAAGTAGCTTTTGTAATCTTATTAAGATTAGTGGATTAAGACCTCGTTGGAGAGAGGCGAAATCACCTTGACGGGTGGACTGGAGTAGTTTGAGATCAAACGAACCAGGATAAAAATATTGTGTCATTAAGCATTTAGATTCAAGTTTTCAATTCAACCCCCCCTTCTTGTGTTTTTCACAACTTCACATGCTAGTCCTTGAAGACAAGATTGCTGAAAATGATGATTCCAACATCGTCAATATTGTCGGAACTAGTAAAATAACAAGAAGTGGAAGGGTGTTCTCCCCTGAGATCTCTCCTCCAAAAACTGCTACAGGACCTGTGATAATTCCTGTTGTGGTTCCACCCAAGACTACTACTACAATTCCAGTAATCACTCCTGTTGACCCTCTCATCACCGAGTCGATCGAGACTCGAGGCAAAGACATACTGACTGAGCCTGTCCTGACAAGGGATAATTCAGTAACCATACCAGAAGCTTCCAAGAAAGAAATGGAAGAGATTTTGAAGATAATAAAGAAGAGCGACTACAATGTGGTCGAGCAGCTGGGGCAGACCCCATCCAAAATTTCTATGTTGGCTTTGTTGTTGTGTTCTGAGGCCCATGCGAAGGCTTTGGTTAAGTTTCTGAAGACGGCTCACGTGTCACAAGAGACATCTGCTGATCAGTTTGAAGATTGTGTGGCTAGTCTGACTGCTGATGATGGTTTGGGTTTTTCTGACGCAGATCTGACACCAAAAGGAAGGAAGCATAATGATTCTCTTTCATGTTTCTGTGGAATGCAGGGGCACGACTCTGGCCCGTGTTTTGATAGATACTGGCTCCTCGTTGAATGTGCTACCTAAAAAAGCTCTAGACAGATTGGACTGCGAAGGCTTGACCTTGAAGCCTGGCAATATAGTAGTGAGAGCTTTTGATGGTTCGAAGAGGATGGTACACGGGGAAGTGAATGTCCCTATCAAAGTTGGTTCCCAAACCTTCAATTCCACTTTCTACATAATGGATATAAAACCATCATACTCTTGCTTGTTGGGACGCCCTTGGATACATGGGGCTAAGGCTGTTACTTCTACCCTCCACCAAATGTTGAAGTACCCAGTAAGAGGAAAGATTATCACTTTGCATGGTGAAGAGGAGTACATGATCAGTCACTTGAACTCCTTCAGGTACGTAGAGATGGATGGTGAGTTCATCGAGACTCCTTGCCAGAACTTTGAAGAGGTACCTCAGATTATGGCTACAGCAGAAACCACCACCAGTCCTCCGAAGGTCACCAAACCTTTCTTGAAGATGACTTCTCTCAAGGATGCACGAGCAGTGGTTGAAGAAGGTGGGTCTACCATTTGGGGTCATCTTCCGGTTATTCATTACAAGTCTGACAAATCTAGTTTGGGTTTTACTACAGGTTCTCAAAGGGTTGTTCGTCGTGCTCGGGCTGGAGGACCTCCCCTATGCATCAGCAATCCTGGGGTCAATGCACTTGAAGACAGTGATGGTGATTCCGACATTGACAGTTGGATCTTCCTGACTACCAACGTTGGACTCAGTAACTGGACTGCCAAGGACTTTGTATCGATTACTTTTGTTCATGAGTAATTGTCTTTTTTATTTTTTTGGATATGCAATTTAAAAACAATATAAACTCTATAGCCATGTGTCTTACCCGGGGCACAATGGTTCTATTTGTGAGGGTTATCATGTTTCATTTTCATATGACATTACTAAAGCATTGGACGTTTGCATACAAATTTTGCGCTCTTTGTCTTTCTTTTCTTTTATTATGTCTATATGGCTATGCTCTTACACACACTCACGTATCCAAATGCATATCCATATCCACTCTGGATTCCATTGATAACAGTTCTGCTACTGCTCATTATGACTTTGAAAATCCGATCAACCAAGCCGAGGACGAAGGTGAGGAAGATTGTGAGGTACCCAGAGAACTTGCTAGACTATTACAGCAGAAAGAAAGGGCCATACAGTCTCATGAAGAGCCGGTTGAGACAGTGAACTTAGGTACAGAGGAAGACAGAAAAGAGGTCAAGATAGGTGCAAATTTGGAGTTTAGTGTCAAACAACGGTTGGTACAGATGTTGCATGAGTATGTTGAAATCTTTGCCTGGTCATATGAAGACATGCCAGAACTAGACACGAATATAATGGTTCATCGCCTGCCGACTAAAGAAGACTTTTTTCGGTAAAGCAAAAGGTCTGTCGTATGCGCCCTGAGATGTCAGAGAAGATTAAAGCAGAGGTTATGAAGCAGTTCAACTCAAGTTTCTTAGCTGTCACCTCCTATCCGCAGTGGGTCGCTAATGTGGTTCTAGTACCTAAGAAAGATGGTAAAGTACGAATGTGTGTGGATTACAGAGACCTCAACAGGGCAAGCCCCAAGGATGACTTCCCGCTTCCCCACATTGATGTTCTGGTTGACAACATCGCACAACACAAAGTCTTTTCCTTCATCGACGGTTTCTCTAGCTACAATCAAATCAAGATGGCACCTGAAGACATGGAGAAGACAACCTCTGTTACACAGTGGGGCACTTTCTTCTACAAGGTGATGCCGTTTGGCTTGAAGAATGCTGGGGCAACTTATCAGCAAGCTATGGTAGATCTGTTCCATGACATGATTCACCATGAGATAGAGGTTTACGTCGATGACATGATAGTCAGGTCTCAAACTGAGGAAGAACACCTTGATCATTTACAAAAGCTATTTGATAGGTTGAAGACGTACAAGCTGAGGTTAAATCCGAACAAGTGCACCTTCGGAGTAAGGTATGGTAAGCTTATGGGATTCATCGTCAGTGACAAAGGTATTCAATTAGAACCTACAAAGGTGAAGGCCATGCAAGAGATGTCGGCTCCCCGTACTGAGAAGGAAGTTAGAGGTTTCTTGGGACGCCTAAATTACATTGCCCGATTCATTTCACATTTGACTGCTAATTGTGAGCCGATCTTCAAGCTTCTGAAGAAAGATCAAGTGGTAAAATGGAATGACGAATGCCAGGTAGCCTTTGACAGAATCAAACAATATCTCCAAGAGCCTCCTATTTCGATGCTTCTGACTGAAGGAAGACCTTTGATAATGTAATTAACAGTGCTAGATAATTCAATGGGGTGTGTGCTGGGGCAGCATGACGTGTCTGGTCGAAAAGAGCACGTAATATACTACCTTAGAAAAAAGTTTACCGACTGTGAAACACGACACCCACTGCTCAAGAATACTTGATGCGCTTTGGCATGGGCTGCTCGCCGATTGAGACCGTATATGTTGACCCACACTACTTTGTTGATATCAAAAATGGATCCAATTAAGTACATTTTCGAGAAGCCCGCTCTCTCCGGAAGGATAGTAAGGTGGAAAATGATCTTAACCGAGTACGACATCCAATACACAACCCAAAAGGCAATCAAAGGAAGTGTGTTAGCTAATCATTTGGTGCATCAGGCCGTGGACGACTACCAGTCCATGAATTTCGAGTTCCCGGATGAGAATATTATGTTGGTAACCGACTGTGAAGAACCTGGACCGAATGAAGGACCTGAGGAAGGATCCCGATGGTCTATGTATTTTGATGGAGCCTCAAACGCACTGGGTAATGGTATTGGCGCCGTAATCATATCTCTTGAGAGCTGTCATACTCCGTTTACTGCCCGATTATGTTTCAACTGTACCAACAACGTGGTGGAGTATGAAGCATGTATTATGGGTCTTAGAGCTACTATTGACCTAAGGATCAAGTTCTTGAGTGTATTCGGGGATTCCGCTTTGGTGATAAGTCAGATCAAAGGCGAGTGGGATACGAAACACCCGAACCTTTTTCCTTACAAACAGTATGTACTGACACTGCTGCCGCTTTTGGAAGAGATCACCTTTGAACATTTCCCAAGAGAAGAGAATCAGTTAGCTGACGCGCTAGCTATTATGTCGTCAATGTTCAAAGTCAAGTGGGACAATGAAGCTCCCCTAATCACTATTGAGAGGTTGGATGAATCGGCATACTACTGTGATATTGATACTGAGGAGGTAGCCGACAAACCTTGGTTTCATGAGGTGAAAAGGTATCTCGAGGCTCAAGAATACCCCGAGGGGGCATCTGTCAATGACAATAAATTTTTGAGAAGGTTCGCTACAAAGTTCTTCCTCAACAATGGAATCCTCTATAAGCGCAATCATGACTCTACCTTACTGCGGTGTGTAGACAAGAGCGAAGCAGAGAGGATCATGGAAGACCTATACGAAGGTACCTTTGGCACTCATTCCAGTGGACATACTATGGCAAAGAAGATCCTATGGGCAGGATAATATTGGTCAACTATGGAAGCCGATTGTTATCAGCACTCTCGAACCTATCATAAGTGCCAAATCTATGTTGATAAGCTGCATGTACCTCCAGTTCCCTTGAATGTTTTGACGGCTCCCTGGCCCTTCGCAATGTGGGGCATTGACATAATCGGAGAGATCAGACCTACCACATCCAACAGGCATCGTTTCATCCTGGTGGCCATTGATTACTTTACGAAGTGGGTTGAGGCTGCCTCCTTTGCTACGGTTACTAAGAATGTGGTGGCACGTTTCATCAAGCATAATCTGGTTTGTCGTTATGGTATCCCTGAGAGAATCATCACGGACAATGATACCAATCTCAACAATTCAATGATCACTGAACTCTGTAAGCATTTCAAGATTCAGCATCACAACTCTTCTCCTTACCGACCGAAGATGAATGGGGTTGTTGAAGCTACTAACAATAATATCAAAAAGATCATACAGAAGATGACGGTGACATATAAAGACTGGCATGAGATGTTACCATTTGCTCTTCACGGATACCTTACTTCAGCATGTACGTCGACAGGGGCAACACCTTATTCTCTGGTATATGGCATGGAGGTTGTCCTACCCATAGAGGTCCAGATCCCTTCTCTAAGGATTATGAAGGATACGGGTTTGACCGAAGACCATTGGGTCCAAACTCGACTTGATCAATTGAACTTAATCGACGAGAAAAGACTTACTGATGTCTGCCATGGTCAAATGTATCAGAAACGGATGATCAAGGCCTTCAACAAGAAAGTCAGACAACAAGCGTATCAAGTAGGGGATCTGGTAATCAAGCGCATTATAATGCTGCAAGGTGATCCTAGGGGCAAATGGACTCCCACCTATGAGGGACCATTTGTAGTCAAGAACATATTTTTCGGTGGAGTCATGATTCTGACCACCATAGATGGTGACGACCTTCCACACCCTGTCAATGCGGACATAGTGAAAAGATACTATGCATAATAAAGACCCACTAGGTTGACATACCTAGGCAAAAATAAGGGCATCCCGGCGAACCAAAAGGGTTCAAGCAAAAATTAGGGATAAAAATGAAAAATTTGCACACCAGGCAAGTCGAAAACCCGAAATGGCGGCTTGGGCAAAAAAGGGTATCCCGGTGGACCGAAAACCCGAAAGGGCAGTCCAGGAAAAAATTAGGGATTAAAGCATATCACTATGTCCCATTGGATCACCTTGCAATCAGACTTCAGTAATTAGATATCAAGCTCAAACGGTATTGATCAATCCAGTCAGCTTCGGACAAGCAGCAAAGTGATGAGATGCTCGAAGACATAGGGGCAATAGCAGAATTGAAACCCAATGGGATCACTACACATAGCTGTTTTTCTTTTGTACACAATTTATGTAATAATTTCCATTTTACGACGACGTTCTCTTACTAGAGCGTCAGCCTCCTTGTAAAAAACGTCTGTTATAGGCAAATTTCAAATCAATACAAAGCATCTTTTAAGTACAACACTGTGTTTGTTTTTCCTTTTTCTGTTTTGTTGTGCAAAAACGTCCAATGTTTTATTCTTGACATATGCATTTGAATATGATTACTGTTCACAAATATCTGCATATAAAACAGAAAGACAGTTACTAAGAACTCAAAGAAACTGGTACAAAACCTAAATATCGACAGTTACCCCGTCCATCATGGTACAAGGGGCAGAGATAGCTGGAAGCAAAGTAACTATCACATATAAGCCAATGATACCTATACTCCCCGCAGAGCCGAGACAACCAAGGTCTGACCTCCGTATCCCCAAGCAGGAATTCCTTCCCCGGCAAGTTCATTCAGAAAGCTGATATTTGCATTCCCCAGCCGAGTTTTATAACCATGAGCAGTTTATAAAGCCATCTCCCGAGCAGAGTTTATTTCTCTGACAGCGGAAGCTCAATCTCCAACCGAGCTCTTCTCTCCAGCAATGGAAGTTCATTCTCAGCTGAGTTTATTTCTCCAAATTAGCAGATCTTCCAACATAGTATCTCTCTTCCCCATAGTGTCATTCTCCCGCAGGGTTATTCTCAGACAGAGTCTCTCCCGGCAGAATATTCTCGAGCAAAATGGATGTAAATCTCCAGCTAAACTTCTTCGTTCACTATCCCCAGCAGAAACGAAGAACTCAACTCCTTATACTCTCCAGCAGCAGTCCAGGATTTATTCTCCCCAGCTAGAGAATATCACAATGGCATTACATATCCATACATCATGGCATACGCATACATATTATACAACATAATCTCATTTATTTTGAGAACATCATTACTCAATACATTTCATACATCATGACATTGCATACGACTAACCCTTTACCTTTCAGGGAAAGATGCAATCATGTTCTCACGAGTTTTCTCTGGTTCAGTCAAACCGACACAAAGGTTTCTATTCCAGTTAAAGATATTCCAACATTTTTTCTGGTTCAGTCAAACCGACACTAAGGTTTCTATTCTAGTAGAAGATGTTTTAAGACTTTCGTCTGAGTCAGCCGAATCGCCGCTAAGATTCCCCTGATTTCTATGCCAGTCAAAGTTAATTCGAGACCTCTCTCAAGATCAGTCAAATCGATACTAAGATTTCTATCCCAGTTGAAGTTCTCACAAGTTTTCCCTGGTTCAGTCAAATCGATATTGATTTTTATTCCAGTTTAAGCTATGAGGCCCGGAAATCGACCGGATAATATCTTGATTTCTCCAAAGTACTACAAAGCCTGGAATCGACCAGATAGTGGTATATATTAAGTTCAAGCTATGAAGCCCGAAAATCGACCGAAAACAGCTTAATCCCCAACAAGTTACTGTGAAGCCTGGAAATCGACCGGATAACAGTACAAGATACTATGAAGCCCAAAAATTGACCGGATAATATCTTGATTTCTCCAAATACTATGAAGCCTGGAATCGACCAGATAGTGGCATAAGACACCTTGAAGCCTGGCACACGACCAGACAACGGTATAAGACGCTGTGAAGACTGGAGCACGACCAGATAGCGACAAGAGACACTGTGAAACTTGAAGCACGACCAGATAACAGTATGAGGTACTACAAAGCTTGGAATTCGACCAAATAACAGTTTACTCGCCCAATTACTATGAATCCCGAAAATCGATCGGTATTAGTATGCCTTAAATTCAAGTTGAAACCCGGATGCGACTGGATAACTACTTAATTCCTTTTGAAGCCTGGAACACGACCAGATAAGAATTGAGAAATTGTAAAGCCTGGAGCACGACCAGATAGCCAGTTTAATCTCATCTCCCCAATAAGTCATTGTGAAACCTGGAGCACGACCAGATAGCAGTTAATCTTATTATTCTCAGCAAATCACTATAAAGCCTGGAGCACGACCAGATAGTAGTTCACTTTCACCTCCTCGACTAAGAGATGATTCCCCTAATAGAGTAACAGACAACTAAAGCTCCTAAAATTCTATTTCTCCCAAGACAGAGATCAACATTCCTCAGCAGATTCCTCCTTAACGACAGGAACATGAATTCTCATCAAAGGAATATCTCGGGAAATCGACATCCTCTAAGATGGCATCTTTAAGCCCATCTCTAACTATTCTTCGTCGTCATCCTGGATGGCATCTTTAAGCCCATCTCCGGTGACCTTCTGTCACTTCCTCCAAATGGAATTTGTAAGCCCATTCCCGATACTACCTACACAGTCCATCACCATCTCATACGAGTGCAAATTTCTGGGCACTTAGTGTTCAATCATTTTCCACCTTCAGATTACGAAAGGCAGATAAGCCAATATACATCCTCATGTTTAAGAAGATTGAACAGGGGCAGCTGTTGTACCCCAAAATTTTCCCTCTCATTTTATTCAACACATGCCCATTGAGGTCCTCAACTTGCTCAAGGATACCCAAAAGTTGACCAGACAAACTCTCTCCTAAGGCAATGAACCCCAAATTAGGGTTTCCATTTTCATCAGGGTGTGGGAGCTCCAAAGGTCCCAAAATGCTTTCCATGGTCCTAATGTGTTCTCAAGATCATCCATGTCAAGTTTCATTCCTTTCACAAGAAGTTTACTCAGTCAATTGCCCAGATGCCTGAAAATCAACTATACTAGGTCAAAAGTCAACTGTGGCCCACATACAGTCAAACTTCAATATTTTTGGTCAACATCAACATTTTGAAGAGATATCCATCATTTGATCAATGGTTGATCATTACTCCTCAAGGAATGCCCCAAATTCATCAAAACCCAAAAGTTGTTAAATTAGAGTTTCTTAGGAAAAGTCAACCAAACTTTGACCAAGCATAACTTCCTCATACTTTATCAGAAATTTTCCATCCAAGGCTCATTTTGAAGAGGGTTCAATTCCCTACAATTAATCTTCATCCCACAAGTTAAAAATATGAACTCATCAAAAGATATGAATTTCTACATTATAGGTCCTTTTGAAAAATCAACAAAAACACCTTTTGGGTTAAAGCTTCTTACATGAATATGGAAGATCCAATTGAGATGAGACCAGAAGGGTTGTTTAGGGCACACCCTAATATTTCTAAAAAGTCCAAGAACACCTCTCTAGGGTTAAAATTGGAGGAGATATGCCTTGTCAAAGTTGACCACTTTTGCAAAATTGCCAAAAGTCAAATGTGCTCAAAAATGCATTTTTTTTTTGTCAAATGACTTAGTTTTTCATGATTGCATCTTGCTTATGACATGGTACACGACCCAAATCAGCATCTACACTTTATTTGCTTCATTATTTATTTTATTTTGATTTTTTATTATTTAAAATTCAAATTAAATCAAATAAATTACAAAAAATGTGAAAGATTGATTTTTGATCTGATTTTTTGTAGGAATCAAATCCAATCAAGCTAGCATACCATATCAAATCAGATCAAGGCAAATTGAAGCGAAATTGGCATGATTAGGCTTGTTTTAGAAACATATCATACAAGAATAAAATCAAATCAAATCTCCTTAATTCACCAAGATACAATGCATTTTTGTTGACCTAATCAATTCTAATACATATATAGGACACAACCAAGCCAAGAAAACGAGGATTACAGGTCGTGAGAGCACAAAGCAAAACTGAAAAAATTGTCAAAAAGTGGTGGATCGATTTCAAGCTTAGATGCCAATTCAAAGCATTCTAAGGCTACCAATAGATTCCTCAACATCTCCAGAACGTGTTTCGATCATTTGCAAGCTTCCACACGGTCATAATCGCGAGCTACAGACCCACAGTTTGATCATATAATCTTGAATTTGATTTTGCAATTTACGCATGATTAATTACTTTTAAGCATAGCATTGTCTTTGTATCACCATTTGGAACATTTTGGTTCACACAATTTTGCATTTTGACGCATGTATGCATAATTTCCATTATTAGGGTTTGTTCTTGCGTTTTAGGGCTTTGTTCTACAGGTTAAATTGGGCCAAGAAAAGAGCACCATGACACTCGTGAGATTAAAACGAGTTGATCTATGTATTCACCAGTAATTTATCATGCTTGCTTGTGATTTTTGAAAGATGCAGGGCTACAACCATGGTAGACTGTCCGTAGGTATAAGTCTCATACCTAAAGCGACAGACAAACGAAGAAGAAGATAACGTGGCTGATAACCATTGGCTTGTTTAAATAAAATGCGCTTTTTTTTGTTTTTGTCTTATCCAGTTTGTTTCATATGATATTGATTATTGTTATTATTATAACAAACAAGAACAGGTGGCCCGGTGGTGAGGCATGCGTTTGGAAATGTAGAGGACCTGGGTTCGATCCCAGGTCCCAGCATTTTCTTATTTTCTAACTTTGCAACTGCAGATTCTATGCTCTGCGCATCCCGGAGCCTACCATGCGCTTCCTTTAATTCAACCATTTGATTCATCACCAATCCAATCCAATCCAATGTCCCAGGCAGCCAAGACCATGGTGCACCCTACAGGACTGGCCATACAAGATCAAGCGTGTTGACTGGGCTTAGCCACTAATGGGCCCAAAAATACAGACATTCACCCCCTTTTTTCAGCTTCAATACAGGCCCACCTCTAATCTTTATTTTTATTTCTTATTTTTTATTATTTACTTAATTTCTTTTTTTTCTTTACAAAATAAAAAAATCATTTTTTTTATTAAAACAGAAAGTCACAGAAACCTAAAAAATCTTTTTTTTCATAAAAAATATATTTTTTTCTTTTATTAATTAATTAGTTTAATTATTTAGGGCAATTTAATTATTTTTCTATATAATTTAAATTAATTAGAAATTAGGGTTTAGTTTCTACATAACCTAATTAATTTTTTCTCGAAAAATAACTTAAATATTTTTTCAATTAGATTTTTAGGGTTCTTTAATTCTCGCATTTAAATTTGCCGCGCACATTTTTTAATTTCCTTTTATTATTATTGTAACTGTTTCGAGGTTGTAATAGTAATTAGGGTTTAGATTCCGCATTTTTATTTTCAGTCCAAGATGATTATGTATCTGCAAAAGCCTTGTAATAGCGTAGGACCTTTACCTTCTCGCTTTTATGTTTTGGATGCTTGTATATAATTGTTAGCAACTTAGGCGTGTATGACTAATGAATCAATCTTAGATCAGTAAACTGCAAAGATAAATATAACTGAAATCAAACACTTTTGCACACTTGCACCCCTAGGGTATTACCTCACTTGGTTGCCTCGGAAATAATGGTCATGTCTCTCGAACGTAGGGATACCTTAGCAATGACCTACGATTCAAAGTCATCATAAAGATCACAGTCCCTACATGTCCCTCGAGTTGCCTATAAATTGATCTTATAACGATAGTCCCTTCTAAATGCTAAGGTATCCTTACTTGTTGCCTTCAGTGACCATTTCGTACCTTCGAACGTCCCTTTTAAATTCCAACGACGGTGCTACCTATTCCTTAATAATAAGATAGCGCTGTCTAAAGGAAAACGAACAGTCTTTTTTCGAGTAGGTAGATTAGTTCCTAGGTACTGGCTCAAAACAAACAAACTTTTTCACACCAAACACTTTTCAAACTAAGTTTTCAAAAACAACTTTGTAACACTCTTGAGGATAGAAACAAGGGTTAACACGGAGTAAAATAAAAAATTTCAAAACAAGCACACACAAGTAGTTTTCAAAATGAGCAAGTACCTAAGAGCCCGTGGAAAACCATGGATAGAAAGGATGCTAACACCTTCCCTTTCTATAACCTACCCACCGTATCACAATGTTGATCAAAAATCTTGAAGTTTGACTGAATGTTGACCATAGTTGACTTTTTACCCAATACAGTTGATTTTCAATCATCTGAGCTATTGACTGAGCAAACTTGTGACTCAAGACTTGAAACTTGACATGAACATTTTTAAAGACCTATGGATAACCATGGAAACCACTTGAGACCTTTAAAACCCCATCTTCCTTGAGAAACTCAAAACCCTAGTTGTAGACCCATTGCTTAGGAGGTGATTTTGTCTGATCAATTCATGAGCATCCTTGAGCACTTGAGAACCTTAGAAAAATGTCTTGAAGAAAATGGGAGGGAAATGTTTTGGTGCAACAGTGATTGACATCATTACTTAGGACTTGGAAAAAAATATTGACATCAGTACTTATGATTGGGAACAAATGATTGACATCAGTACTTATGACTGGGAACGAAAGGTTGACATCAGTACTTATGATTGGGAACAAAAGATTGACATCAATACTTATGACTAGGAACAAATGATTGACATCAATACTTATGACTGGGAACAACTCAACTATATTGGGATAAAGTCCAATGAGGAGAAAGAGGTAAATATTGACCAGCAAAATATGGTGAACTACCACCTCAAGGATGAAGGTAGAAAAAACAGAACAATACCATATTTTATTGAAGGTAAAGAAAAAGAAGATACAACGATGTTTACTGAAGATGAACTACCAACTTCCATTGAAGGTAGAGAAATAAAAGATACACTGGCGTTTACTAAAGGTGAACTACCAACTTCGATTGAAGGTAGAGATACAAAAGATGCACCGACTTTTACTGAAGGTGAGCTACCAACTTCCACTGAAGGTAGAGATTCAAAAGATACACCAATGTTTACTGAAGGTGAGCTACCAACTTCCACTGAAGGTAGAGATGATAGATGCACCAACTTTTACTGAAAGTGAGCTACCAACTTCTACTGAAGGTAGAGATTCAAAATATACACCAACATTTACTGAAGGTGAGCTACCAACTTCCACTGAAGGTAGAGATAACAAATGCACCAACTTTTACTGAAGGTGAGCTACCAATTTCCACTGAAGGTAGAAATTCAAAAGATACATCAACGTTTACTGAAGGTGAGCTACCAACTTCTAATGAAGGTAGAGGTAACAGATGCACCAACTTTTACTGAAGGTTAGCTACCAACTTCCACTGAAGGTAGAGAAACAGAGAATATACCAACTTTTACTGAAGGGGAGCTACCAACTTCCACTGAAGGTAGGATCTTCATTAACAATAACGAGTTTCCCAAAATTCTGGCGTCCCACCTAGAAAGGATCTCAACTTTTTCTTTTACCAAGGTATTCCACCTGGAAAGGGTAATAAACTTTAATAACTTCTAGATTTCTCCGAGAATGGTAACAACTTCTTCTTTGATCAAGATATCACTTGAAAAGGGCAACAAATTTTACCAACTTCTGGATTTCGCTAAGAATGGTAACAATTTCTTCTTTAATCAAGATATCACTCGGAAAGGGTAATAAACTTCACCTGTCTTCTAGATTTTGCCGAGAACGGTAACAGTTTCTTCTTTGACCAAGATATCACTCGAAGAGGGTAGTAAACTTCACATGTCTTCTGGATTTCACCGAGAACGGTAATAATTTCTTCTTTGACCAAGATATCACTAAGAAAGGGTAACAAACTTCACATGACTTCTGGATTTCACCAAGAACGGTGAGAGTTTCTTCTTGGACCAAGATATCACTTGGAAAGGGTAATAAACCGTTGTAAGAATCTTTCAAGGAACTGTCTTTATCATTGAAGTACAACCTCAATAATGAACTATTTCCCATAACATATAGACTACCATTCATCGGAGTAAAAACATCTTCTCTGGCATTAACAGGCTTACTAGGGAAGTACATGTTGCTCAAATAAAGATACTAACACTTGCTATTATGAGAAGGATCAAAATAACACTGTTAGGAAATGAATTTTGACTTCCTGAGGAAATACCAACACATTCCTGCTGAGGAGATAAAGTATTCATGTGAAACATAAATGGACATTCTCAATCTAGTTTCACATTCTAGAGAGGTCAAGATAACATTCTCGTTGGGGACCATAAATTCAAACCAGGAACAAACCGGAGTGAAACAGTCAATCAAAACACCACCCAATGAGGAATAAACTCAAATAGGGATCAATTCCATCCAAGTAATGAGCTGGGTAGGAAGGATAAAGCAAAAATCTTCCACGAGGGATAACTCAGTAGGGAAATTGAAATGATATACACTTCCTGCTTAAAGTTAATATTCTATTGGAGAGAGGATAACACAAACTCTGCAATGAGGATAAAATATCATCTAAAAATGAAATGAAGCACTGAATTTTATTCAGTTATGCATGATGCAAGTATGAATATATGAATGTTATCATGTATATACAAACAAAGCAGACATATTGCACTGAGGATAACCAGACAAAAAAAACTTGGGGATAGATAACACTCAGCTAAATTACATCAAAGATAGGAAATTCCATAAGAGGATAAGCACCAATTGAGGAAACAAAGTCCTACTTCAAGGCTTAACTTCACTGGGAAGAAACATGGCTTGAATATAATCAAAACACAATCTGATAGCAATAAACAAATAAAGTTGTAGGGATATAGTAAACTCCTCCAGGCTTCACCGGGGAATATCATACATACTTTGCTAGAGAAGACAATGCCACATCGTCTAAACTTCAACTGGGGATGTCGTACTGACTTCACTATGGAAGATGAAAGGAACTTCATGGGGATAACGACTTTAATGGGAAACATCATCCTTGATTCATATGGGGAGTTAAAAAGTTAACATCACAATAAGAAGTCAAAATTATGGCGATTTTAAATTAAAACTCAACACATGGTGAGAGAAAACCCAAAAAATTGACAGTTGTTTCGACACTTAGAAAAGATACTGCCCTTGTCTGGCTGCTTTGGGAGTTTACAACAACAACATTGTTATAGCTGGAGGGAGAAATGCTCTGTAAGAGATTCTACATCAATTCTCAACATACAAAGGGAGAAAGAATCCAACAACTAAACAAATGCTACACAACTTTACAATTTCTACTTGATCACAACCCTGCTGGGGAAGGGGAATCACACTCATCTGAAGAAATCCGCATCAAGACTTAACTGGGGAACATGAGAGAGAGGTATCAAAATACACAAACCCAACATCATATAACAACTTGGTGGAAACTCACTACGTGATTAACAACTTGTAGCGGAAACCATGCGCACATCTGCAAGGCAGATCAAAAGAATAACTCTGCTTGAGGAGGATTCTTGGATTAGGGAGAACATAGTAACTATCTTGGCAAAAATATAGAATTTCCCTAGGAAACAACTTTGGTGCCCCAAGTTTTACCGTGTTGATCAAGATAACCTTCACAACTTGTCCTAGACTACATGCATTTAAGATAGTCTGCCTGACCAACAAACTTCTAGAGATTTGTCGAATCACAGTGTAACTGCCCTAGATTCGTTGAATATGGCATACTATTTTCTCAATAACTTCTTCTCAGCAACATGCCCTTTACTAATACTCAAATGTAAAATTCCTTGATATTAAGCAATTGTTTTACAAGCAGAAAAATGTTTATTATGAGAATAAAAATTCTAATGCAAAAATTATGTAAGTCTTGAAGATTTTATTAAAGAGATGTCGCAGAACCTAGTGAGATAATCACTAGCCAGGATGTGACATTGATTTTTTTGTATGAAAAATAACAAAAGCATATGATACCAACACAAGTATTCAGCAAAACTCACGGGAGTCAGGAAACGCTATCTCGTTGAAGTACACTTTCAAAATATATACTGCTTCAATTAGGACTTTTTGGGTTGTAACATGGTCTGGTTCACGGTTTTCAGAAGAAAAAAAAGATTTTTTAGCCTCAAAGTTTATTTGTTCCCACCCATTCTTCGTGATATTCTTCAATCATATGTTCAGTTAATTCAACATGAGTGTTTATCTCTCAGAAAGGATATTGCGATGACTTAAGGAACCAATGAGGCTTTCGGAGTAGCAGTCACCCTTTTTGTCTTCGTGTTTGCAGTCATACAGATTTGTTCTTTGCTAGGGATTTTTGCTTTGTAGTTCTTTCTTTGTAACTTTTTTTTTTGCTTTTTGATTTTTTGTTTTTCTTTTCCCTAACTTTTGCCTGGACTAATTCTTTTGAATTTTTATTTTAAAGTCCAGCGGGATGTTTGCCTAAGTTACCTGACTTAGCGGGCTTTTATGTTTCTTTTCTTTTTGATTTGAACAAACTGTGTGACATTGACTAGTCTTGATCTGTTGAGGGGGTGACTGCCTCGTTTCTTGATGGATGAGGGATAACCATTGTGGTTTCACCTCTTCTGGCCTTATGATTTCTGAAAGATAACCATTGTGGTTGATCTTTAAGAAGTGTCCTTTTGAAATTTGAACACTCGGTCAAATCAACTGAAAACTACCCTGCCCCAGGTTTAAAATGAGGGTTTTTTCGTATAGGAAAGAAACTTCTACTTTAAGACTCAAAGGGGTTAGCAAGGGATTATCTTCCTTATATCTCCAGTGTTTGAGAATTTGGAACAATGCATGTACATCGTCAACATGGTTTTATTCAAAAGCATACAACCAGAAATTTTGCATTTTAATGTCATCAGCCTCCCTCTAATATCTGCATAGGCAAGAGAATGGGTAACCAGTTGGTATCATAATGCAAAAAGAAATTTAAAATTGAAAACAAATACAAGTGAAATAAATGGGTTTCTTTAAGACAGACATATTCATTGTATTAAGATAATCATTCGAATGCAAACAAGTTCTTACATACAAATAATACACTGATAAACAAGAAAGATTACAAATAAAAAAGCAGGAAAAAAAGCTAATAAACTGAGAAGACTCTCTTCTTGGACTTGAGTTGCGGAAAACATCCTTCAAAACTTAGAGTAACCACCAATCATGTTTATTCTTAGGCAAATGCTTAACTTGAACCTCAAGACCAACGTCCTTAAATGACAAGATACCAGTTATGAGCAATTTCTAGACTTCAGCTTTCAATGGATAATAATGTTCGATACTATGCCCAGGGGCTCCCTGATGAAAGGAACAAGTCAAATCATCTTTGTAGTACCAAGGAATCTTCTCAGGAATCTTTGGTAGAGATCGAGTCTGAATCAAATTCCTCTACATTAGGATAGGAAACAACTCTGTATAGGTCATTGGAATTGGATCAAACTGAGTTTTCTTCTGATTAGGAACTTGTTGATTCTGCTGATGAACTGAAGCTGCAGGAGTTGGATATTTCTTGTTACTAACTATTTCTATTTTCTAATTATTTTCAAAAATCACAAAAATCATGTTTTTTATTATTTAAATATTATTTTCGTATTTTTAATAAATGCATTTTAAAAAAATAATTATTTATTTGATTTGATGCACTTTTTATCAAAATTGAGTGCAAAAATTATAATAATTATCAAAAATATTATTAATTGTTTCTTATTGTTCAAGGTGTGTCAATTTGTGTCATAAATCCACTTCTGATTGGTCAGCTTGCTGACCAAGATAAAATCATAAACTTTACGCTTTTCTTGGTGTGGACTATTTCCTTTTTGGGGTGCCTTTAACCTAATTTCAAATCTATAAATAGGGCTCTGTTCACCCTAAATTTTTCATCAACAACCATTTGGAGAATCAATAATCATTTGTAGATCAATAACTCACTAGAGTTCTCCTAAAAGTTATTGCTCTTCACATCGAAGAACAACAACAACTAAACCCTAAGGTCTCCATTCCATCATCAATATGAAAAAAGAGGGATCTTGTACCGAAAGAAAAAAAAAGGAATCTTGCACCGAATGAGAAAGGAGAAAAGCACAAAGAAAAAGAAAAGAAGGATGGAGAGAGCAACTTAATTTGGTCACGGCATTCCAGGTTGATATTTTTTTATATCTTTAAGCATGTGTATGAATATTGTATTTGATGTAGATTAAAATTTATTCTTGTTTGAGTTTTGGTTTGATTGTTTTATTGCTATTTGTTTTGTTTATGGTTTATGATATTCCTGTTTTTTTTTATTATTATTTTCACTTTTTTTTAATAAAAAAATTATTTCTCTAACCCTAAAAAGACATTTTTTTTAACCTTAAACTTTATTATTATTATTATTATAGAAATACCCTTTTTATTCTAAACCTAAAAATTTCTTTTTCTAAATTTAACTTTTCTTCTTATTATTAGTATTAAAAAAATAACTTTTTTTATCTTAACTTTTATTCATTATTAAAAATAAAAAAATAATAGAAAAATATATAAATCTAAAAAATGATTTTAGTTTCTTTTGAATAACAAAATACACTCCATATTTAACTTTTACAACCCTCCTTTAATTATTTAATTTTTTAATTAATTAATTCTATTTTTCATTTAATTAGTATATATCATATTCTTAGCAATTTGCGTTAAATTATAATTTTGCATATTAATAAATGATTATTGAATATTTTATCAAAAATACTTCATATATTTTTAATAATTAGAAAAAAATAGTTATTCATAAATTAAATATTTTTTAAAACACTAACCCTATTTTTCTAATTGCATTAAATATTTTTTCATTCAAATTTATTTTTTACATATTGCATAACATATTCTAAAACAACTAATTAATCAAATGCTAATCTTTTTTTACTAACTTAATTCAAATTCAAGATTTTTCAAAAAGGATTGTGAATCTATTTTATATTAACCGCATCTACGATTCCTCTATTTTCAATTCATACTTGGTTTAAGAATTAATTCAAAATATTTTCACAATCCATAAAAAAACAATCAAACACTACAAACTACGGATTGAGACTTTGATTCCTCATAAGAGGATACGTAGGCATACGACTTAAAAACTGTGGCGAGTCCCCTAACTAAAAAATAAAAACCCTATTCCTAAACATTAAATCTAAACTCTAGTATCCTTGTGAAAAAGGTAGATGAAGGCATTGAAATCATTTTAGGAATTTGACAAATAAAAGCACTTGATAAAACATCAAAAAGCATTTTGGTTAGAAAAACATCGAAAGAAAATCCACGCCTACGTCCACATCTACGCCTATTTTCACGCCTACGCCTACGTCCACGTCTACGCATGTGCCCACGCCCACACCTAAGCTTACACACACGATACAAATGCCTAACACTTTCCCTTTGTCTAAAGTGAGTCAAAAACTTAGAACTCTATATCAACAATTATGGTTATTCCGTTATATTCCCGTCTTAGGATAAAAATTAATGGTGACGACTATATACTCTTTGCCGGTTACGAAACAAGTGCCTTTACTAGCATGGATGATGTGAGTGTTTTCCTGACTTGGAAATGGTATCGTAGGTGGTCATACAAATGACTCTTGTATACTCTCTTTCTGGCTTGATAACCTTAATCTTTTTCTAAACCAATAGCAAGTTGAGTTTCTTAAGTCTGGTGGTGGAGAATTTTGATAAGTACTTTGGAGGATTATGTTTTGTCGATGATGTTTTCTTCGGAATAAGTTCTAGCCTTACTTCTTTTGGGGAGGGGTTTTTATTTGGTTCTATTTACTTATATTAGTTCTATGATCTTGTTTGTATGGGATGGGTATATAAGTCCTTTTGTTGATTTTTTTTCCTTTTGTATCATTATTTAAGCACATCTTATGCTTACCTCGACACATCCATTTTGGCTTGGCTAATTGATTAACAACTATGGTTACTCGATAAAGAGAATGAAAAATCCCATGGTCGCTTTCTTTTTTGAGGGATTCTCCTCACTTCATTACACACCAGAATTCAAATTTGAATATCTTCTTTCTTATTTTCTACTCTTTTTATATTCTTTCACTAAAGTTGCCTTAATGTCTTAAGAGTGAAAATACTTGTGATAATTTTGTTGTACTGGTGATGTGCTTTAGTTGTTCTTATTCAAGAGTGTGATTCTCTTAAGTAATATTCTTGTCTAGTTCTTGAGATTAGTCTGTTAAAATCTATATTTGGTTTTTTTATTAGTCTGTTAATCTATGTTTGGCTCTTTGGATCAGACGGTTAAAATCTTTGTTTGGTTCTTAAAATTAGCCTGTTAAAATCATTGTTTTGTTCCTGAGCTTTTCCTGTTAAAAGCTTTATTTTATTTGAGGATCCACCTTCTCTCATTTGTTGTAAGAAGGTTCTTGGGCATAAACTTTGAAAAGCACAAAACATATTATTATTGAAACTCTCAAGAGAAAACTCTTAGGAACAAGAGTAGGTCAACTAATTAGGTCAAACCTGTATAAATCTCAAGTGTAATCTCTCTAACTCTATCTCTTTCTTTTTTGTCATTCATTTTCTTTTCTCTATATTTCATTCTTATCTCTGATCCACTGCTTTATCTCTGTTCGGTTGTTTGAACTAACACAATCCCCCATTGTGTTTGGAGTCACTTATTCAACACGATGTGTGATGGGTTTGCTGAGTCGGTTTCTCACTTATTTGTGACCTGCAACCTAGCAGCGGCAGTATGGTATAGGAATTTTAGGAGATTGGGGTGGATCTTTGTTCTTCCTAGAGATCTTTCGATTATTTTCGTAATGGTTAGATCATTGGGATGTAGGTCTAGGATTAAGGGTGGGTTATCTATATGATAACATTCAATTTTCTAGTCGCATTGAAGTTTCAGGAATGATATTGTTTTCCATGTGTCTCTACTAGCGTGAAGGATGTGGAAAATGCGAGTACTTTTCTGTCCTAAAAATGATATGTTGGTCGGTCTACGAAAGACTCTTGTATTTTCTCCATCTGGCTTGAGAATGTTATTCAATGTCTTAATCAATAGCAAATTAAGTGTCTTAAATCTTGTAGTAGATTGTTCTTTATAAGTTCTTTGAAGAATGATGTTATGTCGATGATAGTTTCTTCTAGGTACGGTTTTGATATATATATATATATATATATATATATATATATATATATATATATATATATATATATATATATATATATATATATATATATATATATATACTCTAGATTTTAATTTCAACTTGAAATTTATATTTAATAAGGAAAAACGAGTTTTACACTTTCAATGAATGACGATCTATATCATACCAAGTCAAACTGAAAATTTTCAAATATTTTGTATGACATGAAAGAATGATATATTTTTATTGAATAATAGTGTAAAAAAAAATTATACCATCGATGCATATCTATTAAGCTCATTTAATAAACAATAGATGGTAATATTTATTGGATTTTTCTTTTATTATTTTAGAAATATTAAAAGTTTTAATAAATAATGATAAAATACACTGATACCAATCATCATCATGTATTTTGTATTAAAATTTTAAAATAGTTTTAGTGATATGACAAACGGTTGATTTTTTACTAGACTATAGTGTAAAACTATTTTGTATGGTCAACGAATGGCCATTAAACTCAAATAATATGCTTATTAGAAATAACAACATTTCATATGTTTAAATGGAACCATGCCAGAAAAAAATTCAATAATATATTTCATAGATCTAATTCAAAGAAGCCCCCTTCTTCTCTTATAGTCACTAATGGATAATGTAAGGAGATGTTTTCTCCCATCATTTTCAGGTACTTGATAACCAATTGTTGCTTCTATTTTCTGTTTTCTATCAAAAAACACACTTCTTCTTTCTTCTTGTGTTCCACTAAATTTCTTAAGTTCAGCCAATGAAATAGACAACTCAAAATCATGCAACATATTTGATTCTGTTCCAACATCCACAGGAGCATTAGTATCAATCAACTTCCCTGCATTAGCAGCTTCTTTCAATGATTCTTTTGTAGCCTCAACACCAACTTTCTTATCATCTTTTTCTACTTTATCTTCTTCTTTACTCTCTTTACTTTGATCTTCATTGTAGTAGTTTCTTGACCTTGTCCATCTCCTTGAAAAAGGATCATACCCTTTCTCTCCCTCTTTCAAATTAGCGTTCATATTTCTATGCTCGGATAAGTTTTTAAAATTCTCAAAGCGATTCTTTTTGTTCATCTCATCAAGCCTAATAGCCTTCACATTGTTGTCTCTCGCGCGACGCATGGCTTCCAATTCCGCCAACTTTGTTATAATCCTCTCCATCCAGGCCTCGTCATTTTTGCTCTCTGCTATTTCCATTTCCCTCTTTAACTTATCCTTTTCTACCGCAATATTCAATGGCCTAGATGGCGCGGCTTTTTTCTCCTCCAACATCTGTTTCACCGTAGCAGCCGAGTAAACGTATGAGTTTATATTTTTTATCGCTTCCTTTTTATCAGATACATGTTTCTTACTAGGCATATAGCTACATGTTCTCTCAACTTCTCTAGTCCATTGTTTGAATTCTTTCTCTAATGGTGAAGAATCAGAAACTACAGCAACTTGAAATTTAGCAGCAGAATTTTCACTTCCCCAAACACAAATTAAGTACTTATGAGTAACTCTATTTTCTACCTTATAGTGTTTCTTAGGATCACCACACTCAACTTTTTGAACCATGCAAAGTCGATAAACAGGTAAATTATCTGATTTTCCGATACCAATTCTCACTAAACAACCAACTATTAGTTCCTCGAAAAACGGTTCATTCAACCATTTCACAAGCCTTGATCTCCTTATGGTAATTTCCTTTATTTCTTCAAATGTTGGTTTATCTAATTCATCCATGTTCTTATCATCATCACTGTCAACTAACTCGCCATCATCATCAGAAGAAGAAGATTCTTTTTCACTTTCAGATCTCGCAACACTCTCGCTTTCGCTTGAGCTACTTCGACTAACTTCCAAAGTTTCTTTCTTTTTCTTCATTTCTGATTTTCCATGATGGTCTGTGATTTGTTGCTTCATTCTCTTCGCGCGCAATTCGCTTAGTACATCTCCTTTTGCAGCTGTTTTCTCGGCGTTTCGAGCTGACGAACGAATCTTGGTAGACGGAGGACGAGGTGATGACCGATTATTAGAACTAGAAGCTTTTGCAAGTGCATTATTACTGTTTTCTCTCTTCATTCTCATGATCATTTTCTCTTTTAACTCTCTGTCGCCTTTTTCCGTCGCTCTTTCGGATAAAATCGTTTCTCTTTCGAGTTCTGTCATCTTAGCAAGCCTTTTTTTGTCATCTTCATTCTTGTAAAGATCATCACCAGCATCATCAGACTCTTCACTGCTATCACCACCACCTTCATCCTTCGAACCATTTCCTTCTCCGCCTTTGTTTTTATCTTCATTACTAATACTATTATTGTTACCTCTTTTGGTGTTTTCCAATTCCAATCTCTTCTTCAATGGAACATTGGATGCAATTGTTGTTGACCTTTTGTTTCCTTTACCAACATCTTTATCAGAGTCTTCCTCTTTTGAATCACTTCCATTATCAGAGAAAGATGCATCCTCGTGTTTCGTTGATCTTGTGTTTCGAAGCTTTGGTCGCTTTCTCACCGGAGAATTCCTTCTACCTGCTGCCTCAAGAAGCATGTTTTCCAAATCTGCCATCTTCGATTTTCTGTAATGATATGTATCAGTGTTCCTGTTATGCATGACACCAAGAAATTGAAAATCATTGAAATAATGCACATCATCTAGTTTGAAACAATAACATATTCATATGTAACTACAAAGATTAATCTTTCAAAATAATCGAGATATGTATAAATGTTGTAATATGAAACACATGCATTCAATAAAAAGATGAAACTAAAGAGAAGAGAAAAAGCATAGTTTAAGGAAAATTACCTTAGCAAGACGGAGATGTATAATGGAAAGACAAGATCAAAGAACAACTCTTGTTATCAAACTCAATATAGAAAGTAAAAAATGTTGATTGTTGTATAGATTATAACATTCAGCAATTTCAGTGGATATCTTTTGCTGTGATTTAGTCCTCTGTTGTGATTTGAGATACGATAATCATGAAAATTAATTAGAACTACTTATTTTTAAAAACAAACTCCTACAGTTATGTACAAAATGCACACGTATTGTTTGACTCATTCTTTTATATAAAAAAAGTGTAAGATTTTTAAGGCTATATATTGCTATTTATTTATTTATTTATTTATTTATTTGCTTTTGCTAAAATATATTATTATTATTATTATTATTATTATTATTATTATTATTATTATTATTATTATTATTATTATTATTACTATTATTATTATTATTATTATTACTATTATTATTATTATTATTATTTTATTATTATTATTATTTTTATTTTTTTAATTATTATTATTATTATTATTATTATTATTATTATTATTATTATTATTATTATTATTATTATTATTATTATATAGTATAATAAATAAACTGATAGCGAATTATTTTTAAATTAGTGTGTGGATTAGTTTTGTAATGTATTTTATATAAGGATGTTTGTAATTTATTTTGTTTCAGAAAATTTTAAGTTTGATTTTTTTTTTAATTTTGTACTCAGACTACTAAGCTGTAAAAATGATTTATGTATATAAAAATTATTATTTTCCTATATAAAACATTGTAAAAAAAATTCTATTAAAAACAACACAAGAATACCTTTAACAAATTAATATATTTTTTCAAAATGATATATAATATTGTCAATTTAAATTAAAAAACCTTTAGAAAATTTAAAGTTTTATTTAAATTAAGTGTGTAGTAGATATGTATATAACTATAAACATTTGTTTTGTTTTGTAATACTAACTCATGGTTAAACATTAACACAGCTGGTAAATAAATCACATAGCATCATATCAATTAATGTTGAAAATTAACATGTAAAGCTTCAGAGATATTTCATGTTTAATACCATTGATTCATATCAACAAATCATACAAATAAAAAATGTAAAGCAACTAACCTTATGAGCCTGAAAGAAACCAGTCCAAGCAGAGCTGAAACTGAATCTCCTGTGCAAATAAGAGCAAAGAAAAGGGAAGTATGGAAGCATGTAAGACATGGAGAGTGCAACTTTGTTTTCTGAATAGTAGATGTAAATTTTATAATGCATTATTGCAACAGCAGCAGTTTATATTCTACTAGAAATATCAATGCCATATGAGAGCGGTCTTTTGGTCTTTCTATCAAGAGTCTTTCTATCAAGAGTATCACAATAGACAATATATAACCTAAATATGTACTTATAAGTGGAGAAAATCCCCACCCTACAAGTCGATTTTGTAGAGTTGAGTTTGACTCAATCACAATTCTTAACATGGTATCAGAGTCTGCTTTTTCTCCCTACTTATAAACACTTTCTGCAGTTTTCAGAAGAGCGATGAGTCATTCATCATGCATCACAGAATGCAAATAATACTGCTACCAATTTACAAAAAAAAAATAATAGGAATACATTCTATCCAACCTTTGCAAATTATCATTTCCTTTCTATCTCTTTCCAAAAACAATATGAAACATTTCAAAAATAAAATAAAGGATAAGTTATTTCCATCTTTTCTCTCTTTTCCCATTATTTTGATCAACAAACTTGCCCAGAATGGGAAATTCCATCTTCCTGCAATCTATTGTTTCTCATAAGTGCTGTCAGATGCTTCAAAGCATGTGAAATTTCATCGGAACTAGGGTGTGATAAATCACCCGCAACAAATGAGTTTGTCTTTTGCCCCACAACAATCCAGCTACACCCGGGCATCTTTTGGATTTCTCTCTGTATCATTGTTTTTCTCAACGATCTAGCTTCATCCCAATGTCCTGATGCAGCATACAAATTAGAAAGTAGTACGTACGGAGAAGAATTTTGTGGTTCTAATTCGATAAGTTTCTCGGCTGCTTTCTGTCCCCTTTTTTCATCCCCGTGTATTCTGCAAGCACCCAATAAGTTAGCCCAAATCATTGCATTAGGTTCAACGTCTAGTTTGTCAATAAACTCTTCAGCTTCTTCAAGAAAACCCCATCGACCAAGTAGATCAACCATGCAAGCGTAGTGATCTACTCTCAGACAAATATGATAATAGTTTACCATGTTGTCGAAAATCTGGCGACCTTCAGAAACCAACCCGGCATGACTACAGGCAGTGAGCACTCCTAGGAACGTAACATCATCGGGTGCAACGTTTGATTGAGTCATCTGATCAAAGATCTTCAGCGCCCTTTCTGCATAACCGTTTTTAGCAAACCCACCAATCATTGAATTCCAAGAAATCGCGTCCTTTTTTATCGCCAATTCTTCAAAAACTTTTGCAGCACTTTCTACATCTCCACATTTAGCATACATATCTACGAGGGCACTGCTAGTTAATTCATCTAGGTCAAAACCAGTATGGAAGATTAGAGAATGCATCTCTTTACCATCTTGCAGTGAGGATAAGAGCGCACAAGCTCGCAGAACAGTAACAAATGTTGCTTGGTCTGGTAAGATATTGTTGTCACGCATTTCTCGGTACAGCTTTAAGGCCTCATCACTGCAATCATTTTGAGTATGTCCAGAAATTAAGGTTGTCCACAGTACAATGCTTTTAAGATTAGATAACTCGGAGAAAAGAACGTTTGCGTCTTCCATCCTCTGTGAGTCCATATACATGCCCAACAAAGAGGTACCTAAGAATTCACTACCACATAAAAGACCCGTCTTTAATATAGCACAATGGAGCTGCATCCCTAAAATTACCATAGGAGGTTCTTTACAACAATCTATGAGGGACGCAAATGTGATTTCAGATGGCTTTAATCCCAATATCTGCATCTCATGCAAAAGATTAATTGCTTCTTTTGCATCTTTTAGAGCATATCCTGCAATCAGAGCATTCATGGAAACCACACTCCACTCGGGCATGGTAGAATAAACTTTACGTGCATCTTTGATTCTTCCGCATTTGGAATACATGTCAATAAGAGAGCTTCCAGCAAAAAGGTTTGCCTCTAAACCCAACTTAACTGAAAGGCTGTGGAACTGTAGTCCTGCTTCTAGTGCCTTAATATTTCCACAAGCACTAAGAATACTAGCCATAGATACCTCGTCTGGTACAACACCGAGTCGATTCATTCTCCGAAACATGTTGAAAGCATTATTTTCGTCTTCTTCTTGAACGTATCCAACAAGAATGGCATTCCAAGAAATATTATCTCGATATTTCATCTTCTCAAATTGTTTTCTGGCTTCCTTCAAAGCCCCGGCCTTAGCATACATATCTACCAACGCATTATTCACACATAAATTATCGGTAAACCTTTTCTTGATAATAGTCGAATGCATCTGCTGACCGATATCTAAGAACTCAAAGCAAGCACACGAACTCAAAATGCTAGAGTACGTAAACTCATCCGGATCATATCCACACACCATCATTTCAGAAAACAACTCCATAACATCACTCAAACAACCATTCTGCGCATAAACTCCAAGAATCGTATTCCACGCAACAACATTTCTTTCACACACAAAATCAAACACTTTCTTCGCATAACACAACATTCTACACTTCCCATACATATTAACCAAAGAACTCGCCACATAAACACTCGACTCCAAACCTAGTTTAATACCCTCTCCGTGAACCAACAAACCATAATCCAACAAACCCAATCCCGCAATCGCACTCAAAACACTCGCGAGCGTAGACCTCGACGACACCACACCATTCTTCCTCATTTCTCGATAAAACTCAACCGCCTCCATATAATAACCTCTCTTCCCATGACCAGAAATCATAACATTCCACACAACAACATTCTTAGAACCACCCATCTCATCGAACAACTCACGCGCGTAATCCATCTTCCCGAAACTCACACAAGCATTCAAAACAGTTACATACGAGAACTCATCCAAAACAAACCAACTTCGCATTTCATCAAACACGCGGAGTGCTTCGTCATACAAACCAACATTTACATAACCACTAATCAAAGCCGTCAGCGAAGGTGTATCGAGTGTTGACAAATTTGATTCCAATGCTGAATCGAACAGTGTTCGAGCCGAGGTCATACATTTGCATTTCGTGTAGAAATGAATGAGGTTGTGAAGGATTAATGGATCGGATTGGAATCCTTTTTTTATTATGGAGGTGTGAACTGAATTACCGAACTCGAGGTTTTCGAGTTTTGTGCAGGATGATAAAGTGGTTGAGAATGATGGTTGGGTTGGTTGTTGAGATGAGTTTATTAGTGATGTGTAAGTTTGGAGGACTTTTTGGAATAAGGATTGGCGGAAGTAGGTGGAGAGGAGTGAATTTGAATCGGTTGTAACCGTTTGGAATTGGTTGTTGGGGTGGGAATGGGAATGGGAATGGGAATGGGAATGGATGAGTTTGGGAAATTGGTGGAAGAATTGGGAATTTGGAGAATGATGAGTTGTTGTTCTTAACATGTAGTTTACTCTAAGTGATGAAGTTATGTGCATTTATGCATGTATCTACGATGGAGCATTGGAATGGTGAGTTGACAGAGGATAACGGTTTTGTTGTGTGTGTATCAGCCAGGAAAACGTGACATGGAAACCGGAATGTGACTTGCAAGGCTTCTTTAGATTGTTGTGGTTTTCCTTGATGTTTTGAATCTCAAGTGGTAAACAAAACTATGTTTGCTTGTTAATGTTCGCACTCACTAAAGCCCGTTAAAAGATACGGTGAGGAGGACATAGTAGATCGTGTAAGTCAAAAGCTTTGATTCGGTCTATCATAAATTACGAGTTAGATGGAAAGGTCCAACAAATCCGATCCATTTTACCATTGATATTCAAGATTACACTTAAACCTCATCAAACATCGTGTGTGTGCATAGGTGGTTATTATCATTTTATCTTACATATCAACAAAGAGTTCATTATCCTTCTTGTCCAACTAATTGCAAGAAAACTTTGAAGTCAATTATCTCTATTAAAAGATATAAAGATCGTCTTAATTCGCAGACGTAATCCACTCATGTGTTTTATGACACTGATGTACAGGTAGATTTGCATCACCTAATATTGTACATGAGCACGCTTTCATTTGTCGTCAAAATTGTTGGTCTCATCCAACGCCAATCCTCTCTTCGTGTCAGATAACCTGGAGATGGTTGCAACAATTTTCTCTATAAGTGTTATCATAAGTGACACTGAGGTACAATTCAACTCATACTTAAAAATTCCCAACTCAATCTCATATTGACTTGAGTATTAAAGTGCTAACCTTTTTGCAGGTATCATCTCCAATCACTAGAGAATTGACATCATTGTATCAGATGCATCATCACAGGGATTTCTTAGACATATCGTATATTATCTATTCCAGTACGGAATATTGGCGTCGTATATGTGAGTCTTCTTTTGATTCTCTAAAATTTTTAAGTTGTGTCATCACAATTATTTTCAATTACAAATTAGAGTAACTATTTCTACCATAAGTGCCTTATATTATGTGTTACTCTTCTAATTGTTTGTTTGAAAGCAACTTGCACCTGAAGCGTCCTCAATGATCTCCGGTCAGTTTTTCAAATTATTTAATATAACATTTCATCAGTTATATCTCAAGTCGGCTAAGAATGTCTCATACCACAAGATCCCACAATTTCAATAGTGATTTGTCAATCGTCTTTCCAAGAAACTCGTCTAGTTCCCCCACCATATAATCAACTTCCTTCTCCTCAAGTTTCGTTTCTTTCACCACATAATCAGTTTCCTACTCCTCGCTTTTATGCTCCCTCACTACTACGTCTTTTACAAAACCTTCAAGCCTTGTTCGGCACACAAAACCTAAACGAGCTCCTATAACGACCCAAACTGCTTTCAGGATTACTGACTGACTCCACAAATCAACATGGGTCTTTTTCAGCATGCATTATCCTCACTCGCACAATTTCTAAGAAACTTCCCAAAAGGTCACTCATTCAAATACTGCTCAAAGTTAAGCACACTTAATTGTGGAGTTCTTATTTGTTAGTCTACCAAAAAGAAGATGCATCTTGTTGGTATAGGTAGTAACAATCAATCCTTATAAGCATTCTTTTAAACATGCAGTCTCATACCTACACAGCCTCAAGATCCCTCTCATTCCAATGTGAATTCAGTTTTTTCCTAGAAGTTGTGAGGAGCCGCTCATTGTTATGTCTTGTGCACTGGAAACCACTCTCACCCTCACCGGCCTCGGGTGTTACATGTCCACCAGTTTCCGCTTGGTTCGTCCCTGAACCACATCGTACTGGGAGATGTATGCTATGATACCACTTGTTGTGTGCAAGTGTGAGTTGTTAGTTTTACATTGCTTAGAAAAGTAGAGGTTTAGCACTTTATAAATGAGAGAACATACACATCTATCACCTTAAGGTTTTGGATGAATATATGATATCCCTTTCACTTGTTTGTTTCTCTTGACCCAATATGGATGCTCTCCATGATGACCTGACAGTGGTATCATAGACGATGGTTTAATTAAGGGACTTGCTCCTTGTATCGAAAGTCTTCCTAATAAGGTGTGATTAGGCGGCGTGTCATGTTGTAGTGCTTGCAATGATAGTACGAGTGTATGTAGATGAAATAACTTCCGCTTGAGGGGGAGCATAGTGGATGAACTCACATTTAAGGGGGAGATTGGTATGTGCAAGTGTGAGTATTTAGTCACACATTACTTTAAAAAATGGAGGTTGAGCACTTTATAAGTGAGAGAATCCACACACTTATCACCTTAAGATTTTGGGTGAATATGTGGTGTCTCTTTCACTTGTGTGTTGCTCTTGACCCAATGTGGATTCTCTCCATGATGACCCAACACTTATAATGCATCAGATTGCTTTCAGGATTTCGACTGGCCCTACAAACCAACACGAGTCTTTTTAGCATGCGTTGTCTTCATTTACATGATTTCTAGGAAACTTCCCAGAAGGTCACCCATCCAAATACTACTCTAAGTCAGCATGCTTAACTATGGAGTTCTTGTTTGTTAAGCTACCGAAAATAAAAAGCATCTTCTTTTCGGAAGTCTAACAAATAAGAACTCCATAGTTAAGGAGGCTTGACTTGGATTAGTATTTAGATGGGTGACCTTTGAGGAAGTTTCCCAGAAAGCGTGTGAGTGAGGAAAAGGGAATGCTAAAAAGACTCGTGTTAGTTTATAGAGTCAGTCGGTAATCCTGAAAGCAGTCCGGAGCATTACAAATCTTGTTAAACATTTTCAATCTTCTGTAGCAATAGAACGTGGGGCTTCACCACGTCGAAGAGAACTATGAGATAATTCAACGAGTATTGCAACACATTTAAAGGTCTTGCAACGTGGCCACACCAAATTTGTCTTGGTGATCGCACATGTTGATGTTGGTTTTCAACCGTCTAGATCTCAATATACATCAAGGAGGTTCACCATCCTCTCTTTTATAATCCTTCTCCACCACATAATTCTCGCAGAAGGATAACAACCACACATCACCTGATTACCATCATCGATCAAGTGGGTCTTCTTTCCCTATCATCCAAGAAAGAGGTATTGGTAGAATTCCTTTGAGTTGTATGTCACTTGTTATTGATGTAACTTGTTTACAAAATGGATTGTTGAATACCTCATACTTATGTATAAGATACCACAGACCCTGACGAGCATGTGGAAACCGTATTAGGTTATCATCAAGCATTGGGTGAAATGAAATGTAAATATTTTGTTCTCACATTAAAGGAGCTTTCATAACTTGGTTCTAAGGCTTTAAAATCAACAATGTAAGTTCTTGGACAATGATATGCGGTGAGCTTATATCACAATTCACCTCAATGAAAAACCAACTGAAGAAGATGATTGTTCTCAGCATCATTCTACAAAGGAATAACAAAATATTATAAGAATGCACTGACATGTTCTCTAAAGAAGATTTAAAAGTTTAATGGGCGAATGAAAAATTGAAATGTTGGATCTTCGAGAAAGGCTAAAGGACAAATAACATGTTAAGAGAAAATATAGGGTTAGAAGAGTCACAGATCATGAACAAAGTACTCGTTAGACCTCAACACGCATCAATTATAAAGAGAAGTTACTAACTAGAGATATCGAGAAGAAAAAAGAGTTTAAGAAACCCGAGGACAACAAGCAATATGAAGAAAGAGACAGGTAGATGAGAAATAGACACTGGTCCTAGTTCTCATAGTACACCCTGTGATACGGTGGCAGAACCGACTGTTTTTACTGGTTTGCATTTTTTGTTTGCAAAATGTCGCGGTAAGCAAGAGTCGCCACCGACTTTTATTTTATCCAATCAGGAAAAGAAAAAAGAACAGAAAAAACATTTTTCGAGATGTTTCTGAGTACGGGGGGTAGATTATAGAAAGGGGAGGTGTTAGCATCATTTCTATCCATGGTTTTCCATGGGATCTTAGGTACTTGCTCATTTTGAAATTGCTTGTGTGTGTTTGTTTTGAAAAGTTTTGTTTTACTTCATTTTAACCCTTGTTTCTGTCCTCAAAAGTGTTACGAAGTTGTTTTTGAAAACTTTGTTTGAAAAGTGTTTGGTGTGAAAAAGTTTGTTTGTTCTGAGCAAGTATTTAAGAACTAATCTACCTACTCGAAAAAGACTGTTCGTTTTCCTTTAGACAGCGTTATCCTATTATTAAGGAATAGGTAGCACCGTCGTTGGAGTTTGAGGGACTATCAAAAGGGACATAATGATCATTGAAGGCAACATGTAAGGATACCTTAGCATTTTGAAGGGTCTGTCATCATATATTCGTAGGCAACATCGAGGGATAAGATCATTTTCTCGTAGGCAACTTGAGGGACGTTAAGGGACTATGATCTTTATGATGACTTTTAGATTAAGAGTCATTTGCTAAGATATCTCTACGTTTGAGGGACATGACCATTGTTTTTCGAGGCAGCCAAGTGAGACATACCCTAAGAGTGAGCATGCGCATGTGTTTGATTTCAGTTATTTAATCTTTGCACAATTAAGGTTTTCTAACCATTTTAATTTTGTCATGCATTTTTGCCATATAATCCTAAACATACATCTAACAGTTAAGAGTTTTACGGAAAGTAAAAGCGGAAAAAATAACCTACGCTTATTACATGGCTTTTGCAGATACATAATTATCTTGGATTGAAAATAAAGATGCAGAATTTAAAACCCTAATTACTATTACAAACTCAGAGCAGTTACAATAATAATAAAAAAGAAATTAAAAAATGTGCGCGGCGAATTAAATGCGAAAATGAATTGATCTACGCTATTACATTGATAATGCGACCTATACAATTTTTCCTAGAAATTAAAATGTAAAAGAATAAATAAAAATAAATTAAGGAAAAAATTAAAACCAAAAATTTTAAGTT
Source organism: Vicia faba (assembly GCA_948472305.1). NCBI lineage: Eukaryota > Viridiplantae > Streptophyta > Magnoliopsida > Fabales > Fabaceae > Vicia > Vicia faba. Next base: position 1,444,708,060 of record OX451737.1, on the reverse strand, counting down.
AATGTTTTTGGTGTTTTTTTTGTAGAAAATAATTTTAAGTTAATTAAAAAACCTAATTCTAACTAATTTTAATAAAAAAAGTTAATTAACTTAATTTATTAATAAATGAAAAAAAGTCAAAAATTCAGTTACTAACTAAAACAAAAACCTAATCCTAATTTGTTAAAAAAATGGTTAATTAAAGGGTTAATTATAAAGAAAACCTAAAACCTAATTGTTTTCCTAATTTGCAGAAAAAAAGTTAATTAATTAAATTAAAGAGTTAATAAATAATAAAAAGAGAGTTAATAATAATAATAAAAATTTAAAACCTAAATTAAGTAGGGTTTGTAAAAAAGGTTAAGTTTGCCAATTAATAGGGTTTTTGATTTAAATAAAATTAGAGTTTATATGAATTTAGGATTTTTAAGGAAGATATTAAAGAGAAAGAAATGATGTACAAATGGTAAAAATAAGCAAAATTATACATATTGCCAGGGGTGAGTGTTGACCCAAAAATTAATTTAAAACCTAAAATTAGATTTAAAAAACCTTAAAATTAATTATTCGAGTTTATTATGAAAAATCAAAGGTTTGTGAAAAATGTTAAGTTTTATGGAAAAAAAGTTTTAAACAGAAAGAATGAAAATAAGTAAAAGGATAAATATAGGAAGAAAACTAAAACCAATAGGGTGGTTGTTGAACTCACGCCCTTAATCTTCTCAGGATGTCTGCATCGTCATGCATTGGTTATTCTGTTTTGCCCTCAGCGTTTTGTAATAATTCTGCATGGGATCCTGTCTAAATCTGCAATGTTGAATCTCATGAACACATTAAATAAGTTACTATATCATGAAATACAAAGAAAATAAATATATGAATTTTTTTTAATGTTAAAACCGATATGGCATGTATGAATGCTTTTGTACCCTTTTGATCATGGAGATCAAATCAGCCTTACCCTTACTGGAGAAGTAGTGAGATGTGGATTTGTAACAAGGATGACTTGTTTGTAGTGAGATGGGGGTTTGTAATAAGTATTTCAAGGTTTTTTAGGGTTCTTGAGAATTTGATATTTTGACAGGGTTGTGGCAAAGGTTTTTTTCGTGTTCCTCTTCTTTGTGTAAAAAGAATGAGATTATATAATGGAAATTAGAGCAATGCAATTGGGTCTCCAATGTTCACTTGAGTTCGTTACGTTCCAGGCTAAATCGTAGAGGCTTGAGTGCGATTTTTGAAGTTCAAATGTGAAAAAAAATGTAGCCGACATCGAGAACTAACTCCTGTCCGAAAATAGGCTAAATTGGATAAACAGTGAATTAGTTATGAATTTTTGAAGTTTTGGCTCAAACAAACTTATTTTGGGCTCCAGTGTCAACTCTGACACGTTCTTCAATAAAAACTGGTATTGATCGGAGCATAACCCGGTCTCAACTTTGGAAGCAAAGTTGTAGATATCTGAGTCAGTGACCTTGTGTAAAAAGATGGGCCAATTCCGATAAAAATTGACCGAGTTATGAATTTTTGAAGTTTCGACCCAGATGAAATGATATTCAGCATTCAGGATTTTCGGCGCGTCACATGCACTCTGGGCAAAAAACGAAGGCCTTTTGGATATCGTTCGAACTTAATACCTCCTGTGAAAACTTAGCCAACTCAATTTGTGAAATTTTGGCGCCGGAACCAGCTCGATACGATGAAAATCGACCAAGTTATGATTTTCTGAACATGACGCAAATAAACTTTTGTCACAAATTTTCTGTACGAAAATACTTGATAAATCCGCATTTTTGAAGACCTTCTGATCGAAATTGGCTTCCATCCGTGAGAGATGAAAACGTAAATGACGTCAAGATAGAATTTTGGCCACCGAAACAGGTTCAAAACAAGCCACGATCTTCAAGTTATGAATTTTTTAGTGCGTAAAAACTGCACTTTCAGCACACTTTTTCACCATATTTCTTCTAGAAAACTCACACATTCGGAGACCTTCTTTAAAGAATTGACTCTTGAGCAAAACATGAATTTGAGAATACGTTATCAGAGATATCTTGGTGAAAGAACACCTGAATATGACGCGCCGGGTTGGACTTGTGAATCTTTAAACCCTGAATCATTGCCAAATGGCGAACCGATCTTCAGCACAGAAAATACTCTAAGAACATCCATTGGCGAAATAAACTCCACTTGTAACCTGAAGAAGCTTGATAAATATACCTTTATTCCATAACCATAAACCCAATAATTCACGTGTATGAAAAGAGGGTAAATTTTGGGGTACAACAACTGCCCCTGTTCAATCTTCTTAAACCTGAAGATTTAGATTGGCTTGTCCGTCTTTCGTGATCTGAAGGTGGAAGATGATTGAACACTAGAGTGTCCATAAATTTGCACTCGTCTGTAATGATGCTTGACTATGTAGGTAGTATCGGGAATGGGCTTATAGATTCCATTTGGAGGAGATGACGGAAGATCACTGGAGATGGGCTTAAAGATGCCATCGGAAAGATATGACGGAGAATCGTCGGAGATGGGCTTAATTATATCATCTAGAGGATGTTGATTTCCCGAGATATTCCTTTGATGAGAATTCCTGTTCCTATTTTTAAGGAGGAGTCTGCTGAGAAATGTTGGTCTCTGTCTTGGGAGAAATAGAATTTTAGGAGCTTCAGTTGTCTGTTACTCTACTGGGGAAATAACTCCTGCTTGAGGAAGCGGAAGTGAACTGCATATTTGGTTAGGGTACAAGCTGCATCGTGACTTATTGGGGAAATGCGAAACCAATCGTGTTTGATAGGGTCCCGATCTTACAGTGTTGTGGACTGCTGTTTAGGGATAAGAGAGGAGGAACCTGGATAGTGAGGTTATGAGAAGGAACCTGGATAGTAGGTTTGATTCGATATGAAAGCCTGGATAATAGGGCTGTGAGAAGGAACCTAGATAGTAGAGTTACTTCGATATGAAAGCCTGGATAGTAGGGTTATGATAAGGAACCTGGACAGTAGGGTTACTTCGATATGAAAGCCTGGAGAGTAGGGCTGTAAGAAGGAACCTAGATAGTAGGGTTACTTCGATATAAAAGCCTGGATAGTAGGGCTGTGAGAGGGAACCTGGATAGTAGGGTTACTTCGATATGAAAGCCTGGATAGTAGGGCTGTAAGAAGGAACCTGGATAGTAGGGTTACTTCGATATGAAAGCCGGGATAGTAGGTGTTGTACCCCAAAATTTTCCCTCTCATATTCCTCAAGACATTGCAAGAAGAATCTCCAAGTTGCTCAAGTTTGCTCAAGAGTTGGTCAGACAAGTTATCTCCTAAGGCAGTCTACCTCAAATTAGGGTTTTGTGTTGCATCAAGATCCTTACTTCCAAATGACCTCAAGTTCTACCTAATGTCCTAATATGTTCTTAAGATCATCCATGTCAAGTTTCAAGCCTTGCAGAGGAAGTTTGCTCAGTCAATTGCTCAAAAGTCCAAAAATCGACTGTGCTAGGGCAAAAGTCAACTGTGACCTATAAACAGTCAAACTTCAAGATTTTTTGTCAACATTCTCATTTTGAAGGATAATTCATCATTTGATCAAGGGTTGATCATGATTCATCAAGGATTGCTCAAGATTCATCAAGACTCAAAAATTGCTAAATTAGGGTTTTGTAGGAAAAGTCAACTTAACTTTGACCAAGCATAACTTTCTCATACTTTATGATAAATGACCCATCCAAATCTAATTTTTAAAAGGATTCAATTTACTACAATCCATCTTCATACCCCAAGATCAAAAAATGCACTCATAAGAAGTTATAAATTTGGACATTATAGGTCATTTTTGAAAGTCAACTAAAACACCTTTTTTGCCAAAGCTTATAACTTGAGCATGGAATATCAAAATGAGATGATACCAAACGGTTTGGTTAGAGGACATCTCAAGATTTCTAAAAATCCTAAGAACACCTCCAAAAGTTCAAAATTGAAGAAGTTATGCATTGTTGAAGTTGGACTTTTTTGCAAAATTGCCAAAAGTCAACTATCCCCAAAACATCAAATTTTGTCAAATGGGCCCATCCTTTTCCACTTGATTTGAGCTTGCATCATTGTCCACGTGCCCTAGCTTCAGCCATGTGTCCATATATTATTTTTATTATTTGATTTGATTTTTATTTGAATTTATTCATTTTAAATCAAATTAAATCATATAAAATCAAAAAAATTGATAACCAAAGATTTTTTATTGATTGTAGGCTTCAATGGACAACTAGCATATCTCCAAACTCGTACCAAGGTAAATCGTGTGCAAAAAGATTGAATCAAATCAAATTTGGCAAGTTTGTAAATAGGAATCAAATCATATTCATGTGCATTGATTTGGAGGGATTCAGTCCATGATTTCTACCCTAATGCAAAGCATGTTACATAAGCAAGCCAAAGGGACGAGAATAAGGGTTGAAAACTGCAGGCAGAGGCAGAACAAAAGTTGAAAAATTCACTAAAAAGCTTGAAATCGAAATCATAGCTAGAGGCATTTTCAGAGGCCAAGACCTGTCCCAAACGCTTCCTGGGCATTCACTCAATCCAAACCAATCCAAAGCAAGCTTGTTCAGGCATCCAAATGCGTTGTAAGTGTCACGATAGCTACCTCTATTCTTGAAATCGATTTGGCTTATTCTTGCATCGTTTGAGAAAATTATTGGCATATTTGTAATCCTCACAACATTTCCAAGCTATTTGCATCATTCAATTTCGTTTATATAACCTGTAATGCAAAACACCATAGCTAGGGTTCTTGGAGTTTTTTTGGGCGTTTTCTTTTCAGGAACAATTGACCATTAAGAAGGGTATGGTTAGGACCGGGAGGTTGAGACAAGTATGACCATGCCCTTGAAATGCATTTTTGTGGCTCGTAGTAAATTTTGGAGGTGGATTGGCTTATAGCTACGGACTTCTGTCTGTTGGTATAGGTTTGAGATCTTTTAGCCACGGACGAGAGGTTGAAGACAATACGTGGCGTTCATCCATTGCATCATTCAAATAGCGCGCATTTTTTATAATTTTTCTAGCCATTGACTTGTTTTATTTCATTATATACTCTTTGTATTATATTAACAAACAAACCATCATGGCGTAGTGGCAAGCGTGCACGTCCAAACTCCTTCAGGACCTGGGTTCGAATCCCAGGTCCCCCACTTCTTCAATATTTTTTCTCTTCAGGTACTCCCATGCGCGCATGAGCTTGTAGAACACCATACATCCTCATCCATGCAATAGCCAGATGGCCAAAGGCCAGATCTGGTGGTCCAGGAGTGGATGTCCACCATAGTCCAAGTCCACGCATACCCACTGGATTCTAAAAGTCAACAAAGGCCAGCTGCAATTGGGCTTCAGAATTGCTACCAGCACCCCTCATTTCAGGCCCAATACCCTTCTCCTTTCTATTTTATTTATTTTGTCTTTATTAATTATTTAATTGTTTTATTTAATTTCTAACCAATCAAAACTTTTTTTCTCATAAAATAAAATCACAAAAATATTTTTTATCAAATCAAACTTTAAATTTTTATTTTTCTTAATAAACACTAATTAATTAATTTAGGTTTTTAATTCTAGAATAATTTTAATCTATTTTGTAAATAAATAATTAATTAGATTTAATTAGGTATTAACCATTAATTTAATTAATTTCATTTTCTTTCTTAAAATAACAAAATCAAAAAATATGTAATAATTTAGTTTTTTCATTTAATTAATTTATTAATTTAATTTAGTAATTAATTTAGGTTTAATTTCTTTCTTAAAATAAAAACAACAAAAAGATCTCTTATTTAACCAAAAGGGTCAAAATCCTAATCTTGCGTCTGAATTAACTTTGTACCGCGATTTACTTTCTTTTATCCAATAATGTACTTGCTTCCGGATTGTAATAGTTAATAGGACTTTTAATTATTTTTATTGCTTTATTTTATCTTTTCAAAAGGGTTTGTCTTTGGCGATGTAAATACCCGACGCCTTGTAATTTAAATTCCACATTTTATTTCCGCAAACTATAACTGTTAGATGTTTGATAATAGGGTTTGCATGACAAGACTGAATGCTTAATCTTAAAATCAACTTAGATCACCCTTAACATGTACAAAGATAAAAATAACTGAAAACGACACACTCGCACATGCGCACTCTTAGGGTACACCCCACTTGGTTGCCTTCGTACGCGGTCATTGAGTATAGATCACTTTAGAGGTCGTCCTCTTGTCTAAAATATCATAGTCGCCTCGAAATGGTTGCCTCGGATATTGTTGCCTCAAACAAATGATCTAAGACATTAGGGTTACCGCTAAGGCGTTCTAGCATTGCTTTAGTGACCATATGTTCCTCATTCAAATTGACCCTTAAGCTCCAACGACGGTGCTACCCACTCACTAATAGTGGGATAACATTGTTTAAAGGACATTAGCATAAAACGATTCCTTTTTTCGAGTAGGTAGATGGTTCTTAGATACTTGCTCTTTCAAAAAATAAAAATTTTCACACTTACACTCCTTTTCGAACAAAGTTTTCAAAACACTTCATTACACTCTTGAGGACATAAGCAAGAGTTAAATCAAAGTTTCAAATAAAAACTTTTTCAAACCCACAAGCACAAAGAAAGAAATTTTGAAAACAATTGAGCAAGTACCTAAGAGCCCGTGGATAACCACAGATAGAAAGGGTGCTAACACCTTCCTTTTCTATAATCTACCCCCTGAACCCGAGAAATATCTCGAAAAAGGAATTTTTCTGTGCTTTTTTTCTTTCCTTGTTGGATAAAATAAAAGTCGGTGGCCACTCTTGCTTACCGCAACATTTTGCAAACACAAACGCAAAACACAAACCAGCATTCCAAAAAAAGTCAGTTCTTCCCACCGTATCATAGAACTGACGACTCTGCTGGGGATTTAATAAGTGGGGTGTACCTTAGGAATAGTTCATAATGTTTTCAATTGCTTGATTTGTATGCTTTATCTTTGTGGGCTTGAATCGGAGATACTATAGATCCTAACCCGGATTTGGGGGATACCCTTTAGGTAAGTAGCAATAAACTGTGAGGGAACTGTACGGCATAAACTGATACGGTTGAAGCAGTAGCTACGTTGGTGTGGCACTTTAGTTTGTACTGATATGCCTTGTGGCACAACGAGGAGAATATGGGTCTTCTAAGGGGTCATTAAGCACCAACTAGCCTTAGAACCTTTAAATTGACCAACTTGGCCATAGAACAGTAGCAGTATGCTACACTCATTGAGACTAAACTCTCGCGATGATTCCGGCCGCAAGAAAAGGTTGCTAAACTGGAATTATGACCGATCGAGGGTAGGCAGTGATATTGAGATCCTCTAGAACCCAGTTACTATTTTTAGGACAGGTTTGAACCAACTAAACTGAAAGAGGGTAGTACCTAAACTCCTTGCCAGCCTGAAATCTAAGGGTTATCTGTGTGACTTGTGTGCCCTTACCATGTTTGCTATTTGTGGATACTTGTGGTGTGTTTTCTATCATGACATCATGACATCATGACATTGCATGCATCTTGCATTGGACTAACCTATTTCAAAGACAGGAGGGATTCATCTTTGTTCTGTTTTGTAGGTCATGGCACCCATGTGTAGAAACACCATTCGGATCAACTTTGTCCAGATTCCCACTCAGCTTAAGGAATTGGTTGCAAAGATTTCAGATACTACCTCCTTTATCAGAAGACATGGTCACCTCCTGAGTTTGGTCACTTCCAAATTGGACGAATAAATGATGAGTGTCTTAGTCCAGTTCTTTGATCCGCTGTACCACTGCTTTACTTTTCCGGACTACCAGTTGGTCCCTACCTTGGAAGAGTTCTATGATCTACTTGGTATCTCTATTCTGGAGCAGACCCCGTTCACAGGTTGGGAGAAGATCCTTAGGCCGGAAGAGATTGCTTCAGCCCTCCATCTGACAAAGGCTGAGGTAATGTCTAATTGGGAAACTCGTAGTGGAGCAAAGGGCTTCTTGACTAAATTCTTGGTTGGTAAGACTAATCAGTTTTGGGACAGTCTAGACTTCCAGGCATTTGAAGACATTCTGGATCTTCTCATATATGGTTTGGTATTGTTTCCTAACTCAGATTCCTTCATCGACGTGAACGTAATAAAGATTTTTATGTCCGGTAATCCTGTGCCCACTCTCTTTGGTGACATTTTGCACTCTCTTTATGCCCGTACTACTCGGAAACGGGGAACCCTTATGTGTTGTGCGCCATTACTGGTGAGGTGGTTTATTTCTCACCTCCCCAAATCAGTTTTGAAGAACAAGGAAGGCATGGGCTGGGCCTACAGGATTATGTCTCTCTCTCATAATGACATCATTTGGACTATCAAGGGTATGGAAGATGTGGCTCTTATTGATCGCTGTGGGGAATACCCCAATGTTCCACTGATAGGAACCAATGGAGGGATCACTTAAAATCCGTGTTTGGCCTTACGTCAGTTTGGGAGAGCCAGGAGAGAAGGACCTCATGAGTTGCTAATGCCAAGCATTGTCTTTGACTTCCAAGGGGATAGTGACGAGCATCTCTGCAGATTCGTAAGAGCTTGGGATAGAGTACACAGGTCAGATCCGCACGAGCTGGGTGCAAAGACTTCTCTTCCGATGGAGCCATATCTCTGATGGGTTCGTATCCGTGCCCAAAAGCTGGGAATGCCGTACGAAGTCGTCTTGCCTATAATTGTTGAGGTTGCTGATGAAGAAGGGGTTCCTCCTACCATCCTCCATCCATACATTCCTACTGACATAGGGGCATTGAAGAGGTTGTGGATGCAGCTGAGAGAAGAGCGGGATATTTACAGAGAAAAGTATCACGAGCAAGAGCAGAAGATTCAAAAGTTGACAAGGCAGCTGGAGAAAGAGCGGATCCTCAACGACTATGTCCGCACCGACAAGAAACGACCATGGGGGCACTGATTGTCTTTTGATTATTTCTAGTTTTGATTTACTTTTCAGTTTTTATTTCTTGTAACGCCTTAAAGGCATCTGTTGAACAATTAATTTCAAAGTTTATCTAATAAAAGTGTGTTTCACTTTTTTGGTTTACGAATTTGAATCTCTAAAGTCTTTGAAATCATATCATGCGCATATCATTCCCATGCACCTCATGACAGGTGCCCTTACAGGTTTTTCTCATCTTCTTCGCTGTTTATTTCAGCATCATGTCTTCTGAACCATCAACTGAACAAGCAATCAAGGCTCTGCAAGCTCAAAACGCCCAGTTCTAGGAATTGTTCATGAGTTTGGCTAAGGGTTAGTAAGATTTGAAGACCCTTATCTTGAAAGAGAAGAAGAAGAAGAAGAAGAAGAAGAAGAAGAAGACGGTCCTATTCAATATGGGTCGCAGATTCGGAAACGATTTGCGAGAGGAGGTTGATTTGACCCACTCATCTGGAGGGGGAGATAATCAGGAAGAAAGGAGGGCTCCTAACCCTGTGGTTCCGACAACGAGACTGACTTCGACGAAGACCAGTATCCTCCGACTGAGGATAGATACAAGCAACTGGAGGATTGTTTGAGCGTGATGGAAGTTCAGAAAGTGCTTGGTCTGGACTTTGGTGATTTGGGTCTGTCATCTGGGGTGGTAATTCCCCACAAGTTTAAAGCACCGATCTTTGCTAAATACGACGGGGTTTCTTGCCCAAAACTGCACCTCCGTTCGTATGTTAGGAAGATTCAGCCATACACCACTGACAAGAACCTCTGGATCCATTTCTTTCAAGACAGTCTCTCAGGGACTCAACTTGAATGGTTTTACCAGCTGGAAGGAGCTAGTATCCGTAATTGGGAGGACTTGGCTGCTGCTTTCTACAAGCAGTACCAATACAATGTCGACCTTGCTCCCACGCGTACCCAACTCTAGGGTATGTCTATGGGTGCGGGCGAAGGTTTCAAAGACTATGCTCAGAAGTGGAGGGACCTTGCTGGAAGAGTGCAACCACCCTTGGCTGATAGGGAGCTAGTGGATATGTTTCTGGGGACCTTGTCTGGTTCGTATTTCAACCATCTGATTGGAAGTTCATCGTCCGAGTTTACAGATCTGATTATGATCGGGGAAAGGATTAAGGCCGATATCAAATCTGGTAAAATACAGAAGGGTGTTTCATCAAACACCGAGAAGAAGCCTTTTAAGAAGGAGTCAAGCGCAGTTTATAGCGCGAAGAGCCATAATAGACCTGAACGCTGCCAAGCAGTCAATGTGGTGGTTATATCGAGACATGCCGTTGCTCCTCAATGCAACAATCAGCCAAGGGCCGAGAGGCCGCAAAGACAATTCACTCAGCTTAACATGACTTTATCCCAAATTTTGCCACAGTTATTGAAGACCAACTTGGTGATTCCGAAGGAGGCCCCGAAGACTCCCAACACTATATCACCCATGTACGATCCGAATGCCCGTTGTGCTTTTCACTCTGATAGCCTGGGGCATGATACAAATAACTGCTAGGTCTTGAAGAACAAAGTACAGGTCCTGATTGATGCTAAGGAGATTCAGTTCGACGTGCCGGAGAAGCCAAATGTCATAACAGCACCTATGCCCAAACATGACGCGAGAGTGAATGCTATTGGGGATGACGGTGATGAAGAGTTTGATATTGACAGCTGGATATACCCGACTGCTGATGGTGGATTAAGCAATTGGACAATGAAGGATTCTATGCATGTTTCCTTTATTATCCAGTAATGAGACTTTTGTTTTGAATTTGTAACAGACAATGTTTCAAACTTTACGGCCCGGTGTCTTACCCGGGGCACCGTGGTTTCATTTGTGAGGGCTTGATATTTGTCATCTCCATATATCATTAATAAAAGCATTGGACGTTTCTTGCATTTCAAATTTTGCGCTCCTTGTTTTTCTTTTTCTATCTTGCAAAACAGCTATTTTACACACACTCATATATACAGGTCTACATCCACTCTGGATCTCACTGGTAACGACTCGGCTACTACCAGTTATGACTTTGAAAGTCCGATCAACTTAGCTGAAGACGAAGGTGAAGATGATTGTGAAGTGCCTGGTGAACTTGCTAGACTGTTACTTCAGGAAGAGAGGGTTATACAGCCACATGAAGAGCCAGTGGAAACAGTAAATCTGGGTACAGAAGAGGACAAGCGAGAGGTTAAGATCAATGCAAATCTGGAAGCTAGTGTTAAGCAACGGTTGATTCAGATGCTGCGTGCCTATGTTGAGATCTTTTCCTGGTCTTATGAAGATATGCCTGGGTTGGATACCGATATTGTGGTTCACCGATTGCCTACCAAGGAAGATTGTCCTCCAGTGAAATAGAAAGTCCGCCGAATGCGCCCGGAGATGTCTGAGAAAATCAAGGCTGAAGTGATAAAGCAGTTTGACGCTGGTTTTCTAGCAGTTACTTCTTACCCACAGTGGGTGGCCAGCGTGGTTCCAGTGGCGAAGAAAGATGGTAAGGTTCGAATGTGTGTTGACTATAGGGATCTGAACAGGGCGAGCCCCAAGGATGATTTCCCTCTACCTCATATCAATGTTCTGGTTGACAACACCGCTCAGCATAAGGTATTCTCCTTTATGGATGGTTTCTCCGGTTATAATCAGATTAAAATGGCTCCCTAAGACATGGAGAAGACAACCTTTGTTACTCAATGGGGTAACTTTTGCTACAAGGTCATGCCTTTCGGATTAAAGAATGTTGGGGCAACATATCAGCGCGCCATGGTCGCCCTATTCCACGACATGATCCATCATGAGATTGAGGTATACGTCGAAGACATGATTGCAAGGTCCCAAACTGAAGCAGAACATCTTGACCACCTTCAAAAGCTATTTGACAGGTTGAAGTTGTACAAGTTGAGGTTAAACCCAAACAAGTGCACCTTCGGGGTGAGATCTGGTAAGCTGTTGGGTTTCGTCGTAAGCGATAAAGGTATTCAAGTGGACCCTACAAAGGTGAAGGCTATACAGGAGATGCCAGCTCCCCAAACAGAAAAAGAAGTCAGAGGTTTTCTATGACGTCTGAATTACATTGCCCGATTCATCTCACACCTGACTGCTACTTGTGAACCAATCTTCAAGCTACTGAAGAAAGATCAAGTGGTAAGATGGAATGATGAATGTCAGGCCGCTTTCGAAAGGATCAAAGAATATCTCCAAGAGCCACCCATTCTGATGCCTCCAGTTGAAGGGAGACCTTTGATCTTATACTTGACAGTACTCGACAATTCAATGGGGTGTGTGCTGGGTCAGCATGACGAGTCTGGCCGAAAAGAGAATGCTATTTATTACCTTAGCAAAAAGTTTACCGACTGCGAGACCCGATACTCGTTGCTTGAGAAAACTTGCTGCACTTTGGCATGGGCTACTCACCGGCTAAGATAGTATATGCTGACTCACACTACTCTATTGATATCAAAGATGGATCCAATCAAGTATATCTTTGAAAAGCTTGCCTTATCTGGAAGAATAGTGAGATGGAAGATGATCTTGACTGAGTATGACATCCAGTACACGACCCAGAAAGCAATTAAGGGAAGTGTGTTGGCAGACCATTTGGCACATCAAGCAGTGGATGATTACCAGTCTATGAACTTTGAATTTCCAGATGAGAATATCATGATAGTGACTGACTGTAAAGAACCTGGACCGGATGAAGGACCTGAGGAAGGATCCTGATGGTCTATGTACTTTGATGGAGCTTCGAATGCTTTGGGTAATGGCATTGGCGCCGTGATCATATCTCCTAAAGGCTCTCATACTCCATTCACCACCCGACTATGTTTCAACTGCACCAACAATATGGCGGAGTATGAAGCGTGCATCATGGGTCTTCGAGCAGCAATTGACCTAAGGATTAAGTTTCTGAGTGTGTTCGGAGATTCCTCTCTCGTGATCAGTCAGATCAAAGGCGAGTGGGATACGAAACACCCAAATCTTATTCCTTACAAGGAGTATGTATTGACGCTGCTTCCACATTTCGAGGAGATAACCTTTGAACACTTCCCTAGAGAGGAGAATCAGTTGGCAGACGCGCTGGCTACGATGTCTTCTATGTTCAAAGTCAATTGGGACAACGAAGCTCCCAGGATTACCATTGAAAGGTTGGACGAACCTGCACACTGCTTTGACATTGAGATTGAAGAGGTAACAGAAAAGCCCCGGTTTCATGAGGTGAAGAGGTATCTTGAAGCTCAGGAGTACCCCGGGGGTGCATCTGTTAATGATAAGAAGTTTCTGAGGAGGTTCACGGCGAAGTTCTTCATCAGCAATGGTATTCTTTACAAGCGTAACCAGGATTCAACCTTACTGCGATGTGTGGATAAGAACGAGGCAAAAAGGATCATGGTAGAGTTACATGAAGGTACTTTCGGAACTCATTCCAGTGGACATACCATGGAAAAGAAAATCCTTCGGGCAGGATACTACTGGTCCACAATGGAAGCCGACTGTTATCAACATTCTCGGACCTGTCACATGTCCCGAGTTTATGCTGATAAGGTGCACATACCTCCAGTACCTCTGAATGTCTTGACAGCTCCGTGGCCTTTTGCAATGTGGGGCATTGATATGATCGGCGAGATCAGACCTACAGCATCTAACGGGCATCGTTTCATCCTGGTAGAAATTGATTACTTTACAAAGTGGGTTGAAGCAGCTTCCTTTGCTACCGTAACCAAGAACATTGTGGCAAGGTTCATTCGGCATAATCTGATTTGTCGATACGGTATACCAGAGAGGATCATTACAGACAATGGTATAAATCTCAACAATAAGATGATCACTGAGCTCTGCAAGCAGTTCAAGATACAACATCACAACTCTTCTCCTTATCGGCCGAAGATGAATGGGGCTGTAGAAGCGGCTAATAAGAACATCAAAAAGATTGTGCAGAAGATGACGGTGACGTACAAAGACTGGCACGAGATGTTACCATTTTCCCTTCATGGGTACCGTACCTCAGCGCGGACGTCAACAAGGGCAACACCCTATTCCTTGGTATATGGTATGGAGGCTGTATTGCCCATTGAAATTCAGATACCCTCTCTTCAGATTATGAAGGATGCAGGTTTGAGCGAAGATGACTGGATTCAGACCCGACTTGATCAGTTGAACTTAATCGACAAAAAGAGACTTACTGCTATTTGTCATGGTCAGACGTATCAAAAACGGATGATCAAGGCATTTAACAAGAAAGCTAGACGACAAGAGTATCAAGTTGGGAACCTGGTAATCAAGTGCATTATCTTACCTCAAGGTGATCCCAGGGGTAAATGGACCCCTACTTACGAAGGGCCATTTGTGGTTAAGAACATTTTCTCAGGAGGAGCTATGATTCTAACCACCATGGATGGTGATGACCTTCCTCACCCCATCAATGCAGACATAGTAAAAAGATACTACGCATGATCAAAGACCCGCTAGGTCGACTGACCTAGGCAGAAATAAGGGCTTCCCGGCGAACCAAAAGGGTTCGGGCAAAAATAAGGGATGAAAATGAAAAAACTGTACACCCGACCCGGCAAGTCGAAAACCTGAAAAGGCGGCTTGGGAAAAAAGGGTATCCTGGTGGACTGAAAACCCGAAAGGGTGGTCCAGGCAAAAATTAGGGATCAAAGCGTAACACTATGTCTCATTGGATCACCTTGCAACCAGACTTCGGTATCGACTATCAAGCTCGGACGACACTAATCAATCTGACCTACCTTCAACCAAGTAACAAAGTGATGAGATGCTCGAGGACATAAAGGCAATAGCAGAATTGGAACCCAGTGGGATCATTCATATATCTGTTTTGTTTAGTTTTTCACAAATTGTATAAACTCTTTGTTCGTTGGCGTTCTCCTACTAGAACGTCATCCTCTTGTACAAAAACGCCTATTTACAGGCCAAACGTCAAAATCAATACAATTCATTTTCAAAGAAATTTCAAACTGTTTTTCCTTTATCTGTTTTGTTTTGCAAGGAACGTCCAATGTTCACTTTTGATATATGCATTTGACATTAATTGCTGCTCATAAATATTTACATGCGAAACAAAAGACGATTACTTGTAATATCAGAAACAGGGGCAAAAAAAGTTTGTCCAAGCTTTACAGTTTCTCTACCCACCAGGTACAAAGGTATATTCAGCTGAAGGATATGGCCAAGGTGCATTCACTCCCCGCAGAGTAAGAAAAGACAATAATGTTATCTCTCTCCAGCTGAGACTGGCAACTGTAAATGAATCGGTAATATTCTCCCCAAGCAGAGTTTATCTACCATCAACACTGAAAAAGCTTAATATCCCCGACAGTCTTAATATTCCCCAACGGAGTGTAAGGATATTCCCTGACAGAATACAAAAATCCCCAGTGGAGTTTGAAATTTTTCCCAGCGCAGTCTAAAAAAGCTTCCCCAGTGGAGTTGAAGAATCATCCCCAGTAGACTTTGGAAGATTGTCCCCAACAGAGCTCAAAGGATTATCCCCATAAGAGTCTAAAAGGTTATCCCCAATGAAGTCGCAACTGAAAGATCATCCCTAGCAGAGTTCTTTCCTTTCACAAACAGAAGTCAATCCCCAACAGGATTCAGTATCACCAGCAACGGTAATTCATCCCCAGCGGAATTTATCGGTGGAATCCTCAGCAGAACATCTCTTCTCCACAGAGTAATCTCCTCATCAGCTTATTCCCCAATGGAGTTATCCTCTCCTGCAGGTTTATTCTCGCAATCATCTTCATTCGCCATCCCCAGCGGAAATGAAGAATTCAGCTCTTCTCTCCAGCAGCTATCCGGGATTTATTTTCCCCAGCTAAAACATTAAATTTCCATACATCATGATACATGGATATACGCATCATACAACACAATCTCATTTATTTTGAGAACATCATTGCTTGATATATATCATGCATTGCATACGACTGACCTTTACCTTTCAGGAAGGATGCAGTTAAGTTCTCAGCTATGTCGAACTACTGACCGGCTCTTAAATCTCAACTGAATTAGTCTCGGTTGAATTACAGATAAGGTTCTAAATCTCGACAATTTTCCTCGGTCGAAGTGTGGATGAGTTTTTAAATCTCAACAGAATTATCCTCCGTTGAAGTACAGACAGTTCCTAGATCTCGATGAAGATGTTTCCCTCAGTCAAAGTACTGACCGGTTCTTAAATCTCAACTGAATTAGTCTCAGTTGAATTATAGATAAGGTTCTAAATCTCGGAAATTATCCTCAGTCGAAGTGTGGACGAGTTCTTAAATCTCAACAAAATTATCCTCCGTTGAATTACAGACAAGTCCTAAATCTCGATGAAGATTTTTCCTTCGTCGAAGTGTGGACGAGTTCTTAAATCTGAACAGAATTATCCTCCGTTGAAGTACAGACAGGTCCTAGATCTCGATGAAGATGTTTCCCTTAATCGAAGTACTGACCGGTTCTTAAATCTCAACTGAACTATTCTCGGTTGAATTACAGATAAGGTTCTAAATCTCGACAATTTTCCTCCGTCGAAGTGTGGACAAGTTCTTAAATATCAACAGAATTATCCTCCATTAAAGTACAGACAATCCTAGATCTCGATGAAGATGTTTCCCTCAGTCGAAGTACTGACCGGTTCTTAAATCTCAACTGAATTATTCTCGGTTGAATTACAGATAAGGTTCTAAATCTCGACAATTTTCCTCCGTCGAAGTGTGGACGAGTTCTTAAATCTCAACAGAATTATCCTCGGTTGAATTACAGACAAGTACTAGATCTCGATGAAGATGTTTCACCCAGTTGAATTACTGACCGGTTCTTAAATCTCAACTGAATTATTCTCGGTTAAATTACAGATAAGGTTCTAAATCTCGACAATTTTCCTACGTCGAAGTGTTGACGAGTTCTTAAATCTCAACAGAATTATCCTCCGTTGAAGTACAGACAGTCCTAGATCTCGATGAAGATGTTTCCCGCAGTCGAAGTACTGACCGGTTCTTAAATCTCAACTGAATTAGTCTCGGTTGAATTACAGATAAGGTTCTAAATCTCAGCAAATTTCCTCCGTCGAAGTGTGGACAAGTTCTTAAATCTCAACAGAATCATCCTCTGTTGAAGTACAGACAGTCCTAGATCTCGATGAAGATGTTTCCCGCAGTCGAAGTACTGACTGATTCTTAAATCTCAACTGAATTAGTCTCGGTTGAATTACAGATAAGGTTCTAAATCTCGACAAAGTTCCTCCGTCGAAGTGTGGACGAGTTCTTAAATCTCAACAGAATTATCCTCAGTTGAATTATAGATAAGTCCTAAATCTTGATGAAGATGTTTCACCCAATCGAAGTATTGACCGGTTCTTAAATCTCAACTGAATTATTCTCGGTTGAATTACAGATAAGGTTCTAAATCTCGAAAATTTTCCTCCGTCGAATTACTGACAGTTCTTAAATCTCAACAGAATTATCCTCCGTTGAATTACAGACAAGTCCTAAATCTCGATGAAGATGTTTCCCTCAGTCAAAGTACTGACCGGTTCTTAAATCTCAACTGAATTATTCTCGGTTGAATTATAGATAAGGTTCTAAATCTTGGCAATTCTCCTCAGTCGAAGTACTGACCGGTTCTTAAATCTCAACTGAATTATCCTCGGTTGAATTACAGATAAGGTTCTAAATCTCGACAGATTTCCCCCCAGTTGAATTACGGACAATTTCTTTAAACTCAGTAGAGGTACTCTCTCAGTTGAAGTACAAGCGAGTTCCTAAATATCAACAAGATCAGACTTCCCCAACGGAATCTTCTACAACAACAGGTATGCAAGTTCTCGCTAAGGAATCCCTTATGCGATCAACACTCCTGCAGATGGCATCTTTAAGCCCATCCTCCTTCCAGCAACCTCCAAATGGCATCTGTAAGCCCATTCCCGACATCACAAGGCTGATACTACTTCATGCGAGTGCAAATTTCTGGGCACTCTAGTGTTCAATCATCTTCCACCTTCGGATCACGAAAGGCACGAAAGCCAATCTACATCCTCAGGTTTAAGAAGATTGAACATGGGCAGCTGTTGTACCCCAAAATTTGCCCTCTCATATTCCTCAAGACATTGCAAGAAGAATCTCCAAGTTGCTCAAGTTTGCTCAAGAGTTGGTCAGACAAGTTATCTCCTAAGGCAGTCTACCTCAAATTAGGGTTTTGTGTTGCATTAATATCCTTAAGTACATATGACCTCAAGTTCTCCCCAATGTCCTAATATCTTCTCAAGATCATCCATGTCAAGTTTCAAGCCTTGCAGAGGAAGTTTGCTCAGTCAATTGCTCAAAAGTCCAAAAATCGACTGTGCTAGGGCAAAAGTCAATTGTGACCTATAAACAGTCAAACTTCAAGATTTTTGGTCAACATTCTCATTTTGAAGGATATTTCATCATTTGATCAAGGGTTGATCATGATTCATCAAGGATTGCTCAAGATTCATCAAGACTCAAAAATTGCTAAATTAGGGTTTTGTTGGAAAAGTCAACTCAACTTTGACCAAGCATAACTTTCTCATAATTTATGATAAATGACCCATTCAAAGCTCATTTTTAAGAGGATGAAATTTCCTACAATCCATCTTCATACCTCAAGATCAAAAAATTCACTCACAAGAAGTTATAAATTTGGACATTATAGGTCATTTTTGAAAGTCAACAAAAACACCTTTGTTGCCAAAGCTTATAACTTGAGCATGGAATATCAAAATGAGATGATACCAAACGGGTTGGTTAGAGGACATCTCAAGATTTCTAAAAAGCCCAATAACACCTCCAAAAGTTCAAAATTGAAGAAGTTATGCATTGTTGAAGTTAGACTTTTTTGCAAAATTGCCAAAAGTCAACTATCCCCAAAACTTCAAATTTTGTCAAATGGGCCCATCATTTTCCACTTGATTTGAGTTTGCATCATTGTCCACGTGCCCTAGCTTCAGCCATGTGTCGATATATTATTTTTATTATTTGATTTGATTTTTATTTGAATTTATTCATTTTAAATCAAATTAAATCATATAAAATCTAAAAAATTGATAACCAAAGATTTTTTATTGATTGTAGGCTTCAATGGACAGTTAGCATTTCTCCAAACTCGTACCAAGGCAAATCGTGTGCAAAAAGATTGAATCAAATCAAATTTGGCAAGTTTGTAAATAGGAATCAAATCATATTCATGTGCATTGATTTGGAGGGATTCAGTCCATGATTTCTACCCTAATGCAAAACATGTTACATAAGCAAGCCAAAGGGACGAGAGTAAGGGTTAAAAACTGCAGGCAGAGGCATAACAAAAGTTGAAAAATTCACTAAAAAGCTTGAAATCAAAATCATAGTTAGAGGAATTTTCAGAGGCCAAGACCTGTCCCAAACGCTTCTTGGGCATTCACTCAAGCCAAACCAATCCAAAGCAAGCTTGTTCAGGCATCCAAACATGCTGTAAGTGTCACGATAGCTACCTCTATTCTTGAAATCGATTTGGCTTATTCTTGCATCGTTTGAGAAAATTATTGGCATATTTGTAATCCTCACAACATTTCCAAGCTATTTGCATCATTCAATTTCGTTTATATAACCTATAATGCAAAACACCATAGCTAGGGTTCTTGGAGATTTTTTGGGCGTTTTCTTTTCAGGAACAATTGACCATCAAGAAGGGTATGGTTAGGACCGAGAGGTTGAGACGAGTATGACCATGCCCTTGAAATGCATTTTTGTGGCTCGTAGTAAATTTTGGAGGTGGATTGGCTTATAGCTACAGACTTCTGTCCGTTGGTATAGGTTTGAGATCTTTTAGTCACGGACGAGAGGTTGAAGACAATACATGGCGTCCATCCATTGCAACATTCAAATAGCGCATGTTTTTTATAATTTTTCTGGCCATTGACTTGTTTTATTTTATTATATACTCTTTGTATTATATTAACAAACAAACCATCATGGCGTAGTGGCAAGCGTGCACGTCCAAACTCCTTCAGGACCTGGGTTCGAATCCCAGGTCCCCCACTTCTTCAATATTTTTTCTCTTCAGGTACTCCAATGCGCGCATGAGCTTGTAGAACACCATACATCCTCATCCATGCAATAGCCAGATGGCCAAAGGCCAAATCTGGTGGTCCAGGAGTGGATGTCCACCATAGTCCAAGTCCACGCATACCCACTGGATTCCAAAAGTCAACAAAGGCCAACTGCAATTGGGCTTCAGAATTGCTACCAGCACCCTCATTTCAGGCCCAATACCCTTCTCCTTTCTATTTTATTTATTTTGTCTTTATTAATTATTTAATTGTTTTATTTAATTTCTAACCAATCAAAACTCTTTTTCTCATAAAATAAAATCACAAAAATATTTTTTATCAAATCAAACTTTAAAATTTTATTTTTCTTAATAAACACTAATTAATTAATTTAGGTTTTTAATTCTAGAATAATTTTAATCTATTTAGTAAATAAATAATTAATTAGATTTAATTAGGTATTAACCATTAATTTAATTAATTTCATTTTCTTTCTTAAAATAACAAAATCAAAAAATATGTAATAATTTAATTTTTTCATTTAATTAATTTATTAATTTAATTTAGTAATTGATATAGGTTTAATTTCTTTCTTAAAATAAAAACAACAAAAAGATCTCTTATTTAACCAAAAGGGTCAAAACCCTAATCTTGCGTCCGAATTAATTTTGTACCGCGATTTACTTTCTTTTATCCAATAATGTACTTGCTTCCGGATTGTAATAGTTAATAGGACTTTTAATTATTTTTATTGCTTTATTTTATCTTTTCAAAAGGGTTTGTCTTTGGCGATGTAAATACCCGACACCTTGTAATTTAAATTCCGTATTTTATTTCCGCAAACTATAACTGTTAGATGTTTGATAATAGGATTTGCATGACAAGACTGAATGCTTAATCTTAAAATCAACTTAGATCACCCTTAACATGTACAAAGATAAAAATAACTGAAAACGACACACTCGCACATGCACACTCTTATGGTACACCCCACTTGGTTGCCTTCGTACGCGGTCATTGAGTATAGGTCACTTTAGAGGTCGTCCTCTTGTCTAAAAGATCATAGTCGCCTCGAAAGGGTTGCCTCGGATATTGTTGCCTCAAACAAATGATCTAAGATATTAGGGTTACCGCTAAGGTGTTCTAGCATTGCTTTAGTGACCGTATGTCCCTCATTCGAATTGACCCTTAAACTCCAACGACGGTGCTACCCACTCACTAATAGTGGGATAGCATTGTCTAAAGGACATTAGCATAGAACGGTTCCTTTTTTCGAGTAGGTAGATGGTTCTTAGATACTTGCTCTTTCAAAAAATAAAACTTTTCACACTTACACTCCTTTTCGAACAAAGTTTTCAAAACACTTCATTACACTCTTGAGGACAAAAGCAAGAGTTAAATCGAAGTTTCAAATAAAAACTTTTTCAAACCCACAAGGACAAAGAAATCAATTTTGAAAACAATTGAGCAAGTACCTAAGAGCCCGTGGATAACCACGGATAGAAAGGGTGCTAACACCTTCCCTTTCTATAATCTACCCCCCGAACCCAAGAAATATCTCTAAAAAGGAATTTTTCTGTGTTTTTATCCTTTCCTTGTTGGATAAAATAAAATTCGGTGGCGACTCTTGCTTACCGCGACATTTTGCAAACACAAACGCAAAACACAAACCAGCATTCCAAAAACAGTCAGTTCTTCCCACCGTATCACAGCAGGGTTGTGAGAAGGAACCTGGATAGTAGGGTTACTTCGATATGAAAGCCTGGATAGTAAGGCTGTGAGAAGGAACCTGGATAGTAGGGTTACTTCGATATGAAATCCTGGATAGTAGGGCTATGATAAGGAACCTGGACAGTAGGGTTACTTCGATATGAAAGCCTGGATAATAGGGTTGTGATAAGGAACCTGGATAGTAGGGTTACTTCGATATGAAAGCATGAATAGTAGGGATGTGAGAAGGAACCTGGATATTAGGGTTACTTCGATATAAAAGCCTGGATAGTGGGGATGTGAGAAGGAACCTGGATAGTAGGGTTACTTCGATATGGAAGCCTGGATAGTAGGGCTGTGAGAAGGAACCTGGATAGTAGGGTTACTTCGATATGAAAGCCTGGATAGTAGGGTTGTGAGAAGGAACCTGGATAGTAGGGTTACTTCGATATGAAATCCTGGATAGTAGGGCTGTGAGAAGGAACCTGGATAGTAGGGTTACTTCGATATGAAAGCCTGGATAGTAGGGTTGTGAGAAGGAACCTGGATAGTAGGGTTACTTCGATATGAAAGCCAGGATTGTAGGGCTGTGAGAAGGAACCTGGATTGTAGGGTTACTTCGATATGAATGCCTGAATAGTAGGGCTATGAGAAGGAACCTGGATAGTAGGGTTACTTTGATATGAAAGCCTAGATAGTAGGCTGTGAGAAGGAACCTGGATAGTAGGGTTACTTCGATATGAAATCCTGGATTGTAGGCCTGTGAGAAGGAACCTGGATAGTAGGGTTACTTTGATATGAAAGCCTGGATAGTAAGACTGTGAGAAGGAACCTGGATAGTATGGTTACTTCTATATGAAAGCCTGGATAGTAGGACTTGAGAGGGAACCTGGATCATAGGGTTACTTCGAGATAAGAGCCTGGAGAGTAAGGCTATGAGAAGGAACCTGGATAACAGGGTTACTTCGATATGAAAGCCTGGATAGTAGGGCTATGAGAAGGAACCTGGATAGTAGGGTTACTTTGATATGAAAGCTTGGATAGTAGGGCTGTGAGAAGGAATCTGGATAGTAGGGTTACTTCGATATGAAATCCTGGATAGTAGGGCTGTGAGATGGAACTTGGATAGTAGGGTTACTTCGATATGAAAGCCTGGATAGTAGGGCTGTGAGAAAGAACCTGGATAGTAGGGTTACTTCGATATGAAAGCCTGGATAGTAGGGTTGTGAGAAGGAACCTGGATAGTAGGGATACTTCGATATGAAAGCCTGGATAGTAGGGCTGTGAGAAGGAACCTGGATAGTAGGGTTACTTCGATATGAAATCCTGGATAGTAGGGCTGTGAGAAGGAACCTGGATAGTAGGGTTACTTCGATATGAAAGCCTGGATAGTAGGGCTGTGAGAAGGAACCTGGATAGTAGGGTTACTTCGATATGAAAGCCTGGATAGTAGGGTTGTGAGAAGGAACCTGGATAGTAGGGTTACTTCGATATGAAATCCTGGATAGTTGGGCTGTGAGAAGAAACCCGGATAGTAGGGTTACTTCGATATGAAAGCCTGGATAGTAGGGCTGTGAGAAGGAATATGGATAGTAGGGCTGTGAGAAGGAACCTGGATAGTAGGGTTACTTCGATATGAAAGCCTGGATAGTAGGGTTGTGAGAAGGAACCTGGATAGTAGGGTTACTTCGATTCGAAAGCCTGGATAGTAGGGTTGTGAGAAGGAACCTGGATAGTAGGGTTACTTCGATATGAAATCCTGGATAGTAGGGCTGTGAGAAGGAACCTGGATAGTAGGGTTACTTCGATATGAAAGCTTGGATAGTAGGGTTGTGAGAAGGAACCTGGATAGTAGGGTTACTTCGATATGAAAGCCTGGATAGTAGGGTTGTGAGAAGGAACCTGGATAGTAGGGTTACTTCGATATGAAATCCTAGATAGTTGGGCTGTGAGAAGGAACCTGGATAGTAGGGTTACTTCGATATGAAAGCCTGGATAGTAGGGTTGTGAGAAGGAACATGGATAGTAGGGCTGTGAGAAGGAACCTGGATAGTAGGGTTACTTCGATATGAAAGCCTGGATAGTAGGGCTGTGAGAAGGAACCTGGATAGTAGGGTTACTTAGATATGAAAGCTCGGATAGTATGGCTGTGAGAAGGAACCTGGATAGTAGGGTTACTTCGATATGAAAGCCTGGATAGTAGGGTTGTGAGAAGGAACCTAGATAGTAGGGTTACTTCGATATGAAAGCCTGGATAGTAGGGTTGTGAGAAGGAACCTGGATAGTTGGGTTACTTCGATATGAAAGCCTGGATAGTGAGGCTGTGAGAAGGAACCTGGATGGTAGGTTAACTTCGATATGAAAGCCTGGACAGTAGGGCTATGAGAAGGAACCTGGATAGTAGGGTTACTTCGATATAAAAGCCTGGATAGTAGGGCTGTGAGAAGGAACCTGGATAGTAGGGTTACTTCGATATGAAAGCCTGGATAGTAGGGCTGTGAGAAGGAACCTGGATAGTAGGGTTACTTCGATATGAAAGCCTGGATAGTAGGGCTGTGAGAAGGAACCTGGATAGTAGGGTTACTTCGATATGAAAGCCTGGATAGTAGGGCTGTGAGAAGGAACCTTGATAGTAGGGTTACTTCGATATGAAAGCCTGGATAGTAGGGCTTGAGAAGGAACCTAGATTGTAGGGTTATTTCGAGATGAAAGCCTGGATAGTAGGGCTGTGAGAAGGAACCTTGGTAAGGTTGTTTCGTGAGGAGTTTGGGTAAAATTGCATCTGAACCGAGAAGGAAACTGGGTAAGGTTGCTTTTAGGAGTTTGGGTAAAACTGCATTTGAACTGAGAAGGAACCTGGGTAAGGTTACTTTGTGAGGAGTTTGGGTAAAACTGCATCTGAACTGAGAAGGAACCTGGGTAAGGTTGCTTTGGGATAAGTCTGAGTGAAACTTTAGAAGGAACCTGGGTAAGGTTACTTTGGGGTAAGTTCGTGTAAA
Organism: Vicia faba; assembly: GCA_948472305.1. Taxonomy (NCBI): domain Eukaryota; kingdom Viridiplantae; phylum Streptophyta; class Magnoliopsida; order Fabales; family Fabaceae; genus Vicia; species Vicia faba. The sequence continues at coordinate 1,444,683,352 of OX451737.1, read as the reverse complement.
ACTTCAGGAGGAACCTGGGTAAGGTTACTTTGTGATAAGTTCGTGTAAAACTTCAGAAGGAACCTAGGTAAGGTTACTTTGGGATAAGTTCGTGTAAAACTTCGGGAGGAACCTGGGTAAGGTTACTTTGGGATAAGTTCATGTAAAACTTCATTCAGAAATGCATGAGAAAGGACCCGTGTAAGATTTTTCAGGATAAACCCGTGTGACGCTGCATTTAGGAGAAACCCGTGTAAGATTGCTTCGTGACGAACCCGTGTAAAGCTGCATTTGATCGTGCAGATAATTACTCCATTTAGTTTTAGGAGCTAATCTTGAATTTGCTGGAAGTTGTCGATGATAACCATCTTTCCTGAAAAGGTACATGATTAATCGTATATGGTGCATGAAATGCATTGTATGATGATGTTCTCAAAATAAATGAGATTATGTTGTATGCAATGTGTATGCGCACATCATGATATGTGAACATGAAATGCTATTGTGGCACGTCCGAGTTTGGGAAAATAAATCCCTGACTGCTGTTGGAGAGTAACAGAAATTGAGTTCCTGACTGTCGTAGAAAAAGTGGTTCTTCTACTTCCGCTGGAGATGGTGAACCAGAGATGACTATGCTGTGGATTTACCCCTTGTTTACGGAAATTCTGCCGAGGAGAGATTATGCTTGAGAACAACTCTGCGGGGGAATAATTCCGTTGGAGAGAGAAACTTCTATAGCTGAAGGGATAAACTCTGTCGGGGATTGAGCTTCTGTATTCAGGAAATAAACTCTGCTTGGGAGACAACTTTACGAACCGCTTACGATTATGAAATTCGGTCAGGGAATATAGATGTCGATTCTCTGAAATAACTTTGTTGGGGAACGTAGCTCCTGTTTGGCGAAGAAGAGATCAAAACTTTGGTTGTCTCTACTCTGGGGAGTGTAGATGTTTCTGCCCTTGTACCTGCTGGAGAAAGTGCTTGCGGAGGCCTTGTGGATTGAGTGTTATCCCAACTTATGAGGTTCTTGGTAACTGCCGATCGAAATGATAAGTCTTCTACTGATGGGCAAGTGACAAGATGACGGGACATAGTCGTACGCTTTAATCCCTAATTTTTGCCTGGACTGTCTTTTCAGATTTTTAGTCCACCGGGATACCTTTTTTTGCCCAAGCCGCCTTTTCAGGTTTTCGACTTGCCGGGTGTACAGATTTTTCATATGTATATCCCAAACGTTTGCCTGAACCCTTTTGGTTCGTCGGGATGCCCTTATTTTTGCCTAGGTATGTCAACCTAGCGGGTCTTTGTTCATGCGTAGTATTTTCCGACTATGTCCATGTTCGTCGGGTACGGAGAATTGTCACTGTCCATAGTAGTAAGTGTTGCCACACTACCAGAAGATACTCATTTGATCGTACATAATTTGTCGCTGGAATTCATGCCCAATGCCCCAAGTGATTCAGATGGAGATCTGCCCCTGGCTATTTGGCATCTTTGAGAGATTCCTTGAATCTTGACTTGACTGCCCCAGATGATGGATAATGATCATGCCGTGCCCCTTGGTTGGAAGTGTTTTTCCACTTAAGGTGATCCTTTTTATTGAGAAGGTTTTTGTTCACTAGATATTCGTCATGCGGATTTCTCTGCTGTTGAACAAATAGTCATATGCAAACAATGTTATTTTAAGAATGCAAAGCTTATGTCTGTCTTGAAATTTTTAAAAACGCGTTTTTCAGTAAAACAAGCAAACTTTGTAAAATGTGATGTCAACTCAGGATTTATAGCAAGTCCTACAGGAGTCAGGATACCTTTTGTAACAGTATGTTTTCGAACTAACCCATGATTCAGCTAGGACTTTTAAGGATTATAACGTGGCCTGGTTCACGGTTCAAGAAACAAAGGATAAAGGCTCAAAATTTATTTGTACCCACCCGCTCTTCGTGATGTTCTTCAGTCCTATGCTCAGTTAATTGCGCGTTTAGAATCCCAGTTGAGTTCTAGAATATTGTCCTTGATGTTTCGGTGATGGTTCAGATACTGAAAGTTTATTTGAAAAAGGCAGTTATTTTGTAATCTTTTTTTTGCCGAGGATTTGTAGTAACCTCTTTTTTTGGTTTTACTATCCATGTCTTTTGCCTGAACTATTTCTTTTTGTGATTACAGTCAGCGGGATGCCCCAGTTTTTTTCTTAAGTTTCCTTCATAGGTTTTGACTTAATGGGCTTTTATTTCGAGAGATAATGACTGCCTGCTTGGATGATTATGCGAAACCATCACCATCTTCTGATTTGGAAGGATGTCTTCGAGGCTATTCATCGTGTACGAAGCGGAAGATTGCGACTGAATGCGCGTCTAAATTGACTGATAAAACTACCCTGCCCCAGGTTATGATTAAGTGTTTTAATTAGTGTGAAAAGAAAAACTCCAACTTCTTTGGCTCAAAAGGGTTGACTAGGGATTATCTTCCTTATAACTCCACTATTTGGGATTTGAAACAACGCCTGTACATCGTCAGTGGAGTCTGTTCAAAAGCATACTGTAGAGATTATGGTATCATTTTCGTCATCCTCCCTCTAAAGGCTTACATCTTTTTTAATCGAGAGTTGAATATCACAAAAGGAAATAAGAACGCATTTTTGAAATAGTGAATACAAATGAATTGATTCAAGACAAACATGTGCAATGCATTGATGAAATAACGAGGTTTGATATGAATAAATGTTCAAACAAATCAAAAGAAAATTACACATTGAAAATTCTAATGAACAAAAAGTCTTCTTGTGAGAACTTGTCACTTCAGATGGTATGCCTTGGAGGGATGGTAGAAGAACTCAGTCTGACCGTCTTGTGCGAATTCTAATGCTCCTTCATCAATCAGGTCTTGAATTTTGTATTTCAACCTCCAACAGTCGTCAGTATCATGCCCCGGACTGTTGGAGTGATATGCACACCTTGCATCAGGATTGTAGTTAGGCGAAGAAGTCTTGGGATTCGGGTGAGGTCCTATCAACGTAACCAGATTCATCCTCAACATGTGTTGTAAAGCTTGAGAAGTGGCATGTTGAGTTTAGTAAACTGCCTCTTGGGTGTATCTGGCTTACTCTGATTAACCCGTTGTTTTTGGCGAGGTTGTTGTTGGACCCGTGAGATAGTAGAAATTTGGAAAGGTCTACTCTTCACCAAACCAAACTCTTGTCTTCTTGGAGGTTGATCAATGACTTGGTCCTCGGCCTCGACTGTTTGCTTCATACTGTTGTATCCGTCTTGATGAAGTTGGTTGATGATGGCTTTCAGCTCTTCTTGCCTTCGGGCTAGGCCTTGGATAAGAGCCATCTGCCCCAACATCTGGGTTCTCATTGCACCTACCTCAGCTTATAATTGTTCTAGTCGTTCGTCCTTATTGTCTTCAGGACTTTTCTTGACCAAGTTCCCAACGAGGAGTGTTTTAAACTCTTCCTTCCCCTTGGATAGGTTTAGGAATATGTCCCTGAATTGAGCTTCTTGAGTTTGAAGATCTCTGTTGTCTTGTTTGAGAGCCATTGCTGAAATAAACAGCGAGAACATGAGAGACCTGTACTGGAAGACCTGTTATGCAATGATATGTATGATATATGTATGCAATGTTTTCAAGGATCTCGCGGGGTAAACAAGAAACTGTTAGAATTTGGTTTCAGCTTGATTGAAGAAACTTCATGTCGTTAAGAGTCCTTCTTCAAGAGTTAAGCTCACCATATCAAGTGGGTCATAGCCCCTGACTCAAGTGATCGTGTTTTGATCTCTAGAAGACATTGGCTAGAGGAAAATAAATCCCCTTGCCCCTTGCTAGACGTCTGATTTACCATAACCTGGATCACAAACCCTTGAGATCCTTGAAATGGTTAAGGAAATGTTAAGGCATGATGTTATGATGTGTAAGCTATGCGTTTAAGCAAAAGTGCGAGGTGATGTAAGCAAGTAAACCCGGAAAGAAATCTAAGTTATTGGATAAGGACTGTAAAAAAAACCTGCAAGGAACTCATGTTCTCAGATAATAAAACAGTGCAAGTAGTTCAAGTTGAAAGCACACAAGTCACACAAATAGCCTTAGGTTTAGGCTTGCATGGGTTTCAAGGTAGTACCATCTTGAAGTTTAGTTGGTTCAACCTGTCCTAGAAAATTAACCGGGTTCTAGAGGATCTCAATATCACTGACCATCTTTTATCGGTCATGGTTTCAGCTCACACAATCTTTTCTTGCGTCAAAATATTCCGAAAGTATGATCTCAATGAGTGTAGCATCGAGTATCAACCAATCCTCAACTCTACACCGAGGTCGGCTATCTCGCTACTTTCTAATGTCCAAGTTATTCAACTAAGGTTCTAAGGTTCGTTAGTGCTTCACGACACCACGCAACGGCCCCGTATTCTCCTCGTTTCACCATAAGGGATACCGGTACCAGCCAAAGTGCCACACCAACGTAGCTACTGCTTCAACCGTATCGGTCTACGCTGTACAGTTCCCTCACAGTCTATTGCTACTTACCTAATGAGTGCCCCTAGATCTGGGTATAGGATCTATAGTAACCCCAAACAAAACCCTCAAAAATAAAGCAAACAAAGCAATCAAGAGAAGCAATTTTAATGACCTAGATCCTAAGGTATACCCCACTTACTCTTCCCCAGCAGAGTCGCCAGTTCTGTGATACGGTGGCAGAACCGTCTGTTTTTACTGGTTTGCATTTTTTGTTTGCAAAATGTCGCGGTAAGCAAGAGTCGCCACCGACTTTTATTTTATCCAATCAGGAAAAGGAAAAAGAATAGAAAAACCTTTTTTGAGATGTTTCTGAGTACGGGGGGTAGATTATAGAAAGGAAATGTGTTAGCACCCTTTATATCCATGGTTTTCCATGGGCTCTTAGGTACTTGCTCATTTTGAAATTGCTTGTGTGTGTTTGTTTTGAAAATTTTTGTTTTACTTCGTTTTAACCCTTGTTTCTGTTCTCAAGAGTGTTACAAAGTTGTTTTTGAAAACTTTGTTTGAAAAGTGTTTGATGTGAAAAAGTTTATTTGTTTTGAGCAAGTACTTAAGAACTAATCTACCTACTCGAAAAAGACTGTTCGTTTTCCTTTAGACAACGCTATCCTATTATTAAGGAATAGGTAGCACCGCTGTTGGAGTTTGAGGGACTATCAAAAGGGACGTAATGGTCATTGAAGGCAACATGTAAGGATACCTTAGCATTTCGAAGGGACCGTCATCATATATTCATAGACAACATCGAGGGACAAGATCCTTTTCTCGTAGGCAACTTGAGGGACGTTAAGGGACTATGATCTTTATGATGACTTTTAGATTGAGGGTCATTTGCTAAGATATCCCTACGTTCGAGGGACATGACCATTGTTTTCCGAGGCAAGCAAGTGAGGCATACCCGAAGAGTGAGCATGTGCATGTGTTTGATTTCAGTTATTTAATCTTTGCACAATTAAGGTTTTCTAACCATTTTAATTTTGTCATGCATTCTTGCCATACAATCCTAAACATACATCTAACAGTTAAGAGTTTTGCGGAAAGTAAAAGCCGAAAAAATAACCTACGCTTATTACATGGCTTTTGCAGATACATAATTATCTTGGATTGAAAATAAAGATGCGGAATTTAAAACCATAATTACTATTACAAACTCGGAGCAGTTACAATAATAATAAAAAAGAAATTAAAAAATGCGCGCGGCGAATTAAATGCGAGAATGAACTGATCTACGCTATTACATTGATAATGCGACCTATACAATTTTCCTAGAAATTAAAATGTAAAAGAATAAATAAAAAGAAATTAAGGAAAAAATTAAAACCTAAAATTCTAAGTTAATATTTTGGTGTTTTTTTGTAGAAAATAATTTTAAGTTAATTAAAAAACCTAATTCTAACTAATTTTAATAAAAAAAAGTTAATTAACTTAATTTTATTAATAAATGAAAAAAAGCCAAAAATTCAGTTACTAACTAAAACTAAAACCAGATCCTAATTTGTTAAAAAAAATGGTTAATTAAAGGGTTAATTACAAAGAAAACCTAAAACCTAATTGTTTTCCTAATTTGCAGAAAAAAAGTTAAATAATTAAATTAAAGAGTTAATAAATAATAAAAAAAGAGTTAATAATAATAAAAAAATTTAAAACCTAAATTAAGCAGGGTTTGTAAAAAAGGTTAAGTTTGCCAATTAATAGGGTTTTTGATTTAAATAAAATTAGAGTTTATATGAACTTAGGATCTTTAAGGAAGATATTAAACAGAAAGAAATGATGTACAAAGGGTAAAAATAAGCAAAATTATACATATTTTCAGGGGTGGGTGTTGACCCAAAAATTAAGTTAAAACCTAAAATTAGATTAAAAAAACTTTAAAATTAATTATTCGAGTTTATTATGAAAAATCAAAGGTTTGTGAAAAATGTTAAGTTTTATGAAAAAAAAAGTTTTAAACATAAAGAATGAAAATAAGTAAAAGGATAAATATAGGAAGAAAACCAAAACCAATAGGGGTGGTTGTTGAGCCCACACCCTTAACCTTTTCAGGATGTCTGCCTCGTCATGCATTGGTTATTCTGTTTTGCCCTCAGCGTTTTGTAATAATCCTACATGGGATCCTGTCTAAATCTGCAGTGTTGAATCTCATGAACACATTAAATAAGTTACTATATCATAAAATACAAAGAAAATAAATATATGAAATTTTTTTAATATTAAAATCGATATGACATGTATGAATGCTTCTGTATCCTTTTGATCATGAAGATCAAATCAGTCTTACCCTTATTGGAGAAGTAGTGAGATGTGGATTTGTAACAAGGATGACTTGTTTGTAGTGAGATGGGGGTTTCTAATAAGGATTTCTAGGTTTTTAGGGTTCTTGAGAATTTTATATTTTGATAGCGTTGTGGCAAAGATTTTTTTTTCGTGTTCCTCTTCTTTGTGTGAAAAGAATGAGATTATATAATGAAAATTAGAGCAAAGATATGAGTTTTGAATGTGCAATTAGGGCTCCAATGTTCACTTGAGTTCGTCACGTTCCAGGCTAAATAGCAGAGGCTTAAGTGCGATTTTTGAAGTTGAAATGTGAAATCAAAATGTAGCCGACATCGAGAACTAACTCCTGTCCGAAAATGGGCTCAATCAGATAAAAGGTGAATTAGTTATGAATTTTTGAAGTTTTGGCTCAGACAAACTTATTTTGGGCTCCACTGTCAACTCTGGCACGTTCTTCAATAAAAAACTGGTATTGATAAGAGCATAACCCGGTCTCGACTTTGGAAGAAAATTTGTAGATCTCTGAGTCAATGACCTTGTGTAAAAAGATGGGCCCAATCCGATAAAAATTGACCGAGTTATGAATTTTTGAAGTTTCGACCCAGATGAAATAATATTCAGCATTCAGGATTTTCGGCACGTCACGTGCACTCTAGGCAAAAAACAAAGGCCTTTTGGATACCGTTCGAACTCAATACCTCTTGTGAAATCTTAGTCAACTCAATTTGTGAAATTTTGGCGCCAGAACTAGCTCGATACAATGAAAATCGACCAAGTAATGATTTTCTGAACATGACGCAAATAAACTTCTGTCACAAATTTTTTGTACGAAAATACTTGATAAATCCATATTTTTGAAGACCTTCTGATCGAAATTGGCTTCCATCCGTGAGAGATAAAAATGTAAATGACATCAAGACAGAATTTTGGCCACCAAAACGGGTTCAAAACAAGCCACGATCTTCAAGTTATGAATTTTTTAGTGCGTAAAAACTGCACTTTCAGCACACTTTTTCACCATATCTCTTCGAGAAAACTCACACATTTGGAGACCTTCTTTAAAGAATTGACTCTTGAGACGAACCTGAATCTGAGAATACGTTATCAGAGGTATCTTAGCGAAAGAACACCTGAATATGACGCGCCGGGTTGGACTTGTGAATCTTTAAACCCTGAATCATCGCCAAACGATGAACCGATCTTCAACACGGAAAATACTCTGAGAATATTCATTGGCGAAATAAACGTTACTTGTAACCTGAAGAAGCTTGATAAATATACCTTTATTCCATAACCATAAAACCAATAATATGCGTGTATGGAAAGAGGGTAAATTTTGGGGTACAACACACCCCCTTGACCATGTTTAGAGAAAGAATCCTCTAAGAGTGTGTTAACACAGATTTAAAAGAATTAGTGGTGAAATACCCACAAGTCATGAAGGAGTGTGTATGCGTTGACAAAATAAAATACTACTAGTTTCACAAATATCACGGGCATGAGATCGATGAGTGGAATATATAATAAAGATGAAATTGAAGATTTAATCAATAAATTAAGACTTGAAAGATACCCCACAAAAGATGCTTAAAGAGGGGACCACAAATGACGCATGAACTCTTAACTTAAAGTTATTCATATGATTAAATCTCAGTGGAGAAAGTGTTCCCCTTGTAGTGGTGATATCCCTCTAGAAATACAATCAAGGCAGTGGAAGGAACCAACAAGGGGAGAGAAAGTAGAAAAGAGGAATACCACAGGAAGGGGAAACAACCTTTTAGTATAGCGTCACATTCCCCTATGCGACAAAGTAAGTTTATGAAATTATTTCAAATTACTTACTTTATACTATAAATAACTGTAAATAATTAATTTTTACTTTTTGGAATAGGTGGTCCGTACGAGGGATGAACTACAACAAATGACCTAAACATTGTATAACGCAATATAGCAGTCTCTTGGATCACCTTCGACCAGAATGTGTATTACAACTAAACAACTCATCATCTCATTAAACTAGTTTTAACATTGACATTTTACTAATCATATAATATATTTATCCTATATAGTTTATCTGGAGGCCATATCTGGGTCTCGACCATGAGATTAATCCTGAAGATGGTGTAGTTTGGATTGCAAAAACATCAATCATCAGGTTCATTACTGTCGAGATGTGGAAGCGTCATCATCTTCTGGCATGTCAAATGTGGAAGTTGTTACCTTAAAATTTATTTAAGGCATCTATTACATTTTTAATAGGGCAACCCTATGAGCTAAAGGAAAAGTGCCTTCCAGGAGTAGGAACTTTAAGAGGGCCATAGTCAAGAAAATGATAGCTGGAAAGTTCTTATAAAAATCAAAGAGGAATCGACGAACGAGAAAAGCAAGTAGTCGACAGAAGAGATAACAAGATAGTCGACTTTATTTCATCGACATAACTGGAATCTAAGACTTAGAGAATTTGGATTACTCATTCACAGTAAAGGTTATGTCGAAAGTAGAATTTATGGGCGGGATGGATTTTTAAATTTGAATACTACAGCGGTTACAAGAAGTTTTCCGAATCAAGGCGCCAACTACGTGGCTAAATCTTAGGAGACAGTTTCTATCAAGCCACAAACATGTTAACTTAGTATTTTATTAACTGCATGTTTAGTTATTACGTAACCACTATAAATAAGAGGGTCCAATGTAGAATTTAGGGTGTTCACTTTGTACTGAAATCACTTGTAAAACTTCATATTTTCAAGCGCAAGGAAGCAAAAAGTTCAAAAGTGTGAATGTACGTGAATCACCATATTTATTTCAATGCAAACTCCTTTATTTTAAGTTGTGTCCTTTAAATTTTTTACTTGTATTTTATTTACTTTTGAACAATCATTTTACATTGTCATTTACTTTATTGAATCTCATTCTATCACAATACTTGAATTCACCGAGAATTCGCTCGATATTTACTTCGTCTAAGAGAAATCCTAGCGTTCTTTCGGTCGCGAGTCACCTTCAGACGGTCAATTTATAGCATATTTGTGGAAAACTTTTACTTGTTCTCTTTGTTTAGAGAAAACTGTTTCTTACAAAGGCTTCATGTCGACAGAACAAGTTCCATTTCGTTTCCATTAGCACATGTCTTAGGATTAACTAGTTGATACTGCGAGTAACCCTTAATTTTAGACTTAGGGATGACTAGCAGTTGTTTACCAATTTCCACAGTAAACAAATTGGTTTACTCAGTGGGACCAGTACTAGTGGAATTTATCTAGTCAACTTTCGAATGTTTTTAGGTATATGAGACTTAGAAGTGGAAATTTAACCAAAGAGTATATTAAGCCACAAGTTAAGCAACATACACCAATGATGACTAATCCTAGAAACACTAATGCGGATGTAGTACCGCCGCACACTATAATTACCACAAATATAGTAGTTTCTCAAGTTACACCTTTTTCTGCATTAGCAAATACAACTACGTCAATGTCGACTGCAGGCACAATCATTATCCCCCAGGCTCCACCGGTAAGTCCATGGTTTGTAATAATTAGGAACGTAATACCTAATGTGCCTCGTTTTGGTACTGTTGATCCTATTTATGGAATATCATATGCTTTAATGTCAGGATATCACTCGATATCAAACCCAACATTATTTTTAGATAATACTCAAAATGTGAATTCCCCGTTACAAGGACCAGCACCAGGGGAAATTCTCTAAATATAAATAACCAAAGTAGAATGGTGCCTATTCATCCAATGCCTCCACTAACTAACACTTCAGTAGAAGTCCTAAGGCAGTAAATGGATGATAGTAACCACGAGTTATTTAACATGCTGACCAATCAGATGGGTACTGTGTTTAACCCTATAATGCAGGAATCGACTGAGACGAATAGACAATTTGTTGAAACAAATAGGCAGGTAATTTCTCAATTAACACGCTTATGTAATTTTTGTGTGCCTCTCCAGCGCCTGTTCAATAGACACCACATGTTGTTCAACTAGTTATTCCTATTCAAACAAAATTGGGGGCAGTAGATGATGAAACTGTTCACCAGGAGAAAGTAATAAGGCCCCTGATACAGCAAAATCTTATAGTTGATCCACCAATGGTGATTGAACGCCCTCCAATGGTATTGGTTAACCGACAACAAGATGTTGATCATATTGTTGATCAATATCGACAAAAATATTTAGCAGTAGAAAATAACTTAACCACTATTGTCGAAAGAATTATGGCCATAAATGGTATGAGTACTATATTGCAAAGGCTAACATATTCTTCCCCTTTGTATGAATACATCTTGCAGACTGAATTACCTAGGGGATGTAAGATCCCTAAATACACAAACTTTGGGGGGGAATCCGGTGAGCCGACAATAGAACACATTGCTAGATACTTAATTAAGTCAGGAAATATGGAGGATAATGAAAACCCGCTGGTAAATTTTTTTTCCTTCATCTCTTGCTAAGGCAACCTTCATATGGTTTACCACTCTACCCCCAAATTCAATTGATTCATGACCAAATTAGAAACTCTATTTCATGAACAATTTTATGAGGGACACTCAAAAATTAGTTTGGTAGAATTATCAAATATAAAAAGAAGGTTTGCAAAGAGTATTGATGATTACTTAGATAGGTTTCGTGCATTGAAAGCAAGATGCTTCACTGAGGTGCCTGAACATGAACTTGTTCAAATGGCTTTAGGAGGTTTAGATTACTCCATTAGGAAGAAAATAGATCCAACCTATGTGAAAAGTATGTCGCAACTAGCTGATAGAGTTTGACAGCTTGAGCATTTGAGACTAGAGAAATTCAGACATACGAAGGCTAAAAAAGAAAAAGTAGCCTTTGTGAATTTTTATGATATAGATCCTATTTATGAGGCTGATTATGCTTCACCTACAGAGGTAGAAGTCAATATAGTTGAAATGAAGCCAATACCTTCATATGAATGTAAATTATTATTTCCTTCCAAAGGAAAAAACCCTGTCGAAAACAATCCAAAATTTTTAGCAAAAACTTATACTTTTGATGTGATTAAGTGTGAAGAAATTTTTGATTTGCTAGTTAAAGATGGTCATATTTTAGTACCTCAGGTGCTAAATTACCACCATTGGAACAAAGACATAAAAGAGGTTTTTGTAAATATCATAATTATCTTGGTCACACAACCTCAGTGTTTTCTTTTCAGGGATCTTGTGCAAAAATCACTTCAGGAAGGAAGGTTAAAATTTGCCAGAATGAAGTGAAAATCAATGCCGACCCTCTTCAGCAAGAAGAAGCGTTGTTCGTCGACCTAATTGAGACGAATATGGTGGAAATTTTTGATTTTATGATACAAGCATGGTAAAGGGAACTAGTGAAAGCCTTAACGTGGATTTGGATGACGTCTATCCAAAGCCTGAAGAGGATTTGTTAGACTTCTTGTATCATTGCAAGAATAAGGGCTTGCAAGCTTGTTTGTGCCCTAGATGTGGTGGTCTAACTGACAAAATTACTGCTGAAAATTTTCAAAAACTACAGCTGGAAAAAGCTGAAGGAAAGTTATTTAGCCAGAAGTTTCACCCACACAGAGAAGGAGTTCCAAGAAAGGTTATGGGAAACAATCAGTTCAGTCCAAAAAGTTTTGTTTCGTCAGTCAATGCTCCTAGGGGAACCTGGATAAAGCCTTAGGGAAAGCTGGAAACACCAAAGGATGTTGTTACTGCCAAAGACAAAGGAAAATCTGCCATAAACTATCGCCGAGAGTTTAAGTCGGAGAAGAAAAGCCATGTTTTTGAGAACTATATGAGAAAAAACCTATGACAAGGACTCAATGGAGGTGCTTTAGCGTCGTAAGCAGGCTGAGAGGCAGGCCGCTGAAGGAAATGCTAAGACAGCTACTGAGAGAAAAGAGGGTTTTAGAAAGAAATATACGATGAAGGTCGACACAACTGCTAAAGAGCGTATAAAAGAATTTGTTCATCGACCCATCATCAAAAGTTGTGAAGAAGCAACTGATGATTTTCAGATTCAGAGGAGAGTCTGAATATTTTTGTGAATATAATGTCGATCTTACCAGCTGAGTACGATTATTCCATCGAAGTTGATGAGTCGATAGATGCCGATGCTGAAGAGATGGCTTTATATAAGCCAAAATGCTATTTTGTGATGAATAATGGTTATGTGGAAAACCAAGATGCTTTTTTTGAAAAGCCAAGTATGGCCATGAAGAGCCATTTGAAGCCTCTCTTGATTAGAGCAAAAGTGGAGCAGATAGCTATCAACAAAGTGTTGATAGATTGTGGTGCTACTGTGAATATTATGCCACATCATTTATTGAAGAAAATTAGCAAATATGATACCGACGTACGGTCTCATAATATAGTCTTGTCAAATTATGGGGGCAAGGCAAGAAGCACCATGGGAGTGATCCAAGTGGATATTACTGTCAGCATAATAACAAGGCCGGCCATATTCATTGTTATCAATGCCAAGCCAAGTTAAAATATTTGAGTAGGAAGAGAGTGGCTACATGGCGTGGGAGTTGTGTCGTCTTTCATGCATCAGTGTTTGGTGATTTGGAGAGAAGATGGTATAGTAGAAAATATTGAGGCTGATCAGGGATATTTCATGGCTGACGTTAATAATGTTGGTAAGAAAGAATTTGAGAGAAATTTATCCTATATTTCTCCTTGCTATCCTGCTGAAGTTGTCTACCAAAACATGGATGAGGCATTTGTTTCTTTAAAGCTGCATGAGACTCATGGCTTTACTTGAGATGTTGAGCCATTAGAAGAAACATTTTACAAAGGAATCCGCCCGATAGGCTGGGGTGATATCTCTGATGATGATGTCTGAGCTAAAAGCTCTACAAATGATTCCATCTTACATAGCCGAAAACAAGTTAAATTTGGCTTTAGAGGTTGAAGTTGAAAAAATGGTTGTCGAAGCCAAAAATTCTCAAGTCCCAAGAGAAGGGGGCATTTTGGTTGTAGAACCAGAACCATCAAATAAGTAAGAAATGCATAAAAATAACGTCAACAGGCAGCATATTGACTGCATCTACGACGAACAATCCCTAGGTTTCGAGAAGGATCACATGGTGCCAACAAAGGTGCAGCCACAAGAACCTTTAGAAGAAATAAATCTTGGCAAAGACGGAGATAAGCAACTGACATATATTAGCACCAATATCGACAATAAGCTAAAGGCTGAGGTGATTTCTTTACTTAAAGAATTTAAATATTGTTTTTCTTGGGACTACAATGAAATGCCAGGTTTAAACAGGGATTTGGTAGAGTTAAAACTGCTAATAAAAGCTGTGAAAAAGCCAGTGAAGTGAGCTCCTAGACGTTTCGCTCCAGCTATAATGTTGAAGATCAAAGAGAAGATAGAAAGACTCCTCAGGAGCAAGTTCATACGAACTGCAAGGTATGTTGAATGGCTAGCAAATATAGTTCCAGTAATTAAGAAGAATGGAACTTTAAGAGTGTTGTACCCCAAAATTTTCCCTCTCTTTTCTCAAGATATTTCTCACAAGATCTTCAATAGCTCAAGCTTGCACAAATGTTGACTAGACCAAGCCATTTCCTCAACACGGATGCCTCAAATTAGGGTTAGCACAAGGACAATTGAACTTTTAATGCCTCAAATGAGTTTCATGGATCATAATGGACCTCCAAGATTACTCATGTCAAGTTTCAAGTCTTGGATCACAAGTTTACTCAGTCAATTGCTCAGATGACTGAAAATCAGCTGTATTGGGTAAAAAGTCAACTGTACATTGAAAAGTCAAACTTTGACTTTTTGGTCAATATTAAGTTTCAAAGTTAAAAATTAATCAAGACATTCAAGAATATCAAGCTTAATCATCAAGAAGTCAAGAAAGTCAAAAGTCAATTTGAAAAGTCAAAACTTTTCAAGACTTAGAAATTTTTCTGAGTGTTTTATACATGTTTATTTCATAACTTCATACCAATATTTCACCATGATGCAAAATGATTCAAAGTAAACTTTCAACATTAAAGTTGTAGATTTTTATGAATTATACAACTTTGTATTAGAGGGTTGATGTCCAAAAAATGCTTAGATTTGAAGATATGAGCCCATGAAGTCATGACATTTTTGTATAAACACTTAGTGAAATTTTCAACAGATTTTGGTCAGTTTTTATCTCAACTTCTTGGCCATTTTTCATCAAGTTCCAATTTGATTTATCCAAAATGGCCAACATGAAAGATGTAGACAATATTTCAAGCTTTCCAAAATGTCCAAGAGCATGAATTTATCATACTTGAGCTAGGAGATTCAAGGGCCTGAAGTTGGGCATCCATTCTTGAATTGCAAGTCATTTTGTTGAAGAACATATAACAAAATCCTTATGCCATGCTGCATAATCTTACTTTGAAGGCCTTGTGACTTGCAAATCTATACATAATCATATGTTTACACAATTGATTGAACTATTATCCAAGTTATTCAAGTATTATACACTGCATCATTCCATTTATGGCACAAAGGCACCATTGCCATTCACATAAAGCTGATTTATACAAAGTCAGCTCTCCTTGAGCCTCTCAACTATTTTTTCTACACATACAATGTCAAAGCAAGAATCAACATGCCTAAAAACTCCTAGCCACTTCATATCCCTTTTGTACCATGCATTGGGACATCAAATTTCACATAACTTGGTTGTTTCATCTAAACCAAACTAGAATTTTGACAGCTTGTAAAACAAACTCTCTCATCCTCCCAAACCTCCTTTATAAATAGAGAGGCAATTTTCAAGCTAAAGGCCATAAGTTTTTTTTGTGTAGACGAGTTTCTCAAAACCCTTCATACTCTAAAAAAACCATAACTATCCACAAAACCTCCACTTTTGAGCTTTGAACTCCAAATCTTTGAACCTCTCACACCTTGTAAGTTCTATCCAAACAAACCATCCAAACACTCCACATATATCATATATAAGTTGTTCAAACTCAAGAATAACTTCTGTAACATCACTATTTTCCAAACTAAAAAAACATCCACCTGCAACTTGACTTCTCCAACTCAAAATCAAAACACAAATTTCAGTTTTAAGGTAAGTTTTCTTGACTTTGGACTCTTCATACAAGCATCATTAGTGGTCCATTTGTGAAGATAAAATGTAGATATTATTGCCCATGAAGCTAACCATATGCTTACTTTTCAATTTCACTAAAGATGTATTGAGAGCTTATTTGTATATGTGACAGAACAACGTTAGAAGCAAAAAACAGTAGTATGAGTCGATACGTATCTCTATGAGTCGACACATATTAGGTGCAAAACAGGTTATGAGCCGGTACAAACCATTATGCATCGATACAAAATGCTATATGAGTCGATACAAATGCGAATATGTTGACTCATACTGAGTTAATTTTCATTTTCCAGAAACAAGAAGAGATATGTGTCGATACATAAGTGCATTCGTCGACTCATACTGAGTTAATTTCATTTTCTAGAAGCAAGAAAGGTTTTTGTATCAATACATAAGTACATGCGTCAATACATAAAGTTTCCGTATCAATGCATAAGTGCATGCGTCAATACATAAATGTTTTGTATCAATGCATAAGCTCATGTGTCAATATATAAAAGTTTTTTTTAAATAATTTTCTTTTTTTTTACATTATCTATATATTTATTTATATTTTTATTGTTATTAATTATTCAATATGATTGTAATAGTAATTAGGTTTTAATTGCTTTCATCCCCCATTTGTAAACTTGTACCCTCCATTCCCTAAGCTTTGTAATAGCGTAGGACTTTATATTTCCTCAATTTATCGCTTTCAATATAATTGCTAGTAATTAGGGTTTGTATGGAAAGATTTAAAATCAACAACTAGATAACCCTAATTCAAGACAAAAATTCATGAAAACAAAACACTTTGCACACTCGCACCTCTAGGGTAACCCACACTTGTTGCCTCGAATAAAAACAGTCATGTCCATCGAACGTGGGATACTTTAGCAAAGACCCTCGAATACAAGATCATAGTCCCTCAATGACCCTTCGATGTTGCCTTTGTAAACGATCTTATACCCACACAACAAATTGCTAAGGTACCCTATAATGTTTCCTTCTATGACTGTATGATGACCCACGTCTGTCCCTTCACATCCAATGATAGGGCTTCTTATCAAATCAATGGTAAGATAGCAATATCTAAAGGAGGAGGAAACGAACAAATACTTTTTGAGTAGGTAGAATGGTCGTAGTTGCTTGCTCACAACCATTTTCAAAACATCTTTTAAAACACACAAACACTTTCAAATGAAATATTTTCAAAAGTCAACACTTTATATGCATTCTTATAGAGACGAGAATCATTACAAAGTTCGCCTAAGCAAAGGCACTTTCAAAAACACTTTCAAATGAAATATTTTCAAAAGTAAACACTTTGTATACATTCTTATAGAGATGAGAATCATTACAAAGTTCTCCTAAATGAAGGCACTTTTCAAAAATACTTTCAAAAATAAATCACAAAAACATTTCAAACAAAGCATTTCAAAGTGAGTTAGCAACTAAGAGCCCGTAGATAACTACAGATGAAAAGGGTGCTAAAACCTTCCCTTTTCATAACCTACCCCCCTAAACTCAAGAAAATTCTCAAAAGGTCTTTCCTGTTCTTTTAACCCTTTCCTTTATTGGATAAAAGAAAATTCGGTGGAGGCTCTTGCTATCCGCGACAATTGTAATTAAACGCAAAACACCCAAGTCTGTTCTCCCGTTGTATTACAGAACTGGCGACTCTGCTGGGGACATACTTAAAAGTGGGGTTATCTTAGAGACTAGATCACCTTTTGTTGTACCCCAAAATTTTCCCTCCCGTATCCTTCAAGATTTGCCAAGATCATGCTTCAAAATCTCTTAAGGGTTGCACAGTCCAAATGCCTCCTAACACAGTCAAAACTAGGGTTTTGGTTATGACAAAGAAGTTGAGGTTTCCAAGGGTCCAATCAAGTCCCATATGCCCTTATACATTGTCAAGCATCCATATACCAAGTTTCAAGACTCACAACATCAAAATGCACAGTCAAAAACCCTAATTGCTTCACAGTCAACTGCAGGGGCAAAATGGTCATTTGACAGTCAAAAGTCAAAATTTTTGGTCAACATCTTATTTTGAAGCCACAAACATCATTTGATCAATTCCTGATCATGATTCTCAAAGCATGGCTCAAAAAGTCTCAAGATGCAAAAGTTTCTATTTTTGGACAATTGAAAAAGTCAACTGCAAATTGACCAGGGCATAACTTCCACATGGTTTATCAGAAAAATTCCATCCAAAGCTCATTTTGAATAGAATGACATTTCCTACAACTCATCTTCACACTTCAAGTCCAAGAAATGCTTTCACAAAAAGTTATCAATCTCAACATTATAGGTCATTTTCAAAAGTCAACAAAAAGGCACTTCAAGTCAAAGACCATAACTTGAGATTGGTAAATCAAAATGACATGGGACCCAAAGACATTGGTTAGAGGACTCCAAGAACTTTCCAAAATGTCCAAAAACATGATCAAAGCTTAAAAATTGAGCAAGATATGCCTTGTGGAAGTTGGGAAATTTTTGGGAATTTTGAAAAGACAACTTTGCATAAAAGGGTTCAAAAATGCTAATGGGCCTCAATTTCTTCCATGAATCATCACCCAAAGGCTATGCACGACCCATTGACCTCCAAGGGAGTTATTTTCTCATTTTTGATTAATTATTTGAATTTTTATTATTATTAATTCACTTAATTAAAATTAAATATGAAAAAATAGCAAATAATACCTTTCAAATCTTTTTGTGCAGAGTTTTCATCCATTATGAATCAAATATTTCGTGCATCACTCAAAAGGGAAAGTTTCTACATGATTGGCAATGATTGGCATAAGAAAGGATTGAAAAAGATTGAAATTGATCTCATTGAAAATCCAATCTCCAAATCATCAATGCATGGATTATAGGCTGGTTTTTTTAACCTAATTCATTCATATACATATGCACAATTGAAACATAAAGCATTAGACACAGAAGCTGCGCAGAAAAGGAAGAATAACATTGCATTTTTTTGACAAAAAGTTGGAAACTGTTTTGGTACCTAGAGCTCGTTTCAAGGCTCCAAAATCATTCTAAAACATTGCCAGGGCATTCAGGAAACTATTGCAATCGAAACCAAGTCTCCAGACTTCAAGGGTTGGTAGAACAACATCATACTTTCTTGGAAATTATCCATTATCATTTTGTGATTAACATGCATTTTTCATATGTTTTTAATGTTGATTTATACTAATGTGCACTTTCTGAAGCTAATGACATAACTCAATTGAGTTATTAAGCCCTATACCGTGATCCACCATTAACGTATGTTAGGGTTTCAGAAGCTTTGAATTGGGGCTTTCCCCATATGGAACAATTGGACAATCAAACTGGTACCATTGAAATCAGGACATCAAGACGAACTGAACAACCACCTCGCGCCCTTTTTATGTTTACTCATATGCTAATCGCTATTTTTATGTATTACAGTTAGTGGGGGTTTAAAACCCCCACTATTTGCTTTTAGTTACAGGAAAAAGATGAAGACGATGCATGCGTGTCTGGACATGGTTGGAGGGTTTGAATGTTAGCGCGTTTTTGTTTTGGTTCAGCATAATACTTGCTTTTCATACATATTATTTCTATTCCATTATACTAACAAAGAAACGCGTTAGTTCAATTGGTTGGTGTGTTGTCCTACAGGCATTGGGACCTGGGTTCGATTCCCAGGTCCCCCATAATCTCAATAATTTTTGTCAAAACGTGTTCCAGCGTAGCACTGCATCTAAAGACCATCATGCATCCTCACCTGCTTGCTTGCCACGCGCCCAGGAAATCTCATCCAAAGGTCAGAATATGGAGACCACCATGCACGCTGGTCAACCATTCCATACGTGATTCCAGAAAGTCCAAAGGGCCTTGCATTCTTGGGCCAAATTTCTCAAATAAAACCTCCCAAATTGGGTCAGATACCCCCATGGTTTGCATCATATTTTCTAATTTCTTTTTCTTTTCTTCTTTTTATTCTAATTGTTGTTTTGTTTTATTTAATTCACAAAAATAATTTTCATAATAAATACAGAAAAATACAAAAAAGTGTTTTATTGTTATTAACATTAATTTAATTCATTAATATTTTTGTAAATAAATCTTTAAACCATTAATTTAGTAAAATTAGGTTTTCAATTTTAATCTTTTCTTAAATAACTAAAATACATAGAAATTAGGGTTTTTAGCATTTTTACCTTTTCTTTTAATAAATATTTTTTTTCTTATTATCATTATTATTAATTATTAATTTATTTTGTAAATAAACATGTAATTAATTAATTAGTGTAAATTAGGTTAAAATTTGAATATTTTTCTTTAACAATTAAAAATAACTTAGAACTAGGGTTTTATTTAACTTCTAATTTTAATTAATTTTCTTTATTTCATAAAATACCAAAAAACCAAAAACAATTTCTTTTCTTTATTAAATAATTAATTAATTTTTTAATTTCATTTAATTTCTTTGAAGGGTCCAACGCCCTCGAACATTCGATTCTAATTTATTTTCGCGCGTTTGTCCTTATTTTTTGTTTCAAATATCATGTAATTGCTCAAGCCATGTAATAGTAATTAGGAATTTATTTATTTTCCGCATTTTATTAAAAAACGGGTCTTTGTTAATTTGGCGATGTATAGACCCGCGCCTTGTAATAACGTAGGACTTTATTTTCCGCACTTTAATTTCCGCACCCTTAAAACTGCTAAACTTTGCATGAAAGAATGAATGGCCAAAAATAAAAACAACGCGTAGCTCACGATACCATGACAAGATAAAACATAACTGAAAACAATACACAAATTCACACACCACTCTTAGGGTACGCCTCACTGTTGCCTTGCCCCTCGAAACGTGGTCGTCAAGTATAGGACGTTTTAGTAAGTCCTTATGTCCATGACCCATGGCATAAGGGTAGCTTCTAAGGTGTCCTACTATTGCTCCGGTGACCACACTGTCCCTAACCCTCGAATTGACCCGAACACCTCCAACGGTGGTGCTACCTATCTCTCAATGGTGGGATGGCACTACCTTAAGGACATTTACACAGCCTAATTCCTTAGGGTAGGTAGATGACTCGTAGATACTTGCTCTAATTCAAAACAAATCAAAACTTCTTTTCACACCGACACTTTTCAAAAAGCTTTCAAAAACAATTTTTCAAACACTCTTGAGGACTGATACAAGAGTCGATCTGAAACTTTCAAAGAAATTTTTTTCAAACTCACTCACAATTGAAAAGCAAACATTTTGAAAACACAAATGAGCAAGTATCTAAGAGCCCATGGATAACCATGGATAGAAAGGGTGCTAACATCTTCCCTTTCTATAAATCTACCTCCCGAACCAAGAAACTATATCATAAGGAATTTTGCTGTGCTTTTGTCCTTTCCATGTTGGAGAAAATAAAAGACGATGGCGACTCTTGCTTCCGCGACATTTCGCGAACCAGCGTTAAACAGTCAGTTCCAGATCCACCGATCACAGAACTGGCGACTCTGTTGGGGATTCTTATAAAGTGAGGTATACCTTAGGATAGTTCATAACTGTGTTTTCAATTGTTGTGCTTTGTTTGCTTTATTATTGTGGGTTGCATCGGAGTTACATAGATCCTAACCCGGATCTGGGGATACCCTGTTAGGTAGCATAAGCTGTGAGGGACCTGTCCGGCGTAGACCGACATGGGTGAAGCAGTGGCTACGTTGGTGTGGCACTTTGGTCTGTACCGATATCCCTTGTGTCGCAACGAGGAAAATATGGGTCTTCTGAGGAGTCATTAAGCACCAATCGACCTTAGAACCTTAAATGACCCAACTTGGCCAATAGAACAGTAGCAGTATGCTACGCCCATTGAGGCTAAACTCTCGTGATGGTTCTGGCTGCAAGAAAAGATTGCGATGCTGGAGTTATGACCGATTGAGGGTAGTCAGTGATATTGGGATCCTCTAGAACCCGATTACTTCTGATAGGACAGGTCTTAACCAACAAACTGAAAGAGGCTAATACCTAGACCCCATGCTGGCCTAAACTCTAAGGGCTTGTCTTGTGTGACTTGTGTGCCTTATCATGTTTGCCTTTGTGAATATTTGTGGTGTGCTTTATCATAACATCATGCCATCATGAACATTGCATGCATCCTGCATAAGGACTGACCATTTCAAAGACAAGAGGGTTTCACCTTTGCTCTGTTTTATAGGACATCATGATGCCTATGCGAAGGAATACTATCCGGTTCAACTTTGTTCACCCACCTGAGTTGCTTGAAGAGTTGGTTAGCAGAATTCCAAATACTACTTCCTTCATCCAGAGGCATGGTTCTCTTCTCAGTTTAGTCACGGCAAAGTGGGACCAACAACTGATGAGTGTCCTGACCCAGTTTTATGACCCTCTGCACCAGTGCTTCACCTTTCAAGACTTCCAGCTGGTCCCTACCCTGGAAGAGTTCTCTGATTTTCTTGGTATCCCTATCTTGGATCATACCCCCTACACTGGTTGGGAAAAGACTCTTAGGCTTGAGGAGGTTGATGCAGCTCTTCCCTTGACCCACCAAGAAGTAATGGACAACTGGGTGACTAGAAGCAAAGTTAAGGGTTTCTTGGCCAAGTTTCTGATTGGTAAGGCTAACAGTTTCTGAAATGACTTGGACTTTAGGGCATATGAAGACATCCTAGCTCTCTTAATCTATGGTCTAGTCTTGTTTCCTAATCCTGATAACTTCATTAACGTCACTGCCATAAGGATCTTCATGTCTCGGAACCCTGTGCCCACTCTCTTGGGTGACATCCTGCAACAACTCTATGCTCGTACTGCCCGAAGACGAGGAACTCTGTGGTGTTGCATCCCTTTGTTAGTGAGGTGGTTTACTTCGCACCTCCTTAAGTTCGTGCTGAAGAACAAAGAAGGAAGAGGTTGGGCTCATAGGTTAATGTCTCTCACTGATAAGGACATCATTTGGACTTTCAGAGGTTTGGATGAGGTAGCTGTTATTGATCGTTGCGGAGAATATCCTAATGTTCCTTTGATTGGTACCCAAGGAGGAATCTCTTATAATCCATGTCTAGCTCTCCGTCAGTTTGGAAGAGCCAGAAGAGCAGGGCCTCATGAGATGTTGGTGCCTCACATCAGTTTTGAGTTTCAGGTGGATAGTGACGAGCTGCGTCGTAGGTTCATCAAGGCTTGGGACAGAATTCACAAAGCTGACCCACAAGAGTTGGGACCAAAGACTTCTCTACCTATGGAAGCCTACTACAAATGGGTCCGCATCCGTGCTCAGAAGTTAGGTATGCCATATGAAGCTGTCAGACCCGTCTTTCTTGAGTATCCTGATAAAGATGGGGCTCCTCCAACTGTCCTCCCTCCTCAGATACCTACTGATTATGATACACTAAAGAGGTCTTGGGCGCAACTGCGAGAAGAACGGGATTCTTATCGGGAAAAGTTCAACGAGCAGGAACTGAAGATCCAGAGGCTGACAAAGCAGTTGGAGAATGAGCGAGCTCTGAATGACTACATCCGTACTGAGAAGAGGAGACCCTGGGATCAATGATGAACTTTGGATGTTCTTTTACAGTTTTTATTTCCCTTTTCAGTATTTCCATTTTATGTAACGCCTAAGGGCAACCTGTTGAACAATTTAAATTTCAAAGTTGAATCTAATGAAGTGTGTTCCTTTTTGTTTACAAAGTTGATTCCCGATTGTCTTTGAAAACATAAATCACACACATTCCATTCATCATGTGCATAGCAGGTACTCTTCTTTTCAGGTTGCTTACTGTTCTTCGCTGTTTATTTCAGCATCATGAACCCTGAATCATCTACCGAGCAGTCTATCAAGGCCCTTCAGGCTCAGAACGCACAATTTCAAGAGCTGATCATGGGTTTGCCCCAAGGTCAAGAGGAGCTGAAGGCCCTGCTGGTCAAGAAGAAGAAGAAGAGAATTGTTCTATTCAACACGGGCCAGAGGTTTGGTAACACATTGCAGAATGAGGAAGCTGGTTCTTCTGTAGGCAAAGACAGCCCCAAGGGGGAAGAGCTCCTAGTCCGGTGGTCTCTGACAACGAGACTGATTTTAATGAGGAGCAGTATCCTCCAGCTGAAGACAAATACAAGCAGTTGGAGGACCGTCTGAACGCCATGGAAATTCAACAAGTGCCTGGTTTGGATTTTGGAGACTTGGGTTTATCTTCTGGTGTGATCATCCCGCACAAGTTTAAAGCACCATCTTTTGCAAAGTATGACGGGGCGTCCTGCCCTAAGTTGCATCTCAGATCTTATGTGCGGAAGATTCAGCCGTATACAGTGGACAAAAACTTGTGGATCCACTTCTTCCAGGAGAGTCTTTCAGGGACTCATCTCGAATGGTTCTATCAGCTGGATGGAACCAAGGTTCGTAACTGGGAGGAGTTGGCTACTGCTTTTTACAAGCAGTATCAATATAATACCGACCTTGCTCCTACACGTACCCAACTCCAGGGTATGTCGTTAGGATCGGGAGAAGGTTTTAAAGAGTATGCGCAGAAGTGGAGGGACCTGGCTGGCAGGGTGCAACCTCCCTTAACCGACCGTGAATTGGTAGATATGTTCTTGGGGACCCTATCCGGGCCGTTCTTCAATCATCTCATTGGCAATTCATCTGCAGGGTTCACAGATCTCATTCTGACTGGGGAAAGGATAGAGGCTGGTATGAAATCAGGTAAAGTTCAGAAAGGTGCGTCCTCTAGTTCTGAGAAAAAGCCTTTCAAGAAGGAAGCCAGTGTTGTGTATGGGCCTAGGAGGCAAGACAAACCAGAACGCCGCCAAGCTGTCAACGCGGTGGTTATTGCTAAGCCTGCGGCCGCTCCTCGGCAACCTAACCAACCAAGGGGTGAGAGACCCAGAAGAGAATTCACTCGGCTGAGTATGACCTTGTCACAAGTCTTGCCGCAACTGCTATCAACCAACTTGGTGACCGTCAGAGAGGCTCCGAAGGTTGTGAACACTGCATCTCCTAATTATAATCCAAATGCCCGCTGTGCTTATCACTCCGATAGCCCGGGGCATTCTACTAATGATTGCTGGGCCCTAAGGAATAAGGTGCAAGACCTTATTGATGCGAAGGAGATACAATTTGAGGCGCCTGAGAGGCCAAATGTGGTGACTGCTCCTATGCCCCAACATGGAGTAAATGCCATTGATGAAGACTTGTATACCGTTTCTGTGAATGATGTAGCTACCCCTCTATTGACTGTCAAGAGGAACTTGCTGCTGGCCGGTTTATTTCCGGGTTGTAGCAAGGGTTGCCTTTTGTGTGTTGCTTCCCCTACTGGTTGTCTGTTGCTGAAGTTAGGCATCCAAAGCCTGATGGATAGCAAGGAAATTTTGTTCAAGAAGACCGCTGTTCCTTGTGTTCCCGCTGAAGAAGTATCTGTCGTTACAATTTTCAATAATCCAATCAAGGCTCCCTCGAGGAAGCCAGTTAAAATCATGTCTGTTGCACCCATTACTATTACTGTTCCGGGGCCCCTCCCCTATGAACCTGACAAGGCTGTCCCATGGCACTATGGGGCAGACGTATATGTACTTGGAGTGAAGCAGGAGTTCAACACCGGTACGAGCATCAACAATATCACCGGTCCAGCTAAAGTTACCCGCAGTGGCAGGCTCTTCTCGCCTGACATTGCACCACCAGTTATCCGAAGACCTCTCATTATAACACCTGCAAGTGCGCCTGTTTCCACTTCTGATCAAGTTGCTTCCCCAGCTGCCGAGTCATCTAATACTCGGGGCAAAGGGATTGATGATGAGCCTGCCCGGATGGAGGCACCAAAATCTGTGAATGTTGAAGCCTCCCAGCAAGAGATGGAGGAAATTCTTAAGATAATCAAGAAGAGTGACTTTAATGTCGTTGAACAGCTGGGGCATACCCCCTCCAAGATCTCTATGCTTTCATTACTGTTGTGCTCAGAGGCCCATGCCAAGGCCCTGATTTCATTCCTGAAGACGGCCCATGTGCCACAAGAGACCTCTGCAGATCAATTCACTGACTGTGTGGCCAATTTGACAGCTGACAATGGTTTGGGTTTCTCGGATGCTGACCTTACCGCCAAGGGAAAGAACCACAATGATGCCCTGCATGTCTCCATTGAATGCAGGGGCACTACTCTTGCTCATGTGTTGGTGGATACCGGTTCTTCCCTGAATGTATTGCCCAAAAAGGCCTTAGACCTGTTGGATTGTGAGGGCCTGGAGTTGAAGCCTAGTAACATCATTGTCCGAGCCTTTGACGGGTCGAAGAGGATGGTGCATGGTGAGGTAGACATTCCTATTCGTTTGGGTTCTCAAGTATTTGACTCAACTTTCTACGTAATGGATATTCGTCCATCTTATTCCTGTTTACTGGGTCGACCTTGGATTCATAAAGTTGGGGCAGTGACTTCCACTCTACACCAGAAGCTCAAGTATCCTGTCAGAGGGAATATTGTTACTGTGCAGGGGGAGGAAGAATACATGGTTAGTCATCTGAATTCCTTCCGGTATATTGAGATGGACGGGGAGTTTATTGAAACCCCCTTTCAACATTTTGAAGAGGTACCTCCAACATTGGCAGCAGCAGAAGCGGTGACTGAATAGAATTCTCCTTTGAAGATGGCCTCCTTAAAGGACGCCCGGGCTGTAATTGAGAAAGGTGAATGTGCTAACTGGGACAGGCTCCCTGATTTCACTCCTAAAACTTACAAGTTTGGACTGGGTTTTACTGCAGAGTCTCAGAGGGCTGTGCGCAAAGCTAGGATCGGAAGACCTCCTGTGTTCATCACCAATCTAGGAGTGAATGCTATTGGGGATGATGACGAAGTGGAAGAATCAGAGTTCGATAGCTGGATCTACCCGACGACTGACGGTGGACTGACCAATTGGACCGCAAAAGATCATATACCTGTTACTTTTGTTACGCAGTAATGAATTCCTTTGTTTTTGTTATTTGTAATAAACAATAAACTGAAACTTTATGGCCCGATGTCTTACCCGGGGCACCGTTGGCTTCATTTGTGAGGGCTTATAACTGTCATTTCCATATATCATGAATAAAGACACTGGACGTTTTTCTCATTTCAAAACTTGTGCTCCCTTTCTTTCTTTCTTTATATATTGCAAAACAGCTATATTTACACACACTCACCCATACAGGTTTCAATCCACTCTGGATCTCACTGGTAACGACTCTGCTACTGCCAGTTATGACTTCGAAAATCTGATCAAGTTAGCCGAAGACGAAGGTGAAGATGATTGAGAAGTGCCTGGTGAGCTTGCAAGACTGTTACTCCAGGAAGAGAGGGCAATTCAACCATATGAAGAGCTAGTGGAAACGATAAATCTGGGTACTGAGACAGATAGAAAGGAGGTTAAGATTGGTGCTAATCTGGAGCTCAGCGTAAAACAACGGTTGATTCAAATGTTGCATGATTATGTGGAGATCTTTGCCTGGTCCTACGAAGACATGCCTGGGTTGGATACCGACATTGTGGTCCATCATTTGCCTACCAAGGAAGACTGCCCTCCGGTTAAGCAAAAGGTCCGCCGTATGCGTCCAGAGATGTCTGAGAAGATCAAAGCTGAGGTTATGAAACAATTCGATGCTGGTTTTCTTACAGTGACTTCTTACCCTCAGTGGGTTGCCAACGTGGTTCCGGTGCCGAAGAAGGATGGTAAGGTCAGAATGTGTGTTGACTACAGGGATCTGAACAGGGCCAGCCCCAAGGATGACTTCCCCCTACCTCACATTGACGTTCTGGTTGACAATACTGCTCAGCACAAGGTGTTCTCCTTCATGGATGGGTTTTCGAGTTACAATCAGATCAAGATGGCTCCGGAAGACATGGAGAAGACTACCTTTGTTACTCAGTGGGGCACCTTCTGCTACAAGGTCATGCCTTTTGGACTGAAAAATGCTGGGGCAACCTACCAACGTGCCATGGTTGCTTTATTTCATGACATGATCCATCATGAGATTGAAGTGTATGTCGACGACATGATTGCAAGGTCCCAAACTGAGGAGGAACACCTTGATCATTTGCAGAAGTTGTTTGACCGTCTGAAGTTGTACAAACTGAGGTTGAACCCGAACAAGTGCACCTTTGGGGTGAGATCTGGAAAATTGCTAGGCTTCGTCGTAAGTGACAAGGGTATTCAAGTGGACCCTGCCAAGGTTAAAGCCATTCAAGAGATGCCAGTTCCTAAGACAGAGAAAGAGGTCAGAGGCTTTTTAGGACGCCTGAATTACATTGCCCGGTTCATCTCGCATCTAACTGCTACCTGTGAGCCAATCTTCAAGCTGCTGAAGAAAGATCAGGTAGTACGTTGGAATGATGAATGTCAGGCCGCTTTTGACAGAATCAAAGAGTATCTCCAAGAACCACCCATCCTTATGCCACCGGTTGAAGGGAGACCTCTGATACTATACTTGACAGTACTTGACAGCTCAATGGGGTGTGTGCTGGGGCAGCATGACGAGTCTGGCCGAAAAGAGCACGCCATTTATTACCTTAGCAAAAAGTTTACCGACTGTGAGACCCGATACTCACTGCTCGAGAAAACTTGATGCGCTTTGGTATGGGCTGCTCGCCGGCTGAGACAGTATATGCTGACTCACACTACTTTGTTGATTTCAAAGATGGATCCAATAAAGTACATATTCGAAAAGCCTGCTCTGTCTGGAAGAATAGCAAGATGGCAGATGATCTTGATGGAATACGACATCCAGTACACGACTCAGAAAGATATCAAAGGAAGTGTATTGGCAGACCACTTGGCACATCAGGCAGTAGACGACTATCAGTCAATGAACTTCGAGTTTCCCGACGAGAGCATCATGATAGTGACTGATTGTGAAGTACCTGGACCGGATGAAGGACCGGAGGAAGGATCCCGATGGTCTATGCACTTTGACGGAGCCTCCAACGCTTTGGGTAACGGTATCAGCGCTGTGATCATATCCCCTCAAGGCACTCATACTCCACTTACTGCCCCGCTATGTTTCAACTGCACCAACAACATGGTTGAATATGAGGCATGCATAATGGGTCTTCAAGCTGCGATCGACTTAAGGATCAAGTTTCTGAGTGTCTTCAGAGATTCCGCTCTCGTGATCAATCAGATCAAAGGCGAGTGGGATACGAAACATCCGAATCTTATTCCTTACAAAGAATGTGTGTTGACATTGATCCCCCATTTCACAGAGATAACTTTTGAACATTTCCCAAGAGAGGAGAATCAGCTGGCGGACGCGTTAGCTACGATGTCTTCTATGTTCAATGTCAAATGGGACAATGAGGCTCCCCGGGTCATTATCTGGAAACTGGACGAACCGGCATACTGTTGTGATCTTGAAGCTGAGGTAGTGACTGAAAAACCCTGGTACCACGAGGTGAAGAGATACTTGGAAGCTCAGGAATACCCTGAAGGTGCATCTGTCAACGACAAGAAGTTTCTGAGAAGGTTCGCAGCAAAATTCTTCCTTAGCAACGACATTCTGTACAAGCGAAACCATGATTCGACTTTACTGCGTTGTGTGGATAAAGCTGAAGCAGAAAGGATCATGACAGAGCTACATGAGGGTACCTTCGGAACACATTCCAGTGGACATACCATGGCGAACAAGATCCTTCGGGCAGGATATTTCTGGTCCACAATGGAAGCTGACTGTTACCAACATTCTCGGACATGTCATAAATGCCAGATTTATGCCGATAAAGTGCATGTTCCTCCAGTTCCTCTGAATGTCTTGACTGCACCTTGGCCGTTTGCAATGTGGGGCATAGATATGATCGGCGAGATTAAACCTACGGCATCCAACGGGCATCACTTCATCCTGGTGGCGATTGATTACTTTACAAAGTGGGTTGAAGCAGCTTCTTACGCCACTGTAACCAAGAATGTCGTGGCACGGTTCATTCGGCATAACCTGATCTATCGATACGGCGTCCCGGAAAGGATCATTACAGACAACGATACCAATCTCAATAACAAGATGATCACTGAGCTCTGCGAGCAGTTCAAGATACAGCACCACAACTCTTCTCCTTACTGGCCGAAGATGAATGGGGCTGTAGAAGCAGCGAATAAGAATATCAAGAAGATTGTGCAGAAGATGACGGTGACCTACAAAGATTGGCACGAGATGTTACCGTTTGCTCTCCATGGGTACCGTACCTCAGCAAGGCCGTCAACCGGGGCAACTCCTTTTTCCTTGGTCTACGGCATGGAGGCAGTCTTACTGATTGAAGTTCAAATACCCTCTCTCCGGATAATGAAGGATGCAGATCTGAGAGAAGATGATTGGATCCAGACACGACTTGATCAGTTAAATCTAATCGACGAAAAGAGACTCACTGCTATTTGTCATGGTCAAACGTATCAAAAGCGGATGATCAGGGCATTTAACAAGAAAGTCAGACCACAAGAATATCAAGTTGGGGATCTGGTAATCAAACGCATCATCCTTCCTCAGAGTGATCCCAGGGGCAAATGGACCCCTACATATGAAGGGCCATTTGTGGTTAAACATGTGTTCTCAGGAGGAGCCATGATTCTGACCACCATGGATGGTGACGACCTTCCTCACCCTGCCAATGCAGACATAGTAAAAAGATACTACGCATGACAAAGACCCGCTAGGTTGACATACCTAGGCAAAAATTAGGGCTTCCCGGCGAACCAAAAGGATTCGGGCAAAATGAGGGATGAAATAAAAAAAAATTTGTACACCCGGCAAGTCAAAAACCTGAAAAGGCGGCTTGGGCAAAAATGGGTATTCCGGTGGACTGAAAACCCCAAAGGGCGGTC
The DNA here is from genome assembly GCA_948472305.1 of Vicia faba. Lineage (NCBI taxonomy): Eukaryota > Viridiplantae > Streptophyta > Magnoliopsida > Fabales > Fabaceae > Vicia > Vicia faba. The sequence continues at coordinate 1,444,652,677 of OX451737.1, read as the reverse complement.
CAGGAAAAAGTTAGGGATTAAAGCGTAATACTATGTCTCATTGGATCACCTTGCATCCAGAATCCGGTATCAACATCAAGTTCAAACGGCATCGATCAATCAGCTTCATCGTCAACTGAGCAGCAAAGTGATGAGACGCTCGAAGATATAAAGGCGATAGAAGAGTTGGAACCCAGTGGGATTATTCTTTTCACACAGCTGTTTTGTTGTCCCTTTTTCACAAATTGTATAAACTCTTCTATTCGGCGGCGTTCTCCTACTAGGACGTCAGCCTCTTGTACATAAACGCCTATTTACAGGCAAATTCAAAAATCAATATAAATGCACTTTTCAGACCAATTGCCAATTGTTTTTCCTTTTTCTGTTTTGTTTTTGCGAAGAATGTCCAAGGTTCAATTTGTGATATATGCATTTGACACTAATTGCTAACTCATAAATATTTGCATACGAAACAACGGATTAATTACAAGTAACATTAGAAACAGGGGCAATAATGAGTTGTCTAAGCGATCTAATTGCTCTGTCCATCAAGGTACCAAGGTAGGTTCAGCTGAAGAACATAACCAAGATATCTTAAGTCCCCAGAGAGTGAGCCAGCAAGTCAATGCACTCTCCCCAAGCAGAGTTATCCTGTCAGCCTTAAGGAAGTTGGGTATCCTCCAGCAGATCTCAACATTCCCCAGCACAATATACGAACATTCCTAACAAGCATCCCCGACAGTCTTGATCTAAGATTGTTCCCCGGCGGTATATCAGACATTCAGTGGAGCCACCTCCATAATATATCTCAAAAATTTCCCCAGGAGAGTCCAGTCTGAAGTTCCCCCAGGAAAATGGAGCCACCTCCCCAATATATCTCAAAAATTTCCCCAGGAGAGTCCAGTCTGAAGTTCCCCCAGGAAAGTGGAATCCATCTCCCTAGCAGTAAGCTTATCCCCAGTAGATTCTGGAAGCTTATCCCCTGCAGAGCACGAACACGTCCCCCGGCTTTATTCAAAGGTTATTTCCCTACCAGGATATAACTGGGTTATCCTCAGCCAAAAGCCACGGAAAGATCGTCCTCGGCGAAGTCTTCTCATCCCCAGCGGAGTCTATTAAAACTTCCAACATAACAACGGTATCCCCAACAAAGTTATCATCAACATCCCAACAAAGTACCTCTCTTCCCACAGAGTATTGTTCCCCAGCAAGGTCGCTAGAATAAATTTCCCCCGCAGAGTAATCTCCAAGTTTATTCCCCAACTGAGTCACCATCTCCTACCAGTATTCTTGCAACCATCACTCCCCAGCAGAAACAGCGAAATGCTATTCACATCAGCCCAGGATTTAACTTCCCGGCATCCGTCAAGGATTTATTTTCCTAAGACGAAAACATACATTAATAAACATCGCATCTTCATACACTATAGCATGCATATACGCATCATAAACATACAATCTCACTTATTTTGAGAATATCACGCATGTCATACATCATGAAATTGCATGCAACTAACGTTTTGTCTTTTCAGGACAAAGGTTAATACCAAGATGATTACCATCAATGGTCGCAACTAAAGATCCGATTCCTATATCTTGCCAGGGTGTATCTGTTGACGACTGATTCCAGACCCGATTCCTGTATCTTGCCAGGGTGCGTCTGAAGAGTTTGAGGATCCGATTCCTGTATCTTGCCAGGGTGTATGTGTTGACGACTAACATTACCAGACCCGATTCCTGTATCTTGCCAGGGTGCATCTGAAGAGTTTGAGGATCCGATTCCTGTATCTTGCCAGGGTGTATCTGTTGACGACTAACATTACCAGACCCGATTCCTGTATCTTGCCAGGGTGCGTCTGAAGAGTTTGAGGATCTGATTCCTGTATCTTGCCAGGGTGTATCTGTTGACGACTAACATTACCAGACCCGATTCCTGTATCTTGCCAGGGTGCGTCTGAAGAGTTTGAGGATCCGATTCCTGTATCTTGCCAGGGTGTATCTGTTGACGACTAACATTACCAGACCCGATTCCTGTATCTTGCCAGGGTGCGTCTGAAGAGTTTGAGGATCCGATTCCTGTATCTTGCCAGGGTGTATCTGTTGACGACTAACATTACCAGACCCGATTCCTGTATCTTGCCAGGGTGCGTCTGAAGAGTTTAAAGATCTGATTCCTGTATCTTGCCAGGGTGTATCTATTGACGACTATATTCTCCGGACTCGATTCCTGTATCTCGCCAGGGCACGTCTGAAGAGTTTAAAGACCTGATTCCTGTATCTTGCCAGGGTGCGTCTGAAGAGTTTAAGGATCCGATTCCTGTATCTTGCCAGGGTGTATCTGTTGACGACTAACATTACCAGACCCGATTCCTGTATCTTTCCAGGGTGCGTCTGAAGAGTTTGAGGATCCGATTCCTGTATCTTGCCAGGGTGTATCTGTTGACGACTAACATTACCAGACCCGATTCCTGTATCTTGCCAGGGTGCGTCTGAAGAGTTTGAGGATCCGATTCTTGTATCTTGCCAGGGTGCGTCTGAAGAGTTTGAGGATCCGATTCCTGTATCTTGCCAGGGTGTATCTGTTGACGACTAACATTACTAGACCCGATTCCTGTATCTTTCCAGGGAACGTCTGAAGAGTTTGAAGATCCGATTCCTGTATCTTGCCAGGGTGTATCTGTTGACGACTATATTCTCCGGACTCGATTCCTGTATCTCGCCAGGGCACGTCTGAAGAGTTTAAAGACCCGATTCCTGTATCTTGCCAGGGTGCGTCTGAAGAGTTTGAGGATCCGATTCCTGTATCTTGCCAGGGTGTATCTGTTGACGACTAACATTACCAGACCCGATTCCTGTATCTTGCCAGGGTGCGTCTAAAGAGTTTGAGGATCCGATTCCTGTATCTTGCCAGGGTGTATCTATTAACGACTAACATTACCAGACCCGATTCCTGTATCTTGCCAGGGTGCGTCTGAAGAGTTTGAGGATCCGATTCCTGTATCTTGCCAGGGTGTATCTGTTGACGACTAACATTGCCAGACCCGATTCCTGTATCTTGCCAGGGTGCGTCTGAAAAGTTTGAGGATCCGATTCCTGTATCTTGCCAGGGTGTATCTGTTGACGACTATATTCTCCGGAATCGATTCCTGTATCTCGCCAGGGCACGTCTGAAGAGTTTAAAGACCCGATTCCTGTATCTTGCCAGGGTGCGTCTGAAGGGTTTGAAGATCCGATTCCTGTATCTCTCTAGGGTGTATCTGTTGACGACCAACATTACAAGATTCGATTCCTGTATCCAGCCAGGGCACATCTACATAAAGGGTTTGAAGATCAACTCCTGTAACATGCCAGGTAATTATTTTTCTTTCTCAGGTATGCAAGTTCTCGCTAAGGAATCTCTTATGCGATCGACGACCTCCCGATGGCATCTATAAGCCCATCTCTCCACATACCAACAGTCTCCAAATGGCATCTATAAGCCCATTCCCGACAAAGTTCAGTCACACTTCCAGATGGCATCTATAAGCCCATCTTCCTATCCATCAATCTCCAAATGGCATATGTAAGCCCATTCCCACCATCATACTGCTGACACTCTACTATGTGAGTGCAAATTTCTAGGCACTCTAGTGTTCAATCATCTTCCACCTTCGGATTACGAAAGGCACGCCAGCCAATCTACATCCTCAGGTCTAAGAAGATTGAACAGGGGCAACTGTTGTACCCCAAAATTTGCCCTCCCATATCCTTCAAGATTTGCCAAGATTATGCTTTAAAATCTCTCAAGGGTTGCACAGTCCAAATGCCTTCTAACACAGTCAAAACTAGGGTTTTGGTTATGACAAAGAAGTTGAGGTTTCCAAGGGTCCAATCAAGTCCCATATGCCCTTATACATTGTCAAGCATCCATATACCAAGTTTCAAGACTCACAGCATCAAAATGCACAGTCAAAAACCCTAATTGCTTCACAGTCAACTGCAGGGGCAAAATGGTCATTTGACAGTCAAAAGTCAAAATTTTTGGTCAACATCTTATTTTGAAGCCACAAAAATCATTTGATCAATTCTTGATCATGATTCTCAAAGCATGGCTCAAAAAGTCTCAAGATGCAAAAGTTTCTATTTTTGGACAGTTGAAAAAGTCAACTGCAAATTGACCAGGGCATAACTTCCACATGGTTTATCAGAAAATTCAATCCAAAGCTCATTTTTAATAGAATGACATTTCCTACAACTCATCTTCACACTTCAAGTCCAAGAAATGCTCTCACAAAAAGTTATCAATCTCAACATTATAGGTCATTTTCAAAAGTCAACAAAAAGGCACTTCAAGTCAAAGACCATAACTTGAGATTGGTAAATAAAAATGACATGGGACCAAAGACATTGGTTAGAGGACTCCTAGACCTTTCCAAAATATCCAAAAACATGATCAAATCTTAAAAATTGAGCAAGATATGCCTTGTGGAAGTTGGGAATATTTTGGGAATTTTGAAAAGACAACTTTGCATAAAAGGGTTCAAAAATGCTAATGGGCCTCAATTTCTTCCATGAATCATCACCCAAAGGCTATGCACGACCCATTGACCTCCAAGGGAGTTATTTTCTCATTTTTGATTAATTATTTGAATTTTTATTATTATTAATTCACTTAATTAAAATTAAATATGAAAAAATAGCAAATAATACCTTTCAAATCTTTTTGTGCAGAGTTTTCATCCATTATGAATCAAATATTTCGTGCATCACTCAAAAGGGAAAGTTTATACATGATTGGCAATGATTGGCATAAGAAAGGATTGAAAAAGATTGAAATTGATCTCATTGAAAATCCAATCTCCAAATCATCAATGCATGGATTATAGGCTGGTTTTTTTAACCTAATTCATTCATATACATATGCACAATTGAAACATAAAGCATTAGACACAGAAGCTGCACAGAAAAGGAAGAATAACATTGCATTTTTTTGACAAAAAGTTGGAAACTGTTTTGGTACCTAGAGCTCGTTTCAAGGCTCCAAAATCATTCCAAAACATTGCCAGGGCATTCAGGAAACTATTGCAATCGAAACCAAGTCTCCAGACTTCAAGGGTTGGTAGAACAACATCATACTTTCTTGGAAATTATCCATTATCATTTTGTGATTAACATGCATTTTTCATATGTTTTTAATGTTGATTTATACTAATGTGCACTTTCTGAAGCTAATGACATAACTCAATTGAGTTATTAAGCCCTATACCGTGATCCACCATTAACGTATGTTAGGGTTTCAGAAGCTTTGAATTGGGGCTTTCCTCATATGGAACAATTGGACAATCAAACTGGTACCATTGAAATCAGGACATCAAGATGAACTGAACAACCACCTCGCGCCCTTTTTATGTTTACTCATATGTTAATCGCTATTTTTATGTATTACAGTTAGTGGGGGTTTAAAACCCCCACTATTTGCTTTTAGTTACAGGAAAAAGATGAAGACGATGCATGCGTGTCTGGACATGGTTGGAGGGTTTGAATGTTAGCGCGTTTTTGTTTTGGTTCAGCATAATACTTGCTTTTCATACATATTATTTCTATTCCATTATACTAACAAAGAAACGCATTAGTTCAATTGGTTGGTGTGCTGTCCTACAGGCATTGGGACCTGGGTTCGATTCCCAGGTCCCCATAATCTCAATAATTTTTGTCAAAACGTGTTCCAGCGTAGCACTGCATCCAAAGACCATCATGCATCCTCACCTGCTTGCTTGCCACGCGCCCAGGAAATCTCATCCAAAGGTCAGAATATGGAGACCACCATGCACGCTGGTCAACCATTCCATACGTGATTCCAGAAAGTCCAAAGGGCCTTGCATTCTTGGGCCAAATTTCTCAAATAAAACCTCCCAAATTGGGTCAGATACCCCCATGGTTTGCATCATATTTTCTAATTTCTTTTTCTTTTCTTCTTTTTATTCTAATTGTTGTTTTGTTTTATTTAATTCACAAAAATAATTTTCATAATAAATACAGAAAAATACAAAAAAGTGTTTTATTGTTATTAACATTAATTTAATTCATTAATATTTTTGTAAATAAATCTTTAAACCATTAATTTAGTAAAATTAGGTTTTCAATTTTAATCTTTTCTTAAATAACTAAAATACATAGAAATTAGGGTTTTTAGCATTTTTACCTTTTCTTTTAATAAATATTTTTTTTCTTATTATCATTATTATTAATTATTAATTTATTTTGTAAATAAACATGTAATTAATTAATTAGTGTAAATTAGGTTAAAATTTGAATATTTTTCTTTAACAATTAAAAATAACTTAGAACTAGGGTTTTATTTAACTTCTAATTTTAATTAATTTTCTTTATTTCATAAAATACCAAAAAACCAAAAACAATTTCTTTTCTTTATTAAATAATTAATTAATTTTTTAATTTCATTTAATTTCTTTAAAGGGTCCAACGCCCTCGAACATTCGATTCTAATTTCTTTTCGCGCGTTTGTCCTTATTTTTTGTTTCAAATATCATGTAATTGCTCAAGCCATGTAATAGTAATTAGGAATTTATTTATTTTCCGCATTTTATTAAAAAACGGGTCTTTGTTAATTTGGCGATGTATAGACCCGCGCCTTGTAATAGCGTAGGACTTTATTTTCCGCACTTTAATTTCCGCACCCTTAAAACTGCTAAACTTTGCATGAAAGAATGAATGGCCAAAAATAAAAACAACGCGTAGCTCACGATACCATGACAAGATAAAACATAACTGAAAACAATACACAAATTCACACACCACTCTTAGGGTACGCCTCACTGTTGCCTTGCCCCTCGAAACGTGGTCGTCGAGTATAGGACGTTTTAGTAAGTTCTTATGTCCATGACCCATGGCATAAGGGTAGCTTCTAAGGTGTCCTACTATTGCTCCAGTGACCACACTGTCCCTAACCCTCGAATTGACCCGAACACCTCCAACGGTGGTGCTACCTATCTCTCAATGGTGGGATGGCACTACCTTAAGGACATTTACACAGCCTAATTCCTTAGGGTAGGTAGATGACTCGTAGATACTTGCTCTAATTCAAAACAAATCAAAACTTCTTTTCACACCGACACTTTTCAAAAAGCTTTCAAAAACAATTTTTCAAACACTCTTGAGGACTGATACAAGAGTCGATCTGAAACTTTCAAAGAAATTTTTTTCAAACTCACTCACAATTGAAAAGCAAACATTTTGAAAACACAAATGAGCAAGTATATAAGAGCCCATGGATAACCATGGATAGAAAGGGTGCTAACACCTTCGCTTTCTATAAATCTACCTCCCGAACCGAGAAACTATCTCATAAGGAATTTTGCTGTGCTTTTGTCCTTTCCATGTTGGAGAAAATAAAAGACGGTGGCGACTCTTGCTTCCGCGACATTTCGCGAACCAGCGTTAAATAGTCAGTTCCAGATCCACCGATCACACCTTTAAAATGATTTCATTGTTTGATTTGCTTTCTTTACTCTTAAATGGTTGTTTGGGTTTTGTATTGATCCTCTACATGGATCAGGGAACATTGTTAGGTAAGTAGCAATAGATCGTGGGGACTGTGCGGGGTATACCGATATGGTTGAAGTGATGGCTATGTTAGTGTGACACATTTGTTGGTACATGTATTCCGTTAGTTCAGTCAAGGAGAATACGGGGCCGCTGTGTGGTGTCATGAAGCACTAACTGGCCTTAGAACCTTTAATTGAAAAACTTGACCATTAGGAAGTAGTGAGATAGCCGACTTTTGTATAGAGATGAAGACTGGTTAATACTCAATTCTATGCTCATTGAGATCAGACTTTCAGGATATTTTGATTGCCAATAAAGAGGCTTGCACTAAAACAATGCCCGATGAAGAAAGATCAGTGATATTGATATTCCCTAGAATCCGGTTACTTTCTAGGATAGGTTAAACCAACTAAACTTCAAGAGGATACTTACCTGTAAACCCCATGCAAGCCTAAACCTAAGGACTTGTTTGTGTGCTTGTATATGATTATTTCTACATAACATCATGACATCATGCCATAGCATTTTCAATAACCATTTCAAGGGTCTCAAGGTCCTATGATACATGGTTATACTGAACCAGACATCTATCAAGGGGCAAGAGGATTTACTTTCCTCTAACCAAATGCTGTCAAAAAAGCCAAAGAGTCAAGGGCTATGACCCATTTGACATGGTGAGCTTGATTCTCCTATAAGGACATTCAACGATATGAAGTTCTTAAACCAAAGTTGTGATCAAAGTTCAAACTTATGACATTTTCTTGTGTTTACCCCGCGAGATCCATGAAAACATTGCATCCACATACCATGCATCATATCATGACAGGTTTTCCCCATACAGGTTTCCTCATCCGCTTACTGTTTATTTCAGTAAAAATGGCCCTCGAGCAGACTATCCAAGATCTTCAGACCCAAAATGATAAGCTTCAAGAGTAGTTTCTGAATCTATCCAAGGGGAAATAAGAAGTTAAAGCACTCATCATTGAGAGCATGACCAAGAAGAATCCTGAAGACAATGAGGATGGCTAGCTGAAACAATTGCAAGCTGAAATAGCAACGATGAAAATTTAGATGTTGGAACAGATGGCTCTTATCCAAAACTTAGCTCGTGGACAAGAAGAGTTAATAATCCTCATCAACAAGCTTCATCAAGACGGATGCAACCGTATGGAACAAACGTTTAAGATTAGGGATCAAGTTATTAATCAACCCCCGATGAGACAAGAAGTTGGTTTGGTAGAGAGAACACCTTTCAAAATGGCTACTATGCTGTGAGTCGAACAATGATCTCGCCAAAAACAACAAGTGTTGTACCCCAAAATTTCCCCTCTCATTTTATCAACATTTATCACCACAAGGCTCTTTGAACTCAGAACTAAGCTAGGGTTTGCTCTGCTCAAGACATCTCCTTGCACGGATGACCTAAATTAGGGTTTGAGTTTGCACAGGGATTTTTTGACCTACAATGCCCAAAGTGACTTTCATACTTCATGTTGGACTCATAAGTTCATCCATACCAAGTTTCAAGCCTTGAATCAAATTTTTGCCCAGTCAATTGAACAGTTGACCTAGAAATCAGTTGTATTGGGGAAAAAGTCAATTGTGGACAATTTACAGTCAAACCTCATGAATTTTGACCCACATCAACATTATGAACTCATATGAACCATTAGATCAAGTTTGGACCACAACTCCACAAGAAATTTGATCAGATCATCAAAAGGGCAAAATGGTCATTTTTAGGGTTTTGACTGTATAAAGGCAATTTCTGATTTTTGACCTAGCCAATGGCAAATTGGGTTAAACCATGGACTCAAGGACTCAATGGCATCATCTTTACCTATTCAACAAGTTCAAAAGATCTCAATTGCATTGGATTGACAGATGGATTTTTCAGTCAATTGATCAAAATTTGACTGTACACTGAAAAGTCAAACTTTAACTTTTTGGTCAAAATCAAGTGCCAAGGGTCATTTTTCATCAAGATGTGTCAAAACATGAAAATTGTTCACCAAAAAACCCATTTTTGCAAATTAGGGTTTAAAGTTGAAAAATTTCATAACTTAGAATTTTTCTAAGTTATGAAATTTTCTTAATTTTTCCTAACTTTAGCCAACATTTTCACCATGATGCATTTGGATTCAAACAAAACTTCCAACATGAAAGTTGTATTCCTCCACAAAGTTTATAACTTTGATTCACAAAGTTTTCCCAAAAGAAGCTTGGATCTCAAGTTATGAATTTTGGAACAAGGGTCCCTAAAACTTTTAACTTAGTGAAATTTTGCCCTAGTTTAGGCAGGATTTTGACCTATCTTCATGGCCATTTTTCACATAGTTCTACTTGGAATCTCAAGTTTCATTTCAAATATGGATTGTATAGCATGTTGCAAGCTTTCCAAAATGTCCAAGAACTCTCCAAAATAATTTGTGGTTAGGGAGAATCGAAGTCTTGAAGTTGGCAAAAACTCACTTTTCATCCATGGCATGTTCATGTTCATACAAGTTGCAATTTCAAGTCAGCATGCTTTGCACTAGATTACAGGCCTCTAAATCACTTCACACTCAATAATTTAATGCAAATCCTTTGGTCTAAGACATTGTTTTGGTCATTAGGGCATTGTACACAAAATTAATCCCTAAGTAGAAAAAGGTACATTACCATTTTTGCCATAATCTTGCTTTATGTCAAACCACAATCTTTGAGCATTGGTCCAGATCTTTTGCAGCTAATTAAATCCATAAATTAGAGGGGCCAAGAGTAGAGGTTACAAGGTGTTGGATAGCCTGTACAGGCCTGTTACATATCACTTCCCACTTTTGCTTCATATACAAGAAATATGCAAAACACATAAAAACTTGAACATCAGCCAAAACAAGCTTGGGCAAACATTTTGAACATCTTTCTCACATTCCTATGAGCCAGAAACACGACCTCTTAAGCCCTCAAACATCCCATAGCCATAAATCACTTTCCATTGGCAAAACAGGGCAGAACCTGCAACTTGACTTCCATAGCTCAATTGGCTCGTGCGTTTTGGCCCAAACCTGTTCAAACACCTTCCATTCCATCCATCCAAGCTATACCAAACCTCAAACACCAACTGTAACTCCTTTTAAAGGGTTTGCCATTTTTATTTTGAGCTTGTGTAGGTTGAGTTCTATAGGTTGATTCAAGTACATTCAAGGCAAGCTAGGTATTGGAGAAGGTCAAGTGAAGTCCAAGCAAGCTCCCAGACATCTCAAGCCTTGTTGAAAAGCTCCACATTACCATACACGAAGTCAGCTGAAACATGTTTTTTTCAACTTCCTATCTCTCTATTTAGGAACATTTAGCCTTAGGTTTGTGAATAAGAGATGTAGTATTCATTGCCATGAAGTTGTACATATGCTCAGTTTTCATTTATATTAAGCATGCTAAGAGAATTTCATCCATGAACATACTGAAAAAATTAGGTTAGATTTTAGGGCCAAAGAAATTCTCTCTGGTCTTTGAGAGTTAGGACAAGTTGTTTATATGGTTGGATTCGTCTTGAAATGCTCTACAACTTTGATGTTATATGTTTTTGCAATAGAGCTCGTATGCAGGATGTCCATGTTGGATAACAGGCGCGCGCGTTTGTTTGAAATATAGAGGTTAAAGATGAAGTGGTGGGTTGAGCTTGGCCTGGACTTGTTTTTGACACCCCCCATTTGTTGAATGCACCCCTTGGCCCAATTTCTTCATATTTTTATATTTTTGTATTTTTATTTTCATTTTTGATTTTATTATTCCCAAATATAAAAAATACTCAAAAATATTTTTATAATTTTTTCACATTTATTTTGCATTTTATTTTTATTTTTCTAACATGAAAAGCAATTTATTTACTTTTATCTTATTTATTAAAGAACTTAAAAAATAATAAATAAGTTATACTTTTATTTTATCATTTTATCCACACTGAAAAAATATTCTCCTAATTATATTTTTATTTTTTGTATATATACATATTTAATATAATTAATACATATATAAATATATACTTTTATCTTATTAAGATACTTTAGTATAAAAAATATAAGAATATTACACTTTTATTATTTTTATTATTTATACTAAAAATTACTTTTTTTTTCTAAATATACTTTATTTTGTATATATTATTATATTTTATTGTATATAAATAGTATAATGTATTTATTTTCTTAAAGAAAATTAGGGTTTTACCCTTAACTAAATAAAATTAATCTTTTTATTTATTTCTTTATTTTCACATTAAATATTTTTACATACATAAATAAACAAAAACCTTTTTTGCATAATTCATATTATTTGATTTATTTATTTTGTTTATTTAAATATTGTCCATTTAATATTTGTGCCATTATTCAATTTGGATGTAATAGTAAACTCACTACAAGAAAATTAGTGTTTAACGACACAAAAATTGCGACAGTTATGTGATAACTGTCGTAATTGACATATAGCGACAGTGTTTACGACAGTTGACACCAACCGTCCCTAATATTTATTTTGCGACGGTATATTTAACCATCATAATATTATTATTACGACGGTAAAACAACCGTCGGCCCCCATTTAACACTTTTAACATTGATTTTTCACCAACAACTAGTCACGACGGTAAAATTAACCGTCCTAAAAGGCATATCACGACGGTAAAGCACCCGTCGCACCCTTAAATCTTTCACGACGGTAAAATTATCCGTCCTAAAATTCATTTCACGACGGTAAAACAACCGTCGCACCCAAAACCTTTAAAAATTCTCATGGGCACGACGGTAAAACACCCGTCGCGGTAAAACAATTTTTTTTTGAGATTTATATAAATTTGATTTTATATCCATCATTAACACATTCAAATATAACATGAAATTAAAATTTAGATTTACAAATTATGAACCCTAAAATATATTATCTAATGTCTAGTACTAAAAAAGATCTTAGATTATCAACACAATATCGCTATTTTTTTTTATTCTTTTACTTTCCCACTTTTTTTCAGCAACACAATATCATAATATCAACACAATATCATAATATTTTCAGCAACTAATATTTATTATTAAATTATAAACAAAATACAACAAATAAAAATATAAAAAAACAAAATAGGAGTAACAAACAAAATTGAAAGGATTAGGTTTTGTGAAAGAGCTTTTTATCCGATTGAAGCAAAGAACCACCGCCGGAAGTACGATGTTGCGCCTAGAATGGTGAAGCTTCCATTCTTCGAAATTATCCCTTTGTCCTCTTTGTCTTGATGCCACGCTTCCAAATCTGCCTTTGGTTTTCATCAATCCTCGTTCCGCCAACGTCATCCCTCTAAGGTACGTTCTCTTTCTCATTCTCTTCTTCCATTTCAATCACTTCCAAGCTCTATTCTAATCTCAAAGTTTCAGTTCTTCCTTTTCGTTTAACCTTACGCTTTTCCGAAAAAAACTTAGTTTTTGTGAAATTGCCTTTGTTTTGACAGTGAATAACAATGAGGAAGCTAAAGTATCATGAGAATAAGCTTTTGAGGAGGGTGAATTTTTTGGAATGGAAGAGAGAAGAGGGTCACAGAGAGAATATGGTTATGCAGCGCTACCATATTACTCAACGCGACGATTATAAAAAGTATTATCATGATTGTTCTGGCATTTGGTAATTTTCTTTGTTTTGATTTGGTTTTTAGCTGATTGTGGAAATATGAACAGGTATGCAAGTTTAACACGGATGATTCAGAAGTTGGTGAGCGCAGTGAAACAGATCGACGCCAAGGATTCCTTTCGAGTTAACATGACTGATAACCTTTTGGAAAAACTGTAAGTTCACTTTTTGAAGTTACATGTTTAAAAGATAGTATATGATATTATTGTTTGAACTGGATTGGATTGGTGCATATACTATGAGCTTTGGTTTTCTTAAATTCAATTACAAGATTAGTTGCAAGTAATGTATTTAAATTGTGGGGTGGTTCTATGTAAGTATAAGCAGCAACTACGGGTAATCGGATAAAATGTAATAAAAATAGGTGGTCTGATTGCAATGGCCCTCTGGCTTTGTAGCCGGCACCTCTAAAAATAGGTGGCCTGATTGCAATGGCCCTTTGTCTAACAAAACCATTCTTGTTACCGGCGGTGCCAGTTATATCGTCACCCACACCGTTCTCCAGCTTCTTCTTGCCGGTTACAAAGTCATTGTTGTTGATAACCTCGATAATTTTTCTGGTAAGTCCATCGATAGAGTCAAGACTCTCGCCAGTAATTTTGCCGGTAACCTTTCGTTTCATAAGGTGCGAAGCATTCATTTTTTCAATTGTTTTTTTATTTTTATGATTCGGTTGTAATGTTCTTCATGATTTGATTGTTGTTTTTCATTTTTTCTGAATATGGTGATTTTGGTTTTGAATTCTAAGTTGTTTAATTCATTGCGTTGGATTTTAGTGATTTTGTGATTTAGCCATTTTTTTCTAGTGGACCCAAAGTTTTGTGGCTTATATGGTTTTGTTAGACATAATTGAAACAGTTTCCGTGCTTCATAGCCCTTTGGTTCTCTCATCACGATGACCATGAGTTCATGACTGTTAGATAGCTTAAATGTTTGTCCAGGATAGTTCATAACTACATGGATGTAGCTTAGTGCCGAGAAGTATGAGTTAGACCTACCATTTCGAGTGCGATGATTGTCCTATTTTAGTGACTACTCCTTTTGTTTCTTCACTCTTGGTAGTTGGTATTAGTTTGAAACAAAGAAGGAAAACATAAATGTTGAGTCAGTTACAGTTTACACATATCTGTTTCATTAACTCACTCTTTTATTTAATATGACAGTTACAACATGGGTGTGATTCCAACCAGGCAAAGCATCACACTATGTGAAAGCTTAACTGTGTCATCCTTTTGCAGGTAAAAGGAACGCATTACTGCTTTTAATGATTTAAATGAAAATTTTGTTATGAACTTTACTCGTTAGCTCATTAGAGTGTATTATCATATGAAAAACAACAAAAGGCCTTGGATTTTGCCAATATGTGGTTGTTCAGAGTGGTAAGGGACTTAAACACACCTTATGTCATGGAGTTTCAATTGGGTTTGGAATAATACGTAGCTGATTGAATTATTCTGTTGATAAACCTTAGGAGCTTCAAGACGCAATTAAATGGCAGAGAAGGAGTTTCAGCAGGCGATTCCCGGGGCTTCATCCCTTTTCATCTAAGCAGACATTTCATTCCTTTTATCTACGCTCAAACGCAAACCCCAGCGAAGCAAGAATTGCATCTCGACACCATGAACGGATGGGAAGAAGAGTGTTAGACAACCGATCTCAACGGATTCAAAGACGGTTGTAAAGATGATTCTCGGCGACGAAAGATTCAAAGGTATCGTTACTTCTTCTTTCTTACTTGTTTTTCCATATCTTCTTTTATGAGTTCCGCGGAATCCGGTCGATTCTGTTTCTGTTTGCAGTTGATGAAAACGATCGATGACGCATAAAGGTTTAGGATGCGGATTGTTACTCTTCATGGTGAAGCGTCGAAGAAGATGCGTTGTCGATTCATTATGAGCCGCGGAGGAAACTGCCGAAAACCATTAACAATATCATCATCATCATGATAATTGATCAAGGTGACAAAGAAGTTCAAAACACATCATTGAACAAATATGCTTTGGCTTGTGCCCTTGTTGCTTCAATGGTTTCCATTGTCTCTGGCTATGGTAATATTATCACATTCTCTAATCTTTTTCACTTTTTTTTTAATTTCATTTCCCTATCCAACAAAATTGAAGAGAGGTTTTCTAATATATCTTATTATATTTTATGTAAAATGTAAGGTGTGTGACTACTAATTGACTATTCGTGAATTTAGTAGTCATGTATGTATTATTCAATCATTTATATCGAGTCATTTTTTTATAATAACTATTCTACATTGATGATTAATTTCAGATACCGGTGTTATGAGTGGAGCAATGATTTTCATAAAAGAGGATTTGGGAATCAGTGACACACAACAAGAAATTCTAGCAGGAATCTTAAATGTATGTGCATTAGTTGGATCCTTAACAGCTGGAAGAACTTCTGATGTCATTGGTCGTCGATATCAATAAAATGCATGTATTTTTAAAAAAAACTCCAAATACATGTATTGAATCATTAGTGTAACATATGATTTTAAATCAATAGTTTCTGCAGTCTTATTTATTGGCAATATTATTCAAAATTAGACGTATCATGTTCTGTCTAGCAGATTCTATGACTTGGCAGGCCTGCCAAGTGGAATTCTGAAGAAAGGGAGGGAGGTTCTCCTCACAGGCTGCTACCTCCGAACTACCGCAGAAAGTTCTGGTCATCCACGTCTTTTGCCAACAGAGTATCTCGTGATTCTATTAGACGAGGTAACTATCATTTTCTTTAGTTGTATTTTGGTCTTAAAATTTGAGCGTTTCATATGCTAGTAGTTCAAGTTCAGAGCCTAGCCCGTGCTTCTGGAAACTAACTTTTACTGCACAATACAACTAAAGAAAAGCCTGTTGTTTTCTTTAAAATTGTAGAATCAGGATGATGATGCAATGCTGCTAGGAGCTCAGTTTTG
Organism: Vicia faba; assembly: GCA_948472305.1. Lineage (NCBI taxonomy): Eukaryota > Viridiplantae > Streptophyta > Magnoliopsida > Fabales > Fabaceae > Vicia > Vicia faba. The sequence goes on along the minus strand of OX451737.1, from coordinate 1,444,636,572 downwards.
TTCAGACTCCTTCTCTTCAATTTCGCTGGAGGCAGTAAACAATGGGGCTTCTTATTCACTTTATGCCAGGTAAACTATTTGCAATGGATGTTCTGTTTGCTGCATAAGTTTGTTGTTGAGCATGTTGTAAATTTACTGAGAGTTGTGTCATTAAAATTATTTCAGGCACCATTTTGCTGTTTATAAAGATACCTAAGTGTAACTATGAGGTTTAAATCATTTACTAGTTCGTCTATGTTCCTCTATATATGCATTTGTCAACATGATCCATAACCTTGAATAATGGTATTTTTCCCTTTTACAAGGAAGCATGCCCTCACTAGTTTTTTTATTGATTACAGGATTGAAAATATTGAATCTGCGGAAATTCGAGGGAATTTTGGGACCTCGCAAAGAAAACAAATTACTCTTGTTGATGGTGATGGTGTTGCATTAAATTTCTTCTTATGGAGCGAGCAGGTTCTCCTTGCCAATCTTTTCAGGTAATTCTCACATTGTCAAACTTATGAAGATGAGTAATTCTTTTCTTATATGTGTGGTAACATTCACCATTTTGGTGGGTTACAGAGTAGGATGCATGCTTGCCCTGGACAAACCTTACGTTGCCAGTTCTGCAGAGTGTGGTATTCAAACAAACGAGGAATTTTGCCTTGAATATGGAAGTGCAACACAATTATATTTGGTGCCTTATATTCAGCATGAAGAACAGGTGACTTGACTTGACGGATTTTTGTATGACATTAACTATATCAATGACACACAACAAGAAATTCTAGCAGGACACACAACAAGAAATTCTAGCAGGAATCTTAAATGTATGTGCATTAGTTGGATCCTTAACAGCTGGAAGAACTTCTGATGTCAATTGGAAGAGCAATTTTGAAAGATCCAAAAATATTACTTCTTGATGAAGCTACAAGTGCCCTTGATGCCGAGTGTGCATGTATTGATACTAACTTGTGCATTTGTATGTTCTTTTTAAACCTTGGTGATTTCCTTGTGCAGAAACTAGGGGAAGGTGTGAAAGGGGTGTATATCTCGATAGACGTGGATTGTCTTGATCCTGCATTTGCTCCGGGAGTGTCTCATATTGAACCGGGAGGTCTTTCTTTCCGCGATGTTCTTAACATCCTACACAATCTTCAAGGTGATGTTGTTGCTGGAGACGTCGTTGAACTCAACCCACAACGCGATACTGTTGATGGAATGACTGCTATGGTAGCTGCTAAGTTGGTCAGAGAAATGGTTGCAAAGATTGCAAAATGATCAAGAGATTTCGGAGCTAACCTCTTTTTGTTATAGTTCCTGAAAATCGGAAAATCTCACTTGTTATAGGTAACTTGTAGCAAAGTTATAAGGTGGTATAAGCATATTACAATGTGCAATAATTCATAAATCTTTTCTCCCAATAATAAGTACTGGTATCTCACGGAAATCTCACGCTTCAATAGCAAAAGCAATGTCTCCTTGCATTATTTTACAAATGGTTTCCCAACTGAATTAATAATACTGAGTTAGTAAATATTTCAAAACAATTGGATTGCTCATTTCAAAACAATGTTGAAAAGTGATAGAAAATAAAATAAAAATACTATAAATAAAAAAATATTAAAGTAAATAATAATTTAAATATAATAGTAAAATATTATAGTAAAATAATATTATATTTAAAATTATTTTACTAAATAATAATTTAAATAAAAATATTATTTGAAATTTATAAATCAGATTACGACGGTTAAAGTCAAATTCACGACGGTATATAACCGTCGCAAACAACAACAACAAAAAATAAAGTCAAATTCACGACGGTATATAACCGTCGCAAACAACAACAAAAACAAAAAATAAAGTCAAATTCACGACGGTATATAACCGTCGCAAACAACAACAAAAACAAAAAATAAAGTCAAATTCACGACGGTATATAACCGTCGCCATCTGTTGTGCGTGACAGTTTTTGCAACCGTCGCGAAATAGGCTGGGGACGCACGATTCTGCGACGGTACTTCTACCGTCGTAGATTGTAAATTGCGACGGTTTTAACCGTCGTAATCAGCCAAAATAACCGTCCCAATCTATCATTTTTCTTGTAGTGACTAGGGTTTTTATTTCTTGTCAAATACACCCCCATTCAAAGATTGTACCCTCTTCCCTATAATCATGTTGTAATAGCTTAGACTTTTAATTCTCGCACTTTAAGCTTTCAATTATGCCATGATTAGAGATTAGGGTTTGTATGCAAAAATCCAAATCAACAAGTAGTTTGACTAATACAAAGACAAAAATGCATGAAATCAAACACCAACGCACACTTCCACCCCTAGGGTTACAATCCACTTGTTGCCTTGAAAATGGGCCATGTTATGCATGTTGGGTACTTTGGAAAAACAAAAACAAAACAAAAAGATCATAGTTCCTCGACGACGCTATCTTGGTTGCCTAAATAAAATGATCAAGTCCCTTAAAAATTTGCCCAAGATACTTAACACAAATGCAATGGTGAAGTAACACTGTCAAAAGGGTTAAAAACACATAAGGAAAGATCTTTGAGTAGATAGGGTAGACAACTCTTAGTTACTTGATTAAAGCTTGCAAAAACATCTTTGTTATTTTCAAACATACATCACAACACAATTTCAAAACATTTCCCAAAACAAACTTTCAAAACATTGAAATATCTTTTCAAAAGACAAATACACCTTTGTATACATTCAAACAAGAATCATTACACAGGTTGCCACAACGATGGCCTCTTTTCAAAACATCTTTCAAAACCACACACAAAGCACCATTTCAAACAATTGAAAAGCAAAAGCAAGTGATCTAAACAAGTAACTAAGAGCCCATGGATAACCATGGATGAAAAGGGTGCTTGCACCTTCCCTTTTTATAATCTAATCCCTGAACTCAAGAAAACATATCAAAGGTCTTTCCTGTGCTTTTTGACCTTTCCTTAGGATAAAATAAAAAGTCGATGGCGACTCTTGCTAAACCGAAACATTTGCGAACACAAAATGCAAAATCCCAAGTCAGTTCTCCCACCGTATCACAGAACTGGCGACTCTGCTGGGGAGATAACTCTGAAAGTGGAGTAACCTTAGGGTTTAGATCACCTTTGCATGCTTATCTTGTTTGCTTTGATTGCTTTACATTTGGTTCTATTGTTTGGGCTTGAAATCCTCTACCCGGATTTGGGGAAACATTCATAGGTAAATAGCAATATGTTGTGGAAACTGTGCGGGGTATACCGACATGGTTGAAGCAATAGCTATATTTGTGCGACATATTTGTGGGTACCGGTAGCCTTTGAGTCAATCAAAGAGAATACGGGGCCGCTGAGTGATGTCATGAAGCACTAATGAACTCTTAGAACCTTACTTGACCATCTTGGCCTTTTTAGGGGTAGTGAGATGACCGGCTTTGGTGCAGTATGAAGTTGGTAGATACTCGATACTACACTCATTGAGGGTTGTTTTCTTGGAATATGTTGGTCGCCAGTTAAGTGGCTAAACTGAAACAATGAACACAGAAAATAATCCAGTGATATTGAGCTCCTTAGAACCCGATTACTATTTATAGGACAGGTTGAGCCAACTAACTTCAAGAGGGTACTTACCTATGAAACCCCATGCAAGCCTGAAACTAGGATCTTGTGTGATTTTCTTGTACATATACTTGTGCATACATCATGAACATCATAAAGCATCATATGCATCCACTAACCATTTCAAGGGTTTGGATCTTCATCTTTGTACTTGTTTTGTAGGTCATGGAATCTCTTCGCAGGAAAACGATTCAAGTCAACCTTGTGAGAATCCCTCCTCAACTCAAGGAGCTTACTTCCAAGATTCTAGAGAATTCTCTCTTCAGTGAAAGACATGGTAGACTTATCAACTTAGTCAACTCCAACATTGAAGAAGACATGGTGAAAGTTCTCTTCCAGTTCTTTGACCCCCTACACCACTGTTTCACATTCCCTGATTACCAACTAGTACCTACTTTGGAGGAATTTTCTCAACTCCTGAGGATTCCCATTCTTCATCAACTACCCTACAACGGTACGGAAAGAGAACCAAAGCCTGAAGATGTTGCTCAAGCCTTACACTTGCAACCATCTGATATCAAAGGACATTGGGAAACCAGAAGTGATGTCAAGGGTTTCTTGGCAAAGTTTCTGTTTGAGAAGGCACAAGACTGTTGGAATTCTCTAGATCTGCAAGCTTTTGAGGAGATTGTAGCACTTCTCATCTATGGGTTGGTCCTATTCCCAAACCCTGATCAACTTATAGATGTGAATGCTGTCAATATTTTCATATCGCGGAATCCTGTGCCTACATTTCTTGGGGACATCTTACACTCATTTCACACACGAACAATGAGGAAGAGAGGTGTTCCCATGTGCTATACTCCTCTTCTAGCAAGGTGGTTTATTTCTCACCTTCCCCAATCAGTTTTGAAGAATGAGCATGGTTTAAGGTGGTCACAACAATTGATGACCCTCACACATTCTGATGTTCATTGGTGTTATCGGTCTAGAGAAAATGTCATCATCATTGATCGTTGTTGGGAGTTCCCTAATGTCCCACTACTTGGCATTAGGGGAGGCATTACCTACAACCCCTGTTTAGCTCTGAGACAACTTGGATATGCTCGAAGGGATGGCCCTCATGATATGCTGATTCCTGACTTGGTTTTTGACTTCGACAACGACGCTCAAGGACTTCAACAAAGGTTTATCCGAGCTTGGAGGATGCCCAACAAAGTGGATAGTAAGACACTGGGGCACAAGAATTCCATCCCCCTTGAGCCTTATCTCAAGTGGGTATGAACCCGCGCCCAGAGTCTTATGATGCCTTACCCCCACATTCTCCCCGTGATCAAAGAGCCTGTTGTGGAAGGAGAGGTTCCATACACCCTCCTACATCCTGACATGCCAACATCATTGGAAGAATTGCAAAGGAGTTGGATACAACTCGAGGAAGAACGTAATACTTTTGAAGCCAGCTTCTATGCCAGTGAGAAGAAGGTTTTGGAACTTACCCGCCGACTTCACGAAGAGGAGACTCTCAACACTTACATCGCACCAAAGAGGATGCGCAATATCTTTTTACATTAAGAATTTTATAATATTTTGCCCATGGGGCATTTATGTACTAATAAATTTCTTCTTATTAATATGACATGTGTTCTTTTTGTTTGCAACAAATTTGAATTTCTGAATCCTTGAATGCATTACATGAATAACATATCATTCATCATATGCATAAACAGGTCTTCACACCATGTTTCCTTATCTTTCTGTTGTTTATTTCAGCAAGATGGATATAGAGCAGACGATTAAAGATCTGCAAGCACAAAATTTGCAATTCCAACAACTCCTCATGACCTTAGCAAAGGGTCAAGAGGACCTTAAAGCACTGTTAGAGAAAGAGAAGGAAAAAGACAAAGAGAAAAGGAAGAAAAGAACTGGTGTGGCCACTATGGAAAGAAGATTTGAGCATCAGGCTAGGAGAGTTCTGGAGTTCCCCTCGACGTCTGATGAAGGGGCTGGTAAAGGTAAAGGAGTTGCAATGCCCTCCGAGTCTGAAGCTGAAGAGGAAGAAGAAGAAGAGGAGGAAGATTACTCAGAGCAGAAGTATCCCCCTGCGGATAATAAGTATAAAAATCTGGAAGAGCGATTGGCAGCCATGGAAGTACAAAGGATTCCTAGGCTAGATTTTGAAGAACTAGGGTTGGTTGATGGGATCGTCATTCCTCCCAAGTTCAAAGTGCCTACATTTGCCAAGTACGATAGTTTGTCCTGTCCGAAGATGCATCTGCGGTCCTATGTCAGAAAAATCCAACCTCACTCTTCTGATAAGGATCTGTGGGTCCACTTCTTTCAAGATAGTTTGTCGGGTACGCAATTGGACTGGTTCTATCAACTTGAGAGATCTGATGTTCATAACTGAGAAGATTTAGCCGCTGCTTTCTACCGACAATATCAATACAACGCAGATTTAGCGCCTACTCGTACTCAACTATAGAGTATGGGTATGGACTCTAATGAGGGATTTAACGAGTACGCACAGAAGTGGCGGGATTTGGCTGGAAGGGTGCAGCCACCATTGTCGGATAGAGAGTTGGTTGACATGTTTTTGGGGACTCTGCCAGGTCCATTCTTTAATCACTTAATCGGGAGCTCATCTACAGGGTTCACCGAATTAATACTGACAGGTGAAAGGGTCGAAGCTGGCATTAAGAGTGGTAAAATTCAGAAGGATGCAGCTGCTTCCACTGTTGTCAAGAAGACCTTCCCAGCCAAGAAAGAAGCTTCAGCTGTTTATTCCCAGAGAAATCAGGGAAGAATGGAGCGCCGACCAACGGTGGGGGCTGTGATGATCCAGAACTCCTCAGCCGATCAACCTCAAAGCAATCAACCTTGGGATAACCAGCAAAGGGTAGAAAGGCCACAACGACAATTCACCCGGATTAATATGACACCAGCTCAGGTCCTCCCTCATCTGTTAAAGTTGAACCTTACCAACTTGAAAGAAGCGCCGAAAAACCCGAATACCTCTTCTCCCTATTATCATTCAAATGCAAAATGTGTGTATCATTCGGACAGTGTGGGGCATGACACCAACAATTGTTGGGCCCTTAAGAACAAGATCCAAGATTTGATAGATGCCAAGGAGGTAGAGTTTGATGCTCCCGAAAAACCTAATGTGATATCCGCTCCTATGCCAAAACATGGTCATAATGTCCATGCCATTATTGAAGACCTTCATGTTACTGCCGTCGATGACTTAATGACTCCATTGCTAATGATCAAGATGAATCTGTTGAAAGCCGGGATTTTCCCAGGCTGTGAAAAAGATTGTTACTTTTGTTCAACCTTGCAATCCGACTGTCCGCTGTTGAAATCAGGCATCCAACGCCTGATGGATACTCAAGAAATACTCTTTCAGAAAACTCCTGTTGATGCTATTACTCATGTTACTCCTGTTACTCCAATCAATGCCATTGCTATAATCACCATTTCCGACAATCTTTCCAAGACCTGCAAAAGGCCTGTTAAGATTACACCTGATCCAAAATTTGTACCGCTGAAAATTACCATGCCGGGGCCTATCCCATATAAGTCCAACAAGATGATACCATGGAATTATGGAGGAGAGATCTTCTACCATGGTGTCAAGCAGATCAAATCAGTCCAAGAGAATTCCAATGAAGAAATTCCTGATGTAGGAAATATTGCGGGGACTAGTAAGATAACTCGTAGCGGAAGAATCTTCTCTTCGGAGATTGCTCCTCCACGGGCAGTCTTCAGACCCTCAAGTGCTTCTGTGCCTGTCAATATATCTGTGCAAAGTCCAGTGATTGAAGAAATTGTTACTCCCGAAGTTGAACCCTCTACTGTTACTATTGATAAAGGTAAAGGAATCGAAGAAGCGCCCGTCAGGACGAGGGCTCAGGATTTGGTTATCCCCGAGACCACCCAAAAGGAAATGGAGGAAATCTTAAAGATAATTAAGAAGAGTGACTATAATGTCGTAGAACAGCTGGGGGAAACCCCTTCAAAAATCTCTATGCTAGCTCTATTGCTTTGCTCCGAGGCTCATGCCAAAGCCTTAATCAAATTCCTGAAGACGGCGCACGTGCCTCAAGAAACTTCTGCATATCAGTTTCAAGAGTGCGTGGCTAGCCTTACATCCGACAATGGTCTTGGTTTTTCTGATGTCGATCTGACATCTAGGGGAAGAAAGCATAATGATGCACTGCATGTCTCGGTAGAGTGCAGAGGAACTACACTCGCTCATGTTCTGGTTGATACCGGTTCATCTTTAAATGTTCTATCAAAGAAAGCATTGGACAGATTGGACTGTGAAGGCTTGACCCTAAAGCCTAGTAATATCATTGTTAGAGCCTTCGACGGTTCTAAGCGGATGGTTCACGGAGAAGTGGACATACCAATCAAAGTGGGTACGGAAATTTTCAACTCTACATTTTATGTGATGGACATCCGTCCTTCATATTCATGCTTGTTGGGAAGGCCATGGATCCACAACGCTGGGGCAGTCACTTCTTCTCTACACCAAATGCTAAAATACCCAGTCCAGGGTAAGATCATAACAGTTCATGGTGAGGAGGAGTATATGATAAGCCACCTTAACTCTTTCCGCTATGTGGAGTTAGATGGTGAATTCATAGAAACACCTTTCCAACACTTTGAAGAGGTTTCTCCTGAGGTTGTGGTAGCCAAAACAATGACTGATGTGCCTATCATTACCAAGCCTGTGTCCCAGATGTCACCCCTTAAAGATGCGGAGGCTGTAATCAAAGAGGGAGGAAGTACAGTGTGGGGTCAACTGCCAGATTTTCCTCATAAGACAGACAAGTTCGGATTGGGTTTCACTGCTGCTAGCCAGAAAGCTGTGCGTCGCTCCCGGGCTGGAGGACCACCCTTAAAGATCACTCACCATGGACTTCATGCCTTAGAAGATGATGATGAAGAAGGCAACTTTGAAAATTGGATCTTTCCAACCATTGAAGGGGGACTGAACAACTGGGAGGCGAAAGACTTTGTTCCCATTACTTTCATCAATCAGTAATTTATCTTTTGAAACATTTATGTTGGTCTGTAATAACTTTTAAACAATTCATACACTCTTTTGCCTTGTGCCTTTCCCGGGGCACATAGGTCCATTTGTAAGGGTTTTGATTTTTCATTTTCATATGCCATTTTTAATGAATCATGGACGTTTTCATCTATAAACTTTTGTGTTCATTTTCTTTCCTTTGACATTTTATTTTGTTTAAGGATGGCTATCCCTTACACACACCCACACTCCCAAAATGCAGGTACCCATCCACTCCGGATTCCTTGGGTGACTATTCTGCTTTGGCCTTTAGTGACTCTGAAGATTTGGTCAATCATGCCCAGTACGAAGGTGATGAAGACTGTGAAGTGCCTGGAGAGTTAGCTAGACTTTTGCAACAAGAAGAAAGGGCTATTCTGCCCCATGAAGAGTTGTTAGAAACTATCAATTTGGGAACAGAGGAAGACAGAAAAGAGGTTAAAGTGGGTGCCAACCTGGAGCCAAGTATCAAAGAGCGCTTAGTTCAGCTATTGGATGAGTTTGTTGAGATCTTCGCCTGGTCCTATGAAGATATGTCGGGACTGGATACATATATTGTGGTTCACCATCTCCCTGCAAGAGAAGACTGTCCACCAATCAAATAGAAAGTCCGCCGAATGAGGCCCGACATGTCCGAAAAGATCAAAGCTGAAGTGATGAAGCAGTTCAATGCTGGCTTTTTGGCTGTTACTTCCTATCCACAATGGGTTGCTAACATTGTGCCCATACCTAAGAAGGACGACAAAGTCAGAATGTGTCTGGACTACAGAGACTTAAATAGGGCTAGCCCTAAAGATGATTTTCCACTACCACACATTGACATTTTGGTCGACAATACAACTCAACATAAAGTGTTTTCCTTCATGGATGGATTCTCGGGATACAACCAGATCAAAATGGTCCCGAAGACATGGAGAAGACTACCTTTGTTACACAGTGGGGTACCTTCTGCTATAAAGTGATGCCATTCGGACTGAAGAATGTTGGGGCAAGCTATCAGCGAGCCATGGTAGCTTTGTTTCATGACATGATACATCATGAGATTGAAGTCTACGTAGACGACATGATAGCCCGTTCAAAGACAGAAGAAGAACGCCTCGACCATCTGCAAAAGCTGTTTGTTAGATTGAAGGAATATAAGCTCAGACTGAACCCTAGCAAGTGCACTTTCGGAGTCAGGTCTAGTAAACTTTTGGGATTCATTGTCAGCAACAAAGGCATTGAGGTTGATCTTGCTAAGTCAAAGCTATACAAGAAATTTCTGCCCCCCCCCCCCGTACTGAAAAGGAGGTTAGAGGTTTCTTGGGATGCTTAAACTATATTGCAAGGTTCATCTCTCACCTAACATCTACCTGCGAGCCAATCTTCAAGATGTTGAAGAAAGATCAGGTGATTGAATGGAACAATGATTGTCAAGTTTCTTTTGATAAGATCAAGGAGTATTTGCTGGAGCCTCCTATCTTGATGCCACCCGTCGAAGGAAGGTCGTTAATCATGTACCTGACTGTTTTGGATAATTCAATGGGGTGCGTACTGGGCCAACATGACGAGTCTGGTCGAAAAGAGCATGCCATTTATTACCTTAGCAAAAAGTTTACCGACTGTGAGACTCGCTACTCACTGCTCGAGAAAACTTGCCGCGCTTTGGTATGGGCTGCTCGCCAGCTAAGGTAGTATATGTTGACACATACCACTCTGCTGATTTCTAAAATGGATCTGAATAAGTACATCTTCGAGAAGCCTGCTTTATTCAGAAGAATCGCTAGATGGCAGATGATCCTAACTGAGTATGATATCCAATACACAACCCAAAAAGCTATAACGGGGAGTGTACTAGCTGACCATCTAGCTCATCAAGCCGTCGAAGATTATCAATCTATGAGGTTTGACTTCCCTGACGAGGACATTATGACATTGGACAACATTGAAGGTAACAGACCGTATGACAGACCTGAACAAGGATCCCGATGGACCCTGTACTTCGATGGTGCTTCCAGTGCACTTGGCAACGGTATCGGCGCAGTGCTTATCTCTCCAGAAGGTTGCCATACACCTTTCACTGCTAGACTCTGCTTCAGCTGCACCAATAACATGGCCGAGTATGAAGCTTGTATCTTTGGTCTCAAGGCTACTATTGACTTGGGAATCAAATCTTTGGTTGTATTCGGGGACTCAGCTTTGGTTATCAGTCAAATCAAAGGAGAACGGGACACTAAACATCCTAATCTTATCCCATACAAAGAACATGTCCTGACATTGTTACCTCATTTCGAGCAGATTACCTTCGAGCACTTTCCGCGAGAAGAAAATCAGCTAGCGGATGCTCTAGCTACAATGTCTTCCATGTTTAAACTCAACTGGGATAATGAGGCTCCCCAAATCACCATCGAGCGAATGGACGAACCTGCGCACTGTCATGAGATTAATACCGAAGAAGTAGCGGAACAACCCTGGTTTCATGAAATCAAAAGGTATCTCAAGACTCGAGAATACCCTGAAGGAGCTTCAGTCAACGACAAAAAGTTCTTAAGGAGATTTGCTGCCAAGTTCTTCCTGAGCAATGGTATCCTATACAAGCGTAACCATGATTGTGTTCTACTTCATTGTGTGGACAAGGTTGAAGCTGAGTTGATCATGACTGAAATACATAGCGGTACATTTGGCACCCACTTGAGCGGACATACGATGGCTAAGAAGATTCTAAGGGAAGGCTACTATTGGTCTACCATGGAAGCTGACTGTCATCAATACGCTCGTACTTGTCACAAATGCCAAGTCTATGCTGACAAGGTACATATTCCTCCAGTTCCTCTCAATGTTCTAACAGCTCCTTGGCCATTCGCAATGTGGGGAATCGACATGCTTGGAGAGATCAAGCCTACGGAATCCAATGGACATCGCTTCATCCTGGTGGCTATTGATTACTTTACCAAGTGGGTTGAAGCAACTTCCTTCGCCTCCGTTACAAAGAATGTGGTTGCCCGCTTCATCAAGAAGAACCTCATATGCCGGTATGGTATCCCCGACAGGATCATCACGGACAATGGTACAAACCTGAATAACACTATGATCACCGCTCTGTGCGAGCAGTTCAAGATTCAACATCACAATTCATCTCCCTATCGGCCAAAGATGAACGGTGTTGTTGAAGCTGCGAACAAAAATATCAAAAAGATCATTCAAAAGATGACAGTCACCTACAAAGACTGCCATGAGATGTTATCGTTTTCTCTGCACGGATATCGTACCACGACACGTACTTCAACAGGGGCAACCCCTTTTTCTTTGGTATATGGCATGGAAGCTGTTTTACCTATGGAAGTTCAGATTCCTTCCTTGAGGATTATGAAGGATGTTGGTTTAAGTGAAGACGATTGGATTTAGACTCGGCTTGATCAACTTAATTTGATTGACGAGAAGCGACTTACTGCTGTTTGTCATGGTCAGATGTATCAAAAACGGATGATCAAGGCTTTCAACAAGAAAGTCAGACGTCAGGTATATCAAGTCGGAGATCTTGTAATCAAGCGGATCATCTTGCCGCAAAGTGATCCCAGGGGCAAGTGGACTCCTACTTACGAAGGACCATTTGTGACCAAAAACATATTTTCTGGTGGGGCAATGATTCTAACCACCATGGATGGCGATGACCTACCACACCCTGCGAACACAGACATAGTCAAAAGATACTATGCATAAAACGACTCGACAAGTTGAAAACCCGAAAGGGAGACTTGGGCAAAAATGGGCATCTCGGTGAATCGAAAACCCAAAAGGGCGATTCAGGCAAATATTAGGGATAAATAATAAAAAATCTGTACACCCGGCAAGTTGAAAACCCGAAAGGGCGACTTGGGCAAAAAGGGGTTTTCCGGTGGACTGAAAACCTGAAAGGGAGGTCCAGGCAAAAGTTAGGGAATTAAAGCGTATGACTATGTCTCGTCGGATCACTTTAAGGAGAACCTCTTCACGGACAACCTCCAGGCTTCTGATCAATCCAATCATATGCGAACAAAGCGACGAATGGACAAGATACTCAGAGTTATGAAGGCTACAACAGAATAGGAACCCCATGGAATTATTACACATAGCCATCTTTCTTTGTATAAAATTTTCTCATTTTTTATGACAACATTCTCTTACTAGGATGTCTATCTCCTTTGTACAAAATACTTACACAAAGTTAATACAAAGATACTTCAAAGTGCAGAAATTTGTTTTCTTTTCTTTCTTTTTACACTTGTGATTTATTTGAAAACGTCCAATAATTTATTAAAATGAGCATATGCATTCGAATATAATCACTGCTTACAAATAAAACGGAATGAGAAAAGATAATTACTGATAGGTTGAAAGTATAGGAAACTGTCTTTAGGCTGTTCCAGAAGAAATCCCCTGCAGTGCATCATCCCAATCCTCAACAAAGCTAAAACCTGGAAATACATACCCCCAGCGGAGTTCTCCTCAAACAACAAAACAAGAATCCCAGTTAGATTGGCATACAACCCAAACTCCTGATTTCTCCAGTAAGATAAGCATCCTCCCTACATAGTTATTTCCCAGCAGAACGAAGATTCTTGTTCTCTTTTCTCTGGTTGAAGCCTCCCAGGTTTCAATTCCTCAGTAGAGATCGTCAGAATTTTCCTCATCCGCCAGGAAAGTCATGAAGAATTCTCAATTCCCCACAGAAGTTGTCAAGGCTCTTGTTAATACCCACAAGTCACCAAGGATTTTCAAATCCCCAGCAATAGTCCAAAGGGTTCCTCAGTCTCAACAATCAAAGGTCTTGAATCTCCGACAGCAGTCAAGGATTTATTTTCCTCAGCAAGACAGCTAACCAGCTTACATACGCATACATTAAATTCATATATCATGAACATTGATAGAACACATTTTGTTGCATCATACATTTCATGCAACATAACTTTATGTTTTAGCTAACATTTTACCCTTTTCAAGATAAGATTAAAAGCTACCTCTAACAAATGTTCAAGGATTCCAGATACAGTATGGATACACCCCAGACACGGCGGTCATCCTATTACTCATTCAGACTTCAGCAATCGGATACAGACTAGATACGCTCCAGACACGGAAGCCATTCTATTTCTCATTCAGATTCAATTATCAAATTCAAGTCCAGAACACTCTGGACACAGAAGTCATTCTGTCACTTATCCAGATCCCAGTTACAGTACGGATACGCTCCGGACACGGAAGTCATTCTGCTACTCATACAGATCTTAACTATAGATACAGTCCAGATATGCACCAGACACGGTTGCCATTCTGTCACTCATTCAAATTTATTCCCTAGCCCAGAGATGCCCCATACACAAATATTTCTCTGTCGCCTATTCAGATCTCAGATACAATACAAATACACTCCAGACATTACAGTCATTCTGATATTCATTCGAGAATCAAATACAGTTACAACTTGGATACGCTCCAGACACGAACGCCATTCCTTTGCTCATACAAATCTAATCTCCAGATACAACTCATATACGTTCCAGATACGGATACCATTCTGATAATCATTCTCCTGATTTTCAATAAACAAATCTTGGATGGCATCTTTTAAGCCCATCTCCAGCAAGATTATACCATCTCCAAATGGCATCTTTAAGCCCATTCCCTCATTTATGTTTTGACGAGTGCAAATTTACGGGCACTCTAGTGTCCAATCCTCTTTTACCTTCGAGTCACGAAAGGCCAAACTCGCCAATCTAACTCTTCAGGTTCAAGAAGATTGAACAGGGGAAACTGTTGTACCCCAAAATTTTCCCTCTCATTTTATCAACATTTCTCATCACAAGGCTCTTTGAACTCAGAACTAAGCTAGGGTTTGCTCTGCTCAAGACATCTCCTTGCACGGGTGACCTAAATTAGGGTTTGAGTTTGCACAGAGATTTTTTGACCTACAATGCCCAAAGTAACTTTCATACTTCATGTTAGACTCATAAGTTTGTCCATATGAAGTTTCAAGCCTTGAATCAAATTTTTGCCCAGTCAATTGAACAGTTGACCTAGAAATCAGTTGTATTGTGAAAAAAGTCAATTGTGGCCAATTTACAGTCAAACCTCATGAATTTTGACCCACATCAACATTATGAACTCATATGAACCATTAGATCAAGTTTGTACCACAACTCCATAAGAAATTTGATCAGATCATCAAAAGGGCAAAATGGTCATTTTTAGGGTTTTGATTGTATAAAGGCAATTTATGATTTTTGACCTAGCCAATGGCAAATTGGGTTCAACCATGGACTCAAGGACTCAATGGCATCATCTTGACCTATTCAACAAGTTCAAAAGATCTCAATTGCATTGGATTGACAGATGAATTTTTCAGTCAACTGGTCAAAATTTGACTGTACACTGAAAAGTCAAACTTTGACTTTTTGGTCAAAATCAAGTGCCAAAGGTCATTTTTCATCAAGATGTGTCAAAACATGAAACTTGTTCACCAAGAAACCAATTTTTGCAAATTAGGGTTTAAAGTTGAAAATTTTCATAACTTAGAATTTTTCTAAGTTATGAAATTTTCTTAATTTTTCCTAACTTTGCCCAACATTTTCACCATGATGCATTTGGATTCAAACAAAACTTCCAACATGAAAGTTGTAGTCCTCCATAAAGTATACAACTTTTATTCTCAAAGTTTTCCCAAAAGAAGCTTGGATCTCAAGTTATGATTTTTGGAACAAGGGTCCCTAAAACTTTTAACTTAGTGAAATTTTGCCCTAGTTTAGGCAGGATTTTGACCTATCTTCATGGCCATTTTTCACATAGTTCCACTTGGAATCTCAAGTTGCATTTCAAAGATGGATTGTAGAGCATGTTGCAAGCTTTCCAAAATGTCCAAGAACTCTCCAAACTCATTTGTGGTAAGGGAGAATCCAAGGCTCGAAGTTGGCAAAAACTCACTTTTCATCCATGGCATGTTCATGTTCATACAAGTTGCAATTTCAAGTCAGCATGATTTGCATTAGATTACAGGCCTCTACACCACTTCACGCTTAATAATTTAATGCAAATCCTTTGGTCTAAGACATTGTTTTTGTCATTAGGGAATTGTACACAAAATTAATCCCTAAGTAGAAAAAGGTACATTACCATTTTTGCCATAATCTTGCTTTATGTCAAACCACAATCTTTGAGCATTGGTCCAGATCTTTTGCAGTTAATCAAATCCACAAATTAGAGGGGCCAAGAAAAGAGGTTACAAGGTGTTGGATATCCTGTACAGGCCTGTTACATATCACTTCCCACTTTTGCTTCATATACAAGAAATGTGCAAAACACATAAAAACTTGAACATCAGCCAAAACAAGCTTGGGAAAACATTTTGAACATCTTTCTCACACTCCTCTGAGCCAGAAACACGACCTCTTAAGCCCTCAAACATCCCATAGCCATAAATCACTTTCCATTGGCAAAACAGGGCAGAACCTGCAACTTGACTTCCATAGCTCAATTGGCTCATGCATTTTGGCCCAAACCTGTTCAAACACCTTCCATTCCATCCATCCAAGCTATCCCAAACCTTAAACACCAACTGTAACTCCATTTACAGGGTTTTCCATTTTTATTTTGAGCTTGTGCGGGTTGAGTTCTATAGGTTGATTCAAGTACATTCAAGGCAAGCTAGGTATTGGAGAAGGTCAAGTGAAGTCCAAGCAAGCTCCCAGACATCTCAAGCCTTGTTGAAAAGCTCCACATTGCCATACACGAAGTCAGCTGAAATAGGTTTTTGTCAACTTCCTATCTCTCTATTTAGGAACATTTAGCCTTAGGTTTGTGAATAAGAGATGTAGTATTCATTGCCATGAAGTTGTACATATGCTCAGTTTTCATTTATATTAAGCATGCTAAGAGAATTTCATCAATGAACATACTGAAAAAATTAGGTTAGATTTTAGGGCCAGAGAAATTCTCTCTGGTCTTTGAGAGTTAGGACAAGTTGTTTATATGGTTGAATTCGTCTTGAAATGCTCTACAACTTTGATGTTATGTGTTTTTGCAATAGAGCTCGTATGCAGGATGTCCATGTTGGATAACAGGCGCGCACATTTGTTTGAAATTCAGAGGTTGAAGATGAAGTGGTGGGCTGGGCTTGGCCTGACTTGTTTTTGACACCCCCCATTTGCTGAATGCACCCCTTGGCCCAATTTCTTCATATTTTGATATTTTTGTATTTTTATTTTCATTTTTGATTTTATTATTCTCAAATATAAAAAATACTCAAAAATATTTTTATAATTTTTTCACATTTATTTCGCATTTTATTTTTATTTTTCTAACATGAAAAGCAATTTATTTACTTTTATCTTATTTATTAAAGAACTTAAAAAATAATAAATAAGTTATACTTTTATTTTATTATTTTATCCACACTGAAAAAATATTCTCCTAATTATATTTTTATTTTTTGTATATATATTTTTTTTATACATATTTAATATAATTAATACATATATAAATATATACTTTTATCTTATTAAGATACTTTAGTATAAAAAATATAAGAATATTACACTTTTATTTTTTTTATTATTTATACTAAAAAATACTTTTTTTTCTAAATATACTTTTTTTTGTATATATTATTATATTTTAATGTATATAAATAGTATAATGTATTTATTTTCTTAAAGAAAATTAGGGTTTTACCCTTAATTAAATAAAATTAATCTTTTTATTTATTTCTTTATTTTCACATTAAATATTTTTACATACATAAATAAACAAAAACCTTTTTTGCATAATTCATATTATTTGATTTATTTATTTTGTTTATTTAAATTTTGTCCATTTAATATTTGTGCCATTATTCAATTTGGATGTAATAGTAAACTAGGGTTTTTATTTCTTGTCAAATGCACCCCCATTCAAAGATTGTACCCCCTTCCCTATAATCATGTTGTAATAGCTTAGACTTTTAATTCTCGCACTTTATGCTTTCAATTATGCCATGATTAGAGATTAGGGTTTGTATGCAAAAATCCAAATCAACAAGTAGTTTGACTAATACAGACAAAAATGCATGAAAATAAAACACCAATGCACACTTGCACCCCTAGGGTTACAATCCACTTGTTGCCTTGAAAATGGGCCATGTTATGCATGTTGGGTACTTTGGCAAAACAAAAACAAAACAAAAAGATCATAGTCCCTCGATGACGCTATCTTGGTTTCCTAAACAAATTGATCAAGTCCCTCAAAAATTTGCCCAAGATACTTAACACAATTGCTATCATGGTCTATACGATGACCCACGCCTGTCCCGTTTAACATCCTAACACAAGGTTATTCACCAAATGCAATGGTGAAGTAACACTGTCAAAAGGGTTAAAAACACATAAGGAAAGATATTTGAGTAGATAGGGTAGACAACTCTTAGTTACTTGATCAAAGCTTGCAAAAAAATCTTTATTATTTTCAAACACACATCACAACACAATTTCAAAACATTTCTCAAAACAAACTTTCAAAACTTTCAAAACATTGAAATATCTTTTCAAAAGACAAATACACATTTTTATACATTCAAACAAGAATCATTACAAAGGTTGCCACAACGATGGCCTCTTTTCAAAACATCTTTCAAAACCACACACAAAGCACCATTTCAAACAATTGAAAAGCAAAAGCAAGTGATCTAAACAAGTAACTAAGAGCCCATGGATAACCATGGATGAAAAGGGTGCTTGCACCTTCCCTTTTCATAATCTACTCCCCGAAACCAAGAAAACATCTCAAAGGTCTTTCCTGTGCTTTTTGACCCTTCCTTAGGATAAAATAAAAAGTCGATGGCGACTCTTGCTAAACCGAAACATTTGCAAACACAAAATGCAAAATCCAAAGTCAGTTCTCCCACCATATCACAATAAGGTATGGAGCATAAGAAAGACGAGACCAAGAGACAGTTTACCAAAATCAACATACCACTGGCTCAAGCATTACATCACATGTTGAAGGCATAGTTGGTCACGTTAAAGGCTCCTCTTCGGAATACCAGTACTTCTGCTCCTGTTACCATCCCAATGAAAGGTGTGCATACTATTCCGATAGCCCTGGACATGATACAAATGGTTGTTGGGCTATGAAGAACAAAATTCAAGATATGATTGATGCTAAGGAGATTAGGTTTGAACCTCTTAAGACTCCTAACATGATCACTGCTCCCATGCCAAATCATTGAGAGTGTGCAATTCATTTTGAATTTTCAATTGTAATTTCTTTTGTTTGTTAGAACACTTATCTATTATGTCCAACTTTGTTTCATTAATGCATTGCATATGTTTGTCTTGAATTAATCCATTCGTTTTCACTATATTTAAACTGTGCTTTTTACTCCCTTTTGTGATATTCAACTCTCGTTAAAAGTTGTAAGCCTTTAGAGGGGGGATGACGAAAACAATACCATAATCTCATACAGTATGCTTTTGGATAGACCTTGCTGACGATGTATAGGCGTTCTTTCAATTCCTAAACCATGGAGTTATAAGGAAGATAATCTCTAGTCAACCCCTTTGAGCCAAAGAAGTAGGAGTTTTCTTTTTCACACAAATTGAAACCTTTAATCATAACCCGGGGCAGGGTACTTTCTCAGTTAATTCAAATGCGCATTCAAATGCAAGCTCTATCTTCATACACGATAAATAGTGTCGAAGATGCTCTGCTAAATCAAAAGACGGTAACGGTTTCCCCATATTCATTAAAATAGGCAGTCATTATCTCTCAAAAGAAAAGCCCACTGAATCAAAACCTATGAATGAGACTTAAAAAAACTGGGGCATCCCGCTGACTGTAGTCTCAAAACAAAAACAGTCAAGCAAAAAAATCAGGGACAATAAAAGATGTCGTTACAAATCCTCAACAAAAGAAAAATGTTGCGAAAATGAATGCCTTCTCAAATAAACTTCCAGTATCCAGACCATCACCAAAATATCATTCCAGATTCAATTGGAATCCAAATGCGCAATTAACTGAGTATAGGACTGGAGAACATTATGGAGAACGGGTTGGGTATAAATAAACTTTGAGCCTTATCCTTTGTTTCTTAAACCGTGAACCCGACCATGTTACAACCCTTCAAAAGTCCTAATTGAAGCATATATTAGTTCGAAAGCATACTGTTACAAAAGGTATCCTACCTCCTGTAAGGCTTACTGTAAATCTTGAGTTAAATTCACATTCTTACAAAATTCTTTAATTTGCTAAAAATGCATTTTCAAAAAAGCTTCAAGACAAACATAAACTTTTCATTGTTTGAATACCTTTGTTTGCATATGGCCAATTGGTTGACAACAGAGAAATTCGCACGACGAATATCCAATGAACGAAAATTCTCTCAAGAAACAGAATCACTTCAAATGGGAAGGCACTTCCAATGACAAATATCCCATAATGAAGGGGCATGACAGGTTATTGTCCAACTCATCAGTGGCACTCAAGTCAAGATTCCAAGAAATCTCTCATAAAGTCCTGAATAGCCAGGGGCAGGTCTCCATTGGAATCACTTAGGGCATTAAACATGTATTCCAATAACGGGCCACGTATGACCAAGCAAACATTTTCTGGAAATACTACTTACTACTATGGACAGTGACAAATCCCTACAAAGTCTCTTTCATAAGGTGATCCCCAGTGAATTCGCCAGAGCCACCTCTATAAGGTTATCCCTACAGAATAGTCTTCACGAATAAGGGTACAATCCCCCACAAGGCTATCTCCGACAAGCGCAGAACACATATTCAAACAAAAGTGGGGCATCCTCCAGCCGATGACATAGTGAAACTCACCAGCGGATAGAGGAGTTTGATCTTCTCCCAACAAACGCACACATCATGCCAGTTCCCAAACGGATGGAAATTGCCGACAATTTGTCATCTTCTAGATACAATGCAGATACAATCTAAATACAGATTTATTCTAACATTAATTCTAGACTCTCCTGTAGATACAATTTAGATAAGATCCAAATATGGATGTCATTCTAATACTCATTCAATACATCCTCAGATACAATCAAGGCTTGGATTTATTCTGACATTCCCAACCGAGTTTGGTCTTCCAAAACTGGAAAAGAAACCTTGTAAAAATTCTTCCCCAAAAGAATTCATTTCCCCAGTGAGGTCACCAGAATACTTTCCTCAATAAGGTTTATTTCCCCAACTGATTACAATCTCCCTAGTTTGAGTTTATTCCTCAGACAACTACAGATCAACTGACAAAATTCCCTTTCCCCAACGGAGTTGGTACTATCTCTAGAAAGTTATTGTGAAGACTGGAATCCGACCAGATAATAGTTAACTTCGTCCCCCCCAAAAAGTTGTTGCAAAGTCTGGATTTCGACCAGATACCAGTCAACTATCCCTCCCCAGACAAATCAGAGGTTTGATCATCTTTATTATCCCAGTCAAGGCATATAAGAGTTAAATTCCCCAATAGAGTAATGGTCAGCAAAGGTTCTTGAATTTTTCTCCTCAAACAAGTAAATAGGAATCCCCAGTGGAAGCATTCTAAACAAAGTTGAATATACACATACTCTTCATCTCCAGCGGTAGTCCGGGATTCAGCTTCCCAAAACTCCCCAGCAGTAGTCAGGAATTTATTTTCCTATACTAAGATACATTTCAACAACATTCATACATCTTGACATATGCAGCACCATCTCATTTATTTTGAGAACATCTGTGATCGGTGGGGATGAGAACTGACTGTTTTGGAATGCTGGTTCGCGTTTTGCATTTGTTTTCGCAAAATGTCGCGGTAAGCAAGAGTCGCCACCGTCTTTTATTTTATCCAACAAGGAAAGGAAAAAAGCACAAAAAAATTCCTTTTTGAGATGTTTCTCGGGTTCGG
Source organism: Vicia faba (assembly GCA_948472305.1). Lineage (NCBI taxonomy): Eukaryota > Viridiplantae > Streptophyta > Magnoliopsida > Fabales > Fabaceae > Vicia > Vicia faba. The sequence continues at coordinate 1,444,615,069 of OX451737.1, read as the reverse complement.
GAGGTAGATTATAGAAAGGGAAGGTGTTAACACCCTTTCTATCTGTGGTTATCCACGGGCTCTTAGGTACTTGCTCACTATGTTTTCAAAAGTTTGCTTTTCTTTGTGTTTGTGGGTTTGAAAAGAGTTTTGTTTTTTAAGAGAGTGTAAGTGCGAAAAGTTTTGTTTTTTTTGTTTTCAAAAGAGCAAGTACTTAAGAACATCTACCTACTCAAAAAGGAATTAAATTGTGCAAATGTTCTTTAGACAATGCTATCCCACTACTGGGGAGTAGGTAGCATCGTTGTTGGAGTTTTCGGGTCAATTCGATTAAGGGACGTATGGTCACTAAAGCAATGTTAGGACGCCTTAGCGGTAACCCTAATGTCTTAGATCATTTTATCCGAGGCAACCACTTAGAGGCAACTATGATCTTTGGACAAGAGGGTGACCTCTAAAACTTCCTATACTCAATGACCACGTTCGAGGCAACCAAGTGAGGCGTACCCTAAGAGTGGCATGTGCGAGTGTATTATTTTTCAGTTATATTATCTTTACATGTCATGGTGAGTTACTGTTGATTTTAAGTTAAAAATTGATCTTGTCATGCATAGCCTATTATTCAAACATCTAACAGTTAATGGTTGCAGAAATTAAATTGCGAAAAATAAATCTAAGCTATTACAAGGCGTCGGGTATTTACATCGCCAAAAACAAACCCTTGAAAATTAAATTGCGAAAAGTAAATAAAAGCGATAGATAAAATCCTAAGTTAAAACTATTACATCCTCGGAGCAATTACAATATATGGATAAAAAATAAATCACGCGAGAAAAATTGAATCGGAACTTCCTAGGGTTTTGACCCTTTTTTCATTAAATAAAGCATATTTTTTGTTATTTTTGATTTAAGAATTAAGTCTAAACTAATAATTAATTAATTAAAAGAAAATATTTTTGAGTTTTTATTTTAATTAAGGAAATAAAAAATGGTTAAAAATATTTAAAAACCCTAATTCTATATTGATTTTAATTTAATGCAAAATATATTGAAATTGAACCTAATTAAAACTAAAGTAATTGAATTTTATTTACAAAAATAAATAATAACATTAATGGAATTTAAATAAAAATATTTTTTTGTTTTCTGATTTTTTTTATGAAAAAGTTAATTAGTTAATTGGTTAATTAAAATACTAATAATAAAATAGAAATAGAAAATAATGAAAAGAAAAATAAAATAAACAAACTCAGTGGGGGGGGGGTATGGGCCCAATTTGGTGGTGAAAAGAGCCCTTCTGAGGCCCATTACGTCCAAGCCTATGTTTGACCTTTTGAATTCCCATGTGTGCTTGTTGATCGGAGACTATGGTAGTCCTTCAATTTGGTTCATTGGATCTTCCTGGGGGGCCACTTGGCGTATGGAGATCTGAAGGCGTTTGATGGTCCATGTTTGGAATGATACACCTGAATATATGGAGAAAAAATATAACAAGGTTTTGGGGGACCTGGGATTCGAACCCAGGTCCCAATACTCATATGCCAACGCGCTTACCACTCAACCAACTGCATCTCTTTGTTATTGTAATAAGAAAATAATATTATATAAAGAAATAAAACACTAAGCCTACAAAAAAACACGCCACTGATTTGAATAGGCCAATGGCATTAGGACACGGCATCATCTTCCTCACAAAACCTGGTTCGTTTACCTGCAGATTTTTATCTGCAGGAAGTTTCGTGGGATGGTTCTAAAACTCGCTCCAGGCCATGAAAATGCTATTCGAGAACATAGACGTGTTCGTCTCTGCCTCCTCATCATTCCTATAACCATTGTTTGTCTCAATTTATCCTGCATAAGAAACGCCTAAAAAACAAGAACAAGAACCCTAGGTTCGAGCATCATGATATAGGGACCAAGAATGAAATTGAATAATGCAAAAACGTTCTAAATCAAATAACAATCACAAATATGCCAATATTTTGAAGAAAAGATGCAAGAACAGATGTTTTCAATTTCATGTTCAGAGCAAGGTTCATGGAGACTTACAGTGCGTTATAGGCGATGAAAAGGCTTCCTTTTGATTGGTGTAGCTCCACTGGGTGTCAAGGAAGAGAATAACGTTGTGCTTTTGGTCTGAAAGTGCCTCCAATATCGTTTTTGATCTCACACTTTTTCAAGGTTTTTTATCCATTTGTTCTGGCCGTTTCCACAGAATTGTGTGTGTGTGTTTTAGGTTTGTGAGGCCTGCTTGCATATAATGGAATGATTCTAGGTCAAAATATGGGCCAATATCCATGTGCATTGAAGAATTAGGATTTGATCTTGATCACCATAACCATGTTTCCAAATATAGGCAAGATCTGATTTTTTATGCACAAAAAGCCAAGATACTAGTTTGATTAGGTGTTATATGATATATGCAAGCTGTACAAATCACAAAGATACCATTTCATTACTTTTTGGATTTTATTTGAATTAATATAGATTTAAAATGAATTAAATCAATAAAAATTAAATAAAATAGAAAAATAAATGTTTGGTCATGAAATTAAAGATGGGACACGTGTGTGGCATGACAAGAACAAATCAAGTGGAAAAAAGTGGGCCCTTTTTGTCAAAAATTGGAGTTTTGAGGATAGTTGACTTTTGGCAATTTTGGAAAAATGCCCAACTTCAACAATGCATAACTTCTTCAATTTTGAACTTTGGGAGGTGTTCTTTGACTTTTTAGAAACCTTGAGATGTCCTGTAATCAACCCTTTTGATCTCACTTCATTTTGATGTTCCATGCTCAAGTTATAAGCTTTGGCAAAAAAGGTGTTTTTGTTGACTTTCAAAAATGACCTATAATGTCCAAATTTGTAACTTTTTGTGAGAGCATTTCTTGATCTTGGGGTCTGAGGATGGATTGTAGGAAATTGCATCTTCTTCAAAATGAGCTTTTGATGGGTCATTTCTCATAAAGTATGAGAAAGTTATGCTTGGTCAAAGTTGAGTTGACTTTTCCTACAAAACCCTAATTTAGCAACTTTTGAATCTTGATGAATCTTGAGCAATCCTTGATGAATCATGATCAAACCTTGATCAAATGATGAAATATACTTCAAAATGAGAATGTTGGCAAAAAATCTTGAGGTTTGACTGTATTTGGGACACAGTTGACTTTTGCCCTAGCACAATCGATTTTTGGGCCTCTTGAGCAATTGACTGACCAAACTTCCTCTGCAAGGCTTGCAATTTGACATGGATGAACTTAAGAACATATTAGAACATTGGGGAGCACTTGAGGTTATTTGGATGTGAGGACCTTAATGCAACACAAAACCCTAATTTTGACTTTACTGCCTTAGGAGGTGATTTGACTGTCCAACTCTTGAGCTAACTTGAGCCACTTGGAGATTATTCTTGACATATCTTGAGGAATATGGGAGGGTAAATTTTGGGGTACAACAGTTGCCCCTGTTCAATTTTCTTAAACCGGAGGATATAGATTGGCTTTTGAGCCTTTCGTGATCCGAAGGTGGAAGATAATTGAACACTAGAGTGCCCAAAAATTTGCACTCGCATGGTGTAGTATCAACATTGTGATGTCGGGAATGGGATTACAGATGCCATTTGGAGATTGTTGGTAGGAGGATGGGCTTACAGATGCCATCTGCAGGAGTGTCGATCGCATAAGAGATTCCTTAGCGAGAACTTGCATACCTGTTGTTGTAAAAGACTCCACTGGGGAAGCCTAACTTTTGTTGAGATTTAGGGATCTTGCTTGTACTTCAACTGAGAGAATGCTTCAGCTGAGTTTTAAGAACCTGTCCATAATTCAACTGGGGAGTAATCTTCATCAACATCTAGGAACTGTCTCGTGCTCAATGGGAGTATACCGTTGAGGTTATAGAACTTGTCCACACTGTGACGGAGGGAAACATCAAGATCTAGGAACTGACTCATGCTCACCGGGAGTATACCGTTGAGGTTATAGTACTCGTCCACACTATGACGTACGGAAGCATCTTCATCAAGATATAGGAACTGTCTCATGCTCACCGGGAGTATACCGTTGAGGTTATAGAACTCGTCCACACTATGACGGAGGAAAACATCAAGATCTAGGAACTGACTCGTGCTCACCGGGAGTATACCGTTGAGGTTATAGTACTCATCCACACTATGACGTAGGGAAAATGTCGAGATTGAGAACCTTATCTGAAATTCGACCGAGGATAATTCAATTGAGATTTAAGAACTGGTCAGATCTTCGACTAAGCTGAGAACTTAACTGCATCTTTCCTGAAAGGTAAAGGTCAGTCATATGCAATGCATGATATGGATCAGGCAATGATGTTCTTAAAATAAATGGGATTGTATGGTATGATGCGTATATACATGTATCATGGTGTATGAGAATATGATGCTTTAGCTGGGGAAAATAAATCCCGGAGCTGCTGGAGAATAGAGTAGAGTTCTTCGTTTTCGCTGGGGATGATGAACGAAGTTGATTGTGAGAATAAGCCTACAGGAGAGAAGAACTCCGTTGGGGAATAAACTGATGAAGGAATTACTCCGAGGGGAATTACTCTGTGGGGAAGAGACGTTCTGCTGATGATTTTAATGATAACTCTACTGGGGATGCTGTTGATAAGCTCTATTGGGAATTTTAATGATGAACTCCGCTGTGGATAGAAAGAACTTCGCTGGAGATGATCTTTCAGTTGCAACTTGCTGAGGATAACCCAGTTAGACTTTTGTGGGGATAACCTCTGAATTTGGCTGAGGAGACTTATTTGTGCTTCGCAGGGGATAAGCTTCCAAAGTCTACTAGGGAAGATGATTCAACTCCATTGGGGAAACTTTTTTAGACTACGTCGGGGAAATGACTCCATTGTGGTATCTTGTATTCCGCCGGGGAACATTCTTATATTCTGTTGAGGAATATTACGACTACCGGGGATACTCTTATACTTGCTGGAGGATATCTTTATACCTTGCTGGGGAAGATTGAGATCTTCTGGGGATACCAAACCTTTTCAGGGCTGATGGTAGATTAACTCTGCTTGGGGAGAGTTTTGTTGATTCGTACATAACTGCAAGTCTCAGTAGGGGGAGCTACCATTACTGTTTTACTCTTCGGGGAGTGACGGTATCCTGGTCATATTCTTCAGCTGAACCTACCTTGGTACCTTGGTGGATAGAGCAACTAGACAACTCGGACAATTCTTATTGCCCCTACTTCTGATATCACCTGTAATTAGTCCTTTGTTTCATATGTAAATATTTATGAGCAACGATTAATGTCAAATGCATATATCAAGAATGAACATTGGACGTTCTTTGCAAAACAAAACAGATAAAGGAAAAACAGTTTCAAATTTTTCTGAAAATGAATTTGTATTGATTTTGAAGTTTGGCCTGTAAATAGGCGTTTTGTACAAGAGGCTGACGTCCTAGCAAGAGAACGCCGCCGAACAAATAGAATTTATACAATTTGTGAAAAGAAAACAAAACAGCTATGTGAATAATCCCACTGGGTTCCAACTCTTCTATTGCCTTTATATCCTCAAGCGTCTCATCACTTTGCTGCTTAGTTGAAGATGAATCTGATTGATTGCTGTTGTCCGAGCCTGATAGTTGATACCGAAGTCTGGATGCAAGGTGATCCAATGAGACATAGTGTTACGCTTATCCCTAACTTTTGCCTGGACCGCCCTTTCGGGTTTTCAGTCCACCGGGATACCCATTTTTGCCGAAGCCGCCTTTTCAGGTTTTCGACTTGCCGGGTGTACAAATTTCTTATTTTCATCCCTTAATTTTGCCCGAACCCTTTTGGTTCGCCGAGAAGCCCTTATTTTTGCCTAGGCCAGTCAACCTAGCGGGTCTTTGATTATGCGTAGTATCTTTTTACTATGTCTGCATTGAAGGGGTGAGGAAGGTCGTCACCATCCATAGTGGTTAGAATCATCGCTCCTCCTGAGAAGATATTCTTAACCACAAATGGCCCTTCGTAAGTAGGGGTCCATTTTCCCCTGGGATCACCTTGAGGTAAGATAATGCACTTGATTACCAGGTCTCCAACTTGATACTCTTGTCGTCTGACTTTCTTGTTAAATGCCTTGATCATCCGTTTTTGGTACGTCTGACCATGACAAATAGCAGTAAGTCTCTTTTCGTCGATTAGATTCAATTGATCAAGTCGGGTATGGATCCAGTCGTCTTCGCTCAAACCTGCATCCTTCATGATCCGGAGAAAGGGTATCTGAACTTCGATGGGCAAGACTGCCTCCATGCCATAAACCAAGGAATAAGGTGTTGCCCCCGTTGACGTCCGTGCTGAGGTACGGTACCCATGAAGAGCAAATGGTAACATCTCGTGCCAGTCTTTGTAGGTCACTGTCATCTTCTGCACAATCTTCTTAATGTTCTTATTAGCTGCTTCTACAGCCTCATTCATCTTCGGCCGGTAGGGAGAAGAGTTATGATGCTGTATCTTGAATTGCTCGCAGAGCTCAGTGATCATTTTGTTGTTAAGATTGGTACCATAGTCCGTAATGATCCTCTCTGGTACACCGTATCGACATATTAGGTTGTGCCGAATGAACCGTGCCACGACGTTCTTGGTTACGGTAGCAAAGGAAGCGGCTTCAACCCACTTCGTAAAGTAATCAATAACTACAAGGATGAAACGATGCCCGTTGGATGCTGTAGGTCTAATCTCGCCGATCATATCAATGCCCCACATTGAAAAAGGCCAAGGTGATGTCAAGATGTTCAGAGGAACTGGAGAAATGTGCACCTTATCGGCATAGACCTGGCACTTGTGACATGTCCGAGAATGCTGATAACAGTCAGCTTCCATTGTGGACCAGTAATATCCTGCCCAAAGGATTTTCTTTGCCATGGTATGTCCACTGGAATGAGTTTCGAAAGTACCTTCATGCAGCTCTGCCATGATCCTTTCTGCTTCAATCTTATCCACACAAAGCAGTAAGGTTGAATCATGGTTACGTTTGTAAAGAATGCCATTGCTGATGAAGAACTTTGCCGCGAACCTTCTCAGAAACTTCTTGTCATTAACAGATGCACCCTCGGGGTATTCTTGAGCTTCAAGGTATCTTTTTACTTCGTGATACCAGGGCTTTTCTGTTACCTCCTCAGTCTCAAGATCACAGCAATGTGCAGGTTCATCCAATTTCCAAATAATGATCCGGGGGGGCTCATTGTCCCATTTGACTTTGAACATAGAAGACATCGTAGCTAACGCTTCCGCCAACTGATTCTCTTCTCTAGGGAAGTGTTCAAAGGTTATCTCCTCAAAGTGGGGAAGCAACGTCAACACATACTCCTTGTAAGGAATAAGATTTGGGTATTTCGTATCCCACTCACCTTTGATCTGACTGATCACGAGAGCGGAATCTCCGAAGACACTCAGAAGCTTAATCCTTAGGTCAATTGCTGCTCGAAGACCCATGATGCACGCTTCATACTCCGCCATGTTGTTGGTGCAGTTGAAACATAGACGGGCGGTGAATGGAGTATGAGAGCCATTAGGAGATATGATCACAGCGCCGATGCCATTACCCAAAGCGTTTGAAGCTCCATCAAAGTACATAGACCATCAAGATCCTTCCTCGGGTCCTTCATCCGGTCCAGGTGTCTCACAATCAGTTATCAGCATGATATTCTCGTCCAGAAATTCAAAGTTTATAGACTGGTAATCATCCACTGCCTGATGTGCCAAATGGTCTGCAAATACACTTCCCTTGATTTCTTTTTGAGTTGTGTACTGGATTGCTATTCTTCCGGACAAGGTAGGCTTTTCGAAGATATACTTGATTGGATCCATCTTTGAAATCAACAGAGTAGTGTGAGTCAGCATATACTGTCTCAGTCGGCGAGCAGCCCATGCCAAAGCGCAACAAGTTTTCCCAAGCAGTGAGTATTGGGTCTCACAGTCGGTAAACTTTTTGCTAAGGTAATAAATAGCATGCTCTTTTCGGCCAGACTCGTCATGCTGCCCCAGCACACACCCCATTGAGTTGTCAAGTACTGTCAAGTATAAAATCAAAGGTCTCCCTTCAACTGGTGGCATAAGAATGGGTGGCTCTTGGAGATACTCTTTGATTATTTTGAAAGCGGCCTGGCATTCATCGTTCCAACGTACCACTTGATCTTTCTTCAGTAACTTGAAGATTGGCTCACAAGTAGCAGTTAGGTGTGAGATGAATCGGGCAATGTAGTTCAGTCGTCTTAGAAAGCCTCTGACCTCCTTCTCTGCCTTGGGAGCTGGCATCTCTTGTATAGCTTTCAATTTGGCAGGGTCTACTTGAATACCTTTGTCGCTCACGACGAAACCTAGTAGTTTGCCAGATCTCACCCCGAAGATGCACTTGTTCGGGTTCAACCTCAGTTTGTACAACTTCAACTAGTCAAACAGCTTCTGTATATGGTCAAGGTGTTCCTCCTCAGTTTGGGACCTCGCAATCATATCATCGACATATACTTCAATCTCATGATGGATCATGTCATGAAACAAAGCAACCATGGCACGCTGATATGTTGCCCCAGCATTTTTCAACCCAAAAGGCATGACCTTGTAACAAAAGGTACCCCACTGAGTAACAAAGGTGGTCTTCTCCATGTCTTCGGGAGCCATCTTTATCTGATTATAACCGAAGAAACCATCCATAAAGGAGAACACCTTGTGCTGAGCAGTATTGTCAACCAGAACGTCGATGTGAGGTAGATGGAAGTCATCCTTAGGGCTCGCCCTGTTCAAATCCCTGTAATCAACACACATTCTGACCTTACCATCCTTCTTCGGCACTGGAACCACATTGGCAACCCATTGAGGGTAAGAAGTCACTGCTATAAAACCGACGTCAAATTGTTTCATAACTTCGGCTTTGATTTTCTCGGACATCTCTGGGCGCATACGACGAACCTTCTGTTTTACGGGAGGGCAGTCTTCCTTGGTAGGCAGGCGATGAACCACAATGTCAGTATCTAACCCAGGCATATCTTTGTAAGACCAGGCAAAGATCTCAGCATAGTCATGCAGCATCTGAATCAACCGCTGCTTCACACTAAGCTCCAGATTTGAACCGATCTTGACTTCCTTCTTGTCTGTTTCAATACCCAGATTCACTGTTTCCACTGGCTCTTCATGTGGCTGAATGGCCCTCTCTTCCTGGAGTAGCAGTCTTGCAAGTTCACAAGACACTTCGCAATCATCTTCACCTTCGTCTTCGGCTAAGTTGATCGGATTTTCGAAGTCATAACTGGCAATAGCAGAGTTGTTACCAGTGAGATCCAGAGTGGACGTGGACCTGTATATGTGAGTGTGTGTAAAATAGTTGTTTTGAAATATATAATAAAGAAAAACAAGGAGCGCAAAATTTGAAATGCAAAAACGTCCAATGCTTTTATTAATGATATATGAAAATGGCACACAAAAGACCTCACAAATGAAGCCACGGTGCCCTGGGTAAGACACCGGGCCATAAAGTTTCAAAACATTGTCTGTTACAAATTCAAAACAAAGGGTTCATTACTGGGTAATAAAAGTAATAGGGATGAAGTCCTTTGCTGTCCAGTTGCTTGGTCCACCGTTGGTCGTAGGATAGATCCAGCTGTCGAATTCAGACTCTTCCATGTCATCTTCAATGGCATTTACTCCCGAGTTGCTGATGAACACAGGAGGTCTTCCAATCCTTGCACTTCGAACAACCCTTTGAGCTTCTGCAGTGAAACCCAAACCAAATTTGTTAGTCTTCTGAGTGAAATCAGGAAGTCGGTCCCAGCTTGCATACTCACCCTTCTCAATAACAGTCCGGGCATCCTTTAAGGAAGCCATCTTCATAGGAGAATCTTCAACCACAGTCTCAGCTGATGCCAGTGTTTGAGGAACCTCTTCATAGTGCTGAAATGGGGTCTCAATGAACTCCCCATCTATCTCTACGTATCTGAACGAGTTGAGGTGGCTGACCATGTACTCTTCCTCTCCTTGTACTGTCACAATCTTCCCTATGACCGGGTACTTCAGCTTCTGGTGAAGCGTTGAGGTTACAGCTCCAACTTTATGGATCCATGGACGACCCATCAAACAAGAATAGGATGGCCGAATGTCCATCACTTAGAATGTAGAATTGAATACCTGAGAACCAACTTTAATTGGAATATCAACCTCACCATGCACCATCCTTTTAGACCCGTCAAAGGCCCTGACTACGATGTTACTTGGTTTTAGCTCCAACCCTTCGCAATCCAACCTATCTAGAGCTTTCTTGGGCAAGATGTTCAATGAGGAACCAGTGTAAACAAACACATCTGTAAGAGTAACGCCCCTGCATTCAATGGAGACATGCAGGGCGTCGTTGTGGTTCTTCCCTTTAGCAGTCAGATCAGCGTCGGAGAAACCCAAACCATTATCAACAGTTAAATTGGCCATACAATCGGTAAATTGATCAGTTGATGTCTCTTGTGGCATGTGGGCAGTTTTCAGGAAGGTAATCAGGGCCTTGGCATGGGCCTCTGAACACAACAACAATGACAACATAGAAATCTTGGATGGGGTTTGCCCCAGCTGCTTAACTACGTTATAATCACTCTTCTTAATAATCTTCAAAATCTCTTCCATCTCCTGTTTGGAAGCTTCAACAGTAATCGTCTTCGGTGCCTCCGTCTGGGCAGGCACATCAGTGGTGATCCCTTTGCCCCGAGCGTTAGATGACTCGGAGACAGGGGTAGGACTAAGAACTTGATCAGGAATGGCTGTAGGTATACTTGCAGGTGTAATGACAACAGGTCTTCGGACAGTTGGTGGAGCAATATCAGGTGAGAAAAGTCTACCGCTGTGGGTGACTTTAGCAGGTCTAGTAATGTTGCTGATGCCGGTATCAGCATCCAACTCTTGCTTAACTCCAAGAACATAAACATCTGCCTCATAGTGCCAAGGGACAGCTTTGTCAGAGGTGTAGGGGATGGGCCCCGGAACAGTGATGATTACGGGCGCGATCTTTGGAACAGATGTAATTCTAACAGGCTTCCTCGAGGGAGCCTTGGAAGAATTGTCGAAAATGGTAATAATGGCAACTTCTTCAGTAGGAATGGAAGGAACAACAATATTCTCAAACAGAATCTCCTTATTATCCATCAGGTTTTGGATACCTGACTTCAGAAATGGGCAACCAGTAGGTAAAACAGAACACATATGGCAACCTTCGCCACAGCCCGGAAATAAACCGGCTAGCAACAAGTTCTTCTTGACAGTCATAAGAGGGGTAACAATATCATCCACGAAAACTACAAACAAGTCTTCCTCTACATCATTCACTTCATGCTTGGGCATGGGAGCAGTCACAACATTTGGCCTCTCGGGCGCCTCAAACTCAATCTCCTTTGCATCAATCAAGTCTTGGACCTTGTTCTTCAAAGCCCAACAATCATCCGTATTATGCCCCGGGCTCTCAAAGTAATAACCGCAACGGGCGTTAGGGTTATACCTTGGTGATGTTGTATTTGAATTCTTTGGAGCTTCTTTTATAGTCACCAGATTGGTCTTCAGCAACTGTGGCAGAATCTGAGACAAAGTCATGCTGAGACGGGTGAATTGCCTTCGAGGTCTCTCGTCCCTTTGTTGGTTGTGATGCTGAGGAGCACCAGCAGGTTTTGAAATAACAACCACATTGACAGCTTGGCGGTGTTCAGGTCTATTCTGTCTTCTCGAACTGTATACAACACTGGACTCTTTCTTAAACGGTTTCTTCTCGGTGCTCGATGAGGCACCCTTCTGTATCTTCCCAGCCTTAATACCAGCTTCAATCCTCTCACTAGTCAAAATAAGATCTGTAAACCCAGCTGAAGAGCTTCCAATCAGATGGTTAAATAATGGACCAGACAGGGTCCCTAAAAACATGTCAACAAGCTCACGATCAGCCAAAGGTGGTTGCACCCTTCCGGCAAGGTCTCTCCATTTCTGAGCATACTCTTTAAATCCTTCACCCGTTCCTATTGACATACCCTGGAGTTGGGTACGCGTAGGAGCGAGGTCGGAGTTGTACTGATACTGCCTATAGAATGCAGTAGCCAAATCTTCCCAGCTACGGATACTGGCTCCATCCAGTTGATAGAACCACTCAAGCTGAGTCCCTGAGAGACTGTCTTGAAAGAAATGGATCCATAAGTTCTTATCAGCAGTGTAAGGCTAGATCTTCCTCATATATGACCGGAGGTGCAGCTTTGGACAGGAAGCTCCGTCATACTTGGCAAAGGCAGGTGCCTTGAACTTATGGGGAATCACTACCCCAGATGATAGACCCAGATCTCCGAAGTCCAGACCGGGCACCTTCTGTATTTCCATAGCGCTCAAACGGTCTTCCAACTGTTTTTACTTATCCTCAGCAGGAGGATACTGTTCTTCATCATAGTCCGTCTCGTTGTCGGAGACCATAGGGCTAGGAGCCCTCCTTTCTTGTGGACTATCTTTCCCTCCAGATGAGGTGGTCAGGTCAACTTCATTCTGCAACCCGTTTCCAAACCTGCGTCCAGTATTGAACAAGATGGTCCTCTTCTTCTTCTTCTTCTTCTTCTTCTTCTCTTTCAGAATCAAGGTCTTCAGGTCCTGCTGACCCTTAGCTAGATTCATGAACAGCTCTTGAAATTGGGCATTCTAGGTCTGGAGGGCCTTGATAGCTTGCTCAGTTGAAAGTTCAGCAGACATGATGATTGCTGAAATAAACAGCGAAGAAGATAAGAGACCTGTAATGGGTTACCTATTTATGAGATGCATGGGATGAAATGCGTATGATTTATGATTTCAAAGACAACCGGGATTCAAATTTGTAAGAAAGGAAACACACTTTATTAGATTTAAACTTAAAAATTTAAATTGTTCAACAAATTGCCCTTAGGCATTACAAGAAATGGAAATACTGAAAAGTAAATGAAAACTGTAAAAGGGATCCTCAAAGGTCCATCAATGCTCCCATGGTCTCTTCTTCTCAGTGCGGACATAATCGTTCAGGATTCGCTCGTTCTCCAGTTGTCTGGTCAGCTTCTGGATCTTCTGCTCCTGTTCATTGAACCTCTCTCTGTAAGAATCCCGTTCATCCCTCAACTGCATCCAAGACCTCTTCAGTGTCCCAATATCAGTGGGCATATAAGGTTGGAGGATAGTTGGAGGAACCCCCTCTTCATCAGCAACTTCAAGAGTAACAGGCCTGACAGCTTCATATGGCATACCTAGCTTCTGGGCACGGATGCAGACCCATCTGAGATATGGCTCCATTGGCAGAGAAGTCTTAGGCCCCAACTCATGTGGGTAAGATTGGTGAACTCTGTCCCAAGCCCTTATGAATTTACGATGCAGCTCGTCGTTATCTCCCTGAAAATCAAAGATGATATGAGGCATCAACATCTCATGAGGCCCTTCTCTTCTGGCTCTTCCAAACTGATGGAGAGCTAAGCATGGGTTGTAAGAAATCCCTCCATGGAGTCCGATCAATGGAACATTAGGATACTCTCCACAACGATCAATGACAGTCACCTCATCCATACCTTTGAATGTCCAGATAATGTCATCACTAGAAAGAGACATCACCCTATAAGTCCAGCTCATTCCTTCTTTGTTTTTCAACACGGACTTAGAGAGGTGTGAAATAAACCACCTCGACAATAAAGGAGCACAACACATCAAAGTTCCCTGCTTTCGGGTAGTACGAGCATAGAGCTGATGAAGCAAATCACCCAAGAGAGTGGGTATCAGATTCTGAGAGATGAAGATCTTTATGGCATTAATACCAACAAAAGTGTCAGGATTCAGAAACAATACCAGACCATAAATCAAGAGAGCCAGAATGTCCTCGTATGCCTTGAAGTCTAAACTGTCCCAGAAGTAATTAGCTTTGTCAACCAAAAACTTAGCCAGAAAACCCTTAGCTCCACTTCTAGTCTCCCGGTTAGCCATTACCTCCTCTTTGGTCAAGTGAAGGGCTACAACAATCTCTTCGGGCTTAGGAGTCTTTTCCCAACCAGTAAACGGAGTTTGTTCCAGGACGGAGATACCAAGCAGCTCAGAGAACTCTTCCAGGGTAGAAACCAGCTGGAAGTCTTGAAAGGTGAAGCAATGGTATAACGGATCATAAAATTGGACCAGGACACTCATCATTTGTTCTTCCAACTTCGAGGTGACCAAACTGAGAAGAGAGCCATGCCTTCTGATGAAGGAAGTAGTGTTTGGAATCCTGAAAACCAACTCTTTAAGCAGGATAGGTACCTGGGCAAATTTGATCCGGATAGTATTCCTACGCATGGGCATCATGATGACCTACAAAACAAAACAAAGATGAAACCCTCTCGTCTTTGAAATAGGTTAGTCCTTATGCAGAATGTATGCAATGTTATGATGTCATGATGTCATGGTAAAGGCACACCACAAGTATCCACAAAAGGCAAACATGGTAAAGGCACACGAGTCACACAAAAGAGCCCTTACATTTCAGGTCGGCATGAAGCTTAGGTACTACCCTCTTTTAGTTCAGTTGGTTAAGACCTGTCCTAAAAATAGTAACCGAGTTCTAGAGGATCTCAATATCACTGACTACCCTTAATCGGTCATAATTCTAGTTTAGCAACCTTTTCTTGCAGCCGGAATCATCGCGAGAGTTTAGTCTCAATGAGTGTAGCATACTACTACTGTTCTATGGCCAAGTTGGTCAATTTAAGGTTCTAAGGTCAGTTGGTGCTTAATGACTCCTTAGAAGACCCATATTCCCCTCGTTCCAACACAAGGGATATCGGTACAGACTAAGGTGCCACACCAATGTAGCTACTGCTTCATCTGTGTCGGTCTACGCCAGACAGATCCCTCACAGTTTATTGCTACTTACCTAAAGGGTATCCCCCAGATCCGGGTTAGGATCTATAGAAACTTCGATACAAGCCCACAAAGATAAATCATACAAAGCAAACAATTGAAAACAACAGTGATCTAATCCTAAGGTACACCTCACTTATAGATATCCCCAGCAGAGTCGCCAGTTCTGTGATCGGTGGGAATGAGAACTGACTGTTTTGGAATGCTGGTTTGCGTTTTGCATTTGTTTTTGCAAAATTTCGCGGTAAGTAAGAGTCACCACCGTCTTTTATTTTATCCAACAAGGAAAGGACAAAAGCACAGAAAAATTCCTTTTTGAGATGTTTCTCGGGTTCGGTAGGTAGATTATAGAAAGGGAAGGTGTTAGCACCCTTTATACCCGTGGTTATCCATGGGCTCTTAGGTACTTGCTCACTATGTTTTCAAAAGTTTGCTTTTCTTTGTGTTTGTGGGTTTGAAAAGAGTTTTTGAAGAGAGTGTAAGTGCGAAAAGTTTTGTTTTTTTGTTTTCAAAAGAGCAAGTACTTAAGAACATCTACCTACTCAAAAAGGAATTAAACTGTGCAAATGTCCTTTAGACAACGCTATCCCACTATTGGGGAGTAGGTAGCATCGTCGTTGGAGTTTTCGGGTCAATTCAATTAAGGGACGTGTGGTCACTAAAGCAATGTTAGGACGCCTTAGCGGTAACCCTAATGTCTTATATCATTTTATCCGAGGCAACCATTTCGAGGCAACTATGATCTTTGTACAAGAGGGTGACCTCCAAAACTTCCTATACTCAATGACCACGTTCGAGGCAACCAAGTGAGGCGTACCCTAAGAGTGGCATGTGCGAGTGTATTGTTTTTCAGTTATATTATCTTTACATGTCATGGTGAGCTACTGTTGATTTTAAGTTAAAAATTGATCTTGTCATGCATAGCCTATTATTCAAACATCTAACAGTTAATGGTTGCAAAAATTAAATTGCGAAAAATAAATCTAAGCTATTACAAGGCGTCGGGTATTTACATCGCCAAAAACAAACCCTTGAAAATTAAATTGCGAAAAGTAAATAAAAACGATAGATAAAATACTAAGTTAAAACTATTACATCCTCAAAGAAATTACAATATATGGATCAAAAATAAATCGCGCGAGAAAAATTGAATCGGAACGTCCTAGGGTTTTGACCCTTTTTTCATTAAATAAAGCATATTTTTTTGTTATTTTTGATTTAAGAATTAAGTCTAAACTAATAATTAATTAATTAAAAGAAAATATTTTTGAGTTTTTATTTTAATTAAGGAAATAAAAAATGGTTAAAAATATTAAAAAACCCTAATTCTATATTGATTTTAATTTAATGCAAAATATATTGAAATTGAACCTAATTAAAACTAAATTAATTGGTAAATTTTATTTACAAAAATAAATAATAACATTAATGGAATTTATTTTGTTTTCTGATTTTTTTTTATGAAAAAGTTAATTAGTTAATTAAAATACTAATAATAATAAAATAGAAATAGAAAATAATGAAAAGAAAAATAAAATAAACAAACTCAGGGGGGGGGGTATGGGCCCAATTTGGTGGTGAAAAGAGCCCTTTTGAGGCCCATTACGTCCAAGCCTTTGTTTGACCTTTTGGATTCCCATGTGTGCTTGTTGACCGAAGACTATGGTAGTCCTTCAATCTGGTTCATTGGATCTGCCTAGGGGGCCACTTGGCGTATGGAGATCTGAAGGCGTTTGATGGTCCATGTTTGGAATGATACACCTGAATATATGGAGAAAAAATATAACAAGGTTTTGGGGGACCTGGGATTCGAACTCAGGTCCCAATACTCATATGCCAACGCGCTTACCACTCAACCAACTGCATCTCTTTGTTATTGTAATAAGAAAATAATATTATATAAAGAAACCAAACACTAAGCCTGCAAAAAACAAAAAACGCGCCACTGATTTGAATAGGCCAATGGCATTAGGACACGCCATCATCTTCCTCACAAAACCTGGTTCGTTTACCTGCAGATTTTTATCCGCGGGAAGTTTCGTGGGATGATTCTAAAACTCGCTCCAGGCCATGAAAATGCTATTCGAGAACATAGACGTGTTCGTCTCTGCCTCATCATCATTCCTATAACCATTGTTTGTCTCAATTTATCCTGCATAAGAAACGCCTAAAAAACAAGAACAAGAACCCTAGGTTCGAGCATCATGATACAGGGCCCAAGAATGAAATTGAATAATGCAAAAACGT
Source organism: Vicia faba (assembly GCA_948472305.1). Taxonomy (NCBI): domain Eukaryota; kingdom Viridiplantae; phylum Streptophyta; class Magnoliopsida; order Fabales; family Fabaceae; genus Vicia; species Vicia faba. The sequence goes on along the minus strand of OX451737.1, from coordinate 1,444,597,974 downwards.
TCTAAATCAAATAACAATCACAAATATGCCAATATTTTGAAGAAAAGATGCAAGAACGGATGTTTTCGATTTCATGTTCAGAGCAAGGTTCATGGAGACTTACAGTGTGTTATAGGCGATGAAAAGGCTTCCTTTTGATTGGTATGGCTCCATTGTATGTCAAGGAAGGGAGCTACGTTTTGCTTTTGGTCTGAATTCGCCTCTAAACCAAAATTCGATCACCACTTTTTCAAGGTTCTTTGCAAACTTGTTCTGGCCGTTTCCACAGATTTTTGTGTGTGTTTTAGGTTTGTGTCACTTGTATGCATATAATGGAATGATTCAAGGTCAAAATATGGGCCAATATCCATGTGCATTGAAGAATTAGGATTTGATCTTGATCACCATAACCATGTTTCCAAATATAGGCAAGATCTGATTTTTTGTGCACAAAAAGCCAAGGTACGAGTTTGATTAGGTGTTATATGATATATGCAAGCTGTACAAATCACAAGAATCCTTTTACATTAATTTTTGGATTTTATTTGGATTAATATAGATTTAAAATGAATTAAATCAATAAAAATTAAATAAAATAGAAAAATAAATGTTTGGTCGTGAAATTAAAGATGGGACACGTGTGTGGCATTACAAGATCAAATCAAGTGGAAAAAGTGGGCCCTTTTGTCAAAAATTGGAGTTTTGAGGATAGTTGACTTTTGGCAATTTTGGGAAAATACCCAACTTCAACAATGCATAACTTCTTCAATTTTGAACTTTTGGAGGTGTTCTTTGACTTTTTAGAAACCTTGAGGTGTCCTATAATCAACCATTTTGGTCTCATCTTATTTTGATGTTCCATTATCAAGTTATAAGCTTTGGAAAAAAAGTTGTTTTTGTTGACTTTCAAAAATGACCTATAATATCCAAATTTGTAACTTTTTGTGAGAGCATTTATTGATCTTGGGGTGTGAATATGGATTGTAGGAAATTGAATCCTCTTCAAAATGAGCTTTGGATGGGTCATTCTCATAAAGTATGAGAAAGTTATGCTTGGTCAAAGTTGAGTTGACTTTTCCTGCAAAACCCTAATTTAGCAACTTTTGAATCTTGATGAATCTTGAGCAATCCTTGATGAATCATGATCAACCCTTGATCAAATGATGAAATATTCTTGAAAATGAGAATGTTGACAAAAATTCTTGAGGTTTGACTATTTGTAGGCCACAGTTGACTTTTGTCCTAGCACAGTCGATTTTTGGACCTCTTGAGCAATTGACTGACCAAACTTCCTCTGCAAGGCTTGCAGTTTGACATGGATGAACTTGATAACATATTAGGACATTGGGAGAACTTGAGGTAATTTGGATGAAAGGACCTTGATGCAACACAAAACCCTAATTTGAGATTGACTGCCTTAGGAGATGATTTGACTGTCCAACTCTTGGGCCATCTTGAGTCACTTGGAGATTATTCTTGACATGTCTTGAGAAATATGGGAGGGTAAATTTTGGGGTACAACAACATCATTACGAAATGCATGTATCATGACATTGCATACAACTATCTCTTTACCTTTTCCGGAAAAGATCAATCAACCGATGCATATCGTCTACGAATTTCTCCAGAGGCTAAAATCTGACAAATATTTCCATTGAAGATTTTTCCCAGGGAGTCGTTCTAAAGTATATCTCTTCAAGACAAAATTAAGATTGGGTTCCTCATGGTACCTGTTGAAGTAGTAGTCGTCAAAGATTCCTTCACTACCTATTGAAATAGTAGTCGCCAGAGATTCTTTCATTATCTGTTGAAGTAGTAGTCGTCAGATATTCCTTCATTACCTGTTAAAGTAGTAGTCGCCAGATTTCTTCATTACCTGTTGAAGTAGTAGTCGTCAGATTCCTTCATTACCTGTTGAAGTAGTAGTCATCAAGATTCCTTCATTACCTATTGAAGTAGTAGTTGTCAAGATTCCTTCATTACCTGTTGAATTAGTACTCGTCAGATTCCTTCACTACCTATTAAAGTAGTAGTCGTCAAGATTTCTTCATTTCCCGTGGAAGTAGTCATCGTCAGATTCCTTCGTTACCTGTTGAAGTAGTAGTCGCCAAGATTCCTTCATTACCTGTTGAGGTAGTAGTTGTCAAGATTCCTTCATTACCTGTTGAAGCAGTAGTCGTCAAGATTCCTTCATTACCTGTTGAAGTAGTATTCGTCAGAGATTTCTTCCTTATTTGTTGAATTAGTAGTCATCAAGATTCCTTCATTACCTGTTGAAGTAGTAGTCGTCAATATTCCTTCATTACCTGTTGAAGTAGTAGTCGTCAGATTCCTTTATTACCTGTTGAAGTAGTAGTCATCAAGATTCTTTCATTACCTGTTGAAGTAGTAGTCGTCAGAGATTCCTTCATTATCTGTTGAAGTAATAGTCGTTAGAGATTCCTTCATTATCTGTTGAATTAGTAGTCGTCAAATATTCCTTCATTACCTGTTGAAGTAGTAGTCGTCAGATTCCTTCATTACCTGTTGAAGTAGTAGTCGTCAAGATTCCTTCATTACCTGTTGAAGTAGTAGTCATCAAGATTCCTTCATTACATGTTGAAGTAGTAGTCGTCAGAGATTCCTTCATTATCTGTTGAAGTAGTAGTCGTCAGAGATTCCTTCATCGCCTGTTAAAGTAGTAGTCGTCAAGATTCCTTCATTACCTGTTGAAGTAGTAGTCGTCAAGATTCCTTCATTACCTGTTGAAGTAGTAGTCGTCAGGATTCCTTCATTACCTATTGAAGTAGTAGCCACCACAAGATTCATTCCAGTATACGTTAAAATAATAATCACAATCAAGCTTTATACTTACCAACAATCACTTTGGATGGCATCTTTAAGCCTTTTCCCGACACAATCAACCAACAGCATTACTTCGTACACCAGCGAGTGCAAATTTCTAGGCACTCTAGTGTTCAATCATCTTCTACCTACAAGTCACGAATGGCTGATACGCCAGTCTAAATCTTCAGATTTAAGAAGATTGAACAGGGGCAGCTGTTGTACCCCAAAATTTGCCATCTCTTTTCTCAAGATATTTCTCACAAGATCTTCAATAGCTCAAGCTTGCACAAATGTTGACTAAACCAAGCCATCTCCTCAACACTGATGCCTCAAATTAGGGTTTTGATTTTTCACAAGGACAACTTTTAATGCCTCAAATGAGTTTCATGGATCATAATGGACCTCCAAGATTACTCATGTCAAGTTTCAAGTCTTGGATCACAAGTTTACTTAGTCAATTGCTAAGATGAGTGAAAATCAGTTGCATTGGGTAAAAAGTCAATTGTACACTGAAAAGTCAAACTTTGACTTTTTGGTTAACATTAAGTTTCAAAGATCAAAATTCATTAAGACATTCAAGAATATCAAGCTTGATAATCAAGAAGTCAATAAAGTCAAAAGTCAAAAGTCAATTTGAAAAGTCAAAACTTTTCAAGACTTAGATATTTTTCTGAGTGTTTTATACATTGTTTATTTCATAAGTTCATACCAATTTTTCACCATGATGCAAAATGATTCAAAGGAAACTTTCAACATGAAAGTTGTAGATCTTGATGAATTCTACAACTTTGTATTAGAGGGTTGATTTCCAAAAAATACTTAGATTTGAATATATGAGCCCATGAAGTCATGACATTTTTGTATAAACACTTAGTAAAATTTTAAACAGATTTTGGTCAGTTTTTATCTCAACTTCTTAGCCATTTTTCATCAAGTTCCAATTTGATTTATCTAAAATGGTCAACATGAAAGATGTAAACAATGTTTAAAGCTTTCCAAAATGTCAAAGAGCATGAATTTATCATACTTGAGCTAGGAGATTCAAGGGCCTGAAGTTGGGCATCCATTCTTGAATTGCAAGTCATTTTGTTGAAGAACATATAACAAAATCCTTATGCCATGCTGCATAATCATACTTTATAGGACTTGTGACTTATAAATCTATCCATAATCATATGTTTACACAATTCATTAAACCATTATCCAAGTGATTCAAGTATTGTCCATTGCATCATTCCATTTATGGCACAAAGGCACCATTGCCATTCACATAAAGCATGCTTTATACAAAGTCAACTCTACTTCAGCCTCTCAATTGTTTTTTCTGCATACACAATGTCAAATCAAGAAGCAACATGCCTAAAAATTCCTAGCCACTTCAGATCCCTTTTGTACCATGCATTGGGACATCAAATTTCACATAACTTGGTTGTTTCATCTCAACCAAACCAGAATTTTGACAACTTGTAAAACAAACTCTCTCATCCTATCAAACCTCCTCTATAAATAGAGAGGCAATTTGCAAGCTAAAGGCCAAAAGTTTTTGTTGTGTAGAATTTTTTTTCAAAACCCTTCATACTCTCAAAAACCATAACTATCCATAAAACCTTCACTTTTGAGCTTTGAAGTCAAAATCTTTGAACCTCTCACACCTTGCAAGTTCTGTTCAAACAAACCATCCAAAAACTCCGCATACATCATATAGAAGTTGTCCAAACTCAATAGCAACTACTGTAACATCACTATTTTCCAAACTCAAAAAACGGCCACCTGCAACTTGACTTCTCCAACTCAAAATCAAAACATAAACTTCAGTTTCAAGGTAAGTTTTTTTGACTTCGGACTCTTCATACAAGCATCATTAGTGGTCCATTTGTGAAGATAAAATGTATATATTATTGCCCCTGAAGCTAACCATATGCTTAATTTTCATTTTCACTAACCATGTATTGAGAACTGATGTGTATATGTGACAGAATAATGTTTCAAGCAAAAAACAGCAGTATGAGTCGATACGTATCTCTATGAGTCGAAAAATATTAGGTGCAAAATAGGTTATGAGCCGATGCAAACCATTATGTGTCAATACGAAATAATGTATGAGTCGATACAAAATGTGAATGTGTCAACTCATACTGAGTTAATTTTCATTTTCCAGAAACAAGAAGAGATATGTGTCGATACGTAAGTGCATGCGTCGACTCATACTGAGTTAATTTCATTTTCCAGAAGCAAGAAAGGTTTTCGTATCAATACATAAGTACATGCGTCAATACATAAAGTTTTCTTATCAATGCATAAGTGCACGCGTCAATACATAAAGGTTTCATATCAATGCATAAGCTCATGTGTCAATACATAAAAGTTTTTTTAAACAATATTTTTTTTTTACATTATCTTTATATTTTTATTGTTATTCATTATTCAATATGGTTGTAATAATAATTAGGTTTTAATTTCTTTCATCCCCCATTTGTAAATTTGTACCCCCCATTCCCGAAGCTTTATAATAGCGTAAGACTTTACATTTCCGCAATTTATCGCTTTCAATATAATTGCTAGTAATTAGAGCTTGTATGGCAAGAATTAAAATCAACAACTGGATAACCCTAATTCAAGACAAAAATGCATGAAAACAAAACACTTTGCACACTCACACCTCTAGGGTAACCCGCACTTGTTGCCTCGGATAAAAACAGTCATGTCCCTCGAACATGGGATACTTTAGCAAAAACCCTCGAATACAAGATCGTAGTCCCTCAATGACCCTTCTATGTTGCCTTTGGAAACGATCTTAGACCCTCACAACAAATTGCTAAGTTATCCTACAATTTGCCTTCTATGACTGTACGATGACCCACGTCTGTCCCTTCACATCCAATGATAGGGGTTCTTATTAAATCAATGGTAAGATAGCAATATCTAAAGGAGGAGGAAATGAACAAAGACTTTTTGAGTAGGTACAACATTCTTAGTTGCTTACTCACAACCATTTTCAAAACAACTCTCAAAATACACCAACACTTTCAAATGAAATATTTTCAAAAGTCAACACTTTGTATGCATTCTTATAGAGATGAGAATCATTACAAAGTTTGCCTAAGCAAAAGCACTTTCAAATGAAATATTTTCAAAATTTAACACTTTGAATACATTCTTATAGAGATGGGAATCATTACAGAGTTCTCCTAAACGAAGGCACTTTTCAAAAATACATTCAAAAATAAATAACAAACACATTTCAAACAAAACATTTCAAAATGAGCTAGCAACTAAGAGCTCGTAGATAACTACGGATGAAAAGAGTGCTAACACCTTCCCTTTTCATAACCTACCCCCCGAACTCAAGAAAATTCTCAAAAGGTCTTTCCTGTTCTTTTCACCCTTTCCTTTATTGGATAAAAGAAAAGTCGGTGGAGACTCTTGCTACCTGCAATAATTGCGATAAAATGCAAAACAACCAAGTCAGTTCTCTATCCATATTACAAAGAGTATGAATTGATTTTAGATATTTAAATGTTGCTACCCCTAAAGATGAATATGTCATGCCTGTGCATAAATGTTAGTCGACTCTGTTGTTGGTTTTGCATATTTAAGTATGCTTGATGGTTATTCTGGATATAACCAAATTTTTATTGCAGACGAAGTTGTGCCAAAATGGTGTTCTGTTGCCCAGGGGCCTTAGGCACCTATGAATGGATCGTTATCCCATTTGGCCTAAAGAATGCCGGAGTGACATACCAGAGGGTAATGAATTCGATTTTTCATGACTTTATTAAATATTTCCTGCAATTATATATTGATGATATTGTATTAAAGACTAATAGTAGGTCATATCATTTGGAACACCTTCAGATATCCTTTGAAAGAATGAGAAAATATGGATTAAAAATGAATCCATTAAAATGTGCTTTTTGTGTGCAGGCAGGTGACTTCCTTGGCTTTGTGGTTCATCAAAAAGGGATTGAAGTAAATCATAGCAAGACCAAAGCCATCATGGATATAAAGCCTCCGTCGACTAAAAAAGAGCTTCAGTATTTCTTGGGCAAAATAAATTTCTTAAGGAGATTTATATCCAATCTAAGTGGTAAAACTAAAGTGTTTTCACCACGACTTCAACTGAAGAACGAAGATTTCATCTGGAAAGAATAACATCAAGACTCTTTCAACAAGATCAAAGATTACTTGATGAAACCTCTAATATTAGCGCCTCCTGTTAGAAATAGGCCAATGAGGTTGTATATTTCAGCATCAAAATCAACTATAGGTAGTATGTTAGTCTAAGAAGACGAAAAAGGTGTCGAAAGACCTATGTATTACCTTAGTCGAGTACTTAATGACCCTGAAACTAGGTATAGTGATATAGAAAAACTATGCCTATGTTTGTATTTTTATTGTATTAAATTGAAGTAATATATCAAGCCAGTTGATGTGTACGTGTCTTCTCATTTTGATATCATTAAGCACATGTTTTCTAAACCAATTCTGCATAGTCGAATTGGTAAATGGCCTTTAACATTAACTGGATATTCACTGACCTATATGCCCTTAAAAAAAATAAAGGGGAAAATAGTAGGTGACTTCCTTGTTGACCATTAAATGGTTTGTATGCCCCAAAATTATATGGACATGGTACAATGGAAGTTGTATTTCGACGGTTCTAGTCAAAAATATGGAGTCGGAATAAGAGGAATTATCATTTCTCCAAGTGGAATTCCAGTAGAGTTCAAGTACAAAATTGAGGGCGTATGTACAAATAATGAAGAAAAATATGAGTCTTTAATAACAGGACTTAAACTTTTGCGAGAATTAGGGGCAAGGAATATCGAAATTATGGGAGATTTTGAACTGGTGATTAAACAAGTATCGAGGGAATATAAATGTTTCAGGGAAAATTTAATTATGTACTTTATGATTGCTATTAGATTTCTTAGGCAATTTGAACAAATGAGCATTTGACACATACCTCGATGGGAAAATCAAGAAGCAAATGATTTAGCACAAGAAGCTTCAGGGTATAAAGTCTTGAAGGATCAAGATAAAGAAGAAATCCAGGAAAGGGAGAAGGTTCGGGCTACTTTATTGTCACCTTCAAATTTGTCGATTATAAAGTTATGAGCTGTAGATGCGGAGAAATTTGAAATTTTTACCATTGATAATATGTCAGAAAATGACTGGCGAAACCATTGGTCAACTATCTACGGCACCCTACAGGTTCGACTGATCATAAGGTCAAATATTACGCACTCAGTTATATCTTAATGGAAGTGGAGTTATTCAAAAAGACAGATGAAGGGGTATTGTTAAAATGCCTTGGAGAAAGTGAGGCATATATTGCTGTGTCAAATATGCATAGTGGAGCTTGTGGTTCACATCAGGCTGAACATAAAATGAAATGGCACTTGGTGCGGCTGGGTGTCTATTGGCCTTCAATGTTGAAAGATTGCATTGAATTTTCTAAAGGATGCCAAGAATGCCAGTTACATGGGGGCATACAACATGTTCCTGCAAGTGAATTGCATGCAATTATAAAGCCTTTGCCTTTTAGGGGACGGGCATTAAATATAATTAGAGAAATAAGACCAGCTTCATCAAAACAACAAAGATATATTCTAGTTGGAATTGATTATATCACGAAATGGGTTGAAGCAGTAGCATTGGTAAATGTCGACCAAGAAGTTGTCATATATTTTATCCAAAAACACATCATGTGTAGATTTGGAGTACCAGAGACAATTACAACCGACCAAATATCGGTCTTTACTGGTAGAAAAATGCAATACTTTTTAAATGAAGTTGGGATTAGGTTGCTAAATTCTACCCCTACTATTCCCAGACAAATGGCCAAGTAGAAGCGGTCAATAAAGTCATAATTAGACTAATAAAAAATCATGTAGGAAAGAAACCAGAGAATTGGCATAAGACACTAGATCAAGCTCTATGGGCATGTAGAACTTCACCAAAAGAAGCAACGAAGACTACTCCATTTCGACTCACATATGGACATGACGCAATATTACCAGTAGAAATTTATGTCCAGTCGGTTAGGATTCAGAGGCAAAATGAGTTACAGTCTGAAGACTACTGGAGTATGATGACAAATGAGCTTGTCGACTTAGATGAAGAAAGGATGTCAGCTTTAGATTCACTAAGAAGACAAAAAGAAAGAATTCCCAGAGCCTATAATAAGAAGGTAAAAGATAAAGCATTTTCTGTTGATGATTTGGTTTGGAAAGTTATATTTCCTATGGACATGAATGATAGAGTTTTGGGAAAGTGGTCCCCAAATTGGGAATGACCTTTTAAGATAGTACAAATGTTTTCCAACAATGCATATGACATTGAAGAATTGGCTTTAGATCGACGTATTTTAAGAGAAAATGGAAAGTATTTGAAGAGGTATAGGCATACTCTTCAAGAAGTCAAAACCGATGAAATAAGTAGTTGTCGGGCTATTAAGTTGGAAAAAACTGTGAAATTAACTACAAGCGTACATAAGTGCATGTGATGATTAATATAATAGGAATTGAAAGGAGAATATTTGATTTAAAGGTGGCAAATGGTCATTATTCAAAAATACAAATTAGAAAATATAAAATACAAGCAATTAAAAATGTTTGTATAAATCTTGGAAGACATGCAGTTAGGCATTAAGGTGGTAGGCTTGAGATTCAAAACTTTCCATTTGGATTTTAAGTTACTTGATTTCAGTTTAGATAGAGGACATATCTTCTCCTTTAGCTAGAGCATCCAAGACAATTTTATCAACCTTTTCCTGAGTGGGATTGATAACCTTGTCAATTTTTTCTCCTTCGTCTGCTGCAAGGGTTTCCAATTCTTTATTCAAAGAAGCAATTTGAAGGTGTATTTCTATAACCCTTTTCTATTTAAGAATCTAGTCTTCTTTTTCCTTTTCAATCATTTCTAGAATCTTGGTAGCCTCGTTGTTGGATTTTACAACCTCCTCCCAATCCTTCTTCAGAAGAATCTCTTTAGACTCGAGCAATCGTTCATTCTTGTTGATGCATTCACTGTTACAGACCATGGGAAGGAACAACTTCCCAAATGCCATCATCATGGCTCGAGAAGCTTTAGAAATGTTAAGTTCTTTCAGCTGGGCAAGCACATCCAAAATTTCCTGACCAATAATAGGTTCGGAAAGAAGCAAATGAGGCAAATCTGGATTCATCACATAAGTACGAATTTTATTCGTCAAAGTCTTAGACTTTTGAGACATGTTTTCTGGAGGAGCTATGGTCTCAAGGGAGGTTGCATTTTCTTTTGCCCCCAAGTCCTGCAAGGAATCTGAAAGACTAGAGTCAGAACTAGTCGAACTAGAAACTCTATGCGTGGCAAGACTAGTGATTAAGTCAGAATCACTATGAGTAGCCTAAGTAGCCAGATCAATGAACTCACCAGCATTATTGACAGGAGTTTCATCAGCATATGGAGAAGAAGCCTCTGACACAGGGCTGTATTCAGGCACGCTTTGTTCCAACTGGTGGGAAGTTTCAACCTGATTAAATATTAAAGGAAAATAAAGTCAGTTCGATAAGATTGGTGAAAGAATCAAAATAGTCAAAGAGCTATTTACCTATGCTGACAGATCAGGAGTGATATCAAAGTTTTCTCCAACATGATCTACAGCAGTGGTTTCAACTGGCGTTGATGTACTAAATATGTTTTAATCAAGAGAACGATCGACATCCGCCGCCCTTGCTACCACACCAACAGTGCCTTCTTGAGGAGTAGGCTCAACATCTTTTTCCGCAAACACCTTAGCCTTCTTCTTCTTCTTTTTCCCTCACTCTTATTAGGGGAATCTTTCTTTCTCTTGTAGATTTTGGATTTGTGGGAATGCTGTGAAGAATGAGCCTCAGGGGATGGATGAATATGAAAAATAAAGTATAAGTTTGTGCTTTAGTCGAAAGTACATAAACCAACAAAAAGTACCTCATTTCCTATGATGGAATGGTGTGTATCCTTCTTGGATTTTTTGGATGTTTTGGAGGGAGCAGTCAAATCCGTGGAACGTTTTTGACTCTGCAGAAAGCCAAATTATTAGTAACAGTCCAAAATCATAAAGGAAGTAAGGAAGAAAAGCACACATACTGAAGAGGTATGTTTTTTAATAGCAGTCAAGATAGTCTCATCGTCAGATGGAGTTTTGTCAGGCACAATCTGCAAACTTTAAAATTGGCTAAATCAAAAATGCCAAACAGAGAGTAAAAATAACAGTATTCAATTCTAAACCTCTTTGGTCGAAGGACCAGTCTGGTCGACATGAGCATCCTCATCTTGATCTATGGGAATGGATGTAAGAAAGAAGTGGAAGATCAAAATAGTGATAAAGTTAAAATGGTAAAAAGCCAAGCTTTTCAAAAAATTGTTACCAGTTTGTATGATAGAGAATACTCTAACACATTGAGGATCAATATGTAGAGGTCCTGAGTAGTTGTGTAGATAATGCTTCTTCGGTACCACCCTCTTGGCCTTTTTCTTATAAGTATTTTCTATGTCTGACCAAGGCCAATACCACCAGTCTGGGATAGGTGGGCTAAAGGCCAAAGCCAATGGGCTAGATGGCAAAGGAGGAAAATTAATCTTTCCAAAATGAAGTGCATAAAGATATTTATCTTTTGCATAACCAGAAATTTTAAGTTGTGGGATCATGTTGGTTATCTTCTCCTTTAATTCTTTGGCTGCCTCAACAATGGTCCGACGAAGATCATTCGGTCGATACACAATTACAAAATATTTCTGGAAAGCTTAGATTTGCTTGGCATTAGTAATCTTACTTTTGGTATACTTTGCCTGCAAACGATCAAAAACATTAGTCAGTTCAGCCATTTTAACTCCAGGAGAACCAAAATATGTCTCGACATATGATTGCCACCAAGTTTCAAATTCTTTTGTACAATAAAAAGCAGTTTAAAAAGGAATGAGAGCAAGTCTAGGCCTTTTTCCCAAAAGTTCTCGAAATCCTTTTTAGAGACAACATAAGGTTGGTCAGTGGTGATATTTAAGAGCAGCTCCAATGAAGGATATAGAGATTTAGGCGTGAACTGGAAAAGTCCAAATTGTCGAGCCACCAAATTTGGCTGGCAAGTTACCAATCCTGGTGTGCTACCGATAACAACTGCAGACAATAATTGAGGAGATAAAAAATGCCCCAAGATACTTAGTTACTCTTGTCTTCCTCCTTAGGAGGAGGGAAAGCCCTAGTGAACAATTTAAGCCCGTGCAATCTGGCACAAAAGGGCGCCATAGAAGGCTCAAACTCGACGCGAGTTAACATAATGTTGAATATGAGTCGAAACACCTAAATATTGGGAAAAGTCTTTTCACCACGAGTCATTGGGATCAGGCGTTTCCAAATAATGTGGCGCTTCGTCAGAGGACATGCCACTCTTTTCATCCCATAAGGCTTAATATCTTTAGAAAAGGTGGCATTTAGCCACAATTGCAAGAACCAAAAAGAGCCATGGGCCAAAATGTTCTTTTTTTTGGAGTGAGTGGGGTCAAAGGTTTTTATTTGGGAAATAACCTTCGTCAAGGATTCATAAAGCGAGGCTAAAATTAATTGTCCTAGAGAAACATCACGACCATGATATAACTGAGTGGCTAAATATGAGTATTGTTTTTCTATTTGCATGGATCTGGAGCAGAAGAAAAAACGAGATAGCTATAGAGTCAAAAAGGCTACGTGTTCTTCAAGAATAATGGGGCCTGCTATTCTAGCATGATGGTCGATGAAGTTATTGTAACTCGGATTTCTGGTTTCACCTACATTGAATTTCAAAGGCATAAGAGCTAAATCCTCAAAGTTAAAAATGCGACCATTCAGATTTAAACTTGTGATGGCAGCTATGTCTAAGAGTGTAGGAGTTATCATGCCACATTTTGTATGGAAGGTGTTTGCGATCCCTCCCAAAATTGTAATGCAACAAGAAACATACCACAAGAGTAAGGGGGACCACAATGAGATATTTGCAAAAGGGTGTAAATACCTAAATCTTTCCATTGGTGAGCTTTCTCTACCTCTAAACGTTCCATCCAAGCACGAAATTTAGGGCAATTTCAAGGAGGAGCAGTTCTAAAGTTTCTATCAACATACTGGAGAGATAGAGGTTGTTCAAGGGAAACTAAAGGTCTAGTAACATTAATGCATGGGAAAAATGCACGTTCATCTGTAGAAACTATTGTTTCACCTTCTTCAGGAAATGGACCTAGGAAGGCTAAAGGTTCATCAACGAGAGAAAAAGGAATCAATAACTGAGATTTCCATATTTTAGCCTTTTCTTCAGCATAAGGAGGTTCAGGAACATATTCTCTTCCATCAATGATGAGTGGATGTTGTAGTTTTGCAGATTGAGGAATGAGTTTGGATGAACTCGCCATTAGAAATGAAGAAAGTGTTGAAGAAGATGAATATTATAAATAAATAGGGTTTCATTCTTTTGAGAAGAAGGTACGTTGAAGTGTTGGTTGTAGAAACAAAGAGAAATGAAAGAGAAACCCTAAGTTAAAAAGGAAAACAAAAAACATTTGAGTTTCTTTTATCTAACTTTTCAAGTTCGTGTGACGCATCTGAGGACATGTGGTGACATAGGGTAAAAGATGGTGGGCCACATCTCCCATTTAAAAAAGATAGTGGGTGAGTTGATAGGCACATGTCTCAAAGAAAATATGCAATATGTTATCATGATGGTATGACATCATAAAGAAGGGTAACTCGTAATGTCAACTAAGAAATGCAAAACGATTAAGTTTATGACTGAAAGTGGTCGACAGTTCAAAGATACCATTACCTTACATCTATCAAACTCGAAAATGGCATCTATGGGGGACATTTTGTTACCTTAAAATTTCTTTAAGGCATTTATTGTATTGTTAATAGGGAAACCCTATGAGTTGAAGGGAAAGTTCCTTCCAGGAGTAGGAACTTTAAGAGGTTCATAGTTATGAAAATGATAGTTGGAAAGTTCTTATAAAAAATAAAAGAGGAATCGATGAATGAGAAAAGCAAGTAGTCGACATAAGAGATAACGAGATAGTTGACTTTATTTCGTCGACATAACTGGAATCCAATACTTAGAGAATTTAGATTACTCATTCACAATAAAGGTTGATGTCGAAAGCAAAATTTATGGACGGGATAAATTTTGAAATTTGAATACTAAAGCGGTTACAAGAAGTTTTCTGAATCAAGGCGCCAACTACGTGGCTAAGTCTTAGGAGGAAATTCCTATTAAGCCACAAACGTGTCAACTTAGTATTTTATTAACTGAATGTTGAGTTATTACGTAACTACTATAAATAAGAGGGTCCAATGTAAGATTCAGGATGTTCACTTTGTACTGAAATCACTTGTAAAACTTCATATTTCCAAGCGTAAGGAAGCAAAAAGTTCAAAAGTGTGAATGTACGTGAATCACCATATTTATTTCAATGCAAACTCCTTTTTTTTTCCAGTTGTGTCCTTTAAATATTTTACTTGTACTTTATTTACTTTTGAACAATCATTTTACATTGTCATTTACTTTATTGAATCTCATTCTATCACAATACTTGAATTCACCGAGAATTCGCTCGACATTTACTTCGTCTAAGAGAAATCCTAGCCTTTTGTCGGTCGTGAGTCACCTTCAGTTGATCAATTTATAGCATATTTGTGAAAAACTTTTACATGTTCTCTTTGTTTAGAGAATATTGTTTCTTACAAAGACTCCACATCGACAGAACAAGTCCAATTTCGTTTCCATTAGCACATATCTTAGGATTAACTAGTCGATCCCGCGAGTAACCCTTAATTTTAGACTTAAGGAGGACTAGCAGTTGCTTACCAATTTCCACAGTAAACAAAAGCGCCATCATCTTCTGGCCATAAACGAACCTATCATGCCAGATGAATCTAAACCAACTTGAAATTATATGAATTGGTATTGATCAGTTACAACACCATAATTTGTGTCTAATTTGAAGTATTTGATCGACCCACTCATACGAGCTTTGTCGTCATACGCCAACATGACTACCAAAACACCTACACCCTACAAGCAACTCAACAAAATTGTCAACCCACCTACTCCCAACAATCAACCCCAAAACATTACTAAATCGTATACACACAAGAACCAACCCCACATGATTACCAAACCACATACACCCAAACTCACGACAAATTCATGCCACACACCCAAACAAAAAACCAAAAACATTATTCATACAACCAACAAACATATATTGCCACCACATCTTACCATAAAATCGATGAAACATATGATACCACCACATCCTACCATAGCTCCTAACCAATATACACCCATACATCACATCACCAAAGCATCCAAACATCACACCGTCAAAACAACCAACCAACACATGTCTATCAAACACCACAACAACCATTGTCTCGTTTCCAAAATGAATCAATGTCCTAATTCACTCAATTTAACCAACCAGCCTGCTAACCTTTAATCCAACCAACACGACCCAACTACAAAGACATGGCCATCGAACTCAAGTACGGTGGCACATGTAACTGACAAGAGATGCTAGATATGATTGATGATACTAATGTTCCAGGGACCTTGCACCAAACACCTCAGATGAATCCAAGGAGCAACCAAACACCTAAAAGGAATCATGGGAGATGACAACCACCTCAAAACGGTTGTGTGCAGCCTCCACGATGAAGGGTATCGCTAGATTGCAGAACCAGTGGTTGTTATGTTCAACTGCGTTGTTAAAATATGTTTATAAATTTTTTGACTTATAATTCTATTTAAATTTAATAATATTAGTATTTTTTTTGCAATTTATTTTTAATTTATTATAACTTTTTTTTTAAATACCAATGCACTACGTCGCTAGAGGGAATGACACCTTCTCTTAAGCAGTCAAAGCATGTGTCACTTTCCTTGGTATCAAAGTGGTGCACGCGCCACATGCAGTGACACTAGTGTGCAAATTTGATTGCATGCGTCCCCGAGTTTGGTGCCTCCTCTTGCATTCAATTTTTTTTTGTTTGAAACATGGTTACTTTAGTAAATAATCTAGAATTTCGATTATTTGAAGAAAAAAAATCTATTAGCCAAATTCTGACATTAAAATGTAAAATATAAAAATTAATTTTTACATTTCGTTAACCAATTTTTGTTGTTACTATATTTCATATATTTTACAATTTAATATCAAAATTTTAATTAATATATTTCATAATTTAACATTAGAACTTGATTAATAGAGGGTAAATAATGGATTATTATATTTTATACTTTAATGTAAATTTTTTGTTAATATTATATATTTTATTAGTTAATAAAATAGAAAATGTGGTTAATAAGTTATAAATAAAATATATAATTAATAACGTATATTTTTTTTGGTTAATACAATAATAAAATTGATAATGACAAATTTTTGATTTATATTACAAAAATTTTAAAAACAAAAATATTTTTAAAAGATATTATTCATCATATAAATACCGTTAAGAGTGTATTTACGTGACAATTAGTGTAAATAGCATTGCTGTTTTTGTTTGTTAACATGAAGAATCAACAAATATAAATTGGTTTTTCATTTTTTTCAATAAAAAGTAATTTAACCTATTTCTATTAAAAAATTTGTTAGTGTGTGATTTGATTTTAAAAGCGCTTTTACTACTATTCACATAAACATTCTAACATAGTACATTAGTAAAAATCTACTAGTCACATATATGCATCTCTTGTCATTTAAAATAAACATATGAAGGCATGCATTCAAATACACACTTTGCCATGCATGTAATTTTACACTATCTCCAAATTTTCCATACTTATAAGAAAATTAGCTGTTTTTGAAGCTTATTTATCTTTCTCCTCTTTGCTCTGGTGTCAACCCTCCCTTTCCACATGTAGGGCAACCAATTAGCCCAAATCCTTGGCACCCAAAGCACCTATATACCATTACATATTACAAAGGTTAAATATATTTTAATTTTATAAAACATACTTTTCTAATAAGAGGATATTTACATGCACTTAAATTTATTTCTCTTTTAAAAAACCTAAAGTTAGTACAATCTAAGTATAGATATTGAGGTTTTAAGAAAATATATTTACTACAAAAACGGTTACAACAAAAGAATATTGAAATTGTGATTAATTTACATCGTGATAAATGCAATCAGTATCACAATTTAGAAGACGTATATTGACTCAAATATAAGGGAGAAGAGATTACTTCCATCGTTCAAATATATTTCCATTCTTTTTATTCTTTCCTGTTCCCTGTTAAAGACCAAAGCAAATTAAAGATAATTTTATGAAAGAGACATATATAAAACATTAAATTACATTTATGCTACATGCACCTTGCATCCTGGACATTGAATAGCTCCTTTGTCTTGGCAATTTTTACAACTATTAAATATCTACAAAATAATATAATAGCATTGAAACATGAAAATCAACCATAAGCACTCAAATAATATGGTATCATTAGTAGGATAACTAGGTGTGAAGGACAAACCGAATTGAGTGATAATCCTCCTCCAGATTTTGAAGCAGAAGCTATGACTGTGGTTCTTTTCAGTGTGAATGGTTGAAGTGGAGCTTGAAGAATAGAACTAGACAGTGGAGCTACCGAACCGTTGCAACAACAAACAGATATGAAGGACATTTTTTGTGTGATGGTTGGTGTGTGTATGTTGCAAACAAATGTGAATGAAGGGATAATAAGATGTGTTTCATGTCATGTGTGGTTCTTCTTTTTCCTTTTTTTTTTTTTGATGACCACCTAGTTTATTTATTTAATTGTTTTGGTTCATAAGAATATTTTATTATTAATTAATCTAAAATTCTTTATTTCAAAAACCAAAATACTCCAACTTCATTTTATTTGCATAGTTCAAATAATAAAAATTATTGAATTTTATTTTTTAACTGACCGAAAAAGATATTGATGAAAAATTACACAAGATATATTAGACTAAAGAATATATATTAATGAAAAGTAGGAGTATAAATGAGGGAAATAAAGGCAAAATACTCTAAGGACCGTTGACTCGCCACCCTTCGGACGAATGCAATTGCGGACTATCGGAGATCCAATTGTCGTCATTAATCACTAGGTTGTTGTCTCCGTGTTTCAAACACTTTTTTTTAATTTTTTTTTTATTTTACATTTTTTGATATTTAGCTGTCTTGAAATATATTTTTTCTCTTTATTATTGTTAGTTCTATAATTTTAGGATATATATAAATTTTGCTAAAACATGGTTCTAAACTCATGTTAAATAAGATACTACAACATCTTGACCAACGGTCATGACAGATTCTGCTGTCATGTATATCAGACAGATGTTGAGTCAGATGTCTTGACATCTTGGCATGTTATACAACAAGTGTTGCTGTTATATCTCTTGACATATTTGATTTGTTTTTTAGAGATCCTTTTGGATATATCTCATTATTTTGCACAGGTTAAGGAGATTTTATTAGAAACAAGTGCATATTTAATTTGATTTCATAAAAAGGATTTTGGAGACTTTTTAGGAAACTTTAAAGATTTGTTCTTATTTTTGTGTGAAGATCTTGCAGCTGATTTAAAGCAGAAGATTGAATTTGATTGAAGAGTCCAAACCCAATCTGTAAGAGTCTATAAATAAGGACTTGTTAAACCTAAAATAGCAAACATTCACATTGAAAAGAATCGTGGGTGCAATATAAGGATTTAAGATTTTGGGAGTTTTTTTTAAGGTTTTTGTGTTTTCTTTGGATGTAACTCGTGTATCTTTTGATACATTTGAAGTAGACTGATTGTTCTCACTCATGAGCTTTTAAGCAAATAGTTGAGTATTGTTCTTAGTTAAACTTTTAAGCAAAACTAAGTATTGTTTATTTGAAGTGTAATTTTCTATTTAGTTGTTTTGATTCTAATCACAGATTTGTGATTGTACGTATTACTGATGTGATTGGAAGTGAGAAGGGGACCTCATATCTAGAAGGTGTCTAGGTAGAAGTTGTACAAGATAGTGATTAGGCAAGAAGTTGTAAACTATGGTTGTTTAGGCTTTGAACTAATATTATCATAGTGAATTTCCTTCCTGACTTGGTAGCCTCCAGAGTATGTGACGTTGTACTGAACTGGGTTAACAATTGATTGTGTTGTTTACATTTCTGCAATTTATTCTCTACGTAATCTTCAGATTTAGCAAGTGTTTTCTGTCAGCAGATGATGTCATAACATCTGTATTAACATTGCGTTGGTGTTAGGACACCAGTCTTGACATCTATATTGCAAGTGCAAGAATTTCAATAGACATCAGAGCATGCACCCTGTTCTGGTTATTGGGTGAGCTCTAGGGAGAATAATTTTTGGTACTATGAATAAAGAAGGAAGATACAACAACAAATCATCTTTGTTAGATGGTTCAAATTATGATTAGTGGAAGGTTAGAATGGTGGATTTTCTAAAATCTATGGACAACAAAGCTTGGAAGGCTATGTTGAAAGGATGGGATCATCCTGTAAATAAGGACAAATATGACAACGTGTCTTTGAAGCCAGAGGAATATTAGTATGATATGAATGATAAATTAGCTATTGGAAATTCTAAGGCTTTGAATGCTCTATTCAATGGAGTGGACAAGAATTTTTCAGGTTGGTTAATACATGTACTGTAGCCAAAGATGCTTGGAAAATTCTTAGGACAACTCATGAATATACATCTAAAGTGAAGATGTCAAGATTATAGCTTCTCACTTCTAAATTTGAGAATATAAAGATGAATGATGATGAGACCATCCATAAATATCATATGAATGTTCTTGATATAGCTAATGCATCTAGTGCCTTGGGAGAAAAGATGTCAGAAGAAAAGCTTGTTAGGAATATTCTTAGTTCTCTACCTAGGAAATTTGACATGAAGGTGACAACCATTGAAGAAGCTCATGATATCAACAACATGAGAGTTGACGAACTTATTGGCTCACTTCAAACTTTTGAGTTGGCTATTAGTGACAAGTCTGAGAGAAAGAACAAAAGCATAGATTTTGTATCCAATGTTGAAGATGAAGAAAGTAAAGTTGATCTAGATAATGATGAAGTTCTGTCCAATACCATTGTGTTACTTGGGAAGAAATTCAATAGAACTCTGAAAAGAATAGATAGAAGAGGAAGATCAAATGTTCAGAACATCTCATCTGACATCAGTAATAACTATGATGCTCAAAAGAATAGTAGAACTGAAGATAAGTCCAATCAAAGCAAAGGTATTCAATGTTATGAGTGTGAAGGTTTTAGTCATATTAGGCCAGAATGTTCCAACTTTCTCAAGAAGCAGAAAAAGGCGTTCACTGTATCTTTGTCTGATGATGATGAGTCAGAAGATGAACCAAACACTGAGACTGCTAATAAGTGGTTTTTACACATTTGTTTATCGTTAATTTTAGTTAAACTTTTCATTATTTTTAAACACTTTATTTCCATTTTTGCATTTTATGCTTTGGGTTGTGTTTCTTTATCGTTTTCAGGTTCAAATAAAAGTTCAAGAAGGATTATACCAAAAACCTTGAAGAAACACGAAAAATTGGAGAAGTTTTCGCCAAGTTTCAGTAGGCCTGCTACAACCACTCGTAGTGCTTTCTACATGTTGTAACAGAGGTGCAGCTCAAAGAAAATAGCAGAACCAATGGTCTTCTACGACCACCCATAGCACCTACTACTGGTCGTAGCAGACATAACCCCTATTTCACCAAATTATTGGCCGTAGTAGACGTGCGCGCTGATTTCAATTGTTTCCTTTTTCGGTGAGATTTGACAACTAAGGGTGATTTGGCTATTTCATATTTGATTTTACTGTGCACTTAAATTTGATTTATGAGACATAAATACAAAAAAAGGACTTTTTCTATTTAAGGGAGTTTTGTTATCATAATTGGGGACTTTTGGCAATACAACAAAGAGAAACCTATTGAAGATTGGAGAACACAAAGACTTTGGTGAATGTAGATTTTCATGATAGGAAGCGATTGAAGATTCAATTTCATCTCAGTACTTGTAATGTCTAAACTTTATATTATGTTTTTCTTGAATATTATGAGTAGTTAAATCCCCCAATGCTAGGGGGTGTATCTGATTTGAATCTATAATGACTTTGGATTTCTATTAGAAATGACAATGTTATTTTTTATAATTAATTTATTCTCTTGATGCTCTTAATGCTTTCTCTTTCGTATAAATTGAGATTGATGTATGATTATCAATTAGGTTGGACCGTCGTTGGTAATACTTTCTTGAGAACATTCTATAGTAAATATTACCTAGGACTAGGGATACATATAGGAGTCTGACTATTCTTGATTTACTAATGCTTAATTTCATCAGTAAGTTTCTTTGGACTTAGGACTTAGGATGAATGATTAAAAGTTTTCTCACTAAGGACTTGGGAGTAAACACCCTTAAGAATCAGTAATTGATTATGTAAAATAAATTGTTGCAATATTAATTCAGAGTTGTTACAGGAATAAATCACACACTTTCTCTAGCATGTTACTCATATTTGTCAAAACAGTTCACTGCATCCATTTACTTTAGATTATTTTCTTAATTTAGAAAAACAAATCCAAACACTGGTTTTTGTTTAATTGAGCAATAATTTGAACTCCATATTTACATGCAGTCTTTGAGATCGATATTTGGGAAACTTTCCTCATTATTACTACAGAGGAAAAATAGTATACTTGCTATTTTACCGATCAAGTTTTTGGCACTGTTGTCGGGGACTATCAAAATATAGAGTTTTAATTTTAGTACAATTGAAATTTTGTTGCTCTCCAACTAAAATTTTAATTCCTATTATTTTATTTATTAATCAATTTTTGACATTTGTATGGGAGGAGAACCCTTAACTGATTTTCCTTTCGATGCAAAAATCAAAATAAATTTGTGCGCGAGGCTCAGAGAAGTTAGATTAGCAAGACTGGACTCCGAAGAAGATAAAATCTCCGTCCATTCAGATTCAGAGTCAGAAAAAGAAGTAGAAACTATGGCTAAAGATCCACCAGCACCTGAGAGGCTCCCTGGTGACTATGGTAGGGAAAATACATCGGGTGGTAGGTTGACAATAGGCATGTCAATTTACATCTGTTAACGGGGATCCCTGTGAGGATTATCTGTTTGGAGCACCGAAGTTGGGGATTTTTTTTCCCGCGAGGATGGGGATGGAGGGAAAAGTTCCCTCGATGACACTTTGGGGCGGGGATTGGGAAAGTACCATCCGCCCCATGGATTCCCCGACTCCGATCATATTATTTAAGTTTTATATTTTATATATTATATAATATATAATTATATAATTTTACATAAAAAATATTAATGCGTTAGAAAATGAAGAGTCATTAAGTGGATTATTTTATTTTTATGTTTTATTGTATAATGTATTGTTTCGTTAGCCAAGTACCCAACCATAGAAGAGTGCACCAAATACATCATCTCCTCTTTTTATTTTATCAATTATCTTTGTCTCCTCCATTAATCATTTCATATGTTCTCATCATCATCCCAACAACCACTCTCATTTGTTCATTGTGCTTATGGTAATTAATCTTCAAACTCACTTTACTTCCATTAGTAACGTGTTTTTCATTCAATTAATAAATTAGTAGTTATGGATTTGCCACACTCACACATAATCAACCACTTGTGTTGGACGAATGAGGTATTGTGATAGTAAATTAGCGAAAGCATGGTAGCAACAAGTTATGTTAATATTTATTATAGAAACAATTATTAGAAACAACAAGTGCTTTTGCTTTTTTTGTTATTGATGCAATATGTATTTTTATTTTTTTTAAAAGAAAGATGCCAAAAATATATTTTTTTTTATAAAAAAAAGGAAAAAAAATGAAATAGTAGTGTCATAGTTTTTTTCTTCGAAAAGTATAGAAATTTTCTTAAGATTTGATTTCTGTGGATATCCGTGGGGATCTATGGTGATGGGGATGGAGGAAAATATTCCTCCATGGCGGGGATTATGGATGGGGAATAAATTTGGGAGTGGGGAAGAGAGTGGGTAAGTATTCTTCAAACGTTCCCTTCCCCGTTGACATCCCTAGTTGACAATTATAAACCAACCGATGAATGTGCCCAATTTTCAATTGCATCCGAGCATAATTACTCGACTTGAGAGGAGACCTTTCACCGGAAAGGTAAATGAAGATGTTAATAAACACCTGCAAAGATTTCTGACTATGAGTACCACCTTGAAGATTAATGGACACACTGATTAAGTAAAGAAGTTGAGAATGTTCTAGTTTAATTTAGCTAAAGATGTCAAAGAGTGGTTTTATTCTCTTCCAGCTGGCAGTATTACTTCTTGGGAAGAGATGGAAATGGATTTCTTGAATGAGTATTTATCAACATCAGTTTTCTTGAGTAAAAAGGTATGATATCATGAACTTAAAGAAGAGAGAGGGTTAGTCATTAGGAGATGCTTACAAAAGATTCAAAAGGCTCATAGTCGTTTTCCTACTAATAATTTGGACGAGACTGAACAAATGCAGATGTTTGTTAATGGTCTTCGATTGAAGATTAAGCAATTGATTGATACAATAGTAGGTGGCTCATCCAACTTTACAACAACCACTAGTATTAAAAAGATCATCAAAGCAATTGTAGAAAACAAACATCTGGAGTTGTATGACAGGTGCACAAGCAAACCAGAAGGAGTAATAGATTTGAAGATGGCTACTCAGACTGTTAAGCTAGAAGATCAGGTTGCAGCTGAAGTCTAAAAAAGACTTAGATATTGAATATGGGTACCCAACAAGTAGCTCAAATTCAACCTCCTCAAACTGTGAGTTGTGAAATTTGTGGTGGACTTCATTTTTTTATGTATTGTCTTACAAATGCACAACAAATTAAAGAGATAAACCATTTGAAGCAAAATAATCCCTATTCGAATACTTATAATTCAGGTTGGAAGACTCATCCTAATTTCTCCTAGATAGATCAACATGGAAATGTTCAAAATCAGCAACAATCGCCTCAACAATATTAGAAACAAGCTCCACAAAAGGCAGATTGGGAGGTAGCTATTAAAAAGATGGCTGCCCAAACTTACCAATTCTAAGAAGAGACAAGGAACAATCAAAGAAATACGACATCATCAATCAAGAATTTGGAGGTTCAAGTAGGCCAAATAACATAAACTTATCTCTGCAAGCACAAGGCAATCCAAAAAATCATGAGAATGTTAATGATGTCACAATAAAAGTCAGAAAGTTTCTAAAGATAAAGAAGATAAGGTAAAATCTAGTGACCATGTCATAGAGGTAGAGCTACAAGTGAGGGAAGACAAGAAAAAACCAAAATAAGTTATGCCACCCAAGAAGCCAACTGAAGAGAAAAATAAAAAGGTGGCTAAACTGGTATTAAGTTTCCTTACCCTCAAAAAGTAACAAAGAAAGATCCAAAAGAGAAATAATTTGAGAAATTTTCCAAATTGTTCAAGAAGTTATAGATTAACATATCTTTCTTTGAAGCACTCGAGCAAATGCTCATGTACTAGAAATTCATGAAAGCGGTAATATCTAAAAAGATACCAATAAGAGATGGACAGGTACCCTATAATGAAAAGTGTATTGCAATATCACCAGATAGGAGAATCCCAATCAAGCAGAAGGATCCTAGATATGTCATAATCCCGTGCATTATAAAAAACAATACTTTCAAGAAGGTTCTCATTGACTGAGGTGCTAGCGTGAGCCTAATGCCATTATCTATCTTTCAAAAGCTGGGTATTGGAAAGGTGGTCGATACATGGACAAATTTAAAATTTGTTGATCACACCATAAAGCGTTCATATGGGGTAGCATAAGATGTAATTATGAAAAATGATAAACTTAACTTTCCAGTTGATTTTGAGATCATAGACATTCCTGAAGATGAAGATACACCGCTTATTCTTGGTCGACCGTTCTTGCTCATAAGGCGATGCAATTTTGCTGTGAAAAAAGGCACCATGACTTTAAAATCATATGATGAGGAAATAACTTTGAAGGTGTTCGAGATTAAGAAGCTGGTTAAAAAAAGATAATCGCTCCTTAATTGGCATGATTAGAACATGGGGGGAAAGTCATGTCCCAAGACCACAACCAGAGAAAGTCTCGAGCATGATCTCTCAAAGGGTGACATCCTCTTAAGCTTGAACAAGCATAAAAACTCAAAGATCCATTCCAAAGGCCAATAGAAACAAGAAAAAGCGACATCAAGGTAAGGACATGGAAGTAGAAGGTGACGTGAGGCACAAAGTAGTCCCTATCTCTGAACCAGACAGTTTCTTTATTGCGGAAAGGACAAGCAACAAGGTGCGGAAGCTGAAATACCTCCCCCCCCCCCCATAACAAGGGGAAATGAAGCGTCAAGCTAATAACGATAAATAAGCACTTCTTGGAAGGCAACCCAATAGAGGTAACAATTGATCACAATGAGTTACCCTTCTCTCTCTTGTTCTAAAACATTGAGGCTAATGCTTAGTTAAAGTTTGAGGGGGATTGATAAGTGTTGTACCCAAAAATTTTCTCTCTCATTTATCAAATATTTTCTCACAAGATCTCATTTGGTTCAAGACTGCACAAGGATTGATCAGCTCAAAACACCTCCTTAAGCACTGATGACTGAAATTAGGGTTTGAGATTGCACAAGGATAATTGAACTTTTAATGCCTAATATTACTTTCATGGACCATTATGGACCCCCAAGATTTCTCATGTCAAGTTTCAAGTCTTGGATCACATTTTTGCTCAGTCAATTGAGCAGTTGACCTAAAAATCAGTTGTATTGGGGAAAAAGTCAACTATGGTCAATTTACAGTAAAACTTAATGATTTTTGATCCATATCAACATTATAAACTCATATGTATCATTTGATCAAGTTTGGACCATAATTCCTCAAGAAATTTGATCAAATTATCAAAAGGGCAAAATGGTCAAAATTAGGGTTTTGAGTAAGAAAGGGCAATTTCTGATTTTTGACCTAGCAAATGGTTAATTGGTTTGAGGAATGATCTCAAGAGTTCAATTGCATCATTTTGACCTAATGGAATGACTCAAAACATTGTTCAAGATCAATTGATTGATAGTTGATTTTCAGTCAACTGATCAAAAGTCAATTGTACACTAAAAAGTCAAACTTTGACTTTTTGATCAAAATCAAGTGTCAAAGATCATAATTCCTAAAAACATGTCAAAATATGAAACTTTTTCATCAAGAAATAAAAAAATTCAAGATTTCATTTTGAAAAGTCAAAGTTTTCAAACTTAGAAATTTTTCTAAGTGTTGAAAACTTCATATTTTTTCACAACTTTGAGCCAATTTTTCACCATGATGCAAGATGATTCAAAAGAAACTTTCAATATGAAAGTTGTAGATCTCCATGATATCTACAAAATTTCTTTACAGAACTTTTTCTAGAAATGCTTTGATCTCATGTTATTAATCCATGAAGTCATGATCATGAAACTAAAACACTTAGTGAAATTTTGGACATTTTAGGTCAGGATTTTGACCTAACTTCTGACTGAAGTTTTACATAGTTCCATTTGGATTTTGCAAAAGTTATTCAAAGAGGGGTTATAGAGAACATTAAAAGATTTCCAAAATGTCAAAGAAATCCTTGAGAT
Source organism: Vicia faba (assembly GCA_948472305.1). Taxonomy (NCBI): domain Eukaryota; kingdom Viridiplantae; phylum Streptophyta; class Magnoliopsida; order Fabales; family Fabaceae; genus Vicia; species Vicia faba. The sequence goes on along the minus strand of OX451737.1, from coordinate 1,444,571,494 downwards.
CATTTGTGAGCAAGGAGAATTGAAGGTCAGAAGTTGGGGTTTCAAGTTGTTTTACAAGGCAATTTTTGTGATGAACAAAATTCCAATCTCAAACCTATGCTGAACAATCTTGCTTTGTATGCCTCTAAACCTCAAGATCTCTCCATAATCAGAAGATTACACTTGCTTTTGAGCTATTATCCACTTGATTCAAGCTTTATCCAAGTTAATTTTTCATTAATGGCACAAAGGCACCATTGCCATTTACATAAAGCAAGCTTTATGCAAAGTCAAATTGCATTGAGCTTTGCACTTGTTCCTTCTGCACAAACTTCCTCTATAAAGTCAGATAAGTTTATTTAAAGTTGGTAACTACTCTAGATATCTTTGTACTATGCACTAAAACCATGTTTGTCAACCTTACTTCAAAAACAAGTCAAGAAGCCAAAACATGTGATCTTGTACTTCTGACCACCTCAAGTCTCCAAACCTTTTCCATACATAAACACAAGTCATTTGCAAGAAAACACATGCGTGCTCAAGACCTGAAACTCCAAAAAACACAATCACCAAAAACATCTCAAGACTTGCCATTTCTGAGTTTTGAATCCAATCTCCAAATTTACTCGTGCGTTTCTTGGCCTTTTACTTTCAAAAGCTTCTAAATAACATACACAAACATTTCCAACACATGCAACACAACTGTAACACCTCCATCATCATCCATTATTTTCAAAAATTGCACCTTGCACCTTGACTTCTCCAGAACTCCTCAGCCACTTTCAGCTCAAGCTAAGCATCACATTAGCTTCCTGGGAACTTGAGGAAGCTAATCCAATCACCGTAACTCATCAAAAGCTGCTCAAACTCAAAACACGATACCCTCTTGCAAGGTGAGTTTTCTGACTTTTGAACTCTTCATACAAGCATCATTAATGGTTTATTTGTGAATAAGAAATGTAGATATCATTGTCCTGAAGCTAACCATATCCTTAGATTTCATTATTGTTGCTTGAGTAGTTAGAATTTTGAATCTGAACCTATGAAAATAATTAGGTCAGGATTTGGTACTTTCAAAAATTCTCATTCATCTTTGATTTATAGTTTATGATATTCATATGGTTGGATTCGTATGGAAAAATGGAGTAACTTTCATGTTTACATTTTCCATTTTTGTTGAGAAATGATGAAGTTACAGGTGGTCTGGCTGGAGGTTGAAGATGAAGTGTGTTCAGGACTTGTTTTACATTATATATTTATCATTTCAGTTATATTAATGGATGTATAGCCACCCAAGTGGTAAGGTAGCGCGCTGGTAACCAGGAGGTCATGGGTTCGAACCTCAGCGCGCTGCCTTTTGCATTTTTTTTCATTTTTTTTTGACATCTTACTGTTTTTTTGCAGCGCATGGGCCAACAGTTTGAGCCTTTCTTTCTTTTTTTACCCTCTAAATCATTTCCAAACCCCTCTGACTTATCTTTATATTTTATTTTTTATTTTTCAATTTCTTTATTATTATTATTATTATTAATATTATTATTAATACCATTTTTTTGTTACTAATAAAAAGAAAACCCAAAAATATTTATATTTATATTTATATTATTTATTTTTATTTAGTTTATTTTTTTATAAAACTAAAAGAACAAAAACATTTTCTTTAATAAATTAATTTCCCTTTTTTTTTGAAATACTTAGATAATAAATTTTAATTATTATTATATTATTTTCTTGTAAATTAAAATCAATTTAGAACTTAGGATCTTTTATTTATTTAATTTTATTTACTAATTTAATTAAATTCATAAAAAAAACATAAAAAAACTTGTTTTCTTTAAATTAATTTATTTTACTAACTTAATCTTAATTTTCTCATTTTTAGTTAATTGTTTTATTTTGATTAATTAGGTCAAAAAACCCCTTTTCATGAAAATCAAACAAAAATCATATTTCTTTTTACATTTGCATCCTTAAATTTTTACTTATTCAATTTTGTATATTTTATTCAAGTTCAACATGGTTGTAATAGATAACTAGGATTTTAATTTCTTGCAATTCCCCATTTTGTAATTTGTACACCCCTCCTCTAAATGATGTAATAGCTTAGTATTTTTATTTTCCGCAATTTAAATGCTTTATATACAAATGATAGTAATTAGGGTTTTGTATGGAAAGATGAAAAACCAACAAATAGAAAACCCTAAATAAGACAAATCAAGCATGTAAATCAATACACTTGCACACAAACACCCTTAGGGTAAATCCACTTGGTTGCCTTACAAAAATGGACATATTATGCATGTGAGGTATCTTAGCAAAAATAAGCAAAATACAAGATCATAGTCCCTCGATGACGCTATCCATGTTGCCTTTCAAAATGATCTTAGTCCCTCAAGAAAATGCTAAGATATCTTGCAACATTGCTAATCATGGTTGTACAATGACCCACGCCCGTCCCTTTTACACCCAAAGATAGGGTTACTTACCAAATCAATGGTAAGATAACAATGTCAAAGGAAAGAGGAAATGAACATGAAACACTTTTGAGTAGGCAGAATGTTCCTAGTTACTTGCTCAACTTTAAAACAAAAACATCCTTGCTATTTTTCAAAACAAACACCAACACTTTCAAAAAACATCTTTCAAACTTGAAAATATTTTCAAAAGATCAAACAGTTTGTATACATTCTTATGAACAAGAATTATTACAAAGTTTGCCTAAACAATGGCATCTTTAGAAAATACTTCCAAAAAACCACACAAAGCACATTTTCAAACAAAAGCAAGTGATCTAGAAAGTAACTAAGAGCCCATGGAAAACCATGGATATAAGGGTGTTAATACCTTTCCTTTTTATAATCTACCCCCCGAACTCAAGAAACAATATCAAAGGTCTTTCCTGTTCATTTCAGCCTTTCCTTTTGAATGAACAAAAAGTCGATGGCGACTCTTGCTAACCGCAACATTTGCGATCAAACGCAAAACAACCAAGTCAGTTCTCTCACCATGTTACAGAACTGGCGACTCCGCTGGGGAAAATTCTTAAAGTGGGGTTACCTTAGGGTTAGATCACATTTAATTACTTTCATTGTTTGACTTGTATGCTTTACATTTTGGTTCTTTGTTTGGGTTTGAATCCTCTACCCAGATTTGGGATATCTTATAGGTAAGTAGCAATACATTGTGGAAACTATGCGGGGTATACCGACATGGTCTAAGCAATAGCTACATTAGTGTGACATATTTATGGGTACCGGTAGCCCTTGAGTAGTCAAGGATAATACGGGGAGGCTGAGTGATGTCATGAAGCACTAACTAACTTCCAAAACCTTTACTTGACCAACTTGGCCATTAGGACGTAGTGAGATGACCGGCTTTGGTGCAATCTGAAGTTGGTAGATACTCGATACTAAACTCATTGAGGTTTGGTTTTTTTGGATATTTCGGTCGCCATTAAAGAGGCTTGTGCTGAAACAATGCCCGAGAAAACAAACCAGTGATATTAAGCTCCCTTAGAACCCGATTACTATTGCTAGGACAGGTTTGAGCCAAATAAATTTCAAGAGGGTACTTACCTACGAGACTCCATGCAAGCCTAAACCTAAGGACTTGTTTTCTTTGTTTGTATATATTTACTTGTACATAACAACATAAACATCATAACATCATACTCATACTCACTAACCATTTCAAGGATTTTAGGATTTATCTTTGTTCTGTTTTGTAGGATATGGATTCTATTTGCAGGAAAACCATTAAGTCAATCTTGTAAGGATCCCTCCTCAAGTTAAAGAGCTAGCATCAAGAATTCCTGAAAATTCTCCATTTACCTAAAGACATGGTCGTCTCTTAAACTTGGTCACCTCCAACACTGATGAGGACATGATGAAGGTTCTCTTCAAATTCTTTGATCCTCTACACCATTGCTTCACATTTCCCGATTATCAACTTGTGCCTACTTTGGAAGAATTCTCCCAACTCTTGAGGATTCCCATTCTCAATAAACTACCTTTCAACGGTACAGAAAGATATCCAAAGCCAGAAGAGATTGCTCAAGCCCTACACTTACAATCATCTGATATCACAACTAATTGGGAAATAAGGAGTGGTGTCAAAGGTTTCTTAGCAAAGTTCTTGTTTGAGAAAGCCCAAAACTGTTGGAACTCCTTGGATTTACAAGCTCTTGAGTAAATTGTGGCTCTCCTCACCTATGGGATGTTTTTTTTCCAAATCCTGACTAACTCATAGATGTGAACACCGTCAAAATCTTCATGTCTCGTAACCCGGTGCCTACTTTTCTAGGAGACATCCTACATTATTTTCACACTCGCACTATGAGGAAAAGAGGTATCCTTATGTGTTGTACTCCTCTTTTGGCAAGATGGTTTATTTCGCATCTTCCCCAATCTGTATTAAAGAACGAGCAAGGTTCAAGGTGGTCACATAGGTTGATGACGCTCAAACATTCAGACATTCATTGGTGTTCCCGATCTATAGAGAATGTTACTATCTTCGACCGTTGTGGAGAGTTACCTAATGTCCCCTTACTTGGCATTAGAGAAGGAGTCACTTACAACCCCTTCTTAGCCTTAATACAATTCGGTTACGCCCGAAGGGATGGTCCAATGAGATGCTTATTCAAGGGTTGGTATTTGACTACGAGAATGACGATCAAGGTCACCACCCGAGGTTTATCCGAGCTGGGAGGATGTTGAACAACGTAGATAGCAAGGCATTGGGGCATAAGAATTCCATCCTGTGATCGGTGGATCTGGAACTGACTGTTTAACGCTGGTTTCGCGAAATGTCACGGAAGCAAGAGTCACCATCGTCTTTTATTTTCTCCTACATGGACAGGACAAAAGCACAGCAAAATTCCTTATGAGATTGTCTCTCGGTTCGGGAGGTAGATTTATAGAAAGGGAAGGTGTTAGCACCCTTTCTATCCATGGTTATCCATGGGCTCTTAGATACTTGCTCATTGTGTTTTCAAAATGTGTTTGCTTTTCAATGGTGAGTGAGTTTGAAAAAAGTTTCGTTTAAAGATTTCAGATCGACTCTTGTATCAGTCCTCAAGAGTGTTTGAAAAATTGTTTTGAAAGCTTTTTGAAAAGTGTCGGTGTGAAAAGAGTTTTTGATTTGTTTTTGAATAGAGCAAGTATCTATGAGTCATCTACCTACCCTAAGGAATTAGGCTGTGTAAATGTCCTTAAGGTAGTGCTATCCCACCATTGAGAGGTAGGTAGCACCACCGTTGGAGGTGTTCGGGTCAATTCGTTTTTTAGGGACAGTGTGGTCACCAGAGCAATAGTAGGACACCTTAGAAGCTACCCTTATGCCATGGATCATGGACATAAGGACTTACTAAAACGTCACATACTCGACGACCACGTTTCGAGGGGCAAGGCAACAGTGAGGCGTACCCTAGAAGTGGTGTGTGAATTTGTGTATTGTTTTCAGTTATGTTTTATCTTGATCATGCATTGGGTGAGCTACGCTTTGATTTTATTTGGGCCATTCATTCTTTCATGCAAAGTTTAGCAGTTTTAAGGGTGCGGAAATTAAAGTGCGGAAAATAAAGTCCTACGCTATTACAAGGCGCGGGTCTATACATCGCCAAATTAACAAAGACCCGTTTTTTTAATAAAATGCGGAAAATAAATAAATTTCCTAATTACTATTACAAGGCTTGAGCAATTACATTATATTTAAAACGAAAAATAAGAACAAACGCGCGAAAAGAAATTAGAATCGAATATGCGAGGGCGTTGGACCCTTTAAAGATTAAATTGAAATTAAAAGTTAATTAACGATTAAATAAAGAAAAGAAGTTGTTTTTTATGCTTTTATGTTTTTTAATGAAGTAAAGAAAATTAATTAAAATTAGAAGTTAAATGAAACCCTAGTTCTAAATTATTTTTTAATTGTTAAAGAAAAATATTCAAGTTTTAACCTAATTTTCACTAGTTAATTAATTACATGGGTATTTACAAAATAATTTAATAATTAATAATAATGATAATAAGAAAAAAAAATTATTTATTTAAGAAAAAGAGTAAAAATGCTAAAAAAACCTAATTTCTACACATTTTAGTTATTTAAAAAAGATTAAAATTGAAAACCCTAAATTAAATTAAATTGATTACTAAAATTTATTTACAAAAATATTAATGAATTAAATGTTAAATAAACATGTTTTTGATTTTTTCTATATTTTTATTTTATTATGAAAATTATTTTTATGGATTGAATAAAACAAAAAAACCATTAAAATAAAAAGAAGGAAAGAAAAGGAAATTAGAAAAAAAGAAATACAAACAATAGGGGTATTCAGACCCAATTTGGAGGTGTTATTTGAGAAATTTGGCCCAAGAATGCAAGACCCTTTGGACTTTCTGGAATTGCGTATGGAATGGTTGACCAGCGTGCATGGTGGACCTCCATTCATAGCCTTCAGATTGAAGCTTCTGGGCGCGTGGCAAGCTGGGAGATGGGGTTGTACAATGGACCTTTGAGAGCACACTGCATAGAAACACGTTAAAGAAAAAATTATGGAATAAGTGGGGGACCTGGGAATCGAACCCATGTCCCAGTACCTGCAAGCCAGTGCATCAACCATTTGAACTAACGCGTTTCTTTGATATTATAATAGGATAGAAATAATACATATGAAAAGGACGTGTTATGCTGAACCAAAACAAAAACGCGCTAATATTCAAACCCTCCAACCATGTCCAGACACGCATGCACCGTCTTCATCTTTTTCCTGTATCTAAAAGCAAATAGCGGGGGTTTTAAACCCCCACTAACTGTAATACATAAAAATAGCGATTAGCATATGAGTAAACATAAAAAGGGCGCGAGGTGGTTGTTCAGTTCGTCTTGATGTCCTGATTTCAATGGTACCAGTTTGGATGGCCAATTGTTCCATATATGTAAAGCCCCAAAATTGAAGCTTCTGAAACCCTAATAAACGTTCATGGTGAATTCTTATACAGGCATGGTTAGTTCAATTCAAGGATACCATTAGTTTCAGAATGTTCATGTTAGTATAAATCAATAGTTAAAAATCACAAATGATGCATGGAAACTGAAACACGATTGTGAAAAAATTCAAGAAAAGTAAGACTTTGTTCTACCAATTCCTTGAGTATGGAGGGCTGGTTTTGTTTGGAATCGTTTCCTGGATGTCTCGGCAAGGTTTTGGAATACTTTTGCAGCCTTGAAACGTCTCCTAACTAGGTTTTCAATTTTCAATATTTTGTGAAAAAGTGCAATGTTGTTCTTGGTTTTTCAGCGCAGCTCTTGTGTCAAATGCTTTAGGTTTCAATTGTGCTTATGTATGTGAATGAATTAGGTTAAAAAAACCAGCCTATAATCCATGCATTGATGATTTGGAGATTTGATTTTCCATGAGATCAATTTCAATCTTTTTGCCATGAAACTATTGCCAATCATGAGAGATATTGCCTTTTTGAATGTGCACGAAATATTTAGCACATAATGAGTGAAATCTCTACACAAAAAGATTTGAAAAGTATCATTTGCTATTTTTTTCATATTTAATTTTAATTAAGTGAATTAATAATAATAAAAATTCAAATAATTAATCAAAAATGAGAAAATAACTCCCTTGGAGGTCAATGGGTCGTGCATAGCCTTTGGGTGATGATTCATGGAAGAATTTGTGGCCCATTAGCATTTTTGAACCCTTTTGTGCAAAGTTGACTTTCCAAAATTCCCAAAAATTTCCCAACTTCCACAAGGCATAGCTTGCTCAATTTTTAAGCTTTGATAATGTTCTTGGACATTTTGGAAAGGTCTTGAAGTCCTCTAACCAATTCCTTTCTTCCCATGTCATTTTGATTTACCAATCTCAAGTTATGGTCTTTGACTTAAAGTTCCTTTTTGTTGACTTTTGAAAATGACCTATAATGTTGAGATTGATAACTTTTTGTGAGAGCATTTCTTGGACTTGAAGTGTGAAGATGAGTTGTAGGAAATGTCATTCTATTCAAAATGATCTTTAGATGGAATTTTTCTGATAAACCATGTGGAAGTTATGCCCTGGTCAATTTGCAGTTGACTTTTTCAACTGTCCAAAAATAGAAACTTTTGCATCTTGAGACTTTTTGAGCCATGCTTTGAGAATCATGATCAAGAATTGATAAAATGATGTTTGTGGCTTCAAAATAAGATGTTGACCAAAATTTTGGACTTTTGACTGTCAAATGACCATTTTGCCCCTGCAGTTGACTGTGAAGCAATTGGGGTTTTTGACTGTGCAATTTGATGCTGTGAGTCTTGAAACTTGGCATATGGATGCTTAACAATGTTTATAGGCATGTGGGACTTGATTGGACCCTTGAAAACTTCAATTTCTTTGCCAGAACCAAAACCCTAATTTTGACTGTGTTAGGAGGCAATTGGACTGTGCAACCCTTGAGTGATTTTGAAGCATGATCTTGGCAAATCTTGAAGAATATGGGAGGGCAAATTTTGGGGTACAACAGTTGCCCCTGTTCAATCTTCTTAAACCTGAGGATGTAGGTTGGCTGTCGTGCCTTTCGTAATCCGAAGGTGGAAGATGATTGAACACTAGAGTGCCCAGAAATTTGCGCTCACATGTTAGCAGTGTGATGGTGGAAATGGGCTTACAGATGCCATTTGGAGACTGATGGGTAGGAGAGATGGGCTTATAGATGCCATCGGGAGGTTGTCGATCGCGTAAGAGATTCCTTAGCGAGAACTTGCGTACCTGAGAAAGGAAATAATTACCTGGCCTGTTACAGGAATTGCTCTTCAAACTCTTTATGTAGATGCGCCCTGGCTGGTTACAGGAATCGAATCTTTAAACTCTTCAGACGTGCCCTGGCAAGATACAGGAATCGAGTCCGGAGAATATAGTCGTCAACAGATACACCCTGGCAAGATACAGGAATCGAATCTTCGAACTCTTCAGACGTGCCCTGGCAAGATACAGGAATCGAGTCTGGTAATGTTGGTCGTCAACAGATACACCCTGGCAAGATACATGAATTGGATCCTCGAACTCTTCAGACGCACCCTGGCAAGATACAGGAATCGGGTCTGGTAATGTTAGTCGTCAACAGATACACCCTGGCAAGATACAGGAATCGGATCCTCAACCTCTTCAGACGCACCCTGGCAAGATACAGGAATCGGGTCTGGTAATGCTAGTCGTCAACAGATACACCCTGGCAAGATACAGGAATCAGATCCTCAAACTCTTCAGACGCACCCTGGCAAGATACAGGAATCGGGTCTGGTAATGCTAGTCGTCAACGGATACACCCTGGAAAGATACAGGAATCGGATCCTCAAACTCTTCAAACGCACCCTGGCAAGATACAGGAATCGGGTCTGGTAATGTTAGTCGTCAACAGATACACCCTGGCAAGATACAAGAATCAGATCCTCAAACTCTTCAGACGCACCTTGGCAAGATACAGGAATCGGGTCCGGTAATGTTAGTCGTCAACAGATACACCATGACAAGATACAGGAATTGGATCTGGTAATGCTAGTCGTCAATAGATACACCCTGGCAAGATACAGGAATCAGATCCTCAAACTCTTCAGACGCACCCTGGCAAGATACAGGAATCGGGTCTGGTAATGTTAGTCGTCAACAGATACACCCTGGCAAGATACAGGAATCGGATCTGGTAATGCTAGTCGTCAATAGATACACCCTGGCAAGATACAGGAATCGGATCCTCAAACTCTTCAGACGCACCCTGGCAAGATACAGGAATCGGGTCTGGTAATGTTAGTCGTCAACAGATACACCCTGGCAAGATACAGGAATCAGATGCTCAAACTCTTCAGACACACCCTGGCAAGATACAGAAATCGGGTCTGGTAATGTTAGTCGTCAACAGATACACCCTGTCAAGATACAGGAATCGGATCCTCAAACTCTTCAGACGCACCCTGGCAAGATACATGAATCGGGTCTGGAATCAGTCGTCAATAGATACACCCTGGCAAGATACAAGAATCAGATCTTTAGTTGCGACCATTGATGGTAATCATCTTTGCATTAACCTTTCTCCTGAAAAGACAAAACGTTAGTTGTATGTGATGTCATGATGTATGACATGCGTGATGAGATTGTATATTTATGATGCGTATGTGCATGCTATAATGTATAGAGATGCGATGTTTATGAATGTATGTTTTCGTCTAGGAGAGTAAATCCTTGACGAGTGCCGGGAAGTTGAATCCTGGGATGATGTTGAGGAATAGCGCTTTGTTTCCACTGGGGAGTGATGGTTGCAAGAATATCGGTAGGAGAAGATGATTCCGTTGGGGAATAAACTTGAAGATTACTCTGCGGGGGAAAAATATTCTAGCGATCTTGCTAGGGAACAATACTCTGTGGGAAGAGGGGTACTCTGTTGAGATGTTGATGATAACTTCGTTGGGGATACCGTTGATGTATTATGTTGGAAGATGAACTCTGCTGGGGATAGGAAGACTTCGCCGAGGACGATCTTTCCGTGGCTTTTGGCTGAGGATAACCCAGTTATATCCTGGTAGGGAAATAACCTTTGAATAAAGTCGGGAGACGCGTTCGTGCTATGCAGGGGATAAGCTTCCAGAATCTACTGGGGATAAGCTTCCTGCTGGGGAGATGGATTCAAACTTTCCTGGGGAAATCTTTTTCAGATTGGACTGGACTTTCCTGGGGAAAATTTTGAGATGTATTGGAGAAGTGACTCCACTAAATGTCTGGTATACCGCCGGGGAACAATCTTAGATCAAGACTGTCGGGGATGCTTGTTAAGAATGTTCGTATAATTCGTTGAGGAATGTTGAGATCTGCTGGGGGATACCCAACTTCCTTAAGGCTGATAGGATAACTCTGCTTGGGGAGAGTGTATTGACTTGCTGGCTCACTCTCTGGGGAATTAGGGTATCTTGGTTACATTTTTCAGCCGAACTTGCCTTGGTACCTTGGTGGACAGAGCAACTAGATCGCTTAGACAACTCATATTGCCCCTGTTTCTGTGGGAGAAAGATACCTGTGGAGGCGCTTGATGACTGCCGGTTGACAAATCTTCTTCTGTTAGGCAATTGACGAGATGACGGGACATAGTCGTACGCTGTGATCCCTAACTTTTGCCTGGACCGCCCTTTCGGGTTTTCAGTCCATCGGGATACCCATTTTTGCCCAAGCCGCCTTTTCAGGTTTTCGACTTGCCGGGTGTACAGATTTTCCATTTCATCCCTTATTTTGCCCGAACCCTTTTGGTTCGTCGGGAAGCCCTTATTTTTGCCTAGGTATGTCAACCTAGCGGGTCTTTGATTTTGCGTATTTTTTCGACTATGTCCATGCTCTCAGGATGTAGGGAGGTTCCCCTATCAGTAGTGTTGCGTTGCCGTACCACTAGAAGATGTCTGATCAGGCAAGATTCGTTGTCGGAATGCCTCAGGTGATCCAGATGGAGATTTTCCCCAAGCTGGTTGGCGTTTTGAGAGATTCCCCGAATCTTGACTTAACTGCCCCAGATGACGGATAATGATCATGCCATGCCCCTTGATTGGGAGTGTTTCTTCCACTGGAGGTGACTCTTTTGTTGAGGGGACTTTTGTTCATTAGATATTCGTCGTGCGAATTTCTCTGCTGTTTAAACAAATAGTCATATGCGAACAAGGTTATTTTAAGAATGCAAAAGCTTATGTCTGTCTTGAAGTTTTTGAAAATGCATTTTTCAGTAAAACAATGTGAAATTTTTTTGTATTGTGATGTCAACTCGTTATTTTACCGCAAGCCTTAAGGAGTCAGGACACCTTTTGTAACAGTATGCTTTCGAACTAACCCATGCTTCAGCTAGGACTTTTTAAGGGTTATAACGTGGCCTGGTTCACGGTTTAAGAAACAAAGGATAAAGGCTCAAATTATTTGTACCCACCCGTTCTTCGTGATGTTCTTCAAACCTAAGCTCAGTTGATCGTGCGTTAGACCTTGTTTGAGTCTTTGTCCTGATGTTCCAATGATGGTTAAGATATTGATGATTTATTCTGAATAGGCAGTCATTTTTGTTTTTGTTGAGGGTTTGTATGACCTCTTTCTTTTTGATTTCGCTATCCCTAAATTTTGCCTGAACTGTTTCTTTTGTGATTACAGTCAGCGGGATGTCCCAGTTTTGTAAGTCTCCTTCATAGGTTTTGACTTATTGGGTTTTTATTTTTGAGATATAATGACTGCCTATCCTTATGATTATTCGGAATCATCACTATCTTTTTTTTTGTAAGGACCTCTTTGGTGCCATTTGTTATGCACCTGGATCAACTGAGAGAACTACCCTGCCCCAGGTCATGATGAAGGGTTTTAATTTTTTGTGAAAAGAAAAAACTCCTACTTCTTTGGCTCGAAGGGGTTGACGAGGGATTATCTTCCTTATAACTCCAGTGTTTAGGAATTGAAACAATGCCTGTACCTCATCAGCGGGGTCTGTTCAAAAGCATACTGTAGATTGTGGTATCGTTTTCGTCATCCTCCCTCAAGAGGCTTAGAATTATTAATTGAGAGTTGATCATCACAAAAATATGAAAACAGTTTGCATATAGCGAATGCGAATATATGGGTTCAAAACAGACATATGCGATGCATTGATAAAGTAATAAAGTTTTCTATGACAATAATTGTTTGAACAGTCAAAAGAAAATTACAACTTGAAAAATTCTAATGAACAAAAATCCTATAGTTTGAGCTAGTCATCTTAAATGGAGAATTCTCAGCGGAAGATTTTCATCTCGCCATCTGGCATGAACTCCAGCACCCCTTCGTCAATCAAGTCCTGGATTTTGTTCTTCAAGGTCCAACAGTCGTCTGTAGCATGCCCCGGGCTGTCTGAATGATAAGCGCATCGGGTGTTGGGGTTATACCTTGAAGGTGTCATATTCGGATTCTTGGGAGGGTCCTTTAGAGTGATCAGATTGACCTCCAACAAGCGCTTCAGTATAAAGGATGATGGTATATCAGTCTCCGAGAAATGTCTTCCAGGCGTATATCGTTTACGCTGACTACCCCGTTGAGGCTGGGCTCGTGACCCTGAAGCAAGCTGAGGAGATTTTCTCTTGTCTTCTTGCCCCGCATGTGGTTGAATGATGACTGGAACTTCAACCCCGGTTGTTTGCCCCACTTGATTATTTTGAAGCAGCTCGGTGACGAGGACCCGGAGCTCTTCTTGTTTTTGAGCTAAGTCCTGAATGAGAGTCATTTGGCCCATCAACTGTCCCATCATTTGGATCTTCATGGTTGCCAACTCAATTTGTAACCCTTCCAGCTGATCGCTCCTGATACCCCCTGCATTCCCTAGGATCAAGTTCCTTGTGAGGAGAGCCTTTATTTCTTCTTGCCCCTGGGATAGGTTCAAGAATATTTCTTGCAGTTGGGCGTTTTGAGCCCGGAGATCTTGGTTGTCCGGTTAGAAAGCCATTGCTGAAATAAACAGCGAAGGAGATGAGTGACCTGTCAAAAGGGTACCTGTAATGTAATGATATATATGATATGCATGCAATGTTTTCAAGGACCTCGCAGGGTAAACAAGCAGATTGTTAGCATTTGAATTTGTAGCTTGATTGAAGGAACTTCATGTTGATGGAGAGTCCTTCTTCAAGGGTCAAGGCTCACCATATTGAGTGGGTCATAGCCCCTGACAACATTGGCTAGAGGAAAATAAATCCCCTTTGCCCCTTGCTATACAGTTTGATTCATCATGACCTACATCACAAGCCCTTGAGATCCTTGAAATGGGTTAGTCCTTATATAGGATGCATGCAATGGTATGATGTTATGCTATGCATGGAGTAATGTAGGTAAGCCCTGTTATGAGTCCAGATTAAGGACTGTAAACAAAACCTGCAAGAAACTCAAGTGTCAGATAACAAGTATGCAAGTAGTCAAGTTTGAAAGCACACAAGTCGCACAAAGAGCCCTTAGAGTTTAGGCCAGCATGGGGTCTAGGTATTACCCTCTTTCAGTTTCGTTGGTTAAGACCTGTCCTATCAGAAGTAACCGGGTTCTAGAGGATCCCAATATCACTGACTACCCTCAATCGGTCATAACTCCAGCATCGCAATCTTTTCTTACGGCCAGAACCATCACGAGAGTTTAGCCTCAATGGGCGTAGCATACTGCTACTGTTCTATTGGCCAAGTTGGGTCCTTTAAGGTTCTAAGGTCGGTTGGTGCTTAATGACTCCTCAAAAGACCCATATTCTCCTCGTTGCAACACAAGGGATATCGGTACAGACCAAGGTGCTACACCAACGTAGCCACTGCTTCACCCATGTCGGTCTACGCCGGACAAGTCTCTCACAGCTTATGCTACCTAACAGGGTATCCCCAGATCCGGGTTAGGATCTATGTAACTCCGATGCAACCCACAATTTAAAGCAAACAATTCAGGCAATTGAAAACACAAGTGATCTTAGTCCTAAGGTACACCTCACTTTAAAATTTCGTCCCCAGCAGAGTCGCCAGTTCTGTGATCGGTGGATCTGGAACTGACTGTTTAACGCTGGTTTCGCGAAATGTCGCGGAAGCAAGAGTCGCCACCGTCTTTTATTTTCTCCTACATGGACAGGACAAAAGCACAGCAAAATTCCTTATGAGACTGTCTCTCGGTTCGGGAGGTAGATTTATAAAAAGGGAAGGTGTTAGCACCCCTTCTATCCATGGTTATCCATGGGCTCTTAGATACTTGCTCATTGTGTTTTCAAAATGTGTTTGCTTTTCAATGGTGAGTGAGTTTGAAAAAAGTTTCGTTTAAAGATTTCAGATCGACTCTTGTATCAGTCCTCAAGAGTGTTTGAAAAATTGTTTTGAAAGCTTTTTGAAAAGTGTCGGTGTGAAAAGAGTTTTTGATTTGTTTTTGAATAGAGCAAGTATCTATGAGTCACCTACCTACCCTGAGGAATTAGGCTGTGTAAATGTCCTTAAGGTAGTGCCATCCCACCATTGAGAGGTAGGTAGCACCACCGTTGGAGGTGTTCGGGTCAATTCGTTTTTTAGGGACAGTGTGGTCACCAGAGCAATAGTAGGACACCTTAGAAGCTACCCTTATGCCATGGATCATGGACATAAGGACTTACTAAAACGTCACATACTCGACGACCACGTTTCGAGGGGCAAGGCAACAGTGAGGCGTACCCTAGAAGTGGTGTGTGAATTTGTGTATTGTTTTCAGTTATGTTTTATCTTGATCATGCATTGGGTGAGCTACGCTTTGATTTTATTTGGGCCATTCATTCTTTCATGCAAAGTTTAGCAGTTTTAAGGGTGCGGAAATTAAAGTGCGGAAAATAAAGTCCTACGCTATTACAAGGCGCGGGTCTATACATCGCTAAATTAACAAAGACCCGTTTTTTTAATAAAATGCGGAAAATAAATAAATTTCCTAATTACTATTACAAGGCTTGAGCAATTACATTATATTTAAAACGAAAAATAAGAACAAACTCGCGAAAAGAAATTAGAATCAAATATGCGAGGGCGTTGGACCCTTTAAAGATTAAATTGAAATTAAAAGTTAATTAACGATTAAATAAAGAAAAGAAGTTGTTTTTTATGCTTTTATGTTTTTTAATGAAGTAAAGAAAATTAATTAAAATTAGAAGTTAAATGAAACCCTAGTTCTAAATTATTTTTTAATTGTTAAAGAAAAATATTCAAGTTTTAACCTAATTTTCACTAGTTAATTAATTACATGGGTATTTACAAAATAATTTAATAATTAATAATAATGATAATAAGAAAAAAAATTATTTATTTAAGAAAAAGAGTAAAAATGCTAAAAAAACCTAATTTCTACACATTTTAGTTATTTAAAAAAGATTAAAATTGAAAACCCTAAATTAAATTAAATTGATTACTAAAATTTATGTACAAAAATATTAATGAATTAAATGTTAAATAAACATGTTTTTGATTTTTTCTGTATTTTTATTTTATTATGAAAATTATTTTTATGGATTGAATAAAATAAAAAAACCATTAAAATAAAAAGAAGGAAAGAAAAGGAAATTAGAAAAAAAGAAATACAAACAATGGGGGTATTCAGACCCAATTTGGAGGTGTTATTTGAGAAATTTGGCCCAAGAATGCAAGACCCTTTGGACTTTCTGGAATTGCGTATGGAATGGTTGACCAGCGTGCATGGTGGACCTCCATTCATAGCCTTCAGATTGAAGCTTCTGGGCGCGTGGCAAGCTGGGAGATGGGGTTGTACAATGGACCTTTGAGAGCACACTGCATAGAAACACGTTAAAGAAAAAATTATGGAATAAGTGGGGGACCTGGGAATCGAACCCAGGTCCCAGTACCTGCAAGCCAGCGCATCAACCATTTGAACTAACGCGTTTCTTTGATATTATAATAGGATAGAAATAATACATATGAAAAGGACGTGTTATGCTGAACCAAAACAAAAACGCGCTAATATTCAAACCCTCCAACCATGTCCAGACACGCATGCATCGTCTTCATCTTTTTCCTGTATCTAAAAGCAAATAGCGGGGGTTTTAAACCCCCACTAACTGTAATACATAAAAATAGCGATTAGCATATGAGTAAACATAAAAAGGGCGCGAGGTGGTTGTTCAGTTCGTCTTGATGTCCTGATTTCAATGGTACCAGTTTGGATGGCCAATTGTTCCATATATGTAAAGCCCCAAAATTGAAGCTTCTGAAACCCTAATAAACGTTCATGGTGAATTCTTATACAGGCATGGTTAGTTCAATTCAAGCATACCATTAGCTTCAGAATGTTCATGTTAGTATAAATCAATAGTTAAAAATCACAAATGATGCATGGAAACTGAAACACGATTGTGAAAAAATTCAAGAAAAGTAAGACTTTGTTCTACCAATTCCTTGAGTATGGAGGGCTGGTTTTGATTGGAATCGTTTCCTGGATGTCTCGGCAAGGTTTTGGAATACTTTTGCAGCCTTGAAACGTCTCCTAACTAGGTTTTCAGTTTTCAATATTTTGTGAAAAAGTGCAATGTTGTTCTTGGTTTTTCAGCGCAGCTCTTGTGTCCAATGCTTTAGGTTTCAATTGTGCTTATGTATGTGAATGAATTAGGTTAAAAAAACCAGCCTATAATCCATGCATTGATGATTTGGAGATTTGATTTTCCATGAGATCAATTTCAATCTTTTTGCCATGAAACTATTGCCAATCATGAGAGATATTGCCTTTTTGAATGTGCACGAAATATTTAGCACATAATGAGTGAAATCTCTGCACAAAAAGATTTGAAAAGTATCATTTGCTATTTTTTTCATATTTAATTTTAATTAAGTGAATTAATAATAATAAAAATTCAAATAATTAATCAAAAATAAGAAAATAACTCCCTTGGAGGTCAATGGGTCGTGCATAGCCTTTGGGTGATGATTCATGGAAGAATTTGTGGCCCATTAGCATTTTTGAACCCTTTTGTGCAAAGTTGACTTTCCAAACTTCCCAAAAATTTCCCAACTTCCACAAGGCATATCTTGCTCAATGTTTAAGCTTTGATCATGTTCTTGGACATTTTGGAAAGGTCTTGAAGTCCTCTAACCAATGCCTTTGGTCCCATGTCATTTTGATTTACCAATATCAAGTTATGGTCTTTGACTTAAAGTGCCTTTTTGTTGACTTTTGAAAATGACCTATAACGTTGAGATTGATAACTTTTTGTGAGAGCATTTCTTGGACTTGAAGTGTGAAGATGAGTTGTAGGAAATGTCATTCTCTTCAAAATGAGCTTTGGATGGAATTTTTCTGCTAAACCATGTGGAAGTTATGCCCTGGTCAATTTGCAGTTGAGTTTTTCAACTGTCCAAAAATAGAAACTTTTGCATCTTGAGACTTTTTGAGCCATGCTTTGAGAATCATGATCAAGAATTGATCAAATGATGTTTGTGGCTTCAAAATAAGATGTTGACCAAAATTTTGGATTTTGACTGTCAAATGACCATTTTGCCCCTGCAGTTGACTGTGAAGCAATTGGGGTTTTTGACTGTGCAATTTGATGCTGTGAGTCTTGAAACTTGGCATATGGATGCTTGACAATGTTTATAGGCATGTGGGACTTGATTGGACCCTTGAAAACTTCAATTTCTTTGCCAGAACCAAAACCCTAATTTTGACTGTGTTAGGAGGCAATTGGACTGTGCAACCCTTGAGTGATTTTGAAGCATGATCTTGGAAAATCTTGAAGAATATGGGAGGGCAAATTTTGGGGTACAACACATCCCTCTTGAGCCTTATCTCAAATGGGTACGATCTCGTGCTCAAAGTCTTATGATGCCTTACCCCTCCATCCTCCTGGTTATCATAAAGCCTGTTGTGGAAGGAGATGTTCCATACACTATCCTGCATCTTGACATGCCCACCTCTCTTAAAGACTTGCAAAGGGATTGGATACAACTTAAGGGAGAGCGACACACTTTCGAGGCCCAATTCTATGCCAGCGAGAAGAAGGTTCTGGAACTCACCAAGCAACTTCATGAGGAGCGGAGTCCGAACGCCTACATCGCACCAAAGAGGATGCGTACAACTTTTTTATCTTAGAGTTTTTGTATTTCTTTGTAAGCCCAAAAGAGGCATGATGTACTCAAACTTTGATTTATTAATATAACGTGTGTTCCTTTTTGGTCTAAAGGAAAATTAAATCTCTAATCTCCTTGAAATCATTGCATATGCATCTCCATTCATCATAACATAAGAAGGTTTCTTACAACAAGTCTCCTCATCTTTCTACTGTTTATTTCAGTAAGATGGATCTCGAACAAACAGTAAAAGATCTCCAGGCGCAGAAAGCTCAGTTTCAACAGATGTTCTTGACTCTAGCCAAAGGACAAGAGGATTTGAAAACTTTGCTGATTGAAGAAAAGAAGAAGAAAGCAAAGAAAACAACCGGAGTTCTGAATCTAGGAAGAAGGTTCCAAGGATAAGCCAGACGGACCCTAAACTTCACAACATCATCTGGTGAAAAGGATAATCAAGAAGGGAAAGGCAAGGAAGTGACTGCCCAGCCAGAATCTGAAGAGGAAGAAGAAGAGGACTAATCTGAAGAGCAGTACCCCCCGGCCTATGACAAATACAAACACCTGGAAGAGCGTCTAAGTGCAATGGAGATTCAAAAAGTGCCCGGGCTGGACTTTTAAGAGCTGGGTTTGGTGTCTGGGATTGTTATTCCACCAAAATTCAAGGAACTAGTGTTTGCTAAGTACGACAGGGATTCGTGTCTGTTGTACCCCAAAACTTGCCCTCCCATATTTCTCAAGACATTACAAGAAGAATCTCCAAATGGCTCAAGATTGCTCAAGAGTTGGACAGTCAAATCATCTCCTAAGGCAGTCAACCTCAAATTAGGGTTTTGTGTTGCACCAAGGTCCTTGCATCCAAATGACCTCAAGTTCTCCCCAATGTACTAATATGTTCTCAAGTTCATCCATGTCAAATTTCAAGCCTTGTAGAGGAAGTTTGGTCAGTCAATTGCTCAAGAGGTCAAAAAGTCGACTATGTTAGGGCAAAAGTCAACGGTGACCTGCAAACAGTCAAACTTCAAGATTTTTTGTCAACATTCTCATTTTGAAGGATAATTCATTATTTGATCAAGGTTCGATCATGATTCATCAAGGATTGCTCAAGATTCATCAAGATTCAAAAGTTGCTAAATTAGGATTTTGTAGGAAAAGTCAACTCAACTTTGACCAAGCATAACTTTCTCATACTTTATGAGAAATGACCCATCCAAAGCTCATTTTGAATAGGATTCAATTTCCTAAAATCCATCTTCATAACCCAAGATCAAGAAATGCACTCACAAAAAGTTACAAATTTGGACATTATAGGTCATTTTTGAAAGTCAACAAAAACACCTTTTTTTCCAAAGCTTATAACTTGAGAATGGAATATCCAAATGAGATGAGAACAACAGGGTTGGTTAAAGGACATCTCAAGGTTTCTAAAAAGTCCAAGAACACCTAAAAAAGTTCAAAATTGAAGAAGTTATGCATTGTTGAAGTTAGGCATTTTTCCAAAATTGCCAAAAGTCAATTATCCCCAAAACTTCAAATTTTGTCAAATGGGCCCACTTTTTCCCACATGATTTGATCTTGTCACACTACACCGTGTCCTATCTTCAGTCTTGTGTCCATTCATTGATTTTTCTATTTTATTATATTTTTATTGAATTAATTCATTTTAAATCAATTTAAATCCAAATAAAATCCAAATATTGATGAAATAGGATCTTTTTGATTGATACAGGTTTCAATAATCATCATGGATAGGATCAAACTCGTATCTAGCCATATCATGCACAAAATATTGGATTTGGGACATTTTTGGAAGCTTTGTAATGGAAGATCATATCAAATCCAAAATCATCAATGCATAAGGATTCAAGTCCAAATATTTGACCTAATTCATTCCATTATACATATACAACACAAAGCATACGAGTTCAAGACCTGGAGGCTGCACAATCTGGAAAACCAAACTTGAAATTTTGTCAAAAAAGCTTGGAATCGAAAACACCCTTAGAGTCCAATTCAAGGCCAAAACTCAACGTGGTTCTCTTGCTAGACATCCACTGAGTCTATTGCAATCAAAATCAAGCTCTGAAACATCCCCAATCGTGCTCTTGTAAAGCCATACCCGAAACTAGGGTTAGGGTTTCTTGTTTTTAGGCGTTTCAGTTTCAGGTAAAATCAGCACTATCAATGGCCATGAGTGTGTTCAGGAGAGAGAGACGAGCATGATGATGGTCTCAGAATTCGTTTCCATAGCCTAGAGAAGATTTTAGGATCAACCTAGGGATTTAGTTGCGGATTCAAATCCGCAGAAAAATAACCAGGTTTCGTTGGAGAAGATGAAGACGTGCCTCTTCCCTATTGGACGATTTTGAATCCTGGCGCGTGTTTTGTTAATTCCAGCATATTAATTATTTTTTCTTTATAATAATTGTTATCTATCCATTAACAAACAAAGCGCAGTGGTTGAGTTGGTAGTGGAACGCTTGGATTGGCCTACAAGACCTGGGTTCGAATCCCAGGTCCCCATATTATTTGTTGCATTTTTCAGCTAAGCAATCCCATGCAGTATCAAAGGCGTAGCATATCATGGACCCTCCTTCAGATGCTTACCAGATGGCCCCAGGCCAGATCTGGCAGTTCAAAGATGATGGTCTATGGTGAGGCCTAGTCAACATGTCACATAGAATCTGGAAGTCAACCCAGGCTTGCACAAATGGGCCAGCAGAATTACCAATCTCACCTCCTTTTCAGGCCCAACACCCCCTTTTTGGTTATTTCTTTTCTTTATATTTCTTTTATTTAATTGTTTTGTTAATTTATTTTTATAATTTCATTAACCAATTAAATTCTCTTTTCCTCATAAAATCAAAAATACAAAAATATATTTTATTTATTAAAATTAATTTCATCACTTTATTTTTGTAAATAAATTAATTAATTAATTTAGTTTTTAATTAGGTTTAACTTCTAATATTTTTTTGCAATATTTAAAATCAATGTAGATAATTAGGTTTTACTAACTTTTAATCAATTTTATGTTATTTCTCTAAATATCAAAAATCCAAAAATATTTTAATTAATTAATTAATTAAATTGTTAATTTAGATTTAATTCCTTTTAATTCAAAAATAAACCAAAAAATGCATTCTTTTCAAAAAGGGTCAAAACCCTAAAAAAATGCGCTCGATTTAATTTTCTTGCACGCTATCCATATTTCCATATTGATGTAATTGTTTCCCGGAATGTAATAGATTTTAATTAGGACTTTAAATTATTTTATCACTTTATTTACTTTCCGCATTTTAAATTCAAGGGTTTGCTTTTGGCGATGTAAATACCCGACGCCTTGTAATAGTTTAGATTTAATTTCCGCAATTTAAATTCCGCAAAATATTAACTGTTAGATGTTTGACAATAGGGAATGCATGACAAGATCGAATGTATGAACTTAAAATCAACATAGCTCACTGTGATACGGTGGGAGAACTGACTATGAGTTTTGCGTTTGTATTCGCAAATGTTTCGGTTGAGCAAGAGTCGCCACCGACTTTTTATTTTATCCTAAGGAAAGGTTAAAAAGCACAGCAAAAACCTTTTGAGATGTTTTCTTGGGTTCGGGGAGTAGATTATAGAAAGGGAAGGTATTAGCACCCTTTCTATCCATGGTTATCCATGGGCTCTTAGTTACTTGCTTAGATCACTTGCCTTTTGTTATCAATTGTTTGAAATGGTGCTTGTGTGTGTGGGTTTGAAAATGTTTTGAAAAGAAGCCAATGTGGTGGCAACCTTTGTAATGATCCATGTTGGGATGTATACAAAGGTGTATGTCTTTTGAAAAGGTTTTCATTTGTTTTTGAAAGTTTGTTTTGAAAGTGTTGTGAGATGTGTTTTTAGAAAATAGGCAAGTGTTTTGTTTTTGCAAGTTTGATTCAAGTAACTAAGAGGTTATCTACTCCTAAATTTCTCAAAGATTATTGCTATGTTTTAACCCTTTTGATAAGTTTGTTCCACCATTGTATTTGGTGGACAATCTCATGTTAGGATGTGAAAGGGACGGGCGTGGGTCATCGTTTAGACCATAATTGCAATGGTGCCAAGTATCTTTGGGCAATTTTCTTTAAGGGACTTGATCATTTGTTTAGGCAACATTTTGAAAGCGTCGTCGAGGGACTATGATCATTTGATTGTTTGTTTTGCCCAAAGAGACCTAACATGCAATATGGCCCAATTATTGAAGGCAACAAGTGGAATGCCCTAGGGGGTGCAAGTGTGATTTGTGTGTCCATTTTCATGCTTGTTTATCTTGAAATTAGGTCAAACTATTTTCGTTGTTTTTCGCATATAAACCCTAATTCTAACATGGTATAATTAGAAAGCAATAAAGTGCGCAAAAATAAATTTACTAAGCTATTACAACACCATATATATGGGAAGGGGGTACAAATGTTCAAATGAGGATTTTTGACAAGGAATTTAAACCTAACTATTACATCAATATTTGAATTATTTACAAGATATTTATTTGCACAAATTAAATGAAATAAGAATAAATATGTAAAAATGCAAAAAATGGTTTTTGTATGCATGAAAAAAAAAGTATTTTTATATGTCAAAATAAATAAAAATAAAAGTATTATTTTTTGGAGTTTTTTCATGTTTAGGGCAAAACCCTAATTTCTTAAATAAAATGGATTAATTATTTAATATGTATAATATTTATTTATTATATACAAAAAATAAAATAAAAATGAAGTATATTATGAAAAAAGGTATTTTTTATATTAAATATTAATAAAATAAAAATGTGTATATTTTATATTTTAACCTAAATATCCTAATATATATATATATATATATATATATATATATATATATATATATATATATATATATATATATATATATATATATATATATATATATATATATATATATATATATATATATATATATATATATATATATATATATATATATATAATATATATATATATATATATATATATATATATATATATATATATATATATATATATATTATATATATATATATATATATATATATATATATATATATATATATATATATATATATATATATAATATATATATATATATATATATAATATATATATATATATATATATATATATATATATATATATATATATATATATATATATATATATATATATATATATATATATATATATATATATATATATATATATATATATATTATTTTCTTAATATGAATTATATATGCAAATTAATAATATTTAATATTTAATAAAAAAAGTATTTTTTTATATAAAATATTTTCAGAAGGTAAAACAAAATAAAAATGAAAATAAAATGTATTTGTATATTTTTAGTATTTTTTAATAAAAGGGTATCTATTTATTTATTTATGCTCAAAAAGCTAACCTAAACAAATAAATACCTAACAAATAGGAAAATGGTGAGAAAAATATTTTTTTATATTTTTAATATCATAAGAAAAAATAAATAAGTCAAACCAAAAAAGAAAAAGTCAAAAAATCATTAAAATGAACAAAATGGGCTTAGGGGGTTCAAAAGTAAATGTATGGTGCAAATAAGAAAAACATTCCAGGCCCAGCCCAGAACCAGTCATCTTCAACCTCAGAACAAACTTTGTTCAAGAAAACGCGCGCTTCCTATCTCCCAATTCCTGGACTTTTAAGCAAAACTTTCAACATGAAAAGTGTAGAGCATGAGAAGACGAATCCAGGGATATAAAAAACTTGACTTAACTCTCTAAGATGAGGGAGAATTTCTTCTCCCCCAATTCCTGACCTAGTTTTTCATCAATGTTCAGACTCAAAATTCTCTAAGCATGCATAATATAAATGAAATCTAATCATATGGGCATGTTCAGGGCTATGATTGTGACATGTTTCCTTCACAAACCTAAAGCTAACAATGCCTATACTGAGAGATAGAACCTCATGAATATACCTGTTCAGTTGGAATCGTGCCTTGCAATGGAGGAGATTTCAGAGCAAGATGATGATTTGTACAGCTTCCTTGAAGTGTGAGGATGCTATTCCAAGTTCTACTTTGTCCTGAAACTTCTTGAATCGTGCTAGAGAACTTCAACTGCAAAACAAGAAAATGAAAATGGTGAAGTGGCCTGGGAGTGTTACAGGTCGTGTCTTAGGTTTTGGTTAGCTTGCATTGATGGTAGGGAAGGTGTGTGAAGAGCTTTTAGCAAGAAAGCATGAAAGGGATGAGAGTTGGAACTCAATCTGCAGAGGTTACTCTGTTTTGGCAGTTTGATGGTGATTTTGAGTTTGTGGAGGTATTGGAGGTCTTAGGGTCGTGCTTCAGCTTAGGATGAATGTTTGGAATATGTTTGATAACTTTCTCTAAGGCTTGGTTGACTGATATGGAAGTTGGTATGTCATATGCAATGTTTCTTGAACTTTAAGCAAGCAATGGTCACCTTGTGTTCTAGACAGGTAGAGGACCCCTAAACATGCTGCAAAGCCTTGCCTTGATCAGTGCAATATGTCTCATAACTTGTGCCTCTGAGATTTCTTTGTACTTCAAAGATATGAGAACTTGACATAAAGCAATCTTTTCAAAAATGGCTAAAATGCTTTTTCCATTTATGGCCTAATCTTGCATATAATGCTTGGATACACAAAATAAGGCTTTGGCACAATGAGTATGCATTAAATTATTGAGTGTTGGATGGTTTAGAGACCTGTAAGGTAGCATAAACCAAGCTGACTTGAAAATGCATAAGTTATGAACATGGAAATTGGTCAATTCAAAAGTGAGTTTTTGCCATATTGCAAAATTCGATTCTCTCAAGTTATGAGGTTGTTTGATGAGTTCTTGGACATTTTGGAAAGCTTGGAATGTGTAATACAATCCATCTTTAAAGTGAAAATTGAAATTCCAAGTGGAAGTGTATGGAAAATGGTCTTGAAGTTGGGTAAAAAACTTGCCTAAAATAGGTCAAATTTTCACTAAGTTAAGAATGGTTTGGCACCCTTGTTCCAAAAATTGTAACTTGAGATACAAGCCTCTTTTGGGAAAACTTTGTGAATCAAAGTTGTATATTATGCACTAGGCTACAACTTTTATGTTTTGACTTTTTCTTGAATCCAAATGAATCTTGGTGAGAAAGTGGGGCAAAGTTGGGAAAAAATTAGGGTTTTTCATAACTTAGAAAAATTCTAAGTTATGAAAAATTCTCATTTCAAACCCTAATTTGCAATTTTTGATTTCTTGGTGAACAAGTTTCATGATTTGGAATGTTTTGATGAAAAATGAATCTTGACCCTTGATTTTGACCAAAAAGTCAAAGTTTGACTTTTCAGTATACAGTCAAAATTGATCAATTGACTGGGAAATTCACATATCAATCTTGTGTATTTGGGATCCTTTGAACTTGTTGAGCATGTCAAGATAATTCCATGGGGTCCTTGAGTCCATATGTGAGCTTGGTTTGCCATTGGCTAGGTCAAACAGTCAAAAATTGCCTTTGTGCAGTCAAAACCCTAAAAATGACCATTTTGCCCTTTTGATGATCTGATCAAATTTCTTGTGGAATTGTGATCTAAACTTGATCAAATGGTCCATGTGAGTTAATAATGTTGATGTGGGTCAATTTTCATGAGATTTGACTGTCAATTGGCCACAGTTGACTTTTTACCCAATACAGTTGATTTCTAGGTCAATTGTCCAATTGACTGGGCAAAATTTGGAGTCAAGACTTGAAACTTGGTATGGATAAACTTGGGAGTCCAACATGAAGCATGAAAGTCATCTTAGGCATTTTAGGTCAAAATATCTTTGTGCAAACACAAACCCTTATTTGGGTCAACAGTGCAAGGAGAAGTCTTGAGCAGAGGAAACCCTAACTGGATCTTGATTTTCAAGGGTCTTGTGATGAGAAAATGTTGAGGAAATGGGAGGGCAAATTTTGGGGTACAACAGTTGCCCCTGTTCAATCTTCTTGAACCTGAAGAGTTAGATTGGCAAGTTTGCCTTTCGTGACTCGAGGGTAAAAGGAGATTGGACACTAGAGTGCCCGGAAATTTGCACTCGCATGTTGGAGTATTAGCAATGTGATGTCGGGAATGGGCTTGCAGATGCCATTTGGAGAGATGGTGGATAGGGAGATGGGCTTATAGATGCCATCTGGAGATGCGACGGAACTTTGTCGGGAATGGGCTTATAGATGCCATTTGGAAGTGTTGATCGCACAAGAGATTCCTTAGCGAGAACTTGTGTATTTGAGAAAGACAGATGTTTTCCCGGCTTGTTACAGGTGTTTGATCTTCAATCTCCTCATGCAGATATGCCCTGGCTAGATACAGGTGTCGAATCTACAATCGGTTGCTCACAGATGTGCCCTGGCTAGATACAGGAATCGAATCCGGAAATAGTCGTCAACAGATATGCCCTGGCTGGATACAGGAATCGAATCTTCGAACTCTTCAGACGTGCCCTGGCTAGATACAGGAATCGAGTCTGGAAATGTGGTCAACAGATATGCCCTGGCTGGATACAGGAATCGAATCTGGCATTGTTGTAGTTGATAGATGTGCCCTGGCTGGATACAGGAATCGAATCTTTGAACTCTTCAGACGTGCCCTGGCTAGATACAGGAATCGAGTCTAGAAATGTGGTCAACAGATATGCCTTGGCTGGATACATGAATCGAATCTGGAAATGTTGTAGTTGATAGATGTGCCCTGGCTGGATACAGGAATCGAATCTTTGAACTCTTCAGACGTGCCCTGGCTAGATACAGGAATCGAGTCTGGAAACTGATCACTCTCAGATGTGTCTTGGCTAGATACAGGTATCGAATCTGGAATTGTGACAGTTGAAGGTAGCTGTCTTTGGGATTGTCTTTTTCCCTGAAAAGGCAAAAACATAAGTTGTATGCAATGTCATGATGTATGATATGCATGATGTCATGATGTTCAACATGAGATAGTGTTGTATGCACTTTATCATGTATGTAAGCAAGATGTATGAAAATGTGAAATGTTTATGAATGTAATTTCGTCTTAGGAAAATAAATCCTTGACGACCGGCCGAGGAATTGCTCTGTGGAAGAGATACTTTGCTGAAGTTTCGATGAGAGGCCTGCTGAGGACTTCAATGATGGATTCCGCTGGGGATAATGATGATAAACTCCGCTGGGGAACACCAAAGATAAACTCCGTTGGGGAATAGGAAGAACTTTGCCGAGGGCGATCTTCAGGGGCAGATAGCTGAGGATAACCCAGTTATAAGCCCTTGTGAGGAATAACTTTGAATAAATCTCAGGAGAGACGTCCGTATTTGCAGGGAACCAGCTTCCAGAATCTACTGGGGATAAGCTTCCGGAATCTACTGGAGATAAGCCTTAAGACCTGCCGGGGATACTTACTAATAAATGCCTATACTCCACTGGGGAATTTTGCTATTTTCAGGATTGACGGGGAACCAACTCTGCTTGGGGAAAGTATTGCTGAATCTTGTCTTACTCTGCGGGGAGTTGAAATGATTTGGTCACATTCTTCAGTTAAATCTACCTTGGTACCTTGGCGGACAAAGCAACCAGACTGCATCAGACAACCTCACATCGCCCCTGTTTCTGATGTCACCTGTAATTAGTCTTTTGTTTCATATGTAAATATTTATGAATCAGCAATTTAATGTCAAATGCATATATAAAAAATGAACATTGGACGTTCTTCGCAAGACAAAACAGAAAAAGGGAAAAACAATGGCAATTTGTATAACAAAGTGGATTTGTATTGATTTTGAATTTTGCCTGTGAATAGGCGTTTTTGTACAAGAGGCTGATATCCTAGTAAGAGAATGCCGCCGAATAACATAGAATTTATAATTATGAAAAGGAAACAAAACATCTATGTGAACAATCCCACTGGGTTCCAACTCTGCTATCGCCTTTATGTCTTCAAGCGTCTCATCACTTTGCTGCTTGGTTGAAGATGGAGCTGATTGATCGATGCCGAGATCTGAGCCAGATAGTTGATGCCGAATTCCGGATGCAAAGTGATCTAATGAGACATAGTGTTACGCTTTATCCCTAACTTTTGCCTGGACCGCCCTTTCGGGTTTTCAATCCACAGGGATACCCATTTTTGCCCAAGCCGCCTTTTCAGGTTTTCGACTTGCCGGGTGTACAGATTTTTTTTATTTCATCCCTTATTTTTGCCCGAACCCTTTTGGTTCGCCGGGAAGCCCTTATTTTTGCCTAGGTGTGTCAACCTAGCGGGTCTTTAGTTCATGCGTAGTATCTTTTCACTATGTCTGCATTGGCGGGGTGAGGAAGGTCGTCACCATCCATGGTGGTTAGGATCATGGCTCCTCCTGAGAACACATGTTTAACCACAACTGGCCCTTCGTATGTAGGGGTCCATTTGCCCCGGGGATCACTTTGAGGAAGGATGATGAGTTTGATTACCAGGTCCCCAACTTGATACTCTTGTGGTTTGACTTTCTTGTTAAATGCCCTGATCATCCGTTTTTGATACGTCTGACCATGACAGATAGCGGTGAGCCTCTTTTCGTCAATCAGGTTTAATTGATCAAGTCGAGTCTGGATCCAGTCATCTTCACTCAAGTCTGCATCCTTCATTATCCGGATAGAGGGTATCTGGACTTCAATTGGCAAGACTGCCTCCATGCCATAGACCAAGGAGAAAGGAGTTGCCCCGGTTGACGTCCTTGCTGAGGTACGGTACCCATGAAGAGCGAACGGTAACATCTCGTGCCAATCTTTATAGGTCACTGTCACCTTCTGTACAATTTTCTTGATATTCTTATTAGCTGCCTCTACAGCCCCATTCATCTTCGGCCGGTAGGGAGAAGAGTTGTGGTGCTGTATCTTGAATTGTTCGCAGAGTTCAGTGATCATCTTGTTATTGAGATTGGTACCATTGTCCGTAATGATTCTTTCCGGGACGTCGTACCGACAGATCAGATTATGCCGGATGAAACGTGCCACGACGCTCTTGGTTACTGTGGCGTAGGAAGCTGCCTCAACCCACTTCGTGAAGTAATCGATCGCTACCAAGATGAAGCGATGTCCGTTGGATGTCGTCGGTCGGATCTCACCGATCATATCAATGCCATACATTGCGAAAGGCCAAGGTGCCGTCAGGACGTTCAGAGGAACCGGAGGGATGTGCACCTTATCAGCATAGATCTGGCATTTGTGACAAGTTCGAGAGTGTTGGTAACAATCGGCTTCCATTGTGGACCAGAAATATCCTGCCCGTAGGATTTTCTTTGCCATGGTGTGTCCACTGGAATGCGTTCCAAATGTACCTTCATGCAGTTCTATCATGATCTTCTCTGCTTCAGCCTTATCCACACAACGCAGTAGAGTTGAATCATGATTCCGTTTGTAGAGAATGCCGTTGCTGAGGAAGAATTTTGCCGCAAACCTCCTCATGAACTTCTTGTCATTGACAGATGCACCTTCAGGGTATTCCTGAGCTTCCAAGTACCTCTTCACCTCATGTTACCAGGGTTTTTTAGTCACCTTTTCGGCCTCAAGATCGCAGCAGTATGCCAGTTCGTCCAACTTCCAGATAATGATCCGGGGAGCCTCATTGTCCCATTTAACTTTGAACATTGAAGACATCGTAGCTAGTGCGTCCGCTAGCTGATTCTCCTCTCTTGGGAAGTGCTCAAAAGTTATCTCTTCAAAGTGGGGAAGCAAGGTCGACACATACTCCTTGTAAGAAATAAGATTTGGGTGTTTCATATCCCACTCGCCTTTGATCTGATTGATCACGAGAGCGGAATCTCCAAAGACAATCAGAAATTTGATCCTCAAGTCAATTGCAGCTTGTAGACCCATGATACATGCCTCATATTCTGCCATGTTGTTGGTGCAGTTGAAACACAATCGGGCGGTGAGTGGAGTATGAGTTCCTTTGGGAGATATGATTACAGCGCCGACGCCGTTACCCAAAGCATTGGAGGCTCCGTCAAAATGCATAGACCATCGGGATCCTTCCTCAGGTCCTTCATCCGGTCCGGGTACTTCACAGTCAGTTACCACCATGATATCTTCGTCCGGAAAATCAAAGTTCAATGATTGGTAATCGTCCACAGGTTGGTGTGCCAAATGATCTGCCAGTACACTTCCTTTGATTGCTTTCTGAGTTGTATACTGGATATCATATTCTGTTAAGATCATTTGCCATCTTGCTATTCTTCCAGACAGAGCAGGCTTTTCAAATATGTACTTGATGGGATCCATCTTTGAAATCAACAAAGTGGTGTGAGTCAGCATATACTGTCTCAGCCGGCGAGCAGCCCATACTAGAGCGCAGCAAGTTTTCTCAAGCAGTGAGTAACGAGACTCACAGTTGGTAAACTTTTTGCTCAAGTAATAAATAGCGTGCTCTTTTCGGCCAGACTCGTCATGCTGTCCCAGCACACACCCCATTGAATTGTCAAGTACTATCAAATATAGTATCAGAGGTCTTCCTTCCACTGGTGGCATAAGAATGGGTGGCTCTTGGAGATATTCCTTTATCTTTTCAAAGGCAGCCTGACATTCATCGTTCCAGCGTACTACTTGATCTTTCTTCAGTAATTTGAAGATTGGCTCACAAGTAGCAGTTAGATGTGAGATGAATCGGGCAATGTAATTCAGTCGTCCCAGGAAGCCTCTAACTTCTTTCTCTGTCTTTGGAGTCGGCATCTCTTGTATGGCTTTTACCTTGGCAGGGTCCACCTGAATACCTTTATCACTTACAATGAAACCTAGCAATTTTCCGGACCTTACCCCAAAGGTGCATTTGTTGGGATTCAACCTCAGCTTGTATAACTTTATTCGATCAAACAGCTTCCTCAGATGATCAAGGTGCTCCTCCTCAGTTTGAGACCTTGCAATCATGTCATCAACATATACCTCAATCTCATGATGGATCATATCATGAAATAAAGCAACCATGGCACGTTGATAGGTTGCCCCAGCGTTTTTCAACCCGAATGGCATGACCTTGTAACAGAAGGTGCCCCACTGAGTCACAAAGGTAGTCTTTTCCATATCTTCCGGGGCCATCTTGATCTGATTATACCCTGAAAAACCATCCATGAAGGAGAACACCTTGTGTTGAGCAGTATTGTCAACAAGAACGTCGATGTGAGGTAAGGGGAATTCATCCTTGGGGCTTGCCCTGTTCAAATCCCTGTAGTCGACACACATTCTGACTTTACCGTCCTTCTTCGGCACTGGCACCACGTTGGCAACCCATTGAGGATAAGAAGTTACTTCTAGAAACCCGGCATCGAATTGCTTCATAACCTCAGCCTTGATCTTTTCAGACATCTCTGGGCGCATACGGCGGACCTTTTGCTTTACCGGAGGGCAGTCTTCCTTGGTTGGCAGGTGATGAACTACAATGTCGGCATCCAAACCAGGCATGTCTTCATAGGACCAAGCAAATATCTCCATGTAATCATGTAGCATCTGGATCAATCGTTGCTTCACGCTGAGCTCTAGATTGGCACCAATCTTGACCTCTTTCCTATCTGTCTCAGTACCCAGGTTAATTGTTTCCACCGGCTCTTCATGCGGCTGAATAGCCCTCTCTTCCTGGAGTAGCAATCTTGCGAGTTCACCAGGCACTTCGCAATCATCTTCACCTTCGTCTTCGGCCAAGTTGATCGGATTCTCGAAGTCATAACTGGTGGTAGCAGAGCTGTTACCAGTGAGATCCAGAGTGGATTGAAACCTGTATGAGTGAGTGTGTGTAAATATAGCTGTTTTGCAATATATAACACAGAAAGAAAAAAAAGAGCACAAGATTTAAAATGCAACAAACGTCCAATGTTTTGATTGATGATATATGGAAATGTCATACAAAAGGCCCTCACAAATGGAGCTACGATGCCCCGGGTAGGACACCGAGCCAATAAAGTTTTAACATATTGTTTGTTACAAATTGAAAATCAAAAGAGTTAATTACTGCGTGACAAATGTGATAGGTGTAAAATCCTTTGCCGTCCAGTTGCTTGGTCCGTTGCTGGTGGTTGGATAGATCCAACTGTCAAACTCTGCTTCCTCTACGTCCTCCTCGATAGCATTCACCCTTGGGTTGGAGATAAACACCGGAGCCTTTCTGATCTTTTCCTTGCGCACAGCCCTCTGAGCCTCTGCAGTAAAGCCCAGCCCAAACTTGTCGTTCTTTTGAGTGAAGTCAGGAAGCTGACCCCAGTTTGCACATTTGCCTTTCTCGATTACAGATCTTCTTCAACCACTATTTCAGCTGATGCCAACGTTGGAGGTACCTCCTCAAAATGCTGAAAGGGGGTTTCAATAAACTCCCCGTCCATCTCGATATACCGGAATGAATTCAAGTGACTAACCATGTATTCCTCCTCACCCTGCACAATAACAATCTTCCCTTTGACAGGGTATTTGAGCTTTTGGTGTAGAGTGGATGTTACTGCCCCAGCCTTGTGAATCCAGGGTCGACCCAACAAGCAGGAGTAAGATGGACGAATATCCATTACATAGAACATTGAGTCAAAGACTTGGGAACCCACACGAATAGGAATGTCTACTTCACCGTGCACCATCCTCTTAGAACCGTCGAAGGCTCTAACAATGATGTTACTAGGTTTCAATTCCAGACCCTCACAATCCAAGCGATCCAATGCCTTCTTGGGCAAAACATTCAGGGAAGAACTGGTATCCACCAATACGTGCGCGAGAGTAGTGCCCATGCACTCTATAGAGACGTGCATGGCATCGTTGTGATTTTCCCTTTGGGGGTAAGGTCAGCATCCGAGAACCCCAAGCCATTGTCAGCTGTCAAATTAGCTACACAGTCGGTGAATTGATCCGCGGAGGTCTCCTGCGACACATGGGCCGTTTTCAGAAATGAAATCAGGGCTTTTACATGGGCCTCTGAGCATAGCAACAATGATAGCATAGAGATTTTGGAGGGGGTATGCCCCAACTGTTCAACAACATTGAAGTCACTCTTTTTGATGATTTTAAGGATCTCCTCCATTTCTTGTTGGGAGGCTTCCACAGCAGTCTTTTTTGGTGCCTCCGTCCTGGCAGGCAAATCGGTAGCAACTCCTTTGCCCCGAGTATCAGAGGACTCGGCGGCAGTAGTAGACACATGAACTTGATTCGGAACATGCACACTTGCGGGTGTGATGGTGAGAGGTTTTCGGATAACTGGCGGTGCAATGTCAGGCGAGAAGAGTCTGCCACTGCGGGTAATCTTGGCGGGACCAGTGATGTTACTGATACTGGTATTGGTGTTGAACTGCTGCTTCACCCCAAGCACATACACGTCGGCCCCATAATGCCATGGGACCGCTTTATCAGACTCATAGGGGAGAGGCCCCGGAACAGTAATAGTAATGGGTGCAACAGACATAATTTGGACTGGCTTCCTCGGGGGAGCTTTGGTAGGATTTTAAATTGTGACAACAGATATTTCTTCAGCGGAAACAAACGGAACAGCAGTCTTCTTGAACAGAATTTCCTTGCTATCCATCAGGCTCTGGATGCCTGATTTCAGCAGCGGACAACCGGTAGAGATAACAGCACACAGGAGGCAACCCTTGCTACAACCCGGAAATAAACCGGCTAGTAGTAAGTTCCTCTTAACAGTCAAAAGAGGGGTAGCAACATCATTCACCGAAACAGCATACAACTCTTCCTCAATGGCATTTACTCTATGCTGGGGCATAGGAGCAGTTACAACATTTGGTCTCTCAGGCGCTTCAAACTGAATTTCCTTCGCGTCGATAAGGTCTTGCACCTTATTTCTCAAGGCCCAACAATCATCAGTAGTATGCCAGGGGCTATCGGAATGATAAGCACAACGGGCATTTGGGTTATACTTAGGAGATGCAGTATTCACGACCTTCGACGCTTCTTTGATGGTCACCAAGTTGGTGGATAACAGTTGTGGTAAGATTTGTGACAAGGTCATACTCAACCGAGTATACTGTCTCTTAGGCCTTTCACCTCTTTGTTGATTGTACTGCTGAGGAGCAGCAACAGGCTTTGAAATGACCAAGGCATTGACGGCTTGGCGACTTTCTGGCTTGACTTGTCTTTTAGGACCATAGACTGCACTTGCTTCTTTCTTGAAAGGCCTCTTCTCAGTACTTGAGGAGGAAGCTTTTTGTATCTTTCCTGACCTGATGCCAGCTTCAATTCTCTCACCCGTCAGAATCAAATCTGTAAACCCAGCGGAGGAGTTACCAACCAAATGATTGAAAAATGGACCAGACAAAGTCCCTAGAAACATATCAACTAGCTCACGATCAGTCAATGGAGGCTGCAGCCTGCCAGCCAAATCTCTCCATTTTTGTGCATATTCTTTGAACCCTTCGCCCGTTCCTAGAGACATACCCTGAAGTTGGGTACGCGTAGGAGCGAGATCAGAATTGTATTGATATTGTCTGTAGAATGCGGTTGCCAAATCTTCCCAGTGTCGGATACTAGTTCCATCTAGTTGATAGAACCATTCAAGCTGCGACCCCGAAAGGCTATCTTGGAAGAAGTGAATCCAAAGGTTCTTATCTGCCGTGTAAGGTTGGATCTTCCTTACGTACGACCTTAGATGCAGCTTTGGACAAGAAGCCCCGTCATATTTGGCAAAGGCAGGCGCCTTAAACTTGTGTGGAATTACTACCCCAGAAGATAACCCCAAATCTCCGAAATCCAGCCCCGACACATTCTGAATCTCCATGGCGCTCAAGCGGTCTTCCAATTGCTTGTATCTGTCAGCAGCAGGTGGGTATTGTTCGTCATTGTAGTCCGTCTCGTTGTCAGAGACTGCAGGACTAGGAGCTCCTCCCCCTTGGGGACTGTTTTTCTCAACAGAAGAAGTAGTCGGATCAGCTTCATTATGGAGTGTGTTCCCAAATCTGCGTCCGGTGTTGAATAACGCAGTCCTCTTTTTCTTCTTCTTCTTCAGGAGTAGGGTCTTCAACTCTTGCTGACCTTGGGCCAGGCTCAGGACCATTTCTTGAAACTGGGCACTTTGGGCCTGAAGGGCCTTGATTGCTTGCTCACTGGACGAGTCTGGATTCATGATGACTGTTCAAAATAAACAGCGAAGGAGATTAAGCAACCTGTGAAATAGGGTACCTGCTATGCATATGGTGCAATGAGATGCGTATGTTTTATGTTTTCAAAGACAAACAAGATTCAACTTTGTAGACAAAAGGGAAACGCACTTTATTAGATTCAAATTTCAAATTGTTCAACAACTTGCCCTTAGGCATTACAGGAATGAAAAATACTGGAAAGGAAATAAAAGCTATAAAAGGAAATATCCAAAGCCCATCAGTGCTCCCATGGCCTCCTTTTCTCAGTGTTGATGTAGTTATTCAGGACCCGCTCTTCCTCCAATTGCTTAGTCAGCCTTTGGATCTTCCGTTCCTGCTCGTTGAACTTTTCCCGATAGAAATCCCGTTCTTCCTTTAGCTGCGCCCAAGATCTCTTCATTGTGTCAAAATCGGTGGGTATCTGAGGAGGGAGGACAGTTGGAGGAACCCCATCTTCATTAGGAGATTCAAGAATGATAGGTCTGACAGCTTCATACGGCATACCTAACTTCTGAGCACGGATGCGGACCCATTTGCAATAGGGTTCCATTGGTAGAGAAGTCTTTGGTCCCAACTCATGTGGGTCAGCTTTGTGAATTCTGTCCCAAGCCTTAATGAATCCATGGCGTAGTTTGTCACTGTCTACCTGAAACTCAAAATGGAAGTGAGGAACCAACATTTCATGAGGCCCAACTCTTCTGGCTCTTCCAAACTGGCGGAGAGCTAAACATGGATTATAAGAGATCCCTCCTTGGATACCAATCAATGGAACATTAGGGTATTCTCCGCAACGATCAATAACAGCTACCTCATCCAAACCTCTGAGAGTCCAAGTGATGTCGTTATCAGTGAGAGACATTAACCTCCGAGCCCAACCCTTTCCTTCTTCATTCTTCAGCACAAACTTAGGAAGGTGCGAAATAAACCACCTCACTAGCAAAGGAGCACAACACCATGGAGTTCCCCGTTTTCGAGCAATACGAGCATAGAGTTGTTGCAAGATATCACCCAAAAGAGTGGGTACAGGATTCCGAGACATGAAGATCCTCATGGCATGGATACTGATAAAGGTGTCAGGATTGGGAAACAATACCAGACCATAGATCAAAAGAGCCAGAATATCCTCGTACGCCTTGAAGTCCAAGTCATTCCAGAAATCATTAGCCTTACCAACCAGAAATTTGACCAAAAAGCCCTTAACTCCACTTCTAGTTTCCCAGTTAGCCAATACCTCTTCTTTGGTCAAGGGGAGAACTGCAGCAACCTCTTCAGGCCTAGGAGTCTTTTCCAAACCAGTGAATGGAGTTTGCTCCAAGACAGGGATCCCAAGCAAATAAGAGAATTCTTCCAGGGTAGGCACCAGCTGGAAGTCTTGAAAGGTGAAACAATGATACAGGGGGTCATAAAACTGGGTCAGAACACTTATCAGTTGTTGGTCCCATTTTGCAGTGATCAAGCCAAGGAGAGAACCATGCATGTTGATGAAGGAAGAAGTGTTTGGAATCCTACCAACCAAATCCTTGAGCAAAGTTGGTGGTTGAACAAAGTTGAGCCGGATAGTATTCCTACGCACGGGCATCATGATGTCCTACAAAACAGAGCAAAGATGAAACTTTTCTTGTCTTTGAAATGGGTTAGTTCTTTATACAGGATGCATGCAATGGTATGATGGCATGATGCTATGATGAAGCACACCACAAGTATTCACCTAGGCAAGCATGATAAGGCACACAAGTCACACAAGACAACCCTTAGGTTTCAGGCCAGCATGAAGTTTAGGTATTACCCTCTTTTGGTTTCGTTGGTTAAAACCTGTCCTATCAAAAGTAACCGGGTTCTAGAGGATCTCAAATCATTGACTACCCTCAATCGGTCATAACTCCAGCATCGCAATCTTTTCTTGCGGCCAGAACCATCGCGAGAGTTTAGCCTCAATGAGTGTAGCATACTGCTACTGTCCTAATGGTCAAGTTTGGTCAATTTAGGGTTCTAAGGTTGGTTGGTGTTTAATGACTCCTTAGAAGACCTATATTCTCCTTATTGCAACACAAGGGATACGGGTACAGACCAAGGTGCCACACCAACGTAGCCACTGCTTCACCCATGTCGGTCTACGCCGGACAAGTCCCTCATAGATTATGCTACCTAAAAAGGGTATTCCCCAGATCCGGGTTAGGATCTATGAAACTCCGATGCAAAACCCACAAATAAAAAAGCAAACAAGGCAAACAATTGAAAACAAAGGTGATCTAAGCCCTAAGGTTACTCCACTTTTAAATTGTTCCCCAGCAGAGTCGCCATTTCTGTGATACAGTGGGAGAACTGACTATGAGTTTTGCGTTTGTATTCGCAAATGTTTCGGTTGAGCAAGAGTCGCCACCGACTTTTTATTTTATCCTAAGGAAAGGTTAAAAAGCACAGCAAAAACCTTTTGAGATGTTTTCTTGGGTTCGGGGAGTAGATTATAGAAAGGGAAGGTATTATCACCCTTTCTATCCATGGTTATCCATGGGCTCTTAGTTACTTGCTTAGATCACTTGCCTTTTGTTTTCAATTGTTTGAAATGGTGCTTGTGTGTGTGGGTTTGAAAATGTTTTGAAAAGAAGCCAATGTGGTGGCAACCTTTGTAATGATCCATGTTGGGATGTATACAAAGGTGTATGTCTTTTGAAAAGGTTTTCATTTGTTTTTGAAAGTTTGTTTTGAAAGTGTTGTGAGATGTGTTTTTAGAAAATAGGCAAGTGTTTTGTTTTTGCAAGTTTGATTCAAGTAACTAAGAGGTTATCTACTCCTAAATTTCTCAAAGATTATTGCTATGTTTTAACCCTTTTGATAAGTTTGTTCCACCATTGTATTTGGTGGATAATCTCATGTTAGGATGTGAAAGGGACGGGCGTGGGTCATCGTTTAGACCATAATTGCAATGGTGCCAAGTATCTTTGGGCAATTTTATTTAAGGTACTTGATCATTTGTTTAGGCAACATTTTGAAAGCGTCGTCGAGGGACTATGATCATTTGATTGTTTGTTTTGCCCAAAGAGACCTAACATACAATATGGCCCAATTATTGAAGGCAACAAGTGGAATACCCTAGGGGGTGCAAGTGTGATTTGTGTGTCCATTTTCATGCTTGCTTATCTTGAAATTAGGTCAAACTATTTTCGTTGTTTTTCGCATACAAACCCTAATTCTAACATGGTATAATTAGAAAGCAATAAAGTGCGAAAAAATAAATTTACTAAGCTATTACAACACCATATATATGGGAAGGGGGGTACAAATGTTCAAATGGGGATTTTTGACAAGGAATTTAAACCTAACTATTACATCAATATTTGAATTATTTACAAGATATTTATTTGCACAAATTAAATGAAATAAGAATAAATATGTAAAAATGCAAAAAATGGTTTTTGTATGCATGAAAAAAAAAGTATTTTTATATGTCAAAATAAACAAAAATAAAAGTATTATTTTTTGGAGTTTTTTCATGTTTAGGGCAAAACCCTAATTTCTTAAATAAAATAGATTAATTATTTAATATGTATAATATTTATTTATTATATACAAAAAATAAAATAAAAATGAAGTATATTATGAAAAAAGGTATTTTTTATATTAAATATTAATAAAATAAAAATGTGTATATTTTATATTTTAACCTAAATATCCTAATATATATATATATATATATATATATATATATATATATATATATATATATATATATATATATATATATATATATATATATATATATATATATATATATATATTATTTTCTTAATATGAATTATATATGAAAATTAATAATATTTAATATTTAATAAAAAAAGTATTTTTTATATAAAATATTTTCAGAAGGTAAAACAAAATAAAAATGAAAATAAAATGTATTTGTATATTTTTAGTATTTTTTAATAAAAGGGTATCTATTTATTTATTTATGTTCAAAAAGCTAACCTAAACAAATAAATACCTAACAAATAGGAAAATGGTGAGAAAAATATTTTTTTATATTTTTAATATCATAAGAAAAAATAAATAAGTCAAACCAAAAAAAGAAAAAGTCAAAAAATCATTAAAATGAACAAAATGGGCTTAGGGGGTTCAGAAGTAAATGTATGGTGCAAATAAGAAAAACATTCCAGGCCCAGCCCAGAACCAGTCATCTTCAACCTCAGAACAAACTTTGTTCAAGAAAATGCGCGTTTCCTATCTCCCAATTCCTGGACTTTTAAGCAAAACTTTCAACATGAAAAGTGTAGAGCATGAGAAGATGAATCCAGGGATATAAAAAACTTGACTTAACTCTCTAAGATGAGGGAGAATTTCTTCTCCCCCAATTCCTGACCTAGTTTTTCATCAATGTTCAGACTCAAAATTCTCTAAGCATGCATAATATAAATGAAATCTAATCATATGGGCATGTTCAGGGCTATGATTGTGACATGTTTCCTTCACAAACCTAAAGCTAACAATGCCTATACTGAGAGATAGAACCTCATGAATATACCTGTTCAGTTGGAATCGTGCCTTGCAATGGAGGAGCTTTCAGAGCAAGATGATGATTTGTACAGCTTCCTTGAAGTGTGAGGATGCTATTCCAAGTTCTACTTTGTCCTGAAACTTCTTGAATCGTGCTAGAGAACTTCAACTGCAAAACAAGAAAATGAAAATGGTGAAGTGGCCTAGGAGTGTTACAGGTCGTGTCTTAGGTTTTGGTTAGCTTGCATTGATGGTAGGGAAGGTGTGTGAAGAGCTTTTAGCAAGAAAGCATGAAAGGGATGAGAGTTGGAACTCAATCTGCAGAGGTTACTCTGTTTTGGCAGTTTGATGGTGATTTTGAGTTTGTGGAGGTATTGGA
This sequence comes from Vicia faba, assembly GCA_948472305.1. Lineage (NCBI taxonomy): Eukaryota > Viridiplantae > Streptophyta > Magnoliopsida > Fabales > Fabaceae > Vicia > Vicia faba. The sequence continues at coordinate 1,444,530,978 of OX451737.1, read as the reverse complement.
GGTCTTAGGGTCGTGCTTCAACTTAGGATGAATGTTTGGAATATGTTTGATAACTTTCTCTAAGGCTTGGTTGACTGATATGGAAGTTGGTATGTCATATGCAATGTTTCTTGAACTTTAAGCAAGCAATGGTCACCTTGTGTTCTAGACAGGTAGAGGACCCCTAAACATGCTGCAAAGCCTTGCCTTGATCAGTGCAATATGTCTCATAACTTGTGCCTCTGAGATTTCTTTGTACTTCAAAGATATGAGAACTTGACATAAAGCAATCTTTTCAAAAATGGCTAAAATGCTTTTTCCATTTATGGCCTAATCTTGCATACAATGCTTGGATACACAAAATAAGGCTTTGGCACAATGAGTATGCATTAAATTATTGAGTGTTGGATGGTTTAGAGACCTGTAATGTAGCATAAACCAAGCTGACTTGAAAATGCATAAGTTATGAACATGGAAATTGGTCAATTCAAAAGTGAGTTTTTGCCATATTGCAAAATTCGATTCTCTCAAGTTATGAGGTTGTTTGATGAGTTCTTGGACATTTTGGAAAGCTTGGAATGTGTACTACAATCCATCTTTGAAGTGAAAATTGAAATTCCAAGTGGAAGTGTATGGAAAATGGTCTTGAAGTTGGGTAAAAAACTTGCCTAAAATAGGTCAAATTTTCACTAAGTTAAGAATGGTTTGGCACCCTTGTTCCAAAAATTGTAACTTGAGATACAAGCCTCTTTTGGGAAAACTTTGTGAATCAAAGTTGTAGATTATGCACTAGGCTACAACTTTCATGTTTTGACTTTTTCTTGAATCCAAATGAATCTTGGTGAGAAAGTGGGGCAAAGTTGGGAAAAAATTAGGGTTTTTCATAACTTAGAAAAATTCTAAGTTATGAAAAATTCTCATTTCAAACCCTAATTTGCAATTTTTGATTTCTTGGTGAACAAATTTCATGATTTGGCATGTTTTGATGAAAAATGAATCTTGACCCTTGATTTTGACCAAAAAGTCAAAGTTTGACTTTTCAGTATACAGTCAAAATTGATCAATTGACTGGGAAATTCAACTATCAATCTTGTGTATTTGGGATCCTTTGAACTTTTTGAGCATGTCAAGATAATTCCATTGGGTCCTTGAGTCCATATGTGAGCTTGGTTTGCCATTGGCTAGGTCAAACAGTCAAAAATTGCCTTTGTGCAGTCAAAACCCTAAAAATGACCATTTTGCCCTTTTGACGATCTGATCAAATTTCTTGTGGAATTGTGATCCAAACTTGATCAAATGGTCCATGTGAGTTCATAATGTTGATGTGGGTCAATTTTCATGAGATTTGACTGTCAATTGGCCACAGTTGACTTTTTCCCCAATACAGTTGATTTCTAGGTCAACTGTCCAATTGATTGGGCAAAATTTGGAATCAAGACTTGAAACTTGGTAAGGATAAACTTGGGAGTCCAACATGAAGCATGAAAGTCATCTTAGGCATTTTAGGTCAAAATATCTTTGTGCAAACACAAACCCTAATTTGGGTCAACAGTGCAAGGAGAAGTCTTGAGCAGAGGAAACCCTAACTGGATCTTGATTTTCAAGGGTCTTGTGATGAGAAAATGTTGAGGAAATGGGAGGGCAAATTTTGGGGTACAACACTCACCCATGGCATGTTCAAAGATAAAATTAACCGAAATAACACACTCGCACATGCGCACTCTTAGGGTACACCTCACTTGGTTGCCTTCGAACGTGGTCATTGAGTATAGGAAGTTTTAGAGGTCGTCCTCTTGTCCAAAGATCATAAGTTACCTCGAAACGGTTGCCTCGGATAAAATGATCTAAGACATTAGGGTTACCGCTAAGGCGTCCTAACGTTGCTTTAGTGACCACACGTCCCTTAATCGAATTGACCATTAAACTCCAACGACGATGCTACCTACTCCTCAATAGTGGGATAGCATTGTCTAAAGGACATTTGTACAGATTAATTCTTTTTTCGAGTAGGTAGATGGTTCTTAAGTACTTGCTCCTTTTAAAACAAAACAAAACTTTTCGCACTCACACCTTTCAAACAAAAACTTCTTTCAAACCCACAAACACAAAGAAAAGCAAATTTTGAAAACACTTTGAGCAAGTACCTAAGAGCCCGTGGATAACCACGGATAGAAAGGGTTCTAACACCTTTCCTTTCTATAATCTACCTCCCGAACCCGAGAAAGATCTCGAAAAAGGAATTTTTCTGTGCTTTGTTCCTTTCCTGGTTGGATAAAAATAAAAGACGGTGGCGACTCTTGCTTACCGCGACATTTTGCGAAAACAAACGCAAAACGCGAACCAGCATTCCAAAAACAGTCAGTTCTCTTCCCACCGTATCACAGAACTGGTGACTCTGCTGGGGATATTTATAAGTGAGGTGTACCTTAGGATTAGATCATTGTGTTTTCAATTGTATGCTTTGTATGATTTACATTTGTGGGCTTGTATCGGAGTTTCTATAGATCCTAACCTGGATCTGGGGGATACCCTTTAGGTAAGTAGCAATAAACTGTGAGGGAACTATATGGTGTAGACCGATACGGTTGAAGCAGTAGCTACATTGGTGTGGCACTTTAGATTGTACCAATATCCCTTGTATTGGAACGAGGAGAATATGGGTCATCTAAGGGGTCATTAAGCACCAACTGACCTTAGAACCTTTAAATTGACCAACTTGGCCATAGAACAGTAGCAGTATGCTACACTCATTGAGACTAAACTCTCGCGATGATTCCGGCCGCAAGAAAAGGTTGCTAAACTGGAATTATAACCGATTGAGGGTAGTCAGTGATATTGAGATCCTCTAGAACCCGGTTACTATTTTTAGGACAGGTTTAAACCAACTGAACTGAAAGAGGGTAGTACCTAAGCTCCTTGCCAGCCTGAAATCTAAGGGCTCTCTGTGTGACTTGTGTGCCTTTACCATGTTTGCTATTTGTGGATACTTGTGGTGTGCTTACTATCATGACATCATGACATTATAACATTGCATACATCTTGCATAAGACTAACCTATTTCAAAGACAGGAGGGATTCATCTTTGATCTGTTTTGTAGGTCATCATGATGCCCATGCGTAGGAATACCATCCGGATCAATTTTGTTCAGGTTCCCACCTTGCTCAAAGAGTTGGTTTCAAAGATGCCTGATACTACTTCCTTCCTCAGAAGACATGGTTATCTTCTCAGTTTGGTCACCTCCAAATTGGACGAGCAAATGATGAGTGTTCTGGTCCAATTCTATGATCCGTTGTACCATTGTTTTACTTTCTAGGACTACCAGCTGGTTCCTACCTTAGAAGAGTTCTCTGAGCTGCTCGGTATCTCTGTTCTGGATCAGACCCCATTTACTGGTTGGGAGAAGATTCTTAGGCCCGAAGAGATTGCTGCTGCCCTTCATATGACCAAAGAAGAGGTAATGGCTAATTGGGAGACTAGAAGCGGAGCAAAGGGCTTTCTGACCAAGTTCTTGGTGGGTAAGGCTAACTATTTCTGGGATAGTCTAGACTTCAAGGCATTCAAGGATATTCTGGCCCTTTTAATATACGACTTGGTATTGTTTCCGAACTCTGACTCCTTTGTTGATGTGAATGCAATAAAGATCTTCATCCCTCGGAATCCGGTACCCACTCTCTTGGGTGACATCCTTCATCAACTCTATGCTCGTACTGCCCGAAAGCGGGGAACCTTGATGTGTTGTGCTCCGTTATTGGTAAGGTGGTTTATTTCACACCTTCCCAAGTCAGTGCTGAAGAACAAAGAAGGCATGGGCTGGGCTTATAGGGTTATGTCTCTCTCGCATAATGACATCATCTGGACTCTCAAGGGTATGGACGAGGTGACTATCATTGATCGCTGTGGGGAGTATCCTAATGTTCCACTAATAGGAACCCATGGAGGAATTTCTTACAAGCCATGCTTAGCTCTACGTCAGTTCGGACGTGCCAGAAGAGAAGGACCTCATGAGATGCTAATGCCTAGTATCATCTTTGATTTTCAAGGGGATAGAGACGAGCAACGTTGTAGATTCGTAAGGGCTTGGGGTAGAGTTCACCACTTGGGGTAGAGTTCACCAATCTGATCCACACGAGCTGGGTCCAAAGACTTCACTTCCAATGGAGCCATATCTCAGATGGGTTCGCATCCGTGCCCAAAAGCTGGGTATGCCGTATGAAGCTGTCCGGCCTGTCACTCTTGAAGTTGCTAATGAAGAAGGAGTTCTTCCAACCATTCTCCATCCTTATATGCCCACTGACATTGGGGCACTGAAGAGATCTTGGATGCAACTGAGGGAAGAACGGGATTCTTACCGAGAAAAGTTCAACGAGAAAGAGCAGAAGATCCAGAGGTTGACTAGGCAGTTGGAGAACGAGTGGATTCTCAATGACTATGTCCGCACCAATAAGAAGAGACCATGGGAGCATTGATTGACCTTGGATGATTTCCTTCCAGTTTTATTTACTTTTCAGTATTTCTTTTCATGTAACGCCTTAAGGGAAATTTGTTGAACAATTTGAATTCCAAAGTTTATCTAATAAAGTGTGTTTCATTTCTTGTTTACAAATTTGAATCTCCCGATTGTCTTTGAAATCATGTCATACACATTTCATCTCATGCACTCCATAACAGGTACCCATTACAGGTCTCTTATCTTCTTCGCTGTTTATTTCAGCACTCACTCATCATGTCTGCTGAACCTTCAACTGAGCAAGCCATCAAGACCCTCCAGGCCCAGAATGCCCAATTCCAAGAGTTGTTCATGAATCTAGCTAAGGGTCAGCAAGATCTGAAGACCCTGATTCTGAAAAAGAAGAAGAAGAAGAAGAGGACAATCCTGTTTAACACAGGGCATAGGTTTGGAACCAGGCTACAAAATGAAGTTGATTTGACCACCTCATCTGGAGGGAAAGATAGTCAAGAGGAAAGGAGGGCTCCTAGCCCTGTGGTCTCCGACAACGAGACGGACTTCGACGAAGAACAGTATCCTACGGCCGAGGATAGATACAAGCAACTGGAAGACCGATTGAGTGCTATGGAAGTTCAGAAAGTGCCTGGTCTGGACTTTGGTGATCTAGGTCTATCATCTGGGGTAGTGATTCCCCACAAATTCAAAGCACCTGCCTTTGCTAAGTATGACGGAGTTTCTTGTCCGAAGTTGCACCTCCGGTCATATGTGAGGAAGATTCAGCCGTACACCATTGATAAGAACTTATGGATCCACTTCTTTCAGGACAGTCTCTCAGGGACTCAGCTTGAATGGTTCTATCAGTTGGACGAAGCCAGTATCCGCAGTTGGGAAGATTTGCCTACTGCTTTCTACAGGCAATATCAGTACAATTCCGACCTTGCTCCTACGCGTACCCAACTCCAGGGTATGTCAATGGGAACGGGTGAAGGTTTCAAAGATTATGCTCAGAAGTGGAGGGACCTCGCCGGAAGAGTGCAACCACCCTTGGCTGATCGGGAGCTAGTTGACATGTTTCTGGGGACCCTGTCTAGTCCATTTTTGAACCATCTAATTAGAAGCTCTTCATTTGGGTTTATAGAGTTAATTTTTACCGGTGAGAGGATTGAGGCTGGTATTAAGGCTGGTAAGATACAAAAGGGTTCCTCATCAAGCACCGAGAAGAAGCCCTTTAAGAAAGAGTCCAGTGCTGTCTACAGTTTGAAAAGACAGAGTAGAACTGAACACCGCCAAGCTATTAATGCGGTTGTTATTTCAAAGCCTGCTGGTGCTCCTCAGTACAACAATCAACAGAAGGACGAGAGACCTCGAAGGCAATTCACCCGTCTCAACATGACCTTATCTCAGATTCTGCCACAATTACTGAATACCAATCTGTTGATTCTAAAGGAAGCCCCAAAGAATCCAAATATCACATCACCGAAGTATAATCCTAATGCCCGTTGTGCTTTTCACTCTGATAGCCCGGGGCATAATACATATGATTTTTGGGTTTTGAAGAACAAGGTACAGGATTTGATCGATGCGAAGGAGATTGAGTTTGGAGCACCAAAGAAGCCTAAACAAGATGCAGGGGTGAATGCTATCAGGGATGACGATGATGAAGAGTTTGATATCGACAGTTGGATCTACCCGACTGCCAATGGTGGATTAAGCAACTGGACAGCGAAGGATTCTATACCCGTTTCTGTTATCACCCAGTAATGAAACTTTTTGTTTTGAATATGTAACAGACAATGTTTTTAAACTTTATAGCCTGGTGTCTTACCTGGGGCACTGTGGCTTCATTTGTGAGGGCTTTATGTGTGTCATCTACATATATCATTAATAAAAGCATTGGACGTTCTTGCATTTCAAATTTTGTGCTCTTTGTTTTTCTTTATTATATATTGCAAAACAGCTATTTTACACACACTCACATATACAGGTCCACATCCACTATGGATCTCGCTGGTAACGACTCTGCTACTGCCAATTATGACTTTGAAAATTCGATCAACTTAGTCGAAGAAGAAGGTGAAGATGATTGCGAAGTGCCCGGTGAACTTGCAAGACTGTTACTTCAGGAAGAGAGGGCCCTTCAGCCGCACGAAGAGCCGGTGGAACCAGTGAATCTGGGTACTGAGACAGATAAGAAGGAAGTCAAGATCGGTGCAAATCTGGAAGCTAGTGTGAAACAACGGTTGATTCAGATGCTGCATGACTATGTTGAGATCTTTTCCTGGTCTTACGAAGATATGCCTGGTTTGGATACCGATATTGTGGTTCATCGCCTGCCTACCAAGGAAGATTGTCCTCCCGTGAAACAAAAGGTCCGCCGAATGCGCCCAGAGATGTCTGAGAAGATCAAGGCCGAAGTTATGAAACAGTTTGATGCCGGTTTTCTAGCAGTTACTTCTTACCCTCAGTGGGTGGCCAATGTGGTTCCTGTGCCGAAGAAGGATGGTAAGGTTCGAATGTGTGTTGACTACAGGGATCTGAACAGGGCAAGCCCCAAGGACGACTTCCCTCTACCTCATATTGACGTTCTGGTTGACAACACCGCTCAGCATAAAGTATTCTCCTTTATGGATGGTTTCTCCGGTTATAATCAAATCAAGATGGCTCCCGAAGACATGGAGAAGACTACCTTTGTTACTCAGTGGGGTACTTTTTGCTACAAGGTCATGCCTTTTGGACTGAAGAATGATGGGGCAACATATCAGCGTGCCATGGTTGCTTTGTTTCATGATATGATCCATCATGAGATTAAGGTATACGTCAACGATATGATTGCAAGGTCCCAGACTGAGGAGGAACACCTTGACCATCTGCAGAAGATGTTTGACAGGTTGAAGTTGTACAAGCTGAGGTTAAACCCGAACAAGTGCACCTTCAGGGTGAGATCTGGTAAACTGCTAGGTTTCGTTGTAAGTGACAAGGGTATTCAAGTGGATCTGACAAAAGTGAAAGCTATACAGGAAATGTCGGCTCCCAGAACAGAGAAAGAAGTCAGAGGTTTCCTCGGGCGACTGAACTACATTGCCCAATTCATCTCATACCTAACTGCTACTTGTGAGCCAATCTTCAAGTTGCTGAAGAAAGATCAAGTAGTACGTTGGAACGATGAATGTCAGACTTCTTTCAAAAGAATCAAAGAGTACCTTCAAGAGCCACCTATTCTGATGCCACCAGTTGAGGGGAGACATCTGATCTTATACTTGACAGTGCTCGACAACTCAATGGGGTGTGTACTGGGTCAGCATGACGAGTCTGGCCGAAAAGAGCATGCTATTTATTACCTTAGCAAAAAGTTTACCGACTGTGAGACCCGATACTCACTGCTCGAGAAAACTTGCTGCACTTTGGCATGGGCTGCTCGCCGGCTGAGACAGTATATGCTGACTCACACTACTCTATTGATATCAAAGATGGATCCAATCAAGTATATCTTCGAAAAGCCTGCCTTGTCCGGAAGAATAGCAAGATGGAAGATGATCTTGACTGAGTATGACATCCAATATACGACCCAAAAGGCAATTAAGGGAAGTGTATTGGCAGACCATTTGGCACATCAGGCAGTGGATGATTACCAGTCTATGAACTTTGAATTCCCGGACGAGAATATCATGTTGGTAACTGATTGCAAGACACCTAGACCGGATGAAGGACCTGAGGAAGGATCCCGATGGTCTATGTACTTTGATGGAGCTTCGAACGCTTTGGGTAATGGCATTGGCGCCGTGATCATATCTCCTAAAGGCTCTCATACTCCGTTTACCGCCCGACTATGTTTCAACTGCACCAACAACATGGCGGAATATGAGGCGTGCATCATGGGTCTTCGAGCAGCAATTGACCTAAGGATTAAGTTTCTAAGTGTCTTCGGAGATTCCTCTCTCGTGATCAGTCAGATCAAAGGCGAGTGGGATACGAAACACCCTAATCTTATTCCTTACAAGGAGTATGTATTGATGTTGCTTCCCCATTTCGAGGAGATAACCTTTGAACACTTCCCTAGAGAAGAGAATCAGTTGGCGGACGCCTTAGCTACGATGTCTTCTATGTTCAAAGTCAATTGGGACAATGAAGCTCCCCGGATTATCATTGAAAGACTAGACGAACCTGCACATTACTGTGATGTTGATACTGAGGAGGTGACAGAAAAACCTTGGTATCATAAGGTGAAGAGATACCTTGAGGCTCAGGAATACCCCGAGGGTGCATCTGTTAATGATAAGAAGTTTCTGAGGAGGTTCGTGGCGAAGTTCTTCATCAGCAATGGCATTCTTTACAAGCGTAACCATGATTCAACCTTACTGCGTTGTGTGGATAAGAATGAAGCAGAAAGGATCATGGCGAGGTTACATGAAGGTACTTTCGGAACTCATTCCAGTGGACACACCATGGTAAAGAAAATCCTTCGGGCAGGATATTACTGGTCCATTATGGAAGCCGACTGTTATCAGCATTCTCGGATATGTCACAAGTGCCAAGTCTATGGTGATAAGGTGCACATACCTCTAGTACCTATGAACGTCTTGACGGCGCCTTGGCCTTTTGCAATGTGGGGAATTGATATGATCGGCGAGATCAGACCTACAGCATCCAACGGGCATCGTTTCATCCTGGTAGCAATTGATTACTTTACAAAGTGGGTTGAAGCAGCTTCCTTTGCTACAGTAACCAAGAACATCGTGGCACAGTTCATTCGGCACAACCTGATCTGTCGATACAGTGTACCAGAGAGGATCATTATAAATAATGGTACCAATCTCAACAACAAGATGATCACTGAGCTCTGCAAGCAATTCAAGATACAGCATCACAACTCTTCTCCTTACTGGCCGAAGATGAATGGGGCTTTCGAAGCGGCTAATAAGAACATTAAGAAGATTGTGCAGAAGATGACGGTGACATATAAAGACTGGCATGAGATGTTACCATTCGCTCTTCATGGATACCGTACCTCAGCACGGACGTCAACAGGGGCAACACCCTATTCCTTGGTATATGGTATGAAGGCAGTCTTGCCCATTGAAGTTCAGATACCCTCTCTCCGAATCATGAAAGATGCAGGTTTGAGTGAAGATGACTGGATTCAGACCCCGCTTGATCAGTTAAACCTAATCGACAAAAAGAGACTTACTGCTATTTGTCATGGTCAGACGTACCAAAAATGGATGATTAAGGAATTTAACAAGAAAGTCAGACGACAAGAGTATCAAGTTGGGGATCTGGTAATCAAGCGCATTATTCTACCTCAAGGTGATCCCAGGGGAAAATGGACCCCTACTTACAAAGGGCCATTTGTGGTTAAGAACATTTTCTCGGGAGGAGCTATGATTCTAACCACCATGGATGGTGACGACCTTCCTCACCCCGTCAATGCAGACATAGTGAAAAGATACTACGCGTAATCAAAGACCCGCTAGGTTGACTGGCCTAGGCAAAAATAAGGGCTTCCCGGCAAACCAAAAGGGTTCGGGCATAAATAAGGGATGAAAATGAAAAAATCTGTACACCCGGCAAGTCGAAAACCTGAAAAGGCAGCTTGGGCAAAAATGGGTATCCCGGTGGACTGAAAACCCGAAAGGGCGGTCCAGGAAAAAGTTAGGGATCAAAGCGTAATACTATGTCTCATTGGATCACCTTGCATCCAGACTTCGGTATCAACTATCAACATCGGACGACACTAATCAATCTGATTCATCTTCAACCAAGCAGCAAAGTGATGAGATGCTTGAGGATATAAAGGCAATAACAGAGCTAGAACCCAGTGGGATCATTCACATAGATGATTTGTTTAGTTTTTCACAAATTGTGTAACTTCTCTGTTCGGCGGCGTTCCCTTACTAGGTCGTCAACCTCTCGTACAAAAGCGCTGATTCACAGGCCAAACTTCAAAATCAATACAAATTCATTTTCAGACAAATTTCAAATTGTTTTCCCTTTATCTGTTTTGTTTTGCAAAGGAAGTCCAATGTTCATTTTTGATATATGCATTTGACATTAATTGCTGTTCATAAATATTTACATGCGAAACAAAAGATGAATTACTGGTAATATCAGAAACAAGGGCAATAAGAATTGTCCAAGCTGTATAGTTGCTCTGTCCACCAGGTACGACGGTGAATTCAGCTGAAGAACATGGCTAAGATACATTCACTCCCCGCAGAATAAGGCAGTAATGGTAGCTCTCCCCAGTCGAGACTTGTAACTATGAACGAATCGGAAATATTCTCCCCAAGCAGAGTTTATCTACCATCAGCACTAAAAGGGTCTTAATATTCTCCAGCGGAGTATAAGAATATTCCCTAGCAAGTATAAGAGTATCCCCGACAGTCTTAATATTCCTCAACAGAGTATAAGAATGTTCCCCGACAGAATACAAGATACCCCCAGTGGAGTCAATATTTCCCCAGCGTAGTCTGAAAAAGCTTCCCCAACGGAGTTGAATCATCATCCCCAGTAGACTCTGGAAGTTTACCCCCAGCGGAGTACAAAATAAATCTCCCCAGCCGAGTTCAAAGGATCATTCCCAACAGAACTCAGAGGATTATCCCCACAAGAGTCTAACAGAGTTACCCCCGGCAAGTTGCAACTGAAAGATCGTCCCCAGCGAAGTTCTTTCTTTTCACAAGCAGGAGTTCAATCCTCAACAGATTCAGTATCACCAGTAACGGTAATCCATCCCCAACGGAGTTTATCAGTGGAATCTTCAGCAGAGCATCTCTTCCCCACAGAGTAATCTCCTCATCAGTTTATTCCCCAATGGAGTTATCTTCTCCTGCAGGTTTATTCTCACAATCATCTTCGTTCATCATCCCCAGCGGAAACGAAGAATTCAACTCTATTCTCCAGCAGCTATCCGGGATTTATTTTCCCCAGCTAAAACATCACATTTCCATACATCATGATACATGCATACATGCATCATATAATACAATCTCATTTATATTGAGAACATCATTGCTTGATCCATATCATGCATTGTATACGACTGACCTTTGCTTTTCAGGAAAGATGCAGTTAAAGTTCTCAGCAGTCAAAGGAGACAAATCCAGTCAAAGGAGACAAATCCAGTCAAAGGAGACAAATCCAGTTAAATCGATTCCTAAAGATTTTTCTGATGCTAATGCAGTCAAAGGAGACAAATCCAGTTAAATCGATTCCTAAAGATTTTTCTGATGCTAATGCAGTCAAAGGAGACAAATCCAGTTAAATCAATTCCTAAAGATTTTTCTGAGGCCACCAGTCAAAGGAGACAAAACCAGTTAAATCGATTCCTAAAGATTTTTTTGAGGCCACCAGTCAATAGAGAGAAAACCAGTTAAATCGATTCCTAAAGATTTTTCTGAGGCCAATCCAGTCAATAGAGACAAACCCAGTTAAATCGATTCCTAAAGATTTTTCTGAGGCCAAACCAGTCAAAGGAGACAAAACCAGTTAAATCGATTCCTAAAGATTTTTTTGATGCCAATCCAGTCAAAAGAGACAAGACCAGTTAAATCGATTCCTAAAGATTTTTCTGATTCCAATCCAGTCAAAGAAGACAAAACCTCTTCTGGTCCAGTTAAATCGATTCCTAAAGATTTTTCTGATGCCAACCCAGTCAAAAGAGACAAGACCAGTTAAATCGATTCCTAAAGATTTTTCTGATGTCAATCCAGTCAAAGAAGACAAAACCTCCTCTGGCTCAGTCAGATCGCTGATAAGATCTCTCTGATTCGTATTCTAGTTGAAGTTCAGACCACCTATCAACAATCTCCAAATGGCATCTGTAAGCCCATTCCCGATGTCACAATGCTGATGCTACATCATGCGAGTGCAAATTTCTGGGCACTCTAGTGTTCAATTATCTTCCACCTTAGAATCACGAAAGGCCCGAAAGCCAATCTATATCCTCAGGTTTAAGAAAATTGAACAGGGGCAGATGTTGTACCCCAAAATCCCCCCCCCATATTTCTCAAGACATTGCAAGAAGAATCTCCAAATGGCTCAAGATTGCTCAAGAGTTGGACAGTCAAATCATCTCTTAAGGCAGTCAACCTCAAATTAGGGTTTTGTGTTGCACCAAGGTCCTTGCATCCAAATGACCTCAAGTGCTCCCCAATTTCCTAATATGTTCTCAAGTTCATCCATGTCAAATTTCAAGCCTTGCAGAGGAAGTTTGGTCAGTCAATTGCTCAAGAGGTCCAAAAGTCGACTGTGCTAGGGCAAAAGTCAACTGTGACCTGCAAATAGTCAAACTTTAAGATTTTTTGTCAACATTCTCATTTTGAAGGATAATTCATCATTTTATCAAGGGTTGATCATGATTCATCAAGGATTGCTCAAGATTCATCAAGATTCAAAAGTTGCTAAATTAGGGTTTTATAGGAAAAGTCAACTCAACTTTGACCAAGCATAACTTTCTCATACGTTATGAGAAATGACCCATACAAAGCTTATTTTGAAGAGGATGTAATTTCCTACAATCCATCTTCATACCCCATGATCAAGAAATTAACTCACAAAAAGTTACAAATTTGGACATTATAGGTCATTTTTGAAAGTCAACAAAGACACCTTTTTTGCCAAAGAATATAACTTGAGCATGGAATATAAAAATGATATGAGACTAAAAGGGTTGGTTAGAGGACATCTCAAGGTTTCTAAAAAGTCCAAGAACACCTCCAAAAGCACAAAATTGAAGAAGTTATGCATTGTTGAAGTTGGGCATTTTTCTAAAATTGCCAAAAGTCAAATATCCCCAAAACTTCAAATTTTGTCAAATGGGCCCACTTTTTTCCACTTTATTTGATCTTTTCACACTACACACGTGTCCTATCTTCAGTCTTGTGTCCATTCATTGATTTTTCTATTTTATTTGATTTTTATTGAATTAATTCATTTTAAATCAATTTAAATCCAAATAAAATCCAAATATTGATGAAATAGGATCTTTTTGATTGATACAGGTTTCAATAATCATCATGGATAGGATCAAACTCGTATCAAGCCATATCATGCACAAAATATTGGATTTGGGACATTTTTGGAAGCTTTGTAATGGAAGATCATATCAAATCCAAAATCATCAATGCATAAGGATTCAAGTCCAAATATTTGACCTAATTCATTCCATTATACATATAAAACACAAAGCATATGAGTTCAAGACCTGGAGGCTGCACAATCTGGAAAGCCAAACTTGAAATTTTGTCAAAAAAGCTTGGAATCGAAAACGCCCTTAGAGTCCAATTCAAGGCCAAAACTCAACGTGGTTCTCTTGCTAGACATCCACTGAGTCTATTGCAATCAAAATCAAGCTCTGTAACATCCCCAATCGCGCTCCTGTAAAGCCATACCCGAAACTAGGGTTTGGGTTTCTTGTTTTTAGGCGTTTCAGTTTCAGGTAAAATCAGCACTATCAATGGCCATGGGTGTGTTCAGGAGGGAGAGACGAGCATGATGATGGTCTCAGAATTTGTTTCCGTAGCCTAGAGAAGATTTTAGGATGAACCTAGGGATTTAGTTGCGGATTCAAATCTGCAGGAAAATAACCAGGTTTCGTTGGAGAAGATGAAGACGTGCCTCTTCCCTATTGGATGATTTTGAATCCTGGCGCGTGTTTTGTTAATTCCAGCATATTAATTGTTTTTTCTTTATAATAATTGTTATCTATCCATTAACAAACAAAGCGTAGTGGTTGAGTTGGTAGTGGAACGCTTGCATTGGCCTACAGGACCTGTGTTCGAATCCCAGATCCCCATATTATTTGTTGCATTTTTCAGCTAAGCAATCCCATGCAGTATCAAAGGCGTAGCATATCATGGACCCTCCTTCAGATGCTTACCAGATGGCCCCCCAGGCCAGATCTGGCAGTTCAAAGATGATGGTCTATGGTGAGGCCTAGTCAACGTGTCACATAGAATCTAGAAGTCAACCCAGGCTTGCAGCAAATGGGCCAGCAAAATTACCAATCTCACCTCCTTTTCAGGCCCAACACCCCTTTTTTGGTTATTTCTTTTCTTTATATTTCTTTTATTTAATTGTTTTGTTAATTTATTTTTATAATTTCATTAACCAATTAAATTCTCTTTTCCTCATAAAATAAAAAATACAAAAATATATTTTATTTATTAAAATTAATTTCATCACTTTATTTTTGTAAATAAATAAATTTAGTTTTTAATTAGGTTTAACTTCTAATATTTTTTTACAATATTTAAAATCAATGTAGATAATTAGGTTTTACTAACTTTTAATCAATTTTATGTTATTTCTCTAAATATCAAAAATCCAAAAATGTTTTAATTAATTAATTAATTTAATTGTTAATTTAGATTTAATTCCTTTTAATTCAAAAATAAACTAAAAAATGCTTTCTTTTCAAAAAGGGTCAAAACCCTAAAAAATGCGCTCGATTTAATTTTCTCGCACGCGATCCATATTTCCATATTGATGTAATTGTTTCCCGGAATGTAATAGCTTTTAATTAGGATTTAAATTATTTTATCGCTTTATTTACTTTCCGCATTTTAAATTCAAGGGTTTGCTTTTGGCGATGTAAATACCTGACGCCTTGTAATAGGTTAGATTTAATTTCCGCAATTTAAATTCCGCAAAATATTAACTGTTAGATGTTTGACAATAGGGAATGCATGACAAGATCGAATGTATGAACTTAAAATCAACATAGCTCACCCATGACATGTGCAAAGATAAAATTAAACAAAATAACACACTCGCACATGCGCACTCTTAGGGTACACCTCACTTGGTTGCCTTCGAACGTGGTCATTGAGTATAAGAAGTTTTAGAGGTCGTCCTCTTGTCCAAATATCATAAGTTGCCTCGAAACAGTTGCCTCGGATAAAATGATCTAAGACATTAGGGTTACCACTAAGGCGTTCTAACGTTGCTTTAGTGACCACACGTCCCTTAATCGAATTGACCCTTAAACTCCAACGACGATGCTACCTACTCCTCAATAGTGGGATAGCATTGTCTAAAGGACATTTGTACAGATTAATTCTTTTTTCGAGTAGGTAGATGGTTCTTAAGTACTTTCTCCTTTTAAAACAAAACAAAACTTTTTGCACTCACACCTTTCAAACAAAAACTTCTTTCAAACCCACAAACACAAAGAAAAGCAAATTTTGAAAACACTTTGAGAAAGTACCTAAGAGCCCATGGATAACCACGGATAGAAAGGGTGCTAACACCTTCCCTTTCTATAATCTACCTCCTGAACCCGAGAAAGATCTCAAAAAAGGAATTTTGCTGTGCTTTGTTCCTTTCCTGGTTGGATAAAAATAAAAGTCGGTGGCGACTCTTGCTTACCGCGACATTTTGCGAAAACAAACGAAAAATGCGAACCAGCATTCCCAAAACAGTCAGTTCTCTTCCCACCGTATCACAGTGTCCCAATATGTATCTCCAATCCTATGTAAGGAAGATACAGCCTCATACTGCCGACAGAGATTTGTGGGTCCACTTCTTTCAAGATAGTCTATCCGGGACTCAACTAGATTGGTTCTATCAACTGGAAAGGGCCAATATTCATAATTGGGAAGACCTTGCCGCTGCTTTTTATAAATAGTATCAATACAACGCAGAACTTGCTCCCACCTGTACTCAACTCCAGAGTATGGCTATGGTTTCTAGCGAAGGTTTCAAAGACTATGCTCAGAAATGGAGGGACCTAGCAGGAAGAGTCCAACCTCCCCTGTCTGAAAGGGAACTACTGGATGTGTTTCTAGGGACCTTGTCTGGTCCATTTTTCAATCATCTAATTGGAAGCTCCTCAGCAGGCTTCACTGAATTAATCTTGACCGGGGAAAGAGTGGAAGTCGGGATTAAGAGTGGGAAGATCCAAAAAGACGCATCCTTCAGTGCTGTGAGAAAACCATTTATCGGGAAGAAAGAAGTTGGTGTTGTATATCCTCAAAGGAATCAAGATAGAACTGAACGCTGTCTAATGGTAGGGGCTGTCATGACCCCTAAGGCTGCACCCACTCAACAAAGGAGCAACCAGCCTAGAACAGAAAGACTGGTAAGACAATTTACCCGGATTAATATGACACTATCTCAAGTCCTGCCATATTTGTTGAGATCTAATCTGGTAACTTTGAAGGAAGCCCCGAAGAATCCCAACACAACCTCTCCTCATTACCATCCTAATGCTCGATGTGCTTACCATTCAGAAAGTCCAGGCCATGATACCAACAACTGTTGGGCTTTAAAAAACAAGGTACAAGACCTTATCGAAGAAAAAGAAATTGAATTTGATGCTCTCGAGATTCCAAATGTTATCACCGCTCCTATGCCCAAGCATGGCCGTGATGTTAACACTGTTGAAGATGATATGTTTGTTACTGCTGTTGATGAACTTGTTACTCCTCTCCTGACTGTCAAGAAGAACCTGTTGAAAGCCGGTTTATTTCTGGGCTGTGACGAAAGCTTCCACCTCTGTTTATCCCTACTAACTAGTTGTCATTCACTGAAATGGGTGTCCAACGCCTAATGGATGACAAAGAGATTTTGTTTGAGAAGACTCCCGTTCCAACCATTTCTTACAATGATTTTTCAATAGTAACCATTTCCGCCAATCCTTCCAGGGTCTCCACCAAAAGACCCGTTAGGATTACATCAGTTCCTAAAGTGGCTCCATTGATAATTACAATGCCAGGGCCGATCTCGTACTCCTCAGATAAAACTATCCCATGGAACTATGGGGGAGATGTCTACTATCACGGCGTCAAGCATGATTGGCTGGCTGATGAAGGCTCAATTATTGAGAAGGCTAACCCCGACATCGACAATATTGCGGGAACCAACAAGATAACCTGAAGTGGAAGAGTATTCTCTCCCGAGATTGCTCCTCCGAAAAGTGTTATCGGTCCTGTGATCATCCCTACTTTTGCTCCTACTACTACAATTCTCGTGGTTATCCCTACTGACACCCCTACCACCGAGTCGACCGAGACTCGGGGCAAAGACATTATGGTTGAGCCCGTCCAGATGAAGGCACAATCAGTATTTATTCCAGAGGCCTCCCAAAAGGAGATGGAAGAAATTCTGAAAATTATAAAGAGAAGCGACTACAACGTAGTTGAACAGCTAGGGCAGACTCCGTCAAAGATTTCCATGCTGGCTTTATTGTTATGCTCCGAGGCTCATGCGAAGGCCTTGGTGAAATTTATTAAAGCTTCCCACGTACCACAAGAAACATCTGCTGATCAGTTCCAAGATTGTGTGGCCAGCTTGACCGTGGATAATGGTTTAGGTTTTTCTGATGCTGACCTGACACCTAGAGGGAGGAAACATAATGAGGCGTTGCATGTCTCTGTCGAATGCAGGGGCACAACTTTTTCCCATGTCTTGGTTGATATTGGTTCATCTTTGAATGTGCTACCTAAGAAAGATCTTGATAGACTTGACTGTAAAGGTCTGACCTTAAAAACAAGCAACATAGTGGTAAGGGCTTTCGACGGTTCAAAGAGAATGGTGCATAGGGAGGTGGACATCCCCATAAAAGTTGGAACTCAAAGCTTTGATTCAACATTTTACGTGATGGACATTCACCCTTCCTATTCATGTTTATTGGGCCGACCATGGATTCACAACGCTGGTGCTGTCACCTCTACATTACATCAAATGCTGAAATACCTAACCAAGGGAAAAATCATTACTGTCCATGGAGAAGAGGAATATATGGTCAGTCACTTGAACTCCTTCAAATACGTGGAATTGGATGGTGAATTCATTGAAACTCCGTTTCAGCACTTCGAGGAAGTCCCACAAACAGTGGAAGCTACCAAGACTGTTTCCCAAGTCCTGAAGATTACAAGACCTCCGCTAAAGATGTCTTCACTGAAAGATGCCAAGGCCGTAATTGAAGAAGGTGGGTGTACTATTTGGGGCCAACTCCCGAATATCCCTTACAAATATGACAAATTTGGTTTGGGTTTCACTTCAGGAGCCCAGAAAGTTGTCCGTCGTGCTCGTGCCGGGGGACCACCTTTGAAGATCAGCAACCACGGAGTCAACACAATGGAGGATGGTGATGATGACAGTTGTGACATAGAAGATTGGATTTTCCCGACCATCAATGGAGGACTCAGCAACTAGGAAGCTAAAGATTGTGTCCCAATTACTTTTATCCAACAATAATTGTCTTTAAATTTTTGTCGGATCTATAATAATTAAACAATTCAGACTTTTAAAAACCTTGTGTCTTACCCGAGGCACAACGGTCCATTTGTAAGGGTTGTTACTTCATTTTCATATGTCATCGATGAATCATGGACGTTTTTGCATACAAACTTTGTGCTCCTTGTCTTTCTTTTTCTACGTTTTTTTTCTTCTTTCAAAGATAGCTATACTCTTACACACACTCATATTCAAAATGCAGATCTACATCCATTCGGGATCCCATGGGTAACAATTCTTCTATGGCCTTTTGTGACTATGAAAATCTAATCTACCAAGCCGAAGACGAAGGTGAGGAAGATTGTGAAGTGCCAGGGGAACTAGCCAGGTTACTACAACAAGAAGAAAGGACCATACAACCCCACGAAGAACCAGTGAACACAGTTAACCTAAGTACCAAAGAGGACAAGGAAGAAGTCAAGGTGGGTGCCAATCTGGAACCCAGTGTCAGGAAGCGTCTAACTCAATTGCTACATGATTATGTTGAGGTCTTTTCCTGGTTGTACGAAGACATGCCAAGACTTGATGCTGATATTGTGGTCCATCGTCTACCGACAAAAGAAGACTGCACTCCGGTAAAACAGAAAGTCCATCGCATACGGCCAGAAATGTCAGAGAAGATCAAGGCCGAAGTCATGAAACAATTCAACGCCAGATTCTTAGTCGTTACCTCCTATCCACAATGGGTCGCCAATGTTGTTCCAGTGCCTAAAAAGGACGACAAAGTACGCATGTGTATGGACTACCGAGATTTGAATAGGGCAAGCCCTAAGGATGATTTCCCACTTCCCCACATCGATATTCTGGTTGACAATACCGCACATCATAAAGTGTTCTCATTCATGGATGGTTTCTCAGGCTACAACCAGATCAAAATGGCACCTGAGGACATGGAGAAAACGACCTTCGTCATACAGTGGGGCATATTCTGTTACAAGGTTATGCCATTCGGGTTGAAGAATACTGGGGCAACTTATCAGCGTCCCATGGTAGCTCTATTTCACAACACGATACATCACGAAATAGAGGTCTATGTGGAAGACATGATAGCCAGATCTCAAACTGAAGAGGAACATCTTGACCATTTGCAGAAATTGTTTGAGAGACTAAAGAAATACAAGCTAAGGTTAAACTCGAATAAATGCACATTTGGGGTGAGGTCCGGTAAACTCCTAGGCTTTGTCATCAGCGGTAAAGGTATCGAAGTGGATCCTTCCAAGGTGAAAGAAATACAAGAAATGCCTTCTCCTTGTAATGAGAAGGAAGTCAGAGGATTCTTAGGACGGCTAAACTACATTGCCAGATTCATTTCTCACTTGACCGCTACTTGTGAACAAATCTTCAAATTACTGAAGAAGGATCAAGTAGTCAAATGGAATGATGAATGCCAATTTGCCTTCGACAAGATCAAAAAGATCCTACAAGAGCCACCTATTTTGATGCCGCCAGTCGAGGGAAGACCCTTGATAATGTATCTAACTGTCTTGGAAAATTCAATGGGGTGTGTGCTGGGGAAGCATGCCCAGTCTGGCCGAAAAGAGCATGCTATTTATTACCTGAGCAAAAAGTTTATCGACTGTGAAATAAGATATTCACTGCTCGAGAAAACTTGTTGCGCTCTGGCATGGGCTTCTCGCTGGCTAAGACAGTATATACTGACCTATACTACCTTATTGATATCCAAGATGGATCCAATTAAACACATATTCGAGAAGCCTGCTCTCTCTGGGAGAATAGCAAGATGGCAGATGATCCTAATAGAATACGACATTCAGTATACTACCTAAAAAGAAATAAAGGACAGCGTACTAGCCGATCACCTTTCTCATCAAGCTATGGATGACTATCAGTCCATGAAATTCAAATTCCCAGATGAAGACATCATGATGGTAAACAACTGTGAAGAACTCAGACCATATGACGGACCTAAACAAGGATCCCATACACTGGTTTTTGATGGGGCGTCCAATGCACTCGAAAATGGCATAGGTGCTGTAATCATATCCATTGAGGGATGTCATACTCCCTTTATCGCAAGACTTTGCTTCAACTGTACTAATAATATGGCCGAATACGAAGCGTGTATTTTTGGTCTCAAAGCTGCCATAGATTTGGGAATCAAATCGTTAAGTGTATTTGGAGATTCAGCCTTAGTCATCAGTCAGATCAAAGGAGAATGGGATACGAAACACCCTAACCTCATCCCCTACAAAGAACATGTGTTGGCATTAATCCCACATTTCGAGGAATTTACCTTTGAGCATTTTCCACGAGAGGAGAATTAACTAGCATACGCGCTAGCCACTATGTCATCTATGTTTAAACTCAAATGGGATAACGAGGCTCCCCAGATCACCATTGAACGAATGGACAAACCAACTTACTGTCACGGGATCGATACTGAAGAAGTAGTGGACCAACCTTGGTTCCATGAAGTTAAGAGGTATCTCGAGGATCAAGAGTATCCAGAAGTAGCTTCAGTCAATGATAAGAAGTTCTTAAGGAGATTCTCTGCTAAGTTCTTCATCAGTAATGGAATTCTCTACAAACACAACCATGACTCTGTTTTACTTCGTCGCATAGATAAGGTTGAGGCAGAAAAGATCATGGCTGATCTACACGAAGGCACTTTTGGCACCCATTCCAGTGGGCATACGATGGCTAAGAAAATCCTGTGGGCAGGTTATTGCTGGTCTACCATGGAAGCAGATTGCTATCAGCATTCACGAACCTGCCACAAGTGTCAGATCTACGTTGACAAAGTGCATGTGCCTCCAGTTCCTCTAAATGTCTTGATTGCTCCCTGGTCATTCGCGATGTAGGGTATCGATATGATTGGAGAAATCAAACCTACGATTTCTAATGGACACCGCTTCATCTTGGTGGCCGTTGACTATTTCACGAAGTGGGTTGAGGCATCTTCTTTTGCTTCCGTTACCAAGAATGTTGTGGCCCATTTCATCAAACAGAATATCATCTGTCGGTACGGCATCCCATAGAGAATTATCACAGACAATGGTATAAATCTCAACAATACTATGATCACTGCATTGTGCGTGCAATTCAAGATACATAACCACAATTCTTCTCCTTACCGGCCAAAGATGAATGGCGTTGTCGAAGCCGCAAATAAGAACATCAAAAAGATCATAAAAAATGACAGTAACCTACAAGGACTGACATGAGATGCTACCATTTCCTCTCCACGGTTACCGTACCACGACGCGCACATCAACAGGGGAAACTCCCTTTTCCTTGGTATACAGCATGGAAGTTGTTCTACCAATTGAAGTCCAAATACCTTCTTTGAGAATCATAAAGGATGCAGGGCTGAATGAAGATGATCGGATCCAAAATCGGCTTGACCTGTTGAATTTAATTGATGAAAAGAGGCTTACGACTGTTTGTCATGTCCAAATGTACCAAAAACGTATGATCAAGGCTTTTAACAAAAAGGTCAGATGTCAAGTATATCAGGTTGGTGACTTGGTAATCAAGTGTATCATATTACCACAAGGTGATCCCAGGGGAAAATGGACTCCTACACACGAAGGACCATTTGTGATCAAAAGCATATTCTCTGGTGGAGCAATAATCTTAACCACTATGGATGGCGACGACCTCCCACACCATGTGAACACAGACATAGTCAAAAGATACTATGCATAAGAGACCCTCTAGGTTAACACACCTAGGCAAGACAAGGGATCTCGGTGAACCACAAAGGTTCGAGAAAAAACTAGGGATAAAACAACAAAAAATCTGTACACCCGACAAGATGAAAACCCGAAAGGGCGGCTTGGGAAAAAAAAGGGTATCCCGGGGGAATGAAAATCCGAAAGGGCGGTCCAGGAAAAAGTTAGGGAATTAAAGCATATGACTATGTACCGTTGGATCACCTTATAGACAACCTTTAGCTTCGACTGACAAACTCAGTGGTTCTGATCAATCCAATCAACTTCGGACAAGGCAGCAAGTGGATTATTTCACATAGCTATCTTTTCTTTGTATCAAATTTTCATTTTTCTACGATGACGTTATCTTACTAGAATGTTCGTCTCATTGTACAAAAATACTTATTCAAGTTAATACAAAGATATCCCTTTGAAAGTGCAAAACTATATGTTTTTTCTTTTTCTGTGCTTTGTTTGCGAAAACGTCCAATGGTTTATTTTTGAACATATGCATTTAAACATGACTACTGTTTACAAATGAACGAAAAAAGGAGGAATAAAAAATAGAAAGACAATCACTAATGGCTTTAAGAAATAGGATAATATCTTTAGACTATTCCATAAAATCCCCCCACAGTGTGCAGCTTAATGATATCAAGCTCTCTCACATCCCCGGCGGAACAAAACTTCCAGTTATCACTCCCCAGTAAAAGTCACCCAATTTCCCAGGATTCCCCAACAGGATTTCACAAGCAATACATGGCGTTTCCCTTACAACAAAGTTTATTTCTCTAACAAATGGAAGCTCATCAACTCATCAGCAACTTCAAAACATGAACACTTACACCTTTTGTACCCAACGGTACTCGAGGATTTATCCTCCCCAGTAACACTACAGCATAACAATTAATGTTTCCATATATTACATCCATATGTCATAACATTGACAATACAAATACATACGACACAATCTCATTTGTTTTGAGAACATCATTACACCATGCATTTCATATATCATGACATTGCATACAACTAACCTTTCATCTTTTTCAGGAAAGATCAATCAACAAAAAATTGTCATCATATTTTCAACAAGTCAATTCCAGATCAATTCCCAAGAAAGGATTGGTAAACCATTTATACAACAAATTGTTTCTTTCAGACTCCTGTCGGTTTAGTTTAAATCTCTCAACGATTTATTCTAATTCTTTTCCTGCAGCTGTCTTGTCTGGTTCAGATAAATCTCTCAATGATTTGTTCTGATTCTTTTCCAGATCCCTGCCGGTTCAGATAAATCTCTCAACGATTTATTATGATTCTTTTCCCGCAACTGTCTTCTCTGGTTCAGATAAATCTCTCAATGATTTGTTCTGATTCTTTTCCAGATTCCCGCCGATTTAGATAAATATCTCAATGATTTATTCTGATTCTTTTCTCGCAATTGTCTTCTCTAGTTAAGATAAATCTCTCAATGATTTGTTCTGATTATTTTCCAGATCCCTTCCGGTTCAGATAAATCTCTCAACGATTTATTATGATTCTTTTCTCGCAGCTGTCTTCTCTGGTTCAGATAAATCTCTCAACGATTTATTCTGATTCTTTTCCAGATCCCTGCCGGTTCAAATAAATCTCTCAACAATTTATTATGATTCTTTTCTCGTAACTGTCTTGTCTGGTTCAGATAAATCTCTCAATTATTTGTTCTGATTCTTTTCCAGATCCCTTCCGATTTAGATAAATCTCTCAACGATTTATTCTGATTCTTTTCTCGCAGTTGTCTTCTCTAGTTCAGATAAATCTCTCAATAATTTATTCTGATTCTTTTCTAGATCCCTGCCGGTTCAGATAAATCTCTCAATGATTTATTATGATTCTTTTCTCACAGCTGTCTTCTCTGGTTCAGATAAATATCTCAACGATTTTTTCTGATTCTTACCCAGATCCCTGCCTGTTCAGATAAATCTCTCAACGGTTTACTTTGATTCTTTCCCGCAGAAGCTTTCTCTGGTTCAAATAAATCGCTCAAAGATTTTACTTTGATTCTTTCCAGTTAAAGAATATTCAAGACCTCTTTTGGTTCAGTTTAAACCCCTCAACGGTTTATCCTGATACTTTCCACGGGAACATTTAGGGTTCAGTTAAATCTCCCAACGATTTATTCTGATTCTTTCCTGCACGCACTTCTTATGGTTCATATAAGTCGCTCCAAAGATTTATTCTGATTCTTTTCTAGTTTGAAATCAAGTTCAGACTTAGTACAGTCTCTGTCAACAGTCACCTTTGGGTGACATCTACAAGCCCATCTCCGGCAAATCTCCACCATTCCTCCAAATGGCATCTATAAGCCCATTCCCATTTTATCTTCGAGTGCAAATTTCTGGGCACTCTAGTGTCCAATCATCTTCCACCTTCAAGTCACTAATGGCGGATCCGCCAATCTAACTCTTCAGGTTTAAGAAGATTGAACAGGGACAGCTGTTGTACCCCAAAATTTGCCCTCTCATTTATCAAATAATTTCTCACAAGATCTCCTTTGGTTCAAGACTACACAAGGATTGATCAGCTCAAAACACCTCTGTTGTACCCAAAAATTTTCCCTCTCATTTTATCAATATTTCCCCTCACAAGACTCTTTGGACTCCAGACAGGATTAGGGTTTGCTCTGCTCAAGACACCTCCTTGCACTGATGACCTGAAATTAGGGTTTGAGTTTGCACAGGAATTTTTGGACTTTCAATGCTTAATGTGACTTTCATACTTCATGTTGGACTCCTAAGATTTGCTATACCAAGTTTCAGGCTTTAAATCAAATTTTTGCCCAATCAATTGGACAGTTGACCTAAAAATCAACTGTATTGGGGAAAAAGTCAATTGTGGCCAATTTACAGTCAAACCTCATAATTTTTTATCCACATCAACATTATAGACTCATATGAACCATTTGATCAAGTTTGGACCACAACTCCTCAAGAAATTTGATCAGATCTTCAAAAGGGCAAAATGGTCATTTTTAGGGTTTTGACTGCAGAAGGGCAATTTCTGATTTTTCACCTAGCCAATGGAAAATTGGGTTCAAGCATGGATTCAAGGACAATGGAATCATCTTGACTAATTCACAAGGTTCAAAAGATCTCAAATGCATTGGATTGACAGATGAATTTTCCAGTCAACTGATCAAAAATCAACTGTACACTGAAAAGTCAAACTTTGACTTTTTGGTCAAAATCAAGTGTCGAGGGTCATTTTTCATCAAGATGTTTCAAAACATGAAAATTGTTCACCAAGAAACCTAATTTTGAAAATTAGGGTTTAAAATTGAAAATTTTCATAACTTAAAAATTTTCTGTTATGAAAATTTGTTATTTTTTCCCAACTTTTCCCAACTTTTTCACCATGATGAAATTGGATTCAAGGAAAACTTCCAACATGAAAGTTGTACTCTTCCACAAAATCTACAACTTTTATTCACAAAGTTTTCCCAAAAGATGCTTGGATCTCAAGTTATGATTTTGTGAATAAGGGTCCAAAAACTTTCTAACTTAGTGAAATTTTGCCCTAGTTTAGGCAGGATTTTGACCTATCTTCATCGCTATTTTTCACCTAGTTCAAATTGGAATCCAAAAATACATTTCAAAGATGGAATGTGAATCATGTTACAAGCTTTCCAAAATGTCCAAGAACTCCAAAATCATTTAGGGTTAGGGAGAATCGAAAGTTTGAAAATGGAAAAATATCACTTTTGGCCAAGGCATTTTGCACATTGATACAAGTTGCAAATTTTGTCCAACCATGCTTGTACTTGGTTTACAGGTCCTTAAACCATTCCACATTCATAAATTAAATACAAACACATTGGTTAGAGGCATTGTTCTGATCTATGAAGCATTATACAAAGGATTAATCCATTTTTGGCAAAAAGTTAACAATGCCATTTACATAAAGCATGCTTTATGTCAAATTGATTATCTTGAGCCATACACTAAGCCTTTTGCTGCAAACAAAGCTCCCTAATATCAGGCAAAGTTCACCAACTTTTTGCAGCTAGGATACAAGCCTGTACAACCTTGGCATGGTCACTTCCCACTTTTACTTCAAAACCAATCAATTGTGCAAAAGGTCAACAACTTTGTAATCTGATAAGACCAAGTGTTGTACTCATTTCAAACAAGCTTAACACATTGTCTAAGGCCAGAAACACGAGCTCACCACCTCTCAAACACCCTTGTACACCAAAAACCCCATTTTCTGCCAAAACAGGGCAAGCCTTGCAGAATCCAAGTCATCTTTGCATCCACTCGTGCGTTTTGTTTGAAACCAGTTCCAACACACTCCATACAACATACCTAAGCTATCTCAACCAGTCCCAAGTCACCGTAACTCCATTTATACACTTCACCATTTTCAAATTCTGAGTTTGCAGATTGAGTTCTACAAGAAGATTCAGGCAAGTTCAAAGCAAGCTAAGCATTGGGAAAGCTCAAAGGAACATCAAGCAAGCTCAAAAGAACCTCAGGCCTCACTGAAAGTTGCTGCATTGCCATATTCGAACTTGACGGAAACAGGTATTTCTCAAACTTCTATCTCCTTATTTAGGAATCATTAGGCTTACGTTTGTGAAGCAAAAATGTAGTCCTCATTGTCCTTGAGCTGTACATATGCATAAAATTCATTTATGTTAACTGAGCTAGGAGTATTTGATAGTTGAACTTTCTGAAAAAACTAGGTTAAAATTTAGGGCCAAAGAAATTCTCTCTGGTCTTTGAGAGTTAGATTAAGTTTTTTATATGGTTAGAATCGTGTGATCAAGAGCTATAACTTTCATGTTGCAAGTTTTTGTTTTTGAGCACGTATGCAGGAGATAGAGATTTGAACCATGGCGCGCGTATTTCTTGTTCTAGAGGACAGGGATGAAGAGGATATGGGCTGGGCCTGACTTGGATTTGTTTTTGACACCCTCTAGCTTGCTTTCTGCACCCCCTTGGCCCATTGATTTTATTTTTTTATATTTTCCATTTCTATTTTCATTTCTGACTTTTTATTATTTTTTCTAAATATAAAAAATCACCAAAAATATTTTCTTAAATTTTCACATTTTATTATATTATTTTTATTATTCTTTGGACATAGAAATAATTACTATAATAATATACTTTTATTTTTCTTAAATAAAAACTTATAATTAATACAAAAAATATTATATATTTTTATTTTTATTATTTATACATATAAAATAACATTTTCTCACATATTTTATTTTTTAATACTTTTGTATATATTTTTATTTATTTTCTTGTATATAAATAAATAATATAATATATATATATATATATATATATATATATATATATATATATATATATATATATATATATATATATATATATATATATATATATATATATATATATATATATATATATATATATATATATATATATATATATATATATATATATATATATATATATATATATATATATATATATATATATATATATATATATATATATATATATATATATATATATATATATATATATATATATATATATATATATATATATATATATATATATATATATATATATATATATATATATATATATATATATATATATATATATATATATATATATATATATATATATATATATATATATATATATATATATATATATATATATATATATATATATATATATATATATATATATATATATATATATATATATATATATATATATATATATATATATATATATATATATATATATATATATATATATATATATTCTTAAAACAAAAATTAGGGTTTCTTCACCCTTTCCAAAAATAATCTTTT